>VDFB02000017.1:504611559-504646506 GCA_007258455.2 Sequoia sempervirens
AACTAGAATCTGCATTATAACTCCTAGAGATCCGAAACCACTCTCAAACATCCTGAAACTATATACATGAAATATTACTTAATGTATAAGAAAGTAAATGTCCAAATGTAAATGTCAACTTAAATTTTTATTTCATGTATATAGTTTCCTTAAAAGATAGAATGAAGAAAGAAAAAAAAGAGAAGAAAAATAAATTCAATGTAGACCAAAACACGAGCACGTTTTAATGCGCTCACATTTTATCAATACATTTAATGCGAGCGTGTTATACTCTTGCTTTGGGAATCCCCAAGCCTTAGGGTTGGTATTTACCTTGGAATACCAACCCAAAGGCTTGGAGGGCCTTCCCAACGACTAGAGACATGTTTTTGCAAATTCTACAATATTTCACATATTTGGGTTCATGCTCACCGTCAGGATTGCATGTGTTTCAATGTCAAAAAAATCAAACACTTGGGTAATGTTAGGTTCTCTTAGCTATCCAACGATGTAATTTTTTTTCACTTTTTTGACAATGTTAAGCCTTTCATCTATAATTTCTTTTGTTTGTGTGTCTCTTTTTTGGGAAAAAGTAGTGTTTGGTATTTTTTTCGTTATAAATTAACCATTCATCAAATTTTCAAATAAATTACTTTTTTAGAAACTATACTCCATTCTACAAATTTGAAAAACAAATTCAATTAGTTTCCAAAATTTGTAGGGGTAGCACAGCCAAAAAAAAAAATTCAAGAAGTGTCCACTTTGAAAATTAGTAAAAAATCAAATATTCATTAAAAAAATATCAGAAAAATCACGCATCAACTACATAATGTTAGCTAATTTCTCACAGAAGCAATTTTTAAAATACTAAAACAAAATTCAGCATGCTAGGGATGTACAAAAGTTGCTATGTTATGTTTTCCTAACAAAAACAACACCAATTTTTGTATGTCCCTCTTTTGAACCCCTTAATCTCAACCAATTTAAAAATAAATTAGTAGTTTAGAAATTAGATTCGAAGCACTACAATCCTTGTTTTTGTTGCATCTCAAAATTTTGTGTGTAACTATCCTCAATTTCACATCCAAGGTTAGTATTTCTTGATTTCAAAAAAAAAGTGGCCACTTAGGCCCCCCATCTTTTTGCACTTACCCCAATCTCTCAAAACACTATTCATGAGGTTTAGGAAAGCAACAAGTGCATTGGTCAAACCAAAAGGTACCACTATGAACTCATAATGTCCATACCGAGTTCAAAAGTTAGTCTTCAAAATATCTTCTTCCTTTATTCTCAATTGATAGTATCTCGACTTGAGATTGATTTTGGAGAACACTATCACTCCCTTCATCTAGTCAAACAAATCATCAATCTTTGGGAGTGGGGTATCGATTCTTGATGGTCGCCTTGTTCAAAATATGATACTCTATACACATACGTAAGGTTCCATCCTTCTTTTTCACAAAGATAATTGGTGCTCCCCAAGGAGACACATTGGGTCTTATGAGCCCTTTTTTCAAAAATTCCATTAACAAGGCCTTCAATTGATAGAGTTTGATGGTGGTCATTCGATATGGTGCTTTGGATTGAGGCTCAACTCCCAAAACTAAGTCAATTGAGAAGTCAAATTCCTATTTTGGAGGTAACTCCATGAGTTCATTATTAAATACATCTTGGAACTCCTTGAGAATAGGGTAGTCATCTAGATACAGTTCCTTGTTATCAGGGTTACTGATATGCACGACAAAAATAGAACACCCCTTTCAACGAGCCTTCTTAAGCTGCATAGTAGAGATATGTCTAAGCTCTAAGGGTCTTTGCATCCCAAAAATCTCAACTAGGTTCCCATAATCATCCAGACAACTAACTACATTATCCTTGCAGTTCACTATAGACTTATGCTTGATTAACCAATTTATCCCCAAAATCACATCGTATGAGCCTAAGGGTGCCACATACATGTTGATCTGGGTTTGAAAGGTTGAAATCTCTAACTCGATGCAAAAGAGATAGTTGTCTGCCCTTTGCTCTGCTCAGTTTTCATACTGGATTTTCCATGAGTTTTCCATGTATCCAGGTCTAATAGGTATCTTGGATATTACTCTAGGGGGTGTGAAACATTCAATAGCTCTAGAATCAATTAAAATAGGGATAGTTCGGCCATAGAGCTTACCTGTCAACTGTATTGGTAAAGCCTCATACTTTGCCTGCTTGTTATATATCCACTGGAACATGGATCTGATGATGTTGAGACTGCTGATAGTTTCATTCCCTTCATGACTTCAACTGTTGTAGAAAATTTGAGGCATAATGATCACCTCAACAAGTATAACACTCATTGTGAGGCCCTTTGTGACCTCCTGGCTTGTCCTCTTTGAAGCCCTTCAGTTTTTGGCCTTTGCTTTTGTTGTTATTTGTCGTCTTGCTCTTTCCACCATACCATCTTCACCTTTCTCCTGTGACTCACTTCCCCTCTTGAGATTATGGATCTAATGGTTTTTTTCTCCTTTATGAAACTTCTTGTTCCTAAACTACAACTTAGGATTTGAATTATTGTGGTAATTGGATAACTGCTACAATTTTTGCTCTTGTTTGGTGGCCTACTTCGTTCATGGTGAGAGGATCACACATTTCAACTTCTACTCCAATGTGGGTTCTAAGTCCCAATATGAACTTTCAGATACCGAAACATTCGTCTCCTTGATACTGGGGCACATACTCTACTAAATTAGAGAAATTTTCCCAATATTGGGTTACAGTCATGCTCCCCTGAGTTAGGTTTTGGAATTTTGTCATCTTCTTCTTGAAAAAGAGTTGTGATAACCATCTCTTCCTAAAAGATTGGATGAAGAGTTCCCAATTAATTTTACCATGCTATAGGTTCCTTTTGGTCGTTTCATTATCCCACCAAGTAGCTACTTCTCTTGAAAGTTGATACATAGCCCATGCCACCTTAGTCTAGTCGAATAGGTTACGAAGTCTAAATTATTTCTCCATCTCAATGATCCATGCCTCAAATCCTATTGGACGATGGATTTACCATCAAACTTAGGTGGTGCTACGCTTTTGAGATCCTTTCATATTTCTTCCTCAATTCGACCTTTAGGGCCTTCTCTTGGACTACCTTCTCCAAGTTGTACCATAGAAAAATGGATCTTTGAAATTTTCATGGTCATTTAGGTCTTTTTTTGTGATTCTTGGCTTATTTTTCATAGATTTAATGTTCCAATGTAATTTATGCATTCACATTAGGTCTTGAATATTCAAATTATGATGTCTTGTGAAGGTGTTGTGAAGTGTTGTAACACATTTCTACACTTTTCTAGACTCTTCTTATTATAATTCATCTAAATATCACCTTTTTATCCATTATCAAGTCTTATTCTAAAGTGTTGTAAAGTATTCTAACAAGATTTCATGCTTTTCTAGGCTTGTCATGGCTAATTACACCTTTCTTATGCTTTATTTGGCCCCTTTATGCACTTATAGGCCTTAATTAAGTGTGTTTTTGAATACCAACCTGAAAAACATCATTAAAAGCAACTTAATAACTGACACCCACTTGCAAGCCTAGAGTGGGACTTATTCGCTATGGGTGGTGAATGAGTCCCTCTTGGCACAAAATTCAAAATAAATTCAAATTTCCTTCGGGTTTTTATTCATTAAAACCTTATGTCAACCTGTGATGTATTTTTGGGTAATTAGTGCATAAGTGTATAAATAAGTGTTTTCCCATCCATTTTAACTCCCATTCATCCCATTCACTCATTCATCATCAATTAGCATTCTTGCATTCTGATCTGATTTAAGATCTAGACTAATTGCATAATTGAATGCTTAACTTAAACAATTTAATGGAAACTCAAAAACAAGTGTACATTATTGAAATTATGCTTTAAAATCAAGGTGATAACCAAAAGATGAGAGAGAAGAAGAGAGAAAGTGTAAACAATATGATAATGGAGTTCGCCACAATTGTGACTACGTCTCCAGGTCCACACCAATGGAGTGAGACCGATCTAATTATTCCTCCAGAAACTCGGTTACAATCTTCAACATAGCCTCCCCTTGGATTACAAAGAAATCTGAAAATGCACTTCCAAAGTGCGTGGGAACAAGCTTCTCCAAAAGCACAAAGTTACAATAAGATTTCTCCAAGGAAGAAAAATCCCAACTCTACACTTACAAAAATCACCTCCAAAACTCCTTACAAAAATAATTAGCTAAAACACCCTTACAAACTCTCACCCATTTACCCCTTTTTATACACCAATTTTACCCAATTTGGTGTATAACAACTTGATTTACAATCTCCCAAATTTACATGTAAATCCAAAAGAAATCCCCTTGTTACATAATAAAATCTCTTCAAGATAAATAACGAAGGGCCCTTATAATTTTGGGCTTACAAAGGAAAATAATAATCCCTATAATTTTGTTTTGATAACTCTTACGGGATTATGTATATATTTTTAAGGAGATCTTTTAAATTTTATTCCTTGAAAATAATCCCATTGCTATCTTATAGGATTTTATCCCTTTTGAATAGGGGTAATAATAATTAAAAAAGGGTTTAAAATCCCTTAAAATAAGGATTCCATGAAAATATGATTTTTTTTAAATAAAGCTTTTAAAACAAAACTCATGGCTTTAAAATAGGGTAGCTTTAATATATGAGAGCCCATGTTTATTAAAAGAATGTGGCATTTTTTATTATTTTTTTATTTGTTTTATATATTTTATTAAATTATTATTTTTTATTATTATATATTTTTTATAAAAATAATATGCCACCTTTTGCCAATAATGGCTTTCCACATGGAGGGGTGAGATGATGCCATATCAAAATTTCATTCGTTGGTCAAAGACTTTGGAGTGATGTGTTTGCTAACTAGACTGATAATGTGGCATTGACTGGACTACCACGTGTCCACACATGATTGGCCAACTTTGACTGCTTGTAACTCAGGCAAACGAACTCCAATTTTGATGAAACAAACACTGTCAGAAAGCTTGTGATGAGCTCTTTGCATTGACACTAGTATTGACCACTTTTGACAACTTTGATTTTTGACCTTTCTTTTCTGATAGGTCTTTGAGTTGATTGAAGGTTTGACCAAGCATAACTCGGGCTTCGTAGCTTCGTTTGACTCCATTCAAATTGTGTTGGAGTCAGAATTCCAAATACTTTCTGATGAAGATGTTTTTGGAGAAAAATGAGGAACTTCAAAATTTGACAAAAATCCTCCAGATCACATTCAATCTATCATAACATCATTCAATCAAGCAGTTATCAAGCATCTTGGAGCACCCATTGACATATCTTTAGACTTAAAAAATAAGGGTTTGGTGAGTTTAGGACACTTTCATGTTGTTTATTCATTATTCCTTTCTTGTTTCATTTCATTTCTTTATCAAGGGTTTGATTACCAAAGTGGGATTTGACCAAGGAAAATCCCTATACTCTAACCCTTAACTATTTTCCCCCTCTTTGCATGTATGTTTGCAGGTCTTGTAGATAGATTTTGCAAAGAAATAGGTGTTGAAAAGTGGTCAACAAGTCACCAAAACTATTCAAGTCAACCAAACCCTAATTCAAGCTTGGAGACAACATTTAACTTGTCTTCTGTAGATTTGATTCCATCAACCCGAAAAGAAGACAAGTGCAGATCTGGACCCATAGCTAGTTGACTTTAAAATTTGTAGATTTTTGTGGGAGGACTGATTCACCATCAGTGGTGAATGAGTCCCACTACTAGGCTGAAAAGATGATTTCATAATATTTCAGTTCCCGACAGTCAGAAACCTATTCCAGCAAAGTTTACCAGAAGCAGGACTGATTCGCCATCAATGGAAATTGAGTTCCACTGGTCATCAACATTGATTTTTGTAGCATTCTAGAATCTTCCAACATTATCATTTCATCTCTAGGTGCACTCTGTTTAGTTTGATTAAGTTCTGATTTCATTTGTGCATGTTTCTAGTTCATTTTTGCATATCACACTATGTTTTCAAGCACTTCATATTTCTTAGGTTTTGCATAAATAATCAATCAATTTTATTAGTTTGTTGCATCTATATCATTGAATTTAGGCATAATTTCATTGTACTTGCATTATTTTGAGTGAACTACTTAGATTTTGGGTTTGGGATATATCTCTTTCCATTAGGTGAAAAACCCTAATTAAGCAAAAGAGAGTCATAGCATTTCACACCCCTAAAATCTATGGTTCACTCCCTAATTGACTTTTGCATTCATGTGAACCTGGTCCTCACATTCCACTTGAACCTCGTGTTCTATGTGATCCATACGAGCCTCTTGCCTATTCAAAAGCTCTAGAATATTCCTTTCAACACTTGCCTCCTTTGGTGGATGAGAACATGGTTGAGGTGCTTTACTGCCTAATCACAAAGCTTATGCTTCCCCAAAATTCTTCCAACTTGAAGAATACCCAACCCTACACAAAAATTTTAGCAATAGAACAATCTACAAGGTGGAATCTGGAGCGTGCCCAAACATCTACATGCATCTCTATCTATAATTATAAAAAAAATGCAAGATCTATGCTAGGAATGGCATAGAGTGTTATCACAAGTCCATACATACATAATGGGCTAATTGCTTAGTTATGCATAAAGATCTAGTTGCAACAAAAAAAGATAGGTTTTGGATAAAGGAAAAACCTATACTCTTTGTACTCCATTTTGGCACCCATCCCAGAAGGTAACTTTTAACAACATCGTTTATTCCTTAGTAATTGTCTACTCTCTAGCAACATCTACCCTAAGGTGTTCTAGTCTACTTAGGCATTATTATTCTACTAAAGGGCGGGTGAATGAAGTTGGTCGCACTTTTGTGGCCAAATGGGAAAAAAATTTGGAAATACATAATGTGCTCGCATTATAATGCGAGCGTGTTATAACGAGAGCGCATTATGTGATTTTAAAAGAAAAAAAAGTCAAATGTGTATCATTTTCTCTTTACTATTTCTTCACTCTGCACGAGGCCAAAAATCTTCACTTTCACGCTCACGTTCTAGGAGGAAGGATTTCTACAAATTTCATCAAGAATAGTTGGATTTTTTTTTCAAATATGGTGCCACGACGATGAAGAGATGCAGGAGGTAAGTATTGTTTTCTATTATTTTTTAATTTGTTAGTTTGAAATTGATTTTGTTTGTTTTAGGTTAGATTTGATTGTTTTTTTTTTTAATTTGTAGGAAATTCTGCAAATCCTCAACAAGAAGAGGAGGTAAATCCTCAACAGCAAAATCCTCAACAAAATCAACCTCCCCCACCATTCTCTCAATTCCCTCTTGGCACTTAAGAAAATTTGAGGAGTGAAATTGAGAACAATAGAAAATAACTTGAGGATCTTATCAATAGGTTGAGTGATCCAAAATGCTTCAACCACAGAAAGAATGCTTCTAGCAAATTCATTGAAAGACATGTTAAAAAATGTAGATGCAATCACCCAACAAATATTTGGATGGCAAGATAGGAGGCAGGTAGCCAGGGCATATTATGCAGACAAATTATCATATAAACAAGTAAAATATTTAAAAATTACTAAAGGTGATTTGTGCTCTCTATTCAATAACCCTAAAACAAATCAAAATCTTACCCTCAATGCAAAGAGGTTTCCTATTCAATGGTGCCACCACCAAGAGATTAAGAACTATTTTTATGAAAGATGGTATATGGTCTTTGATTACCCACTCTGCAATAATTGTGAAGTCCCCCAATATTTTCTTAGGAAACTATATAGTGAGTTTGTATTGAACCAAATCCCAAATTATTTTGATATGAGGGATTTCCAAGGGAGAGGTGGGGGGTCAGCTCAGGATAGGCTGATGCACAGCTGGATCCTACACGGCAAGGGAGACGACCTCTCGCTAGGCCGCCTCATGAGCAGATTGTGATGCCTATCGTTGCAAAGGAGAGTGCCGACATAGATACATTGCAGTCGATCAAAAATTTGACCCAAAGTGTCATCCATCACACTAGCCCTATTGTACAGTGCCATCCAGGGGAGTCTTCAGGTGGTGGCCTTCGAACCCATGTGTGTCAATCTTGTGGGGAAACTTGTTCGTATGACCCTACCGGAACTCAGGAGGGTGCTACGCAGGATCCATATGCTACTATGCACCCTAATCCGTATGCATCTATGGGGATGGAGAGGACGGCTGACATTTTGCATGATGCATATGGCATTGACACTCAGGTAAAATTCAGCATGTTCATTGAATTTAATTTATTAAATTTCGATTGTGAAATGCAATATTAACTAATTTAGTTTTACTATTTTAATAAAATTGTAGGGTCACAGTGTAGAGACTGGATACACCAGTCATCCACCTACTTATTTTTGCAGTACACCTATCGGTGGGGTATGTAAAGTTAGTAAATATTTATAAATTTATTACATGTGTTAATAGCATTGTTTTAGGAATGGTATATTAATATGTGATTTTGGATGTTGAACAGGGTACTGTTGGAGGTTTCAAGGAAACACCTCTGAGTGCTAGTAGATTTGATCAAACATTCACGGAGGTAATATAGAATTTAAAGAGAACTTAAGTAATGAATTCTAAGTTTAATAGATTTGTGTAGTTTATATTCATATTGTTGGTTACATTTCATTACACATCATTCAAACTCAAAGCATTACTTCAAATTTGATAACTAATAATTAGAAATATATCTGTTTAATACTTGTACTCAATTTTGTTCATTAGATCTCATACGTTATAAGTCATCACATGGATCGCTATTGTAACTTTTTTGTGATTGAATAATTTGTTGTTTTATTTTCAGATGTTGGTGACAGAAACACCACCAAACGTTATGAGGGTAATGGATATTGGTGTTTCCTCCACTATACAATCCTCGATGGCTCTAATAGGGGAGGTATGAGGCAAATTACTAAATTTCAATTTACATTCATTGTTATAGATGAACTAGTTCTAGTGAAAAATAAAACCATTATTGATTCGTAGTTTAATTCCTATTTGGATGGTTTATAGAGGGCTTGAGCATGCCTAAGCATCAACGTGCAAATATTTCCATCGAGGAGAGTGATCGTGAGATGGCCGTAAGTGATTATTTTGTTAAATATATTAATTTTTATAATGTAATTTCTATATATTAATGTCTTTACTTCTTATTGTAACAGTCAAAACTTCACCAGAAGCTAAACACTAGGAGGAGCAGCAGGAGCACTCCTCGAGCACAGCAAAAATGGGTGACAGAATTATCACCATCAGATCGCCCAACAAAAGGAAAGAAAATTGTATTTGAACCAGAACATGGAGAGAAATGAATTTTGAATGCACAGAGCCCTTTGTTGTATGCCTACATGGCAATTTTTTACATATTTTGTGTTGGATATATTTGAAATTGTATGCCTATATGGCATTCTCGTAAGCCTATATGGCTATTTTGTAACTATATTTTCTACTTATATCGACATATATTGATGTATGCGTATATGGCTATTTGCTTAATACAAATCCTTTTTATCGATGGTGTCCATATTTGCAAATTATAAATTCATGGTTCAATAGATATGAGTTATGTCTATTCAAGTGTATACTTTACAACTTACGCACATATACTTTTTGAATTACGTGTGAACATCAAAAAGTGTGAAAATTTATGTGTTTGGAAGTCAAATGTAAGCCAATTTTGCAATTCTCAATTCTTGCATACTAGATCTTATGGACTTATATTCCTTCCTAGCACATATTGTGAATATTTCTCATTTGTTACAGAAGATAGATTCCTCATTTTTGAACCACTCGTAGCAAAGAGATTCACAATAATACTTTAGCATTGGAACACTACTCCATACTTCTCTTGTCTAGACCATAAAGGATTGAAAATTCTTAATTTGATGCAATGATAGTCATGAGATGATAATTTATATAACCATGCCTCTTTTGAAACTTCACATCTAATACTACATCAACAAGAACTTAAGAAGTGTTGCATAAGAGTGTTAGGTTTGATAGGCCTTCTCTTCCCTAAGGGAGGAGAGCCTGCATCTTGAATTTTGAAGAAAATTTTAAGAAGCAAACATTTTACCTAAAAGCTTCAAACCTAGATGACATATTTGGCTATGTCTATCTTGAAAGTTATCAATGCACATTCAAAATCTAAAGGAGATTCTCCCTAAAAAGAAAACTTTACCCTTTTTCCCAAGGAAAGAAATTGCAACAAGTTGCATGTGATTTATCTTATTTCTTTCTCACAGTTCCTGGTCAATCATTCATGGCTCAGGATAGTTCTGTTCCAAGGCAAGGACACCCAAAAAATTAGTGAGATTCTTCTACGATCTGCAAGAAAAAGGTTTGGCTCTTTCACAATGTAAAATAATTTTGTAACACTATTTTCTTGTTTTCCTTCCACATAGAAAAATGTTCACATTTTTCAGATTGATCAATGATCAATAATAGGCTGATTGTAACACACTTGACATTTTTATGTTTGAACTTTAATTTATAATTTTGTATCATGAAATTCGAGTAGATCACTAATATTTTAATATTTCACTATGAAAGTGGTGGTGTATTTTTGCTATGTTATTTGACTATTAATATGGTGGTGTATTCGAAATTTGATTACTGCTGAAAATATGTATATATTTCTAATTTTTATATGTTTTTGTATTACCAAACCCAAAACGAACCCAACCCCCCAAAAAAAATTTCCCGAACCGGCGAACCAAGTTCTCGAACCCAATCCCGAACCCAAAACCGAACCGATAACTTAGTAAAAAATAGATTTTTGTAGTTTATATTCATAATGTTGATTACATTGCATTGCACATCTTTCAAACTGAAAGCATTGCTTCACATTTCATAACTAATAACTAGATGTTGATAGATGACAAAACTTCAATTACAATATAGTTTTTACAAAGTGAACCTGAGCAGTTATGCAATTACTTCACATTGCATAACTAATAACTAGGAGCAGCTACCAATTGCATTTGGTTTTCATGGCATTCTATGAGACCACATTTCTTTGAGGAATTTTTTCAAACAGTTCACTGCCTTGTCTATACTACCACATTTTTCATACATGTCTACCAAAGAATTTTGTTAAATAGTTCAAGTGTTGCCTTGTTGCTATGGTTGAAAGCCCAAAACAAGTGCTTTCAAACAAGCTATGGATGCTTGGAAAAAATCTATCAAAAGCATAATAGTAAGCAATATCATAGACAAGGCAGTGAACTGTTTGAAAAAATGCCAAAGAAATGTGGTCTCAATGGTGATGGAATGCCATGACAACTAATAACAATTTGTGTGTCATGGACCGCATGCCATTCCATCACCATGAGATCCACATTTCTTTGAGTATTTTCAACAACATCGCCTTGTCTATGCTAACACATTTTTCATACATGTCTATCAAAGCATTTTATCAAACAATTCATTGCCTTGCTGCTATGGCTAAAAGCCTAAAATAAGTGCTTTAACAAGCTATGGATGCTTAGAAAAAATCTATCATAGCATAATAGTAAGCAACAAGTCATGCAATACAAAGACCGCCAAACCAAGTTAACAACTCGTGACTCTTGTCCCAAACTCATCTTGAGAAGATCAAACAAAATTTCAACATTTCATCAGAAATCTACTTTTCATCCACTCAAATTCTCTTATCATTCATCATTCATCCTTCCACAAATCTGTATTCCAATTGACTCATTCAAAGCAAAAAACCATTTTAGAAAACTTTGATTCAATCAATTAGATCAACATGCATTTAATAAAACACCATTTTCAACAAGGCACTCTTCCATTTAATCAATTCATTCAACTTGTCCCAAATAGTCAATCCATCATTACAATTGGCTTTCAGACTTTTACCAGACCATTAAACACTGTGAACATCATTATTACAACTGATACAAATCAGGAACTGTTATGCCTTGCATAACCACCCCATTTTGTTCTGGAACAAAATAGGCCCCCCCCCTTTTTTCTTTTGTCTTCTTTCCTTTTTAGTTATCTGTTTTGATCTTTGGAATTCTTTTGTTTTCCTCCTAATTTTGAATTTTGATCTATCTGATTTAATTCCGGTTCTGTCTCAACTTGAGTTGGTTTTCTTCTTGCTGAAAATTGAATGAAATAATCATAAGCAATAGAATAATTTATTTTAATATGTTTCATATGCTTTGAGACTGATGCAGACCTTTCTTTTGCAGAATTAAATCGCACACATGATGATATTTTCCAAGGGAGCTCAGTTGGAATGCTTTCCTCAATCCATTTGGTCATAATGTTCCTTGAAGAAGAAAGTCGGCAAGACCTTGCAGATGTCTTGCCGACTATCAGTGAATTCTGTCGATAAGCATTTGTGTTGCCTATCGGCAAGACCTCAGGGAGGTCACAGCGATCCAAGTTCACATGCAGATTCCTAGCAATAAATCGACCATCTTATTGGCGACCAAGAGTTTCCCATCGGCATAGGAATCTCCTTCGGAGAAAGGTCTTAGCGAGATCTTTATGTCTCACCGACCGGCGGCAGGGGGATCCATACATCGGCTGGAGATTTTCTCTTCACCATGAAGTCTCGGCGAATGCATCAGGTCTCGCCGACAAAGAAAAATAGGATTCCTTCAGCAAAAGGCCTCGGTGAAGGGAGTTTGTCTCACTGAAATGAAATAGGACCGCTAAAAGATAATGCCCTCTCTGGGAGGTCTTCCCAACAAGTCATGTCTCAGCAAAAGGAGACAACTTCGGCGACAAGTCTTACTGATAAACCCTATGTCTGGGCAATAGAGGAATGGTCTCAGTGAAGGATGGTGGCGTCGCCAAGAGGTCTCCCCGACCACGGAAAGTCTTTCCGATAAGAATGGGCTCGGGGAGAAAACAAAAGGGTCGCCATAAGTCTGCCCGACGGAGGAAGGTCACACAAAAGTTTGAAGCCCAACGATAATTTTTCCTTCGGTAGGAGGTCTGGCCAATTGGCATAGGTCTTCCCGAAGGGTCATTCTTTGATATGACATGAGGAGATTGATGAAAGGTCTCACTGATGTGGGATTGTCTCACCAAAAGAAGAGGGGCTTCAATGAAAGGTCTCAGCGACATGGAGTCTCCTCGACCTAGGTGTGCTTGCAAAATGAAAAGGAGGCTCAATATGATGTCACGGCGAAAGAGGGCAGTCTCACCGATAGGGATGTTATCGAGGAAACAAGGTCTCACTTGTTGTCATCTCCTGCCAAGAAAGGAAGGTGTCACTGAAAGAATAGAATGAGTTTGCCGAAAGATCTAGGGTTCGGCGAGATGTCTCATCGACTAATCAAACTCTCCTCGAACTCAAATGAACACTCGGTGAAAGAGAAGACCTTGGTGTAAGGTCTTGGCGAAGAAAAGAAGTCTTGCGGACATGCGAATGGGTCCGCGAGGAGATAAAGAAGACTTTTCCATGAGGTCACAACGACTAGTGATAGTCTCCCTGAGATGAAAAATGTGATCACTGAAGGATCCTAAGGTTCGCTATGATGTCCCACCAACTAGCGACTGTCTTCCTAATGGTTTTCATGAGCTCGATATGACTTCTGTAGCTGACCAAAACATCTCATCGACTGACCCCTATCATGTCAATAACTACTGAAGGATGAAACCACATCGGGGAGACACCAATGGTGTCTCACCGACATGCGATGTCATTCGGACCACCTTTCATCGCTTGAGAAGCTCGCATGGTGTATGCCCAACCAATCAGAGGAAACTAAGGAGTGACTCATTGGCCCCTTTGACCGATTGACTGTTCGTGTGAAAGAAGATCAACAGAATGCAAGTGAGATGGATTCCTTATGAGATCGAAAGGTGATGGATTGACCCGGGTGAATTGTTCAAATCTACAGGGAGGCCCGATGGTGCTTCCAGAGGATGGTCAATGTGCAAAGAGTTCTTGACCACGAGAGAGGCCGAAGGAAAGAAGGGACCATGACTCACAAGGACAGCTGTAGTGACCACTGGTGAGGGGCAGATCAGTATTAATGGTGATATTCTGGAGCATTCAAGGTGGACCCGATGGAGTTCAAAGATGGACACAAAGACAAAAGAGTTAATGTTGCAGCCGCAAAAGATCTATAGATCATTCCCAAAACAAGCCATCATCAGCTTGGACAATAGGCTTTCACATTGAATGTAGTTTTGACTCTCCTCAAAAAAAGATTTGAGGGCCAACCCTCCTGCAGGAAATAGATATTTTGTGAAAACCCTAAAACAGTAGCCAGCGCATTCCTTTGAACATTCTATATATATGCCATTCTGGCTTCTTTGTAAGGGTTAGAACCTTTTGAAACAGTTTGAAATAGAGAGGACCAAGGGAGAAAATAGAAGATACAGTGTTAGAAAAAATAGTCAGAAGAAAATCTAGGAGTTAGTTATTTAACAGAAGGAGATAGAGTTGCATCTTGATTCTTAGTAATGAGAGCTTCTTTTGTGTTCTTGTCTAGTAGTAAGATTCAGTATTGGCTGTAATGTATTTTCCAAGTTATCTTAGTGTAGTTGGAAATAATTTGGAATCACAGATTCTCTGTACACTGGTGATTGTGCCATCATCTTTGTAACTATTGCTTATCTGTTTCACTAACAGTAGAAGCAATCAGAGTTTAATCTACTTCATATTGTGTTCCTAAATGATATTTGTTTCAAGTTAATCATTTGATTTGAGAATGCTTCAAGGATTGAAGTCTTATTTTATGTTTTGTTTAAATGGTAATTTAAAATCTATTATTTGAATTAGCACTGTGAATGAAAGAGGTTGTGTGTCAATCACAAGTTTACGTTGTTCTACAGTTTTAGTTGACAAACTCCTTGAAACGTAGCAAGTCTGGGTAAGTTAGAAGAATTTTCATTCTTTTTTGTTCCAAAGCTCTGACCTATCTTTTGTTGTTTCTTTAAAAACCCCAGTTAAATTAGTTTTTAGTTCATGCTTGATCTTAGAACGATCCAGAAGCTCAACACTAGTAGGCCCCTTGAATATTACTATTACATTAACCAATTGAGCAGCATTAGCACAATTGAGAACCAACTACAGAGACCTTGGGAGCTAAGATATCCATGTGATCATATTTCTTTTTCAGGAGAAATAGAATACCAATATTATGTTTGTGTGTTGTTGTGCCAAAACACACGTCAACATGAACTGGCGCTAGGAGGGCCTAGGAGAGCAATCTTGATAAAGCTGGGTCATCCTCCTTAGAAAGGCCCCATAGAGCTCTTCGATCAACTGAAAACCCACCACCCTTGATAGAACTCAAGACCCCAGTAAGGCACAAGAGTCACAAGACTGGGGCAACCATCATTTCACCCTTGTCAGCACTGCTCACCCCACTAGGATTTTCACCAATACCCCAGTGGATACTCATCAATCCACCATCCAATCCATCTCAATTTCCATCACAGTTGTTCCAACCCATACAACAGCTGGCTCAACCACCACCACCACCAATGGCGTTCTTTTAGAATAATCCCTCTCCCTTGGGGACTATTCCTGGAGGTTTTCATGACCTGCCTAAGAACCCTGAGAAATTTTGTCCTAAGTACATTCATGGTGAATCAAGGAGTGCTGAAGAACATATACAAGCCTTTAAGGATGCTTGTACCAAGGCTCAGATAGCTCACCATGATATGGTTTTTAGGTTGTTTCCTTATTCCCTAGGGGATATGGCATACAACTAGTATCTTAGTCTTCCTCAACATTCTATTTTGAGCTACATAGACCTGCAAAATGCTTTCATCAATCACTTCAGAATCTGTGTGGATCCAGCTCTATTATACCACCAGTTTGCTACCATTATGAAAGAAACATGTGAATCCCTGCCCTTATTCAATACTAGGTTTCAACGGATGTATAGCAGACTGCAGGACCCCTACCTTGTTACTGATAATAGTGCCATTCAAGCATACTTTAGGGTTATAGACCCTATGCTAGGTTTGTTCCTACAGAGGACTTATCAACCATTTGATATTGATTCTCTATCCAAAGTTTATCACTTAGCTATCAAGCTGCAACAACAAATTAGTTCTCAACAAGGGGGTTTGGGAGGAGGTTTCCCTCCAATAGGATATTAGGTGCATAGCCCAACCCCTCTGTTCAATACTATCCCGGGAACATATCCTTCTCATTATGGACCCATGTCTGAGCTGCAAACTCAACCACCTATTCCATTCTTTGTTAGTGGGACTCCTAACTTCTCCCAACAACCACAAGCTCCGCAAAATTCCCATGGTCATCATAACCAAATTGGAACACCAAATCATGGTAGTCAGCCACCGGTTGCTAAGAGTGTGGAAAGTGAAAAGACAGTTTAGCTTACAAATGAGGTAGAGACCTTAAAGAAGACATTGTCTCAAGTCACAAATGACATGGCCCAGCTTAGGTTGAACCCCCCTCAAAATCAAGGTAATTACCCCAATTAGAACAATTACAACTAGGGTACTTATCAGAATAACAACTATAACCAAAGGGGTTATCAAGGCCAAAATAGAGGATACAGCCAGAGATCAAGTAATAATCGACAATGGAACACAGGGCCCAACAATGGTGGAGTTCCTCATAATCATCAAGCTAATGAGGAGAGGTCACATACTACAAATGTGGTTGACCTTAATTTCATGACAAACTGGTGTAGGCTGAATGATACGACAACCCATTCTGAGGTAAACTGCCCTCAAATGGAGAAAGTTGTCAAGATGGCATAGGAGGATGCCCATACATTCCAGGGGAATTCAAACAGAGGAGGTGACTCAGTGGATACAGTAATGTCTTATGACCTCTTTGAAGAAGAACCCTCATTCCCAATGCAAAGTGAGAATGAACCAGATGAAGACATGTATGATGCCCAAACTTTTCAGACAAAGGGGGGAAATTTTTTGAGAAATTAGAACAAGGGCTCATTCACTACTTCAGCACCTCCTAATCACATGGTGCCTCTAAATCAAAGTGCTAACAACAATCCTTCTCCACCAAAAGGCCCACCTGATTTCCATAATAAAGGTAATTCACTTGGTGTTGCCAAAAGTAATTCAAGTTATAACATGGAATTTGATATTGTTTTTGAGATGCAGAAAAAAAAAACTTCTTTGTCTTACTTTGACATTTTAAAGTGGTGCCTGGCTCAGAGGGAAATAGTGCTGAAAGCTTTAGAACAAGCTGATAAGTCCAAAGGGAAGAACAAGGTGGCATCTGCTGTAGACATGAATGCAACCTTGTACAGGAGCAAGGTAGGCACCCCGCCATTTCTTTTGAGTTTAAGGATTTGTGGGAAGAACCTAGACAATTTTCTATTAGATTCAGGAGCCTCAGGCAATGTCATGCCATTTTCTATATGTAAGAAGTTAGGATTGAACCCCGTCCAAACAAACAAGAAAGTTGTCCAACTTGACAAAACAAAGGTTAATGTGGTGGGAGAATTGAAAAACATACATGTGCAAGTAGGATCAAACACTAGGGTTCAAACCAATATATACATTCAAGTGGCAGACATTCTCGAGACCTATGGTATGCTATTGAGCAAAGATCTGATGAAAGGAATAGGGGGATACCTCTCCCTTGACTTTTCACACATGTGGCTACCATGGAGAGGAATTCCTACACATATTAGGATTGAAAGTGAGCCACACCTCAAGCATGTCATCACTAAGTATGATTTCCCTAATGAGGTAGCCTATTTCAAAACCAAGATAGGGGTTTATAAAAGAGAAGTCTTAACCTTTTCTGTCCTTGATCTTAAAGAACTGCCAATACAAAAATCTCCTGATTCTGTGATTAATGAAAACCAACAAGCATTGATCAAGAAGTGACAACATGATCAGCTGGTCCTAAGGGAAGGTATCAATCTACAAAATCTTTTACTCCCTAATTGGTGTAGGGTACATTATCAAAATCATTCTGAATTGACCTGTCAGCCTTGCATTGACATCTTAAATCATGTTTCCCAAGCAGAGGAAACTAGTTTAAGTCACCCCGAGATTGTTGCAAACCACTTCTCATTTGAAGCCAAGGAAGCAGTAGTGTTAACCAGGGATAAGATACCTTCAAAGGAAGTTCTTTCTCAAATTGGGCCTACCCTAGATACATTTCTAAATCAACATGTTGATGAGGAGCAACCCCTAGGTCTGTTTGACACCACTTCACCCACAAATGTACCAAAGCCCAAGGGGTTAACTAAAATCATAAGTGACTGTCAAAAGGATAGCCATAAGTTATGTGATATAACTGAGCAAGAATTGGAAAGTATACCTAAAGAACTCACAAGGCATCCTTTCCCTATATTTGATGCCAAAGATCAATGAGCCCCACCTCTGGCTAACCCTATCCAAATGCCTACAAAAACTCTAAGAGGACCAACCCCAGCTCATAATCAGATATGGACCCTCACATTTGATGGATCTAAATCCAAAATAGGTTGTGGTGTTGGGATTGAACTAACCAACCCCAAAGGAAAAACTTTCTTTGCTTCTTATAGGTTGCAATTTGGATGCACTAACAACGTAGTAGAATATGAAGCTCTAGCTCAGGGACTGATGTTTGCACACAAGAAGGTCATTGCTTTGGTGGTCAAAGGGGATTTAGAAATTGTCATCAAGCAAGTACGCACCCAATACACATGCCACAATAGAAGGCTCACAGCCTATAGAAATTGAGTATGGAACCTGATTGAGGACTTTGATGCTTTTGGGATGAGTTTGATCCCTAGAAAAGAAAATCAAGTATCCGATTCATTAGCCGTTGCTGCAAGTACCCTGGAACCCATGCAAGGCTCCAAGTTTAAGAAATTCTCAATGGAATTGATATCCACCCCTATTATTCCTGATAACGTTAGGAACTTTCAAGTCTTTGACGATGATCACCATATTTTGGCTTTTCTAGCAAGCTCAGATGTTTTTGAAGGGAAAATTATTGATGAGTCCAATAGGGATCAAGGAGATTGGAGCCCTGAAAATGGTGATACACAATGGGTCCTCAATTTGAAGAATAATAACATTCCCAAGGGGATGGTGGCCCTAGAAATAATTTTTGATTCAGACCCCAGGGCTCGAGTTAAGATATCCACTAAAGAAAAAGGGGGTGAATATGAAATTGTCAACCTGGTTGATTCTGGCCCTGAAAGGAATATCTATGTAGGGAAATCCTGCCCTGAACCAATTAGAGAAGACATACTGAGGGAACTAAAGAAGGATATTACTGCAATAGCCTGGGGATATGAAGACTTGAAGACATTTGATGCTTCTGTTATGACTCACACTATTCCCTTAAAGCCCGAAGCTAAACCCTTCTGACAGAAGCAATGCCCTGTCAATGCCCTAATTGAACCATTGATCTTCAAGGAAGTCCAAAAATTTCTCTCTACAAGGATAATCCTCCCTGTGCGCCATTCAACTTGGGTGGATAATTTAGTTCCAGTCTGCAAGAAGAATGGGGAGATTAGACTATGTGTCAACTTCAGAAATCTTAACAAAGCTTCAGAAAAGGATAACTATCCACTCCCTTCTCTAGATGAAGTATATGGATCTCAGATGATATCCTTCCTGGATGGTTACTCTGGGTAGAATTAAGTAATGGTTAACCATGAAGACAGGATGAAGATGACTTTCACTACAAAATGGGGAACATTTGCTTACAGGAGGATGCCATTCAGTCTAATAAATGTAGGGGCAGCCTTTCAGCGTGACATGGACATAACATTCAAGGATCTGATTGGTAAGTGCATTATTGTTTACATGGATGACCTAACAGTGTTTTCTAAAGATAGATTAAAAATGCTACCGACTTAGCCAAAGTTCTCCAAAGATGCATCTAGTATGGCGTCTCCCTGAATCCCAAGAAGTGTGTGTTCAGAGTTTTAGAAGGGATGCTCTTGGGACATGTAATTTCTGAAAGGGGAATATCAATCGACCCAGATTGATTTAAGTCTATTCTGAGGATCACTAGACCAAGGAGCAAGAAAGAGTTGAGATCTTTGTTTGGAAAGATGAACTTTGTAAGAAAATTTATCATAGGCTTTGCAGAGATTATAAAGCCACTAAGCGAAATGATGAAGAAGGATGCCAGAACAGAGTGGACTGAGGAGGAAAAGGCTGCATTTGCGCAAGTTAAGTGATCCATTTCAGAAGCACCTGTGCTCACCAGCCCTGACTATCTAAGACCGTTTTACATCTACTCTTTTACCTTTGAGCATTCATGTGCAGCTGTTTTAACTCAACGAAAGGAAGAGGCAGAGGAGAGACCAATTGCTTTCATGAGCTCTCCCTTCAAAAATTCGGAAATCAAATACCCACCTCTGGAGAAGCAAGCTTTTGCACTGGTTCAGGCTTTCAAGAAATTTCAGCATTACATCCTCTGAAGCCAAGTTATCATTGCAGTTCTAACATTGTTGTGAAGTCCCTACTCATGCAAAGTGAACTGGGAGAAAGAAGAGTGAAGTGGATGACCATTTTGCAAGAGTTCAACCTAGAGATACGCCCTATGAAACTCGTCAGAGGTACAGGCTTGTCCAAGTCCATGGCGAATGCAGGTGACAACATCATTTGTCAGCAATACACCATCTAGTCTTTCTCCAGTGACCCCTAGTATGCTGATGTTGTCTATTTTATGCTCAACAATCAATGTCCAGAGGGGATGAATTCAACTCAAATGAGAGCACTAAGAATGAAGAGTTCCCATTATATGCTCAAAGGAGGGTTACTTACAAAAATAATTTTGAGGGAGTATACCTAAGATGCCTTGATCAGAAGGAGGCTAAGCATGTGATCTCTGAGTTTCATCGGAAACATGGCACTAGTCATGGTTCTGTAGATTCATTGGCACACCAGATCCTCAGATCTGGTTATTACTGGCCCTATGTGTTCAAAGATGCCCATCAACATGTGAGAACATGTCACATCTATCAAATTTTTGCATCAAGAAAATTCCACCCAGCCATGCCATTGTAGTATGTCTATGAGGTGAGGCCATTTGCCCAATGGGCACTAGATTTTATTGGGGTAATTAACCCAAACTCTTCTGCAGGACACAAATTTATCTTGACTGCCATTGATTACTACACGAGATGGACCGAAGCAATACCCTGCAAGAACAAAAAAACAGAGGTAGTGATTGAATTCCTCACCGAATGCATCACTACAAGGTTTGGGGTACCCTTCACATTGGTATGTGACAATGGCTCTTCCTTTTCTTCTGTTGAATTCATTTGATGGGCATATGATCACAAGATTGTCTTAAAATATTCTTCAAATTATTACCCACAAGGAAATGGAGTTGTAGAATCTACCAATAAGAACCTCTTTGGAGTAATCAAAAAGTTGTTAGAGAACAACCCTAGGGACTGGCATACCTAGCTGAGATTTGCATTATGTGTAGATAGGACTAGGATCAAGGCTGCTTTAAAAACTTCACCATTCAAGCTGGTATATGGCCAAGAGCCTATGTTCCTTATCCATTTGCAAATACCTATCCTTGAGTTCATGCAGAAGTTCTACTCTAGTGATGATAGGATAGAAATACGTTTAGATGCCTTGTTAAAATTAGAAGGGCAGAGAGATGCTGCTTTGTAACAATTCTTTAGCCACCAAGCTATTGTCAAACATTGGTTTGACAAAAGAGCCAAAATTAAAGCTTTTCGGATCTCAGACCTTGTATTGTTATGGGATAAAGCCAGGGAAAAGAAGGGCAGTCACCAGAAATTTGACAAACTATGGCTAGGTCCTTATCAGATTGTTGAGATCCTAGGGGAAAATGCCTTCCGATTGAATAGATTAAGTGGAGAACCTGTTCCCTTGCCTGTTAATGGGAAGTTTCTCAAGCACTATTTTGAGTCATAAGACTTGTTAACTTCCATTTTGCATGTGAGTAATTCATTGTTCTTTATGTAAATAATTTGTTTGTCTCCTATTTGTAAATGAATTGCATTTGTGTAAATAGGTTATGTGTCTCTGCTTGTAAATAATTCTTGTGTGTAAATAGCTCTATTCTTTATGTGCATAATCTACTGCTCTTTATGTAAGTAGTCTGCTCTTTTGTTTGTAAATAATTTGTTGTTTGTCTGTTTGTCCTTCCTTTCTATCTTTTGTTCTCCTTTGTTTTGTTGGTTTCTGTTTTGGTTGTGCTTTGGGGTTATATCTGTTGTTTTCCATCTTAAAATGGTGGCTGCCTTATGTGAAGCATGCTTTGGTCATTAGGAGAGAAGTGGTTTAGGTATTTTTAGGATTTCTGATTGGATGATTTTGTCCTACACTCTTTGTTTCACGCCCATTGTCAATAAAGGTTGTGGAAGGTCTTGAAAACAAGGTGCAAAGTAAATAACTTTCGTTAGCTCCTCTAATCTGCCACAAATTATTAAGCTCATCTCCTTTGTATCGGTATATTTTTCCTAGGGTGATAATGTTGTAAGATTTAAGTGAAAAATCCAATCTCCCAAGTTCTGTTATGAGGTCCATGGTAGTTTTCAACCCAAATCAGATGTTAAACATCTGACATATTGAAAAAGAACTAAATGAAATATCTGTAACTCCAAGAGAAAACAAAAAAAAAGAGAAAAGAATTAAATCTAAAGAGAAAAAAGATTCAATGTGAATGGGTGATTCTGGTATCTCTACCAAGGCTATGGACACCTGACTGATAGTAGAGCAATGCTGTGGGAAAACTAGAGGTATCTCCATCGGGGCTATGGACGCTTGACTGGCAGCGGAGCAATGCCCAGGATATCATTGCACAACAGCCAAAGGGAATCAACTCATGTAGCTCAAATCTTGCACATTGTTGTCTCAAATATGAAGAAAACTTTATGAAAGGATGATGCACTATCAAGCACACACATAGATTCAAGGGTACCTAGCTAGTGTTGATTTACATTTGAGATTCTAGCTCAACCTTGGTTGTTATAACTGACCCAACTAGAGTTGTGATATTCATGAACCAGGAGTTCTGGGTAGTTGAATCCTTCAGTTTCTTGAAAATGATTAAACCATTTTCCCAGCTGAGTCGCCATTTGTTATGCCTTGCATAACCACCCCATTTTGTTCTGGAACAAAATAGGTCCCCCCTCTTTTTTCTTTTGTCTTCTTTCCTTTTTAGTTGTCTGTTTTGATCTTTGGAATTCTTTTGTTTTCCTCCTAATTTTGACTTTTGATCTATCTGATTTAATTCTGGTTCTATCTCAGCTTGAGTTGGTTTTCTTCTTGCTAAAAATTGAATGAAATAATCATAAGCAATAGAATAATTTATTTTAATATGTTTCATATGCTTTGAGACTGATGCAGACCTTGCTTTTGTAGAATTAAATCACACACATGATGATATTTTCCAAGGGAGCTCAGTTGGAATACTTTCCTCAGTCCAGTTGGTCATAATTTTCCTTCAAGAAGAAAGTCAGCAAGACCTTGCAGATGTCTTGCCGACTACTAGTGCATTTTATCGATAAGCATCTGTGTTGTCTATTGGCAAGACCTCAGGGAGGTCACGACGATCCAAGTTCACATGCAGATTCCTTTCGGCAAGACATCAACCATCTTCCCGATGACCAAAAGTTTCCCATCCACATAGGAATCTCCTTTGGAGAAAGGTCTTGGCGAGATCTTTATGTCTCACTGATCGGTGGCAGGGGGATCCATACATTGGCTGGAGATTTTCTCTTCGCCATGAAGTCTCGGCGAATGCATCGGGTCTCGCTTACAAAGAAAAATAGGATGCCTTCGGCAGAAGGCCTTGGTGAAGGGATTTTGTCTCACCGAAATAAAATAGGACCGCCAAAAGATTATTCCCTCATTGGGAGGTCTTCCCGAGAAGTCATGTCTCAGCAAAAGGAGACGAGTTCAGCGAAAAGTCTCGTCGATGATCCCTACGTCTGGGTGACAGAGGAACAGTCTCAGCGAAGGATAGCAACGTAGCTGAGATGTCTCCCCGACCACGGAAAGTCTTGCCGATAAGAATGGGCTTGGGGAGAAAACAAAAGGGTCGCCACAAGTCTGCTAGACAGAGGAAGGTCCCACCAAAGTTTGAAGCCCAGTTATAATTTTACCTTCGGTAGGAGGTCTGGCCGATTGGCATAGGTCTCCCTGAAGGGTCCGTCTTCGATATGACATGAGGAGATCGATGAAAGGTCTCACCGATGTGGGATTGTCTTTCCGAAAGAAGAGGGGCTTCGATGAAAGGTCTCAGTGACATGAAGGAGTCTCCCCAGCCTGGGTGTGCTTGCAAAAGGAAAAGGAGGCTCAATATGATGTCACAGCGAAAGAGGGAAGTCTCACCGATAGGGATGTGATTAGGTAAACAAGGTCTCGCTCGCTATGATCTCCTACTAGGCAAGGAAGGTCTCACCGAAAGAACAGAATGAGCTCGCCAAAAGATCTAGGGTTTGGTGAGATGTCTCATTGACTAAAAAAACTCTCCCCGAACTCAAATGAACACTCAATGAAAGAGAAGACCTTGGTGTAAGGTCTTGGTGAAGAAAAGAAGTCTCGCCAACATGAGAGTGGGTCCACTAGGAGATAAAGAAGACTTCACCATGAGGTCACAGTGACTAGCGATAGTCTCCCCGACATGAAAAATGTGATCGCTGAAGTATCCTGAGATTCACTATGATTTCCCACCGACTAGCGAATGTCTTCTCGATGGTTTTCACGAGCTCGATATGACTTCTATAGCTCGCCGAAATGTCTCATCAATTGACCCCTATCATGCCGATAACTGCTGAAGGATGAAATTGCATCGGGGAGACACCGATGGTGTCTCACCGACATGCGATGTCGTTCGGACCACCTTTAACCGCCTGAGAATCTCACGTGGCATATGCCCGACCAATCAGAGGAAACTAAGGAGTGACTTATTGGCCCCTTTGACTGATTGGTTGTTCGTGTGAAAGAAGACAAATAGAATGCAAGCAAGATGGATTCCTTATGAGATCCAAAGGTGATGGATCGACTTGGGTGAAGTGTTCAAATCTACAAGGAGGCCCGATGGTGCTTCTAGAGGATGGTCAACCTGCATAGAGGTCTAGAACATGAGAGAGGCCAAAGGAAAGAAGGGACCATGACTCACAGGGACAGCTGTAGTGACCACTGGTGAGGGGTAGATCAGTATTCATTGTGGTATTCTGGAACATTCAATGCAATCCCGATGGAGTTCAAAGATGGACATGGAGACAGAAGAGTTAATGTTGCAGCCGTAAAAGATCTATAGATCATTCCCAGAACAAGCCGTCATCACCATGGATAGTAGGGTTTCACATTGAATGCAATTTTGACTCTCCTCAGAAAAAGATCTGAGGGACGACCCTCATGCAAGAAGTAGATATTTTGTAAAAACCCTAAAATAGTAGCCAGCGTGCATTCCTTTGAACATTCTATATATATGCCATTTTGGCTTCTTTGTAAGGGTTATAACCTTTTGAAACAGTTAGAAATAGAGAGGACCAAGGGAGAAAATAAAAGATACAGTGTTTGAACAGATAGTCAGAAGAAAATCTAGGAGTTAGTTAGTTAACAGAAGGAGATAGAGTTGCATCTTGATTCTTAGTAATGAGAGCTTCTTTTGCCTTCTTGTCTAGTAGTAAGATTCAGTATTGGCTGTAATGTATTTTCCAAGTTCTCTTAGTGTAGTTGGAAACAATCTGGAATCACAGATTCTTTGTACACTAGTGATTGTGCCAACTTTGTAACTATTGCTTATCTATTTCACTAACAGTAGAAGCAATCAGAGTTTAATTTACTTCATATTGTGTTCCTGAATGATATTTGTTTCAAGTTAATCATTTGATTTGAGAATTCCTCAAGGATTGAAGTCTTATTTTATGTTTTTTTTAAATGGTAATTTAAAATCTATTATTTGAATTAGCACTGTGAATGAAAGAGGTTGTGTGTTAATCACAAGTTTACTTTGTTCTGCAGTTTTAGTTAACAAACTCCTTGAAAGGTAGCAAGTCTAGTTAAGTTAGAAGAATTGTCATTCTTTTCTGTTCCAAAGCTCTGACCTATCTTTTTTTGTTTCTTTAAAAACCCCAGTTAAATTAGGTTTTAGTTCATGCTTGATCTTAGAACGATCCAGAAGCTCAACACTAGCAGGCCCCTTGAATATTACTGTTACATTGACCAATTAAGCAACATTAGCACAGTTGAGAACCGACTACAGAGACCTTGGGAGCTAAGATATGCATGTGATCATCTGTCTCTTTCAGGAGAAACAAAATAGCAATTTTTTTTTTTCATGTTGTTTTTCCAAAACACACGTCAACAGGAACTTGCTCTCTTTTAACTTTGTTCTGACTGAACTTACAATTTCTTGTATTATTTTACACCAAGTCTTCTCATTGTCCAACTTTAAAAATGGCATATCTCACTTCTAAACCTTGTCCAAGACTCCATACATTCCTGACACCATCACTTAGACAACAATGTCTCAAAACCAACTCACCGATCACTATTATGTGAGACTTATATTCTCTGAGCAGTCAAGGCACTACTTCTCAATGAGACATTCCTTCCCTGAATCGAGTAAACCAAACACACATGTTTCAAAACCCAAGATCCAAAACACTTTTAGAGACCTCTTAATGCCCATGTCCTCATATCAAAAACTTAGAATAACTTATATTGAAGAAATAAGTAGTTTTTAGTCTAAACGCTATAAAAAAGGCTACTAAAATAGGCTTGATTTTCAAAGAAGACCCCCTTCAAAAATTCCCAAAAAACTTAAAACCTCAAAAAAATCATTATACATAACACAAAACTCCCAATTTATCCATTTTCAGGGATTAAAAGACTCCTTTTTACAGTATATTGACAAACCCTTGTTTATAGGGTGAAAAACTCAAAAATCAATGAGGGTTTCCTATATAGGCTACATGCAAACCTCAAAACCTCCAGCCAACCATTGGAACATGTCAAAATACATTTGAAAAGGCATTTGGAAACATCTTCTAAACCATGGAATTTTTCTTTCTCCACTATCATGCTGGAAACTATTCATTTTGACTGGAAAACTCAGAATTTCCTATGTAGCAGTAGCTCCTTCAAGGTATTCTTGCTTTTTCCTCCACCCACAAACATCAAAACATAACAAATAACCTATCCCTAACCTACTCCACCAATCTACCTGACCTACATTGGTGGAGTAGTGTGGAAATGCCTTATAAGACTCAAAACTCAATGCACAGGATTTCAGACTGAGCCATAAGAAGAATGCTCAAAAAAACATTAAATTTAATGGATTCCTTCCCAAATGGATGCAAAAAAATGGTGATTCCCCAACCTACTAGAAAAAATATAAATTTGAACCCTAAACTCTTGCACAATCCATACAAGTTAAGAAACAACTGAAAAACATAGAAAATAAGCTAAAACAGGGAACTCTTTGTTAATTTAATTCTTCCAAAATACAATGATCTCTTTGCTCAGCCTTTACAATGCTTTAAGAGAAGTTTCCAACCATCAACTACCTCTTCATCTTCCTTGAACGACCTATGACTCATCCTCTTCCTTGATTTTCTTGATTTTCTTTTTTTGTCTCTTCACATTCTTTCTTTTTCTCTCTTTTACATATTAAGCATTTTGACAATATTACACTTTGTGATTTTTCATGCCTTGATTACATTTAATTTTTGCATTACATGGACTTAAATACATTTTTGAAAACTTAACCTTTTTAAGGAATTACATGACCTAGATGTTCCTGCACCACAAGCTACGATCTCATGGTTTTTTTTCACATCAACGTGATTTGATTCACATTTTTTTCACATGAAAATCAGCTTGAACCAAATTTTTTATTATGGAGCTATATTAAGTTGCCACTTCAAAAACTGATGTAACAATGATACAAAATAATTTTTGAGACTACAAGAAGGCATCAAAATGGCTAGTGTACTAAACAAATTATTATGATTTACGAATAATGTTGATAACTCTACTCAGTTGGTAACTCTACTCAGTTGGCTTCTTTTTTCAAAATCATACAAATTGAACCCTAGCATCAATAGACTCTGTATATCAAGCTACCACAATCAAGTTACATCAGGACCATATCATCGAGACACAACCTGAACAATAGGAGGAATGGCCTATTTCAACATACTACAGTCAAACCCTTAAGGGCTCGATCTAGTTGAATGTAGCTCAAAGCGATTCCACATGTTTGGGTGCAAAAGAGGACCATGCCTAGCGTAAAAATGTCTACTTAGATGCGTTGGAACAGTCCATTTGGTCATACGAGTTATAGAACAAAAATTGCACCACCTTGCAACTTTCCACTGCTTGCATTTAACACTTTTTCCATCAACTGAAAATTAGACACCACGGGAAAACCACTCCGAGATAATAAAAACTGAGAGAGGTTATTGTAGAGGGGCCCAACACAATCCCATAGGATTAGACAAGAAGTTTATAAGCATCACGATGTTCGAGTAACCTCATGTTGAAGTTTGTAGCAGTTTTTCCCTTTGGAGCCTTGAGGGATCGATCCAGTTGAGCGTAGCTCAGAGCGATTTTGCATGTTTGGGTGTGAAAGAGGATCATGCATAGTGTAAACATTCCAATTTGAATGTGTTGGAATAGTCTGTTTGGTCACATGAGTTGTAGAACAAAAATTACACCACTTTGCAACTTTCCACTACTTGCATTTGACACTTTTTGCATCAATTAAAAACTGGACACCATGGGAAAACCACCCTAAGATAACAAAAATTGAGAGAGGTTATTGTAGAGGGATCCAACACAATATTATAGGATCAAATGAGAAGTTTATAAGCATCACGGTGTTCGAGTAACCTCATGCTGAAGTTTGCAGCCATTTTGCCCTTCAGACCCTTAAGGGATCGATCTGGTTGAACGTAGCTCAAAGAAATTCCGCGTGTTTGGGTGCAAAAGAGTACCATGCCTAGCGTAAAAATTCCTATTTAGACATGTTGGAGTAGTCCGTTTGGTCACATGAGTTGCAAAAGGAAAATTGCACCACTTTGCAACTTTCCACTACTTCCATTTGATAGTTTTTCCATCAACTGAAAACTAGAGACTAAGGGAAAACCACTCTGAAATAATAAAAAATGAGAGAGGTTATTGTACAGGGGCCCAACACGTTCTCATAGGATTAGACAAGAAGTTTATAAGCGTCATGGTGTCTGAGTAAACTCATGCTAAAGTTTGCAGCCATTTTGCCCTTTGGACCCTTAAGGGATCGATCTAGTTGAACGTAGCTCGGAGCGATTCCGCATGTTTGGGTGTGAAATAGTACCATTCCTAGCATAAAAATTCTTATTTAGACTCGTTGGAACAGTCGGTTTGGTCACACGAGTTGCATAATGAAAATTGCACCACTTTGCAACTTTCCACTTCTTCCATTTGACACTTTTACCATCAACTAAAAACTGAAGACTACGGGAAAACAACTCTGAGATAATGAAAACTGAGAGAGGTTATTGTATAGGGGCCCAACGCAATCCCATAGCATTAGACAAGAATTTTCTAAGAGTCCCAGTGTCCGAGTAACCTCATGCTGAAATTTGCAGCCATGTTTCCCTTTGGACCCTTAAGGGATCGATCTAGTTGAACGTAGCTCGAAGCAATTCCGTGTGTTTGGGTACAAAAGAGGACCATTCCTAGTGTAAACATGTCTATTCAAATGCATTGGAATAGTCTGTTTGGTCACATGAGTTGCAGAATGAAAGTTGCACCACTTTGCAACTTTCCACTGCTTCCATTTGACACTTTTTCCATCAACTGAAAACTTGAGACTACGGGAAAACCACTTTGAGATAATGAAAACTGATAGAGGTTATTGTAGAGGGGCCCAACATGATCCCATAGGATTAGACAAGAATTTTTTAGGCATCACGGTGTCCGAGTAACCTCATGCTAAAGTTTGCAGCCATTTTTCCCTTTAGACCCTTAAGGGATCGATCTGGTTGAATGTAGCTCGAAGCGATTCCACGTGTTTGGGTATGAAAGATGATCATTCCTAGTATAAACATTCCTATTCAAACATGTTGAATAGTCTGTTTGGTCAGACGAGTTAGAGAATGAAATTTGCATGACTTTGCAACTTTTCACAAGGCAAAAAGACACCTAATCTTCAAATCTTGCTTCCAAATTTTTACTAGACCTTGGTACACTTATTCATCTTTATTTTGACATGAAAAAAGCTAAAACACCTTCTTACAACACTGTTTAATTATATTTCACAATTGCTTGCACTAGACCAAATTTGCTTGTAAGTGATAAAACACTAAATCGGGTGTAACATGCAAACCACAATGAATCTTTACAGGATAAATACATTTTAGGGTACCCATTTTGGCCATTAAAAACATATATAATTTTTAGATACACTTATTTTGGAACACATGCCTACTGTCCCAACTTCTTTGCTTCTAAAGAGATAAAAATGTTAGAAAATAGAGCCGTTTGGTATTTTTTCAAAAGTATGATTGCCAACAACATACAACATTCACAAGGCCTTTTTGAAGGCATATCAACTGATGCAGAGCAGGGTGGAGGAATAAAAATTTAGACTTAAGAACCAAGAAACCAACTCAGGTTCATATATCTAATCCAGCTTCTATAAGGTCAACACTATAGTCTTCCAATTCACCACTGAACAACTAAAAGACGAATTCCTTAAAGAGAATTGTAAAAACATCCATTGATCATCCAAATAACATGAAAACATGAATGAGAGAGATATCTAAGAATGTACGGGTCCATACAGGTGAAGGAAACTCTGAAAATACAGTAAAATCAAGAAATACAATGAAAAATCAAAAATAAAGCGTTGAAAACTCTGAATCAAACATTAACCAAACTTTAGATATTGAATAATGAGCCTTGAATGGAATTAAAATAGCAATTACAATGAATCCATACCTAAACTAGTGACCTTATGATGGCCTCATTACATCATCTTGACCCTTACATTATGAATTTACATACATTTTCACATTTAGACCATTCAAGGCTTCATTACACCAAATTGACAACATGCTAACATGACATTGCAACTTCATATCCTACCAACCCAGATTGACTTAAAAAACTTCCTAATGGTCCTTGTGACCTTATTACAACATTCTTCATGGACTACCAATCGAAATTTACCACTTGAACACCTTGTGGTCCTGATTTTCCTTTGTGCTCCTACACCATAAACACCCTACTATAACCCTACTCCACTGGTCTACAAGCCTAATTTAGTGGAGTATGCTTTATTTCTTTACTTGACTCTCAAAACCTCAAATTGAAGGTTCCAAGATGAATTTTAGAAAATGTGCTCTAAAAGTGGAAAAAATCAATGGATTTTCTTCTAAATGGACTTAAAAGAAACCTAATTCTCTGTATTATCTTAATCTACAAAGGACAAGGACCCATCAAACCATTACACCACTCAACGATTGATCTTGCATCTGTCAACTATGCACTGTCTTTATACTTTAACTTTTCTCATGTTAATGCTATTTTCATGCATGCTCCTGCACCATCATGATCCCCCTTTCCATGTTCGGCCTCACAAAAGTTCTAGATATGTTGAACATGTGTAGTGAGATGCATCCTGCACAACCAGTAGAACATGCACGCGTTCTTGAATTGTGTTGTACAATTATCTGACCATATTATATGTCGTCCATATGATATGCCCCTCTGAGCCAAATGATTGTAGAATATCTGGAAGCAACCTTGCACGAACTTTGGAGAATGTGTGCAATCATCACTAATATAAAATTGATACTCCCTCAATACCTTCCTTTTGTCCTCTATACTTTCAGCTGCATGTATGAATACTATGTGCACAAATATTGAAACCTGTGTGGAGTTGTAATATTATGACTGCACTTCACGTTGTGGCTATAGAGTGTAGTTCTTTGCAAAGTCAGCCAATGATACTATGCTACCATGTGGAAAGGTGTTCTTGCATAGCTTGAATTGTGTGTCCAGCCATCGGGCTCTATGGGTATGCCTTGCATACTCATACACTAGATTCTCACGAAACATGGACATGAATTCATACATTGGAATCTTCTGAATAACCAACTCACACCTTTTTGCTTCAGACCCATCTTTTGTAGCATATGCCACTGTTTTATACTTCCCAAACTCTACTAGTTTTTGTCCCACCTCATATGTGCTCTCCATATGTTGACATACTAGCATTCGTTGCAATCCACCGCAACGCTCACATGAACCATCCAAGCATGCGGTCCTATAGAATATTTGGCCATCCTCTATTTCACATAAAAAATTTGATAATAACTTTCTTGAAGATTTTGGTGGGGCTTCTATGCCACAATCCTACAAAACATCGTTAGTATACAAATGTAAACATATAGAATGATAAACATCATAATGGTTAGAGAATTCAATATGTAGTTTACAGCAACAATTAGTGCGTGTGTGATTTATCTTGACATAAAAAGGTTTAATCATTTCAAAAATCTTTGAGAAATACTAATTTGAGGATAAGAATTTTGAAATTTATGAAAAAATTGGGTTTGAGTTGTATCCAAAAAATGCTTTGGATGTGGCTCACGGTTTCGACTACCGATTCTCCTTCTTACGACATCCCTTTGATTCGAAGATGGCCTTGTATTATTCTTCCAATAATCTTCAATTAGTGTTCTCAATTTGTGTGGTAGTCTCCCCAAGAATGCCCATAATTCATTTGAATCCGTGCCCTCAATTCTTTGCCGCCTTTGAATGACTTTTGATAAAGTTTTTCTACTAATTCCCATTTTTTCACTTGTCTTTTTAATGAGGCGAGATCTCTTTGTTTGATAGCTTACCGAAGTCGATGTAATGACATATTGGGTGATATTACTATCCTTTGAGCGTGAGGTCTTACCCACACTGTCATAAGCATCTATTAGATTCTTCACAATAGTGTTTTCACTTGATGCATTCGATGTTTTCAACTCAAGAGTCTTCATGATGTTTATGTACTTTAAACCCCGCATCATTTGAACAAATAGTTGACATCTTGCAGTCTCATTTAGCCTTTCAAAGAACATTTTCCAAATCTTATCAACATATCTTCTACAAGTGCATTCTAGAATCTTACCTTCCATGTGCTGCAAAATATCCTCATCAATAGTAATCAAAAACTTTGGCTTTCTACACAAAATTCTAGGTAGTGTTCTCTTAGGTACATACATCTCAACATTAGCAATTTCATCAATATTTAATTGAGGTGGGCTAGATTGCATACCTTCAATCGAGGGTGGAATAGAAGACATACCTTGAGTTTCATGTGGGGATGATGGAATACCTTGTTCCTCAACTCTAAGTGATGATGTACTCTCAACTTCAGATGTGGTGGACGGTGTCCAACCATACTCACCTGTGGTAGATTGTGTCCCTCCATATTCGCTTGTGCTTAATGGTGTCCCTTCGTATTCACTTACGGTAGAGTGTGTGTCTCCAACTACGGTATCTGCATCTCCCCTAGCAGGACTCTTTCACATTCGTGCCATTTTTGCTACTAATTTCTTTTCTCTTTTTGACAGTTGAGGTTCCTCTTCAACTCGCTTGTTTTCATCAATCATTCCCAATTTCTTCTTTTCACGATATTCCCTCATCCATTTTTTCTCTTTATCTTTGATGGCTTGGAGCTGATCATCTGTTACTTTTTTCCTTTTAATAGTTTGTTTCTTCGGCATGACGAATAATTTTACCTGTGCAAAAAGTGCTAAGTTGTCAAATTAACTAATTGAAAGCTTTGGAAGCATACACAAAGAAAGTCAATGAAAAGCTGGTTTGTATAACCTGCTTTGACAAAATAACCTAATGATAGTTTCTTTGAAGTATTACTAATAAAGAAAGTCAATTGTTAAATTTAACAAAATGCCTCAAAGAGATGTGGTTTAAAAATTTAATAGGAAAGTGTATCGAATTGTGTGATTTAAAATGTCCATTGACAACGTAAGGTTGTAACATGACAAACTGGTGCAAGAGCACCTAGATCATGAAATTCCTTCAAAATGATAATTTGTTCAATTTTTAATGTTCAAGTAAATATGATGAGTGGAGGTCATTAAATGATGAATTTCAATGTATTTGCACCATGAAATAGGTCACTAGGTGATATTATTGAAAAGTTCATTTTTATAACAAAAGTTGTCAATTATTGTAAAAATGTAAAATTGCACAAAAGCAGGAAGGTGAAGAGTCTTTTTTGTGGAAGGGAAAGGATGGATTGATGAAGATGAAGAGGTAGTTATTTCAATTGATTTAGACACCTTTAAAAATAATTGTAAGCTCAAGAAAGGCAGATCTTGTATCCCAAAAATCCATAAAAATTAATAAAAATACCTTTGCTCAGTTATTTTGGAAAGCTTTTCTATTCTTGTTTTTAGGTTGCATAGTGATTCAAGCATTCTAAGATTTGATTCTTGTCAGGGAAAGAGACTTCTTTCATTCTTGAAATTTGTAGGAATTGTAATTCAAATAATCAAATCTAATTTGAACTTAGTTTCCTAAGTCTCGGTCTATGGTTTCCTTAGAATTGTTTAGAGAGCCCAAAAGTGATTTCAAGTAGGTTTGAGGAAACAACATGTAGAGGAGCTAGAAATGATTTCAAAAATAATTTGCACATAATGAAGCATGTTTCAATTGTTAAGTGGAGTAGTAGAGGTTTTGGTAAATGTTTCATTAAAGAAACCCCTGATGGTTGGTGTGTTTTCACCCTATAATCAAATGTTTACTGATTTTGTGGTATTGATGGGTGTTTCCCATCTTGAAACTTGTTTATTTGTGAGTTTCTACACATGGCCTAAGACTGTTTGCAGGTTTGGTGGATTAGTGAGTAGTTCTATGATGACTTGCTTTGATAAATTGACCTATTTAAGTGCTTTTACCAGTAGACAACATGTTGGTTCTACTCTGTTTTGTGAAATAAGTGTATTAAATTTTATAGTATGTTGAAAGGGATCAAAATAGGCCTGAGAATCTATATTGGGATTGTGTAAATGCATTA
>VDFB02000017.1:504646606-504687538 GCA_007258455.2 Sequoia sempervirens
CTCCCACTCTCTCCCACTCCCTCTCCCTACCTATCTCTGAAGTCTCTCCCTCTAACCCTACCTAACTAAGTCCCCCTCACTCTAACCCATTTTCTCCCACTCCCTCTCTTTTAAACTCACTTCCACCCCCTTTCCCCATCCCACCCTACCTAGACAACTCTCTCTCTCTCTCTCTTAAAATTCTCCCTCCCTCTAAAGACATACATAAATACATACAAGCATAATACATATGTACATAAAATCCTACATCCATACAATATACATGCACTAATACATATAGGCATACATACATACAAGGATATATACATACATTAACATTAACGAAGACATAAAATTAATGAAAATATAATGTGAGCGTGTTATGTCTTGCTTGGCATGTATCCTAGATAAGAAAAATGTCAAAACTAGGAAATAATGCGAGCGTGTTATATTTTTCTTTGGGAATCCCCAAGCCTTAGCATTGGTATTTTCCTTGGAATACCAACCCAAAGGCTTGGAGGGAATTCCCAATGACCAAAGACGTGTTTTTGCAAATTCTACAATTTTTTCACATAATCGGGTTCATGCTCACTATTAGGATTGCATCTAGTTCAATATCGACAAAATAAAACACATGGGTAATGTTAGGGTCTCTCTTATCTATCCAACGATCTAACTTTTTTTACTTTTTAACAATGTTAAGCCTTTCATCCATAATTTCTTTTGTTTGTATGTCTCTTTTTCACCAAAAAGCAGTGTTTGGTTTTTTTCTCGTTATAAATTAACCATTCATCAAAATTTCAAATAAATTACATTTTTAGAAACTAGACTCTATTATACAATTTTTTTTTTTAAATTAAAAAAAAAATCAATTATAAAAATTTGAGGGAACCGGCCAAAATTTTGCTTTTTAGGAAGTGCCCACTTAGAAAATTAGTAAAAAATAAAATATTCATTAAAAAATTATCAAAAAAATCGTGCATCAACTAGATACTGTTAGCTAGCTTTTGACCGTAGCAATTTTAAAAATACTACAAAAAAGTTCATTGTGCTCGAGTTGTACAAGAGTTGCTATGTTATGTTTTTTTGACAAAAATAGCACCAATTTGTGTATGTCCCTCTTTTGAACCCCTTAATCTCAACCATTTTTAAAATAAATTAGTAGTATAGAAAGTAGACTCGGAGACTTCGATCCTTGTTTTTGTTCCATCTCAAAATTTTGAGTGTAACTATCCTCAATTTCATGTCCAAGGTCAGTATTTCTTGATTTCAGAAAAAGAAAAAAGTGGCCACTTAAGCCCCCTTTTTGGGACCCATCTTGGTGCACTTACCCTAAACAAAGAATATTCTTACACACATATCTACAAAAAAGTAATTTAGTCTACTTAATTTCCTCAACTTAAGTAAATTAGAAAAATGATTCAAATGGAATTGCTCAATACATTATCCATTCAGTTCATACACATATCACAAGTTTGCATTCAACGTAATTCAGTATTCATTTAAAAATAAATTAAATATGTAATAGAAGAAGGTATGTCACAAGTATGTGTATGTACGTAGAAGAAGGTCTATGTGCATGTACACATATATGTGCCAACTTAAGTTACTGAATTTGTGCATACATTCTAAAATAAAAACCATTATAATAGTTTGCTTCATTCAAAATAATGCTACATATTGTCACCCGTCTGATAGTAATACAAGATGTAAATTTCCTTTTTCAAAGAAAGAGGAATGGTTTTGTTTGAACAGTTTCCACATATTGATGTGTTGTTTGTATCATAACAATGTTTGCAAAATTTTACAAGTTACTGAGCTGGATATGTCTCATTAACAGTTTCAAGTTATTTAGTTTATCATGTAAATAATCAATGTTCTATCATTCTTGATATGCAATTATCTAAACAATACTAGTGTCCTTTTTACATGCAAACAAGGAATTGAATTACATGCTTATTGTTTCTAATCACATACAAAGTTGGAAACATTTATTTCATTGTTTTAGGTTAAGAAAGACTCATGTTTCTATTCATGTTTATTATGGATGTAAGATCAAGCTACTGGCATTTTAAAAAAGACTAATTTAGTCGAATGACTGTTTGGCTTTATCACTGACATAAATATCATTAGTCGAACCTTGAAGAATATTGATTATTGGCTTATAATTTTTGACGGCCAACTAGTAAGACTCATTCATAGTGTTCATTCTAAGGAATGAGTTGAGCATCATTTAAGGGAATGATATGTGCATGCAACATGAACTAGTGAAAACAACATTACAAGCATCGCATGTATGCATAAAATGGTATACTATAAATTGATATATAAATGGTATACTATGAGGATAAAATGGAATACTATAAATAAAAGGGGATTGTTCTAATGAATGATTAATCCCATGAACAATGGTTTATTGTAAATTGATCTTAAAGATCGAGCCAATCATAATAAAATGGAATGAAATAATCGCTCTGCCATCGTTCATGGTGAATGAGGCAACATGCTCAAATAACAATGACATATATATACATCATTCTGAGAATGATTGTTGTATCCTTCACACCCATTTCGTGTGATTTACCTTTTTGACCTAGCCAATAGGAAGAACCACAAAAAATAAAAAATAATAGCAGAGGTACAATCGTTATAGTTTCCCTTCCCAGTGCTCCTTACCACCAGGGGTGAGGGATGGTAGGGTTACACCAACGGTTGGAAGGAAGGTGCCCTCCTGTTGGATTAGTCCCGAGCCCCTTCTATTCCCACCCGGGGTGGATGGCTATAGTTGGCCTTGAACCCCTCTCTAATATAGTTGTAGATAGGGTGAACCCAAGTTTATTATGTATAAGTCCAGGTACAATCATTTTCCCTTTAAGGGAAACTATAATGATTTTTTTAAAATTGTTAATGCAAAACAATAATACTAGTTATCAAAATCATCTGATTAACCATGAAATGGTTAATAAACCTACATGCATAACATATCAATTTGAGGTGAGAACAATAAATCATACAAGGTATAACCAGGTTCGACTATCATGCCGATAGAAGAATATTCAAAAATATGGTGCATGGATAGGTTGGTCGATAAGGCCATTACAACATAAATCAAGAAATGATTGAATCTAAATCAAAAGCCTTGGTACTAAGCAAAATACAACTAGCAATAAATGGGCGTCTTATGTTTTATCATCAACTCAAATAAAATCAACATAATGGAAGGAAAATGAAAGTTTTGAATAGTTTGTACTAAAAAATCATGCATAATCAACATCAAACAATTATTTTTACCTTTGTTCGTCACTTTCCTCAACTCTTTCTTGCTTTTCCAAATGAGTCGATGCACTGGCTTACTTTTTCTTGATTTTTCGTCGCCACTGCTAGACCCCTGCTGATTTCTTCCTAATATTTTTGTGCTACCAAAATGGAAATACATCTTTTCCATACCTATTCGCAACATTATGGGGTCATTTCATTTCATAATTACCTTTAATTGGCCACCCACTACTGAAATTTGAATAGCTTTCCTTAATTCAAATGCAGACCACTATGATATTATTACATATTTTATTCTCTTAAATTCAATTATTACCATAATTTAACAAAAATGAATTCAAACTCATATTCAATTTTCAAAGAGTTTGCATATGTTTATATATATACATGCATTTATATATATATATATATATATATATATATATATATATATATATATATATATATATATATATATATATATATACAGACACACATATATATACATATATACGTGTAAACCCACAAAAGTGGTTTACGATTCTAGTGAGGAAGGAAAAGTTGCAAAAAATGACCCCATGCAAAAAAAATGGTTTTTGGGGGTTCGAACAAAATTTTGGTTTGAGCGAAGCCAAAGGAACCCCCCTTCGAGTGAACCCATTTAATGATGGGGCCCACCATTCCTAGCAAAAATCCAAAAGTGAAGGCTTGTGGAAAAGGGGTTCGCTCGAACCCTGGTTCGAGCGAACCCCCCTTTTCCACCTTTCTCCACCTCAGGCTATCCTTGGAACGAGCTATCATATGAATATAATTTTAATATGCTTTGGTTTTATTATGTTTTTTTTTTTTAGTTTTATTAAACATAGCTTTTTCACCAAAAATCAAGCTATCTGTTTTGCACATGTGGAAAAATAATAGATTATCTAAAAGAAATATTGAAAAATATGAGTGCACTAGATATTGAAGTCATTGATCCAACAAGAAAAATTGAATTTCGATACATACAAAAAAAGTTACGCGTTATATGGTCCGCCTATGTTTGAATTGTAATTGATTTGACTTCAAAACTTGATTAAAGAAAAAATATTCAATAAAACACTATGAATTCAATTGGAAGCACTAGATGTTGTAGTTACAAATCTAAATTCAAAAAAATTAGAATTTTATCCTCCATGGAAAAAAGTTATGCGTTAAACGGTGAGCATCACTCCTTAAAAATGTTGTTTACTAAAAAAAACTAGTTTTCAAAGGAGATGGAAAAAGAAGTGCAATATGATTCCAAAAATTTTGAAAAAAATATATTTAGAATCTATAGACAAAATGTCACAAATCACTAGTTTGCATCATCTTCAAATTCCTCACGGTTTAGCTGCTATAGGTGCCCAAAAGAGAAGATTTAGTTACAAAAAATTATTTCAGTGTCCAGTTTGGCCAAAAATTGTAAACTAGTATTGTGGGATCACCCATACATATATATGCACACACACACACACACACATATGTATGTATGTATTTTCTTTTATTTATCACTATTTTATGTTTATAACAATATAGTGTGAAATCATTTTCAAGAAAAGAAGCAAATTTTTATTATTATTTGAATAATATTTTTTAAATGAAGTGTTCCTTATCCTACAGGCATGCCATACATACATATATATTTAATCATGCTATCGTTTTCTTTTCAAAATTTCAAAAATACAAGATTGAAATAGACAATTAAATAACAAGTCACATGTATATCACTCTAATAATTTACTTTTTCAATCATTGAATCATTTTGAATTAGATTAATATAATCTCCTATATGAAATTTCAAATGCAAACATCATGTCATTTTGTGGTGTGTGCACCCAGATTCCATCAAGCTTATCGTTCAATTTGGCTAAACGATCCTACCTCAACCATGTTCTCGTCCTTCAACCTATTTCCCTACATTTGCACACTTGCACTTACATAGTTCATCAGTAACATTCAATCATGATAAAGTATAAGATAGTTCAGAATATTACATGGTCAAAAGAGAGTTAACTTCTTTCAAACATTTCATAAATATAAAATTTTCATTCAACATATTGAATTTCCTCAATAATCCAATTTATCATATTTTAAATTTAAATGCAATAAAAATTGGGTTATGGAATTCATCCCCTCTTGGAAGAGACATCGTCCTGATGTCTATTTAATCAAAATTAAAGCATATATGTCTCTTTCAACATATATGTCTCTTGCAATTGTTGTGCCTATTACAAAAACTTGTGTTCTTGATTATAGAGCTTCACATCACATGGCTACAATACAAGATATGTTTTCCACATTATAACCATGTTTTATGCCAAAAATATTGATATTTATACAATTTTTCATATTGATTCGTGCAATCTTAGAACACTTCACTCTATATGTAGGATTGGAAGAGTTCAACATCACAACATGAATTTGAATTCCACCCATTCTATGAGGGTGTATTTCAATACACAACAACCTATCTTGCTTAAATATGTACTTTTATTGCTTGCCTATAAATCATTTCAAGTTTGATCAAAGCCTAGAGAACCTAAAAGATTGTAACAACCTCCACAGATTTAGCTCAATTAAATTCACAAATTACACATCATTACACATATAAAGATGACATGGGCTCAACATATAAGAATAGAAATAAGGAATTATATTAAATAATTAAATTTGGAGTACAAGTGTCGATTACAAGGCAATCCATATGGGAACATTTGCCTTACAATAAACCTCTTGATCAAAACAAGACTACATAATGAACTTAAACTTGAGCTCTTCTGACAGGATCCTTACGACCTTAAAACTCCTTCGACTATCTTGAGGGTGAGAACATTGTGGAAGCACGTTTCCACCCTACCACAAAGTGAAACACTTCTCCGAAATTCTTCAGTCCATTGAAGAATACCTGACTCGGCACAAGGAAAAATAGCAATGCAATACTGAATAAGACTAATGGAATATGTGCAAGAAGTTAAATCAACATCTAATCATATCATGATCTTCACAAACATTACACCTAAAATGTCATCATACTTGACACTTGTGCACATACATAATCAGTCATGAAGGCTACATGTTATTTAACATCAACATTGCTAAGTCTACCATTTCTTAAAAGCAACAAGTAAATCTTTGCAAGTACTAGTTTGCTAACATGCTATCATGTCTACATGCATGCAAGCCTTTCTACAATCTTTTCATGGGTGTATATCAAGAAATGACGTGGATCCAATGTAAGATCATGCATGCGTATAGCTTGAAAGTAAAATATGCAATATTAAATAAAGAAGGTATAGCACATGAAAGTATTGATAGATACATTTATAGTCTTGATTATGCAAATATGTTATGTGTATGCATTCTTATGAAATTCACGCACTTACGTGATCTTAGTAGATCTACTGATATAAGAATGCAACCATGCACGTATACTCGATGTAGTATCTTGTGGTATCAAGAGAAGACTACACATAATCATTCAACACACCTTCTAAACCCTCTTATTTATGCTTGTTAACATTACACACTTAATCCATTTTCTCTAAAAGTGTTATCTTCCAGTAGATTTCTAATCATATCTTTTACTAGGTTTGTCAACTATTAATCGTGCAACTACCTACCTCATTCAATATTAATAAGTATCATTTGATATCCTTTGTCCATTCTACACTTGGAACTAAATTATTCTGCATGTCTACATTTGCATATACATACATTGCATGTACTAAATAACAAATCTTCATTAGGATTCTTATAGAAGTTGCAAGAATATGTAGCTACTATCTTAAGATTAAGCAAGCAATGTGAAGGGAGTTTATGATCATTTCATATTCTAAATAGATGATTTTAAAATCGGTTGGGGTTCCAATCCCAAGTATTCTGATGGTCTTTTTAGAAACAAGATTTTTAACATGAACAACCATTAATAGAATGCACTATAGAGAAAGCCTTAAACATAATATGGTTCAATAGTAATAAAATATAAATATTTAAATGTACGAAAATTATACAAAATATCTATACTTCCAAATTTATGGCTAAATATGTGTATTATTACACCAAGAAAGATTCTAATCAATGGTCAAGTTTTGAACTAGTTATTTATTAACGATAGAATTTAAAGAAAGAATCTCGATTGACCATATTAGAGAGGGTTAAATGCCTTAAAGGGACCAGTCTTATTTGCATTGAATACTGTCGACGCTATGAACTACAATCTCAATGGAATACGCAGGAATGCACAAAATGTCAGATCAGTAATATTTTAGATTGTTTAAAAAAAGAAATTGAAAGGTGAAAGCCATGTACCACAACCTTTCGTAGCACGGGAGAGCATCAAAATTGAGAGAGATTGACACAAAACCAGTCTCATTCCTAAGATATGCTCTCTGCTTAAGACCAAGACCAACGTGAGACCAAGACTCTAGAGATTCATCACTTTTATGAAGAAGTCTCAGGATCATCGATTTGATGCACCCAAGAACGGGACTATGGTTTTGATGGCACAGGAAAACAATCGCTAGAACCCATGTATGGCATACAAGAATAATTCCTATGGTGAAGTATCATCGACTTGGAGTGCATGCTTCAGTCACCAGAGAGTTTGCATACATCAAGGACACAAAGGATGCACGAAGGTACAAAGACCTAGACGACAACTACTTAGCATTGATTCCTCAAGGGTTGTGTCTCTTGAGGTTGGTCTCATCAATTTTAAGAGTGAACAAAACATCATGGCACGGGTTTAGTATAGCGGCACTCAACACCAACTGCTGGTCTACATTGCCAACCCAATAGGTCGAATGCCCTCACAACCGATTTACCACTCGACATACACAACGTCTTCAAACAAAGGAATGTCGTTCGAGAAAACTTACTGGTTATGGGAGAGCAAGAGTCAGTAAGTATCATTAAATAGAAAACTAACAAGGACTTTTTATGGGTATTAGTTCTGAGGGCCATAAGTATGCACGATATCTGTGCCTAACAACCACCGTGTTAGTTGGAATTCCAAAAAGTGTCCGTTTATAACGTTCAGATCTTTTTAAGAAAAGATTGATTAAGACCTCAAATAAATCAATGTCTCTACATTTGACAATATTCGGGCCGTCACAATTAGCACAAATTCTTCGAGATAACAATATTCCTCGTTTTACTGAGTTATTAGCTATGCTATGGCATTATTTATTGATTTTTCAGTACCCAAATAACATTTTAACATAATAGAGAAATCAGTACCTTGCGACCATTACTGGAACCGAGTGTTCTATGCAGACCGCAAGTCAAACACTCAATGCATCAACACTATTCACAGAATAGTTGAACAGGTTGATTATGCAACCTATTTTAATCAACTGAATATATATAAAATAACGGTTTAAAATGTTGCATAAAGGAGGAGGGCCATCATTTAACTGTTGTTCCTTGCCTATGCCTAGCAATTCGTCTAGGATTCAACCTTACTGAAAATGTAATGTAAAGACACTATCATCATGTAAGTCTGAATAAGGTTCAGTTTACCTGTGCTACACACTGGAGAATTTGTCTGACACACACTACCATTTCTTTCCTGAATGTGTTCTCGTGTGCCAAAGCGTCATCCCTCCTTGCCGACGGCAAAGGCTATCCAGCCCCCAAAACAGCATGGGGGCATGGATGCGTATACCTCTGCATACTCTGACGGCCGTCCAAAACAACCATGTGCTGCAGGCGTCAGATTTTTTTTGTTTTACGTTTCTGATATTTACTTTTTTAATAATTTTATATTTTCCTTTTTATCTATTTATTTTTAAGTTAAATGTGTGTAAGATTTGGGTTTTTTTCTGGAAAGATTCCTGTTGTTTGTAAGATTTGGTTTTTTATTTTTAAGTTAAATGTGTGTAAGATTTGGGAATATACAGGGACACAAATTTACAATAGATAGGTATTATAGGTAGGAGACATCAACTTTATTTACACTTCATAAAACATATGTGTCAAATCATAATGATGGGAATATTAAATCTCTACAATTGATTGAAAATAAAATTGAGGAACTTTTAAAAAAGTTGTGTGACTCTGAATTGATGTTTCTTGAAAGATTCCTCTTGTGGTGGAAAGTGGTGGAAAATGGTGGAAAATGATTGTGGTCTAGAATCTCTATTCAAAAAAACTTACTAAAATTTGTGACTCTGAATTGATGTTTCTTGAAAGATTCCTCTTGTGGTGGAAAAGTGGTGGAAAATGGTGGAAAATGAGTGTGGTCTAGAATCTCTATTTAAAAAAGTTGTGGGGACTCTGAATTGTTGTTTCTTGAAACATTCCTCTTGTGGTGGAAAAGAGGTGGAAAATGGTGGAAAATGAGTGTGGTCTAGAATCTCTATTCAAAAAATCTTACATAATTTTTTTCATGAGCTCTTCAATCATATCATAAAAGTCTATTGATTAGAAATACAATTGTCATATCATAATAATAATTATTATTTTATGGTGAATTTTTTGGTACAATATGAGTAAATATTGCTTACTATTCTAAATTCCACATTAGTCAATAGAAGTGATGCACAATATATCTTGTTTCCTTATTGTTTATTTTTTTTATTTTTCTAAGAACAAAATGTATGAAAATAAGAATAGACAAAGCACAACTCAATCCAATAAAAAAAATTGATAATAGATTCTTATAAGTTAATTAAAAAAATGAATTTAATAAAGTACAATTAATTTAGATTAATCATAACATTTTTACTTATTTAAGTAATTAAAAAAAAAAACTATGCTAAATTTAGTATTTAATTAGATTTTGAATGACAAAGAGGCATTGTAGATCTCAAGAAATAATTTCTCAATGTTATAGATTTTTCTAATGAATTCAAACAAATATCATAGATTGCCAAAGTTTGTTATCTACTACTATAAAACTTATGCATAGATCTAAATTTATAAATTGATAAACTATTTGAAATAAATAAATAAATATATATATATATATATATATATATATATATATATATATCTTAAAATAATTTAATCCCAATTTTTTTTTATAAATTAAGTTGTTCTCTCATTAGTACCATATTAAAAGGAAGTCATCTAACTTTTCTTCCTTTAACGTTATTCTTCAAAATTTAAATTATATTTATTGTTAATTTTCTAATTAAAATATATAGTTTAAATCAAATGAGATCAAAACAATAAAATAAAATAATCAGCATTATCAGATTTTTTTTGTAATGAAAGATATTTTTATTTATTTCCCTGGTGTTTATTATATATTTAGATTTTTTATTTAGTTTTCTTGTAAACAAATATAATATAAATACTATAATTAATAATAATAAAAATCATAATAAAAATTAAACAATAATAATATAAATATAATATTATATAAGATAGATAAAATTAAAATAACATATAATATAATTATAATTATAAATTTATAATAATTATAATGATATATAATATAATAATTAATTAAAATAAAAACTTATAATCATAAAAAAATCATAATATAAATACATAATAATATTATATAACTGCGAAAATAACAATGTCAAAAGGACATAAAAATTTAGGGAGCATGAAGGCGTTTTTGGGAGCCTGCTGCGGGCGAGCTAGGGCACCCGTGCCCTAGCTTCTTCTGTTCATTTTCCAGGCGCCTGTGAGGGGGACGGGTTTTGGTGTGGTGCGGGTTGAGGCCAGGGGTGGCCATTTTCTGCTTTCCTTTTGTCTGAGTGCTGGTTTACTTTGGAGCTGCTTGGTGCTGGCTGTTGGGCGCGTGATTCAAGTGCGGGGTGGCTCTTGGCCTACGTTTTCTACCTCCTTTGCTGGATGGGTGTAGCTCTATTTGCTTCCCTGTGCTGGGTGGTGTTCCTTGGGGTTTTTTCTCCTGCATGTAAATTGCGGTGGGCTGGTACTGGTTTGGGGTTTTGTCTGGTGCTTTGGTGGGTGGTTTAAATGGCATTGAATGCATCGTCTGGTGAGGTGAGGGGAGATGATGCTATGACGGAGACTGGTGATGGGGCTTCCTTTGGAGAGGGTAGGACAAAACTGAATACCTTTAAAATGCATAAGGTAAATGGATGTTTGGAGAGGGCGCAAGTTCGTCCTGTGTTGGTGATTCAATCGGAGGCAGTAGATGAGGATCTGGAGTACTACAGTAATCATGTTTTGATTTGTAAGTTTATGGGGTTGAAGGTTTCTCTCTCTTTCTTGGTCACTTGGATCCGCAAGACATGGGCTCCGGAGGGTGACTTTGATGTTTTGTTGGCTGCAAATAATTTCTTTCTGGTTAAATTCTCGTGCATTTCAGATCGAAATAAGGCATTTGAAGGGGGGCCTTATTTTTATAACCAAGTAGGTCTTTTCATAAAACCATGGCATGCAGGCTTTAATTCGGCAGAAGAGCTGCCTTCGAGGGTCCCGGTTTCGGTCCGCCTTCCTCGACTGCCACTTGAATGTTGGAGAACTGATATTTTACAATCGATTGCTTTATTACTGGGTAAGCCTATTGGTCCTTCTCAGCATACTTTGGATAAGAGAATCTTTACTTATGCGAGGGTTTGTGTCGAGATTGATCTAAGTCAGCCTCTGCCTAATTCTATTGATTTGACTGTTGGCTCTAATTCCTGGACCCAGCCATTGGATTATGAAATGTTGCCCTTTTGGTGTCGGCTATGTCATGAATATGGACACCTGTTGCGGAGGTGTCCTCGGGCTTTTAGTACAGGAGGTAAAATTAATGCAGATACCCAACCTAATACGAGGGTGGAAAAGGGTAAGGTTCCAGAGCAGGGTTTGGACATGGATAAAGAAGGTTTTGTTCCTGTTAAACCTCGCAATCGAGGTCGAGGCCAAAAGAGGCCTTTTCAAGATAGACAGGATGGGGAAACTTTCAATAGATTTGAGGCTTTGGATGGGTTAGTTCAGGAGGAAGGGTTTACAGCTGACATGTAAATGGCGGATGGCTTTGGTTCTAAAGAGTCGGTTGAGGTACAACCTTTGGTGGTCCCTGGTGTGGATCAGCTTGGTGCCCAGGATCCTCTGATGGGGCTCGGTCTAGCTCCTTCCGCCCTAGCTATGGGTGAGGGGGATGGGGTGGTTGGTGATTCTGGTGGCCCCTCTGGTGCTGGTAAGGTCTACTCGGAGGCTCGAGATAGCCCTGATTTAGGTAAGCTTAAACCTTCTTCTTCTATCTTGGGTGTGCAACAAAAATATTTTAAGAAAGGGATTCCAGAGAAATCAGTGAAGGTTGGCCGCAAAAAGGACCAAGAAAAGGTGAAGCTTGCTGGTGAGACATTGGTTGAGGCTGGTTCGGTGAAGACTATTGATGCTCACTTTTCCCAACCCCAACGATGATAGTTCTTTCTTGGAATGTGAGGGGTATGAATAGCATCCCTCGACAAAAGGCTATTCGAGATTTGATTCACATTCATTCTCCGGATGTGATTTTCTTGCAGGAAACTAAGTTATCAGTGGATAGTTTGTTAAGTGTGGCTCCTAAGATTTGGGGTCGTGGCCAATGTCAAGGTGTGGGTGCTTCTGGTAATTCTGGTGGAGTGGCTTGTTTCTGGGATCCCCGAAAGGTTAGTCCTCTTTGGTGGATCTCCTGTAAGAGCTCGATTTCATGTGTTGCTTCTCATTTAGAGTCAGGAGAGAAAGTTATTCTCTCTAATATTTATGCTCCGACTAATTTCTAAGGTAAAGCACAACTGTGGGATCATGTTAGACATGTGAGGCTTTTGGATCCTTACCTGCCTTGGATCCTGGCTGGCGATTTTAATGCTGTCATTTCTTTAGAAGAGAAGAGAGGAGGTAGTGCTCATTTGGAGCCTTCCTCTAGGCTCTTGCAGGATAATATGGCTCTTTTGAGGTTAGTTGATGTCAAACCAACTAATGGAGTTTTCACATGGAATAATAGGAGAATTGGAGATGCTGTTATCTCTAAAAGACTAGATAGATTTTTGGTGTCTAGTTTTTGGATGGGGGATAGGTGGATGATTAGTTCTAAAATATTGGATTGTCGTGGCTCCGACCATTGGCCTATTAAGCTTGTGGTTGTTGTGCCTCAACGATGTGTTAGACAGACTTTCAAGTTCCAACTTATGTGGCTCCGGGATGAGTCTCTTCATGATATGATTTCTGGCTGGTGGGATCTTGGGAAGCCAGCTTATGGCACTGCTATGTATACATTCTCAAAGAGGTTACAGTACGTCAAATACAAGTTGAAAAGATGGAATAGGAAACATTATGGTGATTTGTTTCATGAAAAACAAAAGGCTCAGGATAATTTGGACTTAATCACCAGGAAGATTCGTGATCAAGGCCTAACAGAAGAGTTGAGTTTGTCAGAGATTGCTGCAACAAAAGCAGTAGAGGAATGGGAGTTAAGAGAAGAAATTTTTTGGAAACAAAAGTCTCGTATTGAATGGCTTCAGGCTGGTGATAGGAATACTTCTTTTTTCCACAACTCAGTTAAAGACCGGAGGCAAGGTAATGTTATTTCTTCTCTTGTGTTGTCTAATGGGGAAATTTTGTCCTCTTCTACTTCTATCTCTGCGGAATGCATAAGATATTTCTCTTCGTTATTTTCTGAAGATTCGCCTCCAGCTGAGGAGGCTGAAACAAGGATTTTGAATTGTATCCCACAGCTAGTGTCTAATGAAATGAATGAATCACTGCTTTCTCCTATTACCTTGTTGGAGCTTGAGAACGTTGTGTTTCATATGAAGAAAGGTAAAGCTCTGGGGCCTGATGGATTCCCTATTGAGTTTTTTCAGGAGTTTTGGGAGGTGGTTAAGTTGGACCTCTTAGAGGTTGTTAAGGAATCTTTCATGAATAAACAAATGTTGAAGTCTCTGAATGCAACTTTTTTAGCTCTCATTCCAAAGAAGGAGGGGACTAATTCTTTGGATCTTTTTTGACCTATTGCATTATGTAATGTTGTTTATAAGATTATTACTAAGTTGATTGCTGAAAGGCTGAAACCTTGGCTTGGTGGGTTAATATCTAAGGAGCAGGGGGCTTTGTTGCTGGCAGACAGATCATGGATGGCGTTGTGATTGCAGCAGAGACCATCCATTCTATGGAATCCTCAAAAGAAAAATCTATGTTTATCAAGTTGGACATGGAAAAAGCTTATGATCGCGTTAAATGGAGCTTTCTATTCAAGATTCTTGGAGCTTTTGGCTTTGCTAGTGATTGGATTGATTGGGTTAGGAGTTGTGTTACTTCTTCCTCCTTCTCAGTGCTTCTCAATGGTGAGCCCACTGAGTTGTTTGGTGCTTCTAGAGGCCTCAGACAAGGAGATCCTTTGTCGCCCTACTTATTCATCCTTCTTGCGGAGGGACTGGGAAGGCTTATTCGTGCTCAGGTAGCAAGAGGCTTGATTCAGGGTTGGAATTGGGGAAATGATCTTCCTCCTCAGACTCATCTTCAGTTTGTTGATGATACTGCCTTGATGGGTAGGGCAAGGGTTGAGGAGGCTTTGAACTAGCGCAATGTTTTGGACAACTACTTGGCGGCCTCTGGGTAGCGCATTAATGAGGGTAAGTCTCATTTACTTCTTTCATACTCCTAAGAGTATCCAAAGGAGATTAGCAGGTATTCTTCGTTTCCAGATCGGTTCACTTCCTTTTCTCTATCTTGGAATCCCTCTTGCCATTCGTTCTCTCCCAAAAAGGTTTTGGCAAGAGACCCTTGACAAGTTTCGAAGTTTGGTCAGCCATTGGACTTGTAGGTGGCTTTCCTCAGCTGGAAGAGTGACTCTTCTTAAGTCCGTGATCCAGGCTCTCCCTCTTTATAAGTGCTTTGTTCTTTCTGCTCCTTCAAGTTTTATCCAAGATTTTGAAAGACTGTCTCGTCAATTCCTATGGTCTGGTAATCTCCTTCATAGAAAGTGGAGCTTGGTGAAATGGGATGTTGTTTGTAGGCCGAAGCATGAAGGGGGTCTTGGTTTACGACGAACTGATTTGAATGGGCAGGCCTTGGCTGCTAAGCTGTATTGGCGTTGGTGTTCTCAACAGCATATGTGGTGGGCTAAAATTCTTACCCTCAAATATTTGGGTGCGGTGGAAAGCACGGAGGTTGTAAGATTCAGTCTGGAGGGGAAAGGTTCTATGATCTGGAGTACCCTCAAACGGGGTGCCAAGCTTGTGAAACAGGGCCTTTTTTGGATTTGTAATGGGGGTCAGGAAGCTCTCTTCTGGCATGACTCTTGGGATGGTCATCCCCCTATTTTGTCTTCTCATCCCCAACTTCATGACTTGTGCCAGATTTTTGAGGAGGCGGGTTGGTGTCATGTGGCTGACTTCAAATCTCAACATTCCTTGAGTCAGATTACTATTTCCAGGTGGAAGGATCCTCAGGATTGGCCTCCTAGTGGGGCTTTGGAGGATCGTCAAATGCTTGCTAAAATTCTTGCAGATCGCACCTGCAACTCTCTTCTTGAGAGGGATGTTCTTGCTTGGGGTCCTGATTTGCGAGGTAAATTTTCGGTTGCCTCTGGTTATCAGGTTTTGGATAAACAGGCCTTTGGGAGCTCTGAGGTTCCTTGGTGGAAGCATGTTTGGAATAAATTTGCTTGGCCTAAGTGTAATTTTTTCTCTTGGCTTGTTGTCCAAGGTAAGTGTCTTACTTGGGACAATCTTTGGAAACGGGGGTTCCAGGGCCCTTCCATGTGTGTTTTGTGTGGTCAACATGAAGAATGCCTCTCACATCTCTTTTTTCAGTGTTCCTTTGCTAAGAATATCTGGCATCACTGGTGGAATCTCTGGAGTTTACCGTGTTGCCATGTCTCTGCCTTGGATGATTTTTGGAGGAGACAGGGATCATCCCCTGCCAAAACCTCTTTTCTGAAAATTGCTTGGAGCATTGGTCCTAGTTTGATTGTTTGGCATCTCTGGTTGGAACGCAACAGACGGATTTTCTTGGATAAAAAATTGGTCTTTGAGCAACTTTGGAGGCGGATTCTTGGGGCTTTGCAGGAGTCTTTGTTTGCAAAGTGTGATTTGTCGGTGCCAATTGATCCTGGGGACTTGGGTGTTGTTAATTCCCTGGGTCTTGTTGTTGGGGATAGGAGAAATTTGGGCAGTGTGCATCGTAGATGTGGGCGTGAGAGGGTGGTTCGCGATGGCTCCTGGTGTCCACCTGCTCTTGGGGAGCTAAAAATCAATACAGATGGGTCTTCTAGGGGTAATCCTGGGCATGCAGGAGTTGGTGGTATTGGTAGAGACAGCTTGGGAGTGGTGGTGTTTTTCTTTTCCATGTATCGTGGTTTGCATACCAATAATCTTATGGAGGCTAGTGATATCCTTATGGCGATTGAGCGGGCGGTTGGCCTTGGGTGGTGGCAGATTGTTTGTGAGTCTGATTCTCAGGTGGTTATTGATATGTTGAATAAGCGACAGTTGGAGGATATGAATTGGCAGCTTGTTGTGGTTGTCAAGCAGATTATTTCTATGTGCTCTTCTCTGGAGTCCATTGTTTTTCACCATATTCCGTGGGAGTGGAATAGGGTAGCTGATGGTTTGGCTAGATGGGCATCGGAGAAGACAGATTCTTGGTATGTGGATGGTTGGGGCAATCTTCCTAATGACATGGCCCCTGATCTTGAGGAGTGGGTTGCGGAGGATATGAGATGCTCCTTGGGTGTGAATTAATTCTTGTTTTGTTGGGCCCCTTGTGGCTTCTTTCTTCTAACTTTGTAATGCTGTTCTGATTTAATAAAGTTTTTACCCTCTTTTTATTAAAAAAAATATTATATAACTATAGGATTATATGATTAAATATATTAATAATAAAATAATAAATAAAAATGAAATAATATAAAACAATATTAAATCTATATAATTATTATTATTAATAAATTAATAATTAAATATAATATTTAAATAATAAATTATAACCCTAACAATAATCATAACCCTAACCCTAACCTAAACCCTTCTCCTAATTGAACATTAATTGTAAATTTAATTGAACCCTAAATCCTAAATTTAATTGAATGCTAACCCTTATCATTTATAAAATCATAACCAAATTGAACCCTTAACCCAACCCTATTTTAACGCTACTCATAACCATATATTTAATTCTAATTATAACCCTAACCCTAATTCTATTTATAACACTAACCATAGCTATATTCTATAATTCATAATCTTATTTTAAGACTAACCCTAACCTTATTTAAAATTTAACTCTAAGACTAACCCTAATTAAACTTTAACCTCAACCCTAATAAAATTTTGAACCTAACCATGTTTGACCCCTAACCATAACTTATATTAAATTTTTATGTTAAATATACTAAAATATTATTATTTATCTAATAATATAATAAAATAATATTGTATAATTATATACTAATTCATGTTATGTGCCGGGCCATGACTGCTACTAGCATATCTATCCTAAATTTATTTTTTCATCATTCAACTTTAATATAGATATATTAAATTGAAAAAATTAACTAGTATTATATAACTATAGGATTATATGATTCAATATATTAATAATAAAATAATAAAAATAAATAATATAAAACAATATTAAATCTAGATATTATTATTATTAATAAATTAATAATTAAATATAATCTTTAAATAATAAATTATAATTTTAAGAATAATAGTGATCTAAAAATATATATATATATATTAATAGTAGTATATTTTTATATTACTAATATTAAAATTATTATATTATTCTTAATATATTTCTATATGACTATTATATTTGTTATAAGTTTCATGTAATAATTTTTTAATATTTTTATTATATAATAGTATATTGTTATTTTATTTTTATATATTTATTATTATATATTACAATATTATATTATTCTTATTATTAAATTATTCTTACTATCATGTTGTTGATAAATGTAAGGATTAAAATAAGTTTAATTTATATTTTAATATATATTAATATGAGCCTATTAATATAAATTAATTAAAAGATATTAATATATAATATAAGAATTAATATTAATATATGAAATTTTTTTTGATGTAATATGATAATAAGTAATTATTACTATTATTATTGTTGTAATATTAATATATTATATAAAAAATCTATTGTAATATAATATATTATAGTTAATATTAAATATTGCAATATATATTTTACTATTTAATTATTCTTTTAATTAAAATTAGTTCCAAAATTATATTATATTATACTATACTATATTTATATTATAATTTATTATTTAAAGATTATATTTAATTATTAATTTTTTATTCATAATAATTATATAGATTTAATATTGTTTTATATTATTTCATTTTTTATTTATTATTTTATTATTAATATATTTAATCATATAATCTTATCATTATATATTATTATTATTATTATGATTATAGTTTTTTATTACTTAATTATTATATTATATGTCATTATAATTATTATAAATATTTAATTATAATTATATTTTATGTTATTTTAACTTTATTTATCTTATATAATATTATATTCATATTATTATTTAATTTTTATTATTATTAATTCTGGTATTTATATTATGTTTATTTAAATTGTATAATTAAAAAAAACTGAATAAAAAATCTGTCCGGTAATAGTAACACTGTACTTTTCTGACTATATTGGCAGGTGTACTGGTGGCAGGTCTAAGGTGCACGGGCAACCATGGTCATGGATGCAGGAGCGCAATGGCATGCCATTTTGAGGGCTGTATAGCCATTCTCCTTGCGGACCTCCCGACACCATGCTTCAGCGAGCCCCTACACGGAAGCGATGGTCTCTTCCATCTCAAGTCCACTGATATGTAAATGAGTAGGGTCTGGGAATGAAAGCAAGAGTGAAGGAGATGTCATGGCTACGAGGTCCAATAGACACCCTTCCCCGTCGTTTAGAGAGTACCTACCATAATATTGAAAAAATAGAGAGAGATGGTAGAGAAGGAACAGTGGAGAAAAATGGATGGTTACGCAGCCCCAAAAGATCCCATAACTCTCACTCTTTTCAATTATTAGTACCGTTGCCCTCCAATTTCGCTCACTCCATTTGTTTCACTTAATTAACTTAACTAGCGCTTGCACCCCAATGAGGTGCAATGGTTACGCCGATAGCAGGATATACTCTTGCAATATATTGAAAGGCAAGGAAAAAAATTGCAAGAAAATGTAAATTGCTTTTCTTAAGACTACCTATTTAAGAAAACGTCAATTGATGATGGGATGCAAGAGGATTTGAATATGAACAAGTGGAATTGGTATGTTATGCTAAGTGGTTTTACAACATAATTTTTTTGTACAATGAAAGAAGCATTGTAACTTAAAAGGTCGATTGGATTAAGTACAGTTTTTGTTGGTTAATGATATACCTTCTAATCTAATGTAACATATAATAAAAAACTAATAGGCTAATATTTTAGGTATTTCACCTTGTTAAGGTTTATATGTACCTCATTCTAATCAATGACAAAACTCAAGTATTTGACATAATGTTAACAAAAGCAGGATTTCTTCATTTTTGCTTGAAGCTTATGACATTAGAGGCTATATAAGGTAGTTTGAACATGCTAAATATGATCCTCCTAATTGTTCTCATACATAAAAATATCATTCATGAACTATCATAAGTTAGGTTGAAATGTCACTAATGAGCTACATAGATTTGTAGGACAATTATTGATCTCAAAGAAATCAATCATTCATAAACCCTAGCTTTAATTTTCAAAGCAATTTTATAGTGATCAATAGGATCCATTTGTACCTAAATGATGACATAAATTTAGATACATCTTTATCAAATACCATGCCCCTTTATATGATGAAGGTCATGGATTATAGGCAAGTGGTATTTCTATTTGAAAATAATTTCATAAATCATTAGATTGATAATCATAATCAGTCAAATACCATGCTCCCCTAATATGATTCCATCAATGTTAGGAAAAGGGTATCTATTGTTTATTGTTTACAATGGTTTCGTTCATGCTTTAGTAGCATTTTTGTGGGGTTGACTTGGACTTTTAAAATCAAACCCCAGGTTTGTTTTTTTGCTTTTAAATTTTTTATATCGTTCATGATGACTTTTTGGCTCGGGGGATTGGATTGCTTTGAGGCCAGGCTGAAATGGGTTTTGTTTAGACCATAGAAATGCGTTTCTTTTTGTGAATCTTGTCAGGGCTTGAAAATTCTTGGATGGGTTTTTGTTTGGCCGGGAACCCGAATTGGCATTTAATGATTCATAACTACGTATTTCTAAATCAACTCCCTTAAAAATTCTTAGAAAATAATTTTGAAAGGATTTAATCATTTATAAACATAAAATTTGAGGAAAAAGAAGAGGAAAATAACAAATAATAGATCACACACATCACAAAATAGGTAGAGTGTGCCTTTACTATCTCATAATTGTTTTTTATTAATTCATAGAGTGCAATGCTACATAAATGGTTTTTTTGGAGTATTTCAATAAACCATACACTCCTCTACCTCCACTATATTAGACTATAACTATAATAACTTTAACCTTCTCATTTGAAACAATTATAAGTCACATTTATTATTCAATTATACTTTTGGAATGTCTCAATGCCCCTCGATTATGCATACTTTAATCACTCAAGTTCAAGGAAGAATATAATTTCTTTTGGAATTGAAATAGTTACACATTGACAATTTTTCAACTATAAAATTATTCATATTTCTATCTAAATAGTCTTCCTTTTTAGTATAATAGATGTCAATAAGGAATATGAATAGTTGATCAATTTCCATATATTTATCTTCAACTATGACCTTATGATAATTAATGACACAATTACAAATAACCAATATCCCACATCCAATGGCTTATTTCAACTCTCATTACTAATAAAATGAAGAAAAATTAAACACATGACCTTTACAAGTTAACAATTGATCAATGAAAAAATACCTTTCATCTCAACAATTTTCACTTCAATAAAAGCATGCATACTTCAATAGCAACATATGTCTCTTAGCAGCACTTTAGTAGCATAATTGATCTTTTGTAACAACTAAAGTCAAATTTATAGCTTATTCAATCTTTACCCCATTCAGTAAAACTCAAAGACACTTTAGCAACTTAATCAATCTTCAATAACACTCAAGTAGAAACTAAAGTCACTTTAGTAGTGACAATTTAACAACATACTAATTTCAAAGGTCCCCTACAAAAATCAATGAACAAATTGTATCTCCACAAGTGCAATGACAATGTTCTAGATCGTCAAAAAGAATAATTTTTGAACTTTCCTCCAATCATAAAATTATTATAAATTTATTTTAACATTTGAATATATTTTTTAAATTAACTTAAAAATTCTCCATCGCATTTCTCAAACATGTGATCAAATTTAGAACCTTTCCATTAAAACCCACTTAAGTTGGTTGTGAATCATGGATCCCTAATTAAATTATTTTTGATGCCTAATATCCTTAGTCCTAGATATTCTTGACACATTCATTTAGCCTTATTTCCTAGATCTTTTTGAGAAATGCATTTGGTCTTTATATAGAAAATTCACTTCCTTACCAATAAACCATGCCTCACACTCTTTGTGCATGTTTTACCTCACCTTGTCAATAAAAATTTTACCTCACCTTGTTAATAAAAATATCTTCTTTCGAGTAATCTTACTCCTTAGGTGAAAAATAATTTGATGAAGAAATAATATCACCCTCATGTTCCTCGTCTAGCATATAGGATAAACAAATTATGCTACTTAACATTGATAACTAAAAACATTTCTATATAGTTGAGAAAACTCCAACAAAATGTATTTTGTGTTAACTACTATAATATCTAAAATGGACCATACCATAAAGGTTTTTTCTTCCATTAAGGAATGTGTTTCTATTTCTTAGCCAAATTAAGCTAAAACATGCAATCAATAAGAATGTTAAATCCTTATCAATATTTAAGTATTTATTGTCTATCCCTGAAGGATAGAACCAATTAATTAAAAAAATTAGGAACTTCATTGTAAATACCTTCCTCAATAAATGTAAATTTTACTTCTTTGAACACAAATCTAATTCTGGTATGTAAAGGCCAAGAAAAAAAGGATATTTTCTATCTTTTGGAATTTTCCATGTAGTTTTTATATTTGGCTTGAACAATATACAATTGATTCCATAATATTCACACACTAACACATTGCTAGCATACTCAAACAAAATGATAAATTGTCTTATATTTGTTCTGAACAAAAGGAGAATAACTCCACCATGGAAGACACATAAATGACAAAAAGCCAGCAAAAAATAGAGGAAATGACAGAAATGACACACAAAGTTCCCGAGTAACACAAAGAAATGACAGAAGTCCAGCGAAAAATAGAGGAAAACGAAGGTTAGTCACTTGGCCATCATGACAGTGACAAATTCCTCGTAGTTGATTTGGCCATCGTCGTCCCAATTGACCTCACAAATCATCTCATCAACTCATCTTGAAAAACAGAGGAAAATGAAGGTTAGTCACTTAGAATGAGAAAAACTCTTTGTAGATGATCACAGAATATGATTCAAAACATTGATAAATACTTTTTACTATTTTTTAATTAGAAAAATGTATGGTGAAAGAGTTTCCAAATAAAAATTATGAGAAGTATATCTAAATTTTAGTGTAGATAAAAGGATTCTCAGACTTTTAGCCTGTAGTTAAATGCAGAAATCGCCAAACCTACCCTAACATTGGTAGGATTCTCGAACTGTTGAAGCATGAAGGCATTAGGGGTGCTTTCAAAAATATGGCTGAAAAAAAAATAAAAAATAAAAAATAAATATTAGACAGAAAAGTATGGGATAGAGATAATCATGAAACAAGAGATGAATGTCATCTTGTTAGATTCGTAGAAATGAAGCAATCAAGAAATGCAGAAAAAGTTTGCTTTTCTCCAATCTTGACTGTTTTAGTCAAAATCAGATACAAAATGCTGAGTTGAAATATCATGAAAGATTAAAACAAAACAAATTCCAATGAGAGTTGAGAACAAAATCACTCGTCTCATTTTTTCATTTTTCTGATAGAAAATGTGTCAACAACATAAATAGAACAGTTTTTATAGATCCTCCCTATTTGAAACACTAAGAGATGATAATAAATTTTTATAGGTTACTCTTCGTTTGAGGCTAGTGTAGGAGGGCATTGTGAGTAAGAGCTTGTACCCTCTTGCTGCTGCCACAAATGGCAGCCCTATCCCCATATTTTCCAGAAGTTAGCTCTACAAGTATTGTCTGTAACACCCAAAAAAATAAATATGTCGGCCGTTCTAAAATGGAAAAAGAAATTTTGCATAAGCACCATTAAATCTACAATATGTAGTGATGAATTTGGAAAAAAATTTAGAAGATGTATTCACGATGCTTATAAATTAAAAAGGATAAAGCTTATTTTCAAACAAAAGGGAATCAATTAGTCACACAGGCAGGCAAATTTAATGGAAACCCAAAAAACAAAACAAAGATTTTTGTAAGAAAACTATGCAAATTTTTTCAGATAATTATGTGCGGTAGTTTTTACATAAGTCCTTCTATATTTGTAAATAGTAGTAAATATTTTTAGTAAAAATCTGTAATAAATTTTTATACTTTTTGAATTTCTGAAAAGATTTCTCCAAAAATATTTATGTATAATCCTCCTTTTACCTTGCCTGGTGAAATGAGTCCTTTGTCCTCTGCATAGTTAATCATGGCGTACCCAACCCTACTAGCCACAAAATAATCAAGCTTATCTTTTGTTCATACAAATTAAAACAATGAGAAGGGTTTAGTAGGATTATTTTAAGGGTCCACTGAAATTGAATTTGTGAAGACTTTAGTGAAACTGTGTAAATTTTTTACATCGGTACAATTTCATCTATGTTAGATTTCAAAGTTTGTTGTACAATTTTGCTCAAAAATTTAGGATTACAAAAGATCTAAAATATTAATCCTCCAAACAAAAATTAACAACATATATATCTCCTACCTATCCTTGACGTTGCAGCAAGGCTGCATCATCTCCATCTTAGCCACAATTTGAGCTCCACAGTCCTCTGTTACTCTATTGAATTGCACAAGGGGGTCCTCGTTACCAACTGCAAAGTCAGCATTTTCCCCTCCCCCTCAGTACACATTATAGCAACCATTAATCTACAAGTGAAATGCAAACAAAGAAGACAAAATGACCTCAGTGGCATCCTTCTTGAAGTTGAAATTGGGCCTAGAAAATTGTTGCTGAGAGGCAGTGGTATAGCGCCTTGCAAATGCTACCTACAATGTGTTTCTCACCACACCCATTTTGGATCCCTAAATCTAGGTATTTCAATTTCTGCTAACGCCTACTCTGCAGAAAAATGGAATGCAGAAAGCATAAATTATCTTGTTAGCTTCATCTCCATCCTTATTATAAGCAATGGATTCAATGAATCTGAATGCACAGGATTTCACCTCAAATAGCAGCATTTGCTATGAAATCTATTGGAGCCACCCATGTTTCCTACAGAAGCTGGACAAGTCTGGTCTAAACTCTTTACATGAGGTAGCAGTCAAGAGCATCGGGAGTGGATTTGCAGGGTGCAAGAATCCACAGCCATGGGAGATGATCAGCCCAGTTGAATGCTCCCAGCAAATCAAAACCCTCCTCGACCATCTTCCTCACCTCTCTGCCTTCTCTGTCACCATCCAGCTTTGTACCAAAGACACTTCCCATGAAGTTGTTCAGAGCTGTTGTTTGAAGATGTGGACGGAGGTTGACGACACCCCTGCACATATTGCGTATATCCGATAACATTTTCAGACAGTCTGCATGACTCCTTGCGCAACAATTCTTCGTGGACTAAAGAGATGAGCAGCCGACATCCTACCATAATAAATGGCCAAGGGAAGGAACACCATTCCTCAATAAATGCATGACCATACCTTCACCCATTCCCTACGCCATTCCTCATTAATTATTGTTTGTCTCCCAAATAAATGTCCACTGACAAGAAGTCATCCCACAATCCAGCGATGGGAAGCCTGAAAATTTCCTGAAAATTTTATCGGCGTCAGACAGTAGACTTTTCTGGTCGATTTCCCACCCATAATAGCCTATCGGCTAATTAACTTAGGATATGGAGGTGGGATTTCTGAAAAGTTTCAACGGGTGCTGCTGATAATTTTTAGGAATATTTTTAAGCTGGTGACCTCTGAACTCAGTAGTGCAGTTCAGTTTAAAAAAATAAAATCCCAATTTTAAGGAAGCTGGTCTCATCAACTTGGTAGTGCAGTTCAGCTTATATATACATAATTTCTCTCTATGTTTTTTTGGTGGGAATTTAAAACATGAGATGATTGAAAAATGGCAGATAAAATTCATAAACTGTAGGAGCAATCTCTAGCCCCACCCATTTTCACCCTCTCAAATTTGCAGTCCTAAAAGGTAGGGGCTGCTATTTATGAGGAAAATATTCCAATTAATATTGTAGCAATTTTTTTTTGCTTCATGGAACCCCCTGCCCTGAAAAGTAGATCATGAAGCCCCTCCATGGGACCACACCCTTACCACCTCTTTTAATATCGTGGCCTTTATGGCCTCTTTAATTTTTTTCAAGTAAATGTCCTCGGTTAACATCTTTGCATGAACGTGCAAGTTTAATGCTTTCAACAACATGCATATCTTAATTTATCTATTATCTTGTTTTAATTTGCATCTATAATTTATTTGATACAAATCGGATATCCTATATCATTATTTATATATTTATTTAAATTATGCATTTTTTCCTTAAAACTATTTTCATCCAAAGATAGTCTTATTTATTTATTTTCTAAGCATCCAATATTAAAAGGACATAAATTAATTTTCGTATTAATTTATCTTGCTCAATTTAATATTTGAGTCATGCAAGAGAAATGAGATATGACAAAAATTGCCATTCTATAACTCAAATTTCTTTCTATAGCTATGTGCCATGTAAACACATTGGCAAGTAGTGTTGTATTATCAATGTATTTGTGTCTTTGATTCTTAACAAGAATCCTTGTCTATTGCTTTGTATTTAAGTACCTTTCTTCTACGCTTTTTTATTGTACATACTATTGAACAACACATACATTTTGATTTAGCAAAAATATAAAATAATTAATTTTTTTTTCAAGGTTAAAATGGTTTACATACATTAATTTAATTGAAACTTCTTATCTATTTGAGTGAGAAGAAATATGTGGTGGGTGGAAATTTTTAATAAGGTTCATCTACAAGAAGCTAAGAATGTAGCCAATTTTTTTTTTCATTTATCTAAATCTTCACTTTCATTAGATATTAAGATTGTATAGTGATAAAGATTCATGATGTTCCAAATGAAGACGGTGCTTGTTTAAACTAAAAGTTACAATTAAATCACTTCTTTAGAGCGGAGATATAGAAATTGAATATACAATAAATATAAGAAATTTATAGTTGTCAAGGATATTGAGAAAAATATGTTTTCAATTGGACTTATATGTGGTGAGTGCAATTTTGTTTTAATTTGGTATCAAATATCATATGATGATGAAATTACATGAATTTTTGAAGATTCTTATTAGAATACTATTCAAAATCATTTAAAATATTTTATAAAATACAATTGGCGTAACCATTGCACCTTCTTTTGATGCAAGTACTAGTTAGTCGATAGCCTGCATATAGTGTGAGATTTGAGCCTAAAAAAAGTCTCATGCTTGCGGAAACCAATTTTCAACTATTGTTTAATGGTAAACCAGTTGCCATAAAAGCCTCCAAAATCTCAGTTATCATATAAAAGCCAAATAAATATTGATTTGACAACTAGATGAAAACATTCTATATCCATTTTTCATTTTTTTGTCAATTTGATGACAACTTTTATTTTCATTTTCATTGCTTTATGTTTTGAATCTATATGCAAAATATGTCATAATCAATAGTACATAATTTCTTTATGCTAAAATCTAGATTTGTCTAAGTTTATTCATTTCATTATTTAGCATTTATTATTAATTACACCGAGAGGTGTATTACAATGGCCCCACCAAAAAGTACAACTTAATGTAAGGAAAAACTCTTTAGCTTGAATTTGACATTCAAATGACATGCAATTGGTATAACTACATTCATTGTATGTAGACGTTTTTTCAAGAAAATTTAAAGCAGATTTAAAACAGATTTAGAGGCCTAAATTCCTCTCCAATAACTTCCAGCAATCTATAGATTCTTTTCATTCCCATTGCATCCATCTATGCCATTACAATGCTGATTGATATCAACCAAAAGCTATATAAGATGGCCCAAGATTAGAGGGCATCCTAGACACGTGAATTTTCCATCCATTTACTAGTTATGATCAAATCTTAACAAAGTATGAGGTATCAACAATCAAACACTCAACCCAAATCATGTGGTAGGCCTGTCTCAATAGAGGAAACAATTATGCGATTAAACAAGCTTCATGATAACAAAACTATTTCATGGGCAATGTTAGTTTAGGGATTTTCAGGCATCAGACATCAATTCATCCTCTTTTACAGTTAGGTGATTGTAAGGAAATGGAATTTCCATTTTTCTTTTCCTTTATCAAAATGGGTATTGCTCGGTTTTTTTAAATTGAATCATCTTTTAAACATATAAAAATGTTTAAGATTTTCTCATTGGAATCAAGGTTAAAATCATGGAGGACAACTCTAGCTACTCATGTTTCAATTTTTTATATTTACATATGGATCTCCATGACATTTTTTAATTGTTCTTAATTGGATTTGTTTAAAATTTAGATCTTTAATGCAATTTTAGCTGCTTAGTGAGGGCTTCTGAGTTTTGAATCGTCAATTCAGCCTCCTCCTCCATTTGGATCAGTGTAAGTATTCTGAATTTTAATGTTTCTTTTCTTTTATCAATTGGGGTATTGATTTTTTTTTAAATACTCTAAATAGGAACTTTTTAATTTGGATTCTCATTTTCTTTCTTTGTTTTAGTTGATGGTGAGGTTTCACTTATTTATTTTGTTCTATAACATGGGTCATCATGGAAGTTTTAAATTGCGATTTATTTTGAAATCTAGGTTTTTCTTGCAGCTTAGATGCTGTGATCAAAATTTTTGGATTGCATGGAGATTTAAATTTAATTGTATGGTTCTAATTGTAATTTTGGGTTTGAGTTAAGATGCTTATATTTAATTTTAAAGTTAGAATTTCATAGGTATAGTGATTTTAGCTACTCCCATTGATTTTATTTTGCAGTATGGGTTCTTATGGGAGTTATTAAGTCTATGCAGTCTCTTTACAATTTTCTCTCCATGTGAATGAGAAATATGAATGCACAATGATTGGACTTGTGACATGGTAACCATTTTCCTTACTAATCTCTCATGAAAAGACTAAAATTTTCTAAATTTTCTTTATAGCCAACACCAAGAGAAGGTTATCATGTCTTTGTCTCTCTTCTTCGTGATTTTTTCCAAGTTCTTATTTGTATTTTTCAACTATTTTAAGTATTTTGTTGTTAATATGTAATGTTGAAGGTTTAATTCAATATTAAAATGATGTTTCGTGAATATGATATTGAATTTCTTAAGAAGAGAATTAAACACTCCTTTGCAAATAATTATGTTCAATAATTCTTTCAAGATTATCTCATGTAAAAGATGGTCAAGTAGAACTATTAAATTGGATGTTGCTTTTCTTGAATTTCATTACAAATCAAACCTTCCAAAATATAAACTTAAATAAATAAGGATAAAGGTAAAATTTGTTATTGTTAACTTGTTTTTTATTTTAATAAAATTAAATATTTGATTTTATAAACATAAATTGGAAAGTCTTTGTATATGATTTAGAATTGTTGATTTACTTTCTTATTCTTTTAAGTCTTTCTATTTCCTAACTTTATTGACCAAAAAAGTTTGCTAGGTAAACACAAGAAAATATGTTGAAAATCTTATCAAACTGTATATTAATATAAAATATGTGTTAAATTACTACACAAAAAAATATGTTTCTAAATTTGAAAAAAATAATTATGAAATAAATTTCTTAAATTTACTAATTCCATATAAATATAAGTTTATAAATTATATTTAAAATTAAAAAATATTGAAAATCTTTAAAAAAGTATTTGTTGATGAAAGAAAAAAGAAAATTAGAGAATGATAACTCCTGACTTATTTTATATATATTAATATTTAATATATACATTTTAGTTATTTACAACTAGAATTTACATACACAAACACAGACTCTAATATATTAACATACATATAATTTTCTAGCCACGTAATCCTTAAACAATACCTAAAAATGGGCCCGTCTGTACTACTCAATGTTGGCCATCACATGCAATTTAAAATGCATTGAACGTGTGGTAGGTAGGAGTTGGACGATCTGGATTGAGTCCGTCCTCCGTTTTCTTCAGATCGTCGATTGGGGTACCGTCACGATGGCGATGTGTTGCAACTTGCACAAGATTTGCACAGCCTCCCCTTACGAAGTGGGAGTGGGCTCCACCTTTCACATCCTTCACGCGGTTTCCCAGCCAAACACAGGCTGTCATCCACGCGTTTGGTCAATTGTTATCTTTGACAGGACCTTGCTCGTCTTTTATATTCTTCTCCCTTAACCTCCCTCAACACCCCAACAAGAAGCTTTTTCTCATTTGCTGCCTTTCTGTATTTCTCTGTGTTCAGATCAATCCAATTTCATGGCATCTACTTCTAACACCAGCACGCACCCACAGCTTGAGGAGCCAGCACCCTCTACATCTGCTTCTGCTGGATCCTCAACGCCCGCCTTTGTCAGGTACACGCCTCCCACAGATAAAATCCTCTCTAAAAGCAATAAGAGGTATGATGTGTTTCTGAGCTTTAGGGGAGCAGATGTGAGAAAGACTCTGGTTGATCATCTCTATCAAGCTCTCGACGTAGCAGGACTGAATGTCTTCATAGACACTTACAAATTGAATAAGGGGGACAGGATTTGGGAGACATTGGAAAATGCAATCGAGAGCAGTGCCATACGTGTTCCTATATTTTCTAAAGGCTACGCAGGGTCAGCATGGAGTCTGAAGGAGGCCACTGCAATGTTGAAGACCCCTGGCTTGATTATTCCTCTCTTTTATGATGTGAATCCAACTCATGTTAGATATCCTGACAAGGATTCCAGTCCCTATAACAAATCATTCCTCAAGCATTACGGACATCCAGATCGATATTCAAAAGATGATGTTGACGGGTGGAAGAATGCCCTTCTAGAGATCTGTAATAGCTCAGGCTGGTCCACGGATCTAACTGGAGGGTAAGTAATAAGCCTCACCTTCTACTTGCTTTCCGATTATTCTATTTTTTATTTCATAGGTACCGCTGGTTACTGGATGACACGCGTCCGTATGATTCACTGGTTTATATTTTTTATTTTGAATTGGAAAAATATATAAGATATTCTTGCTTTGTATTTGGTTTATTTTTGCTGTTGTTGTTACAGTTGTGTAACTCTTCGATTCAACAAGACAGTTTTAGTGTGCAAAAAAAACAAAAGATAAAAAGATATTCTTATAAAATTTAAGCCGACAAAGGAGTCCAACGTGAGTTTTAACGTAACCTATTGTAATGATAAAATCTCTATATCCGCATTATTTCTTATTAATCTTTTTATCTGAACGGATGGTATTTTAATTATTATTATATTAGAAGCTGCTTGGTTATTGCTTATCTTTTCATTTGTAAATGCCAACGACTGGCTATAATAAGAATACTTGAAAACACTATATATTATACATTAAAATAGAAAATCTAATTTGCTAGCACTTGCATCGTGAACAGGTGCAAGGGTTTCGTGAATAGGGAAATAATCATATTAGTAACCTAGATGTATTATATGGATGGAGATGTGAAAGAAAATTATCATTTAAAAAAAAATTTAAATGACTTTAGAGTAATTTAAATAGGAATAGAATGATCAAAAAATCTTCAATAGATATTTTGTGCTAAGTATATTTTGTCAATTGGAACATGAGATGGATATTTTCAATGCTGCAAAAGCAATTTCCTTTGTATCATTGAAACAGTTAATAGAGTGTATACTTCTAGTTGTTTCATCTAATTATCCAACACTTTGGAATTAGTCATACCTTCAAATGTTGGGATGTCTAGCTTGTCTTACACTAAAAGGATTTTGGTGTGGTACAAGAAAATGTTGATTAGCATGTTGTGGTATTGACCCTTAAGTTGACATATGAGTTTGTGGAATTATCTAAAGAGCTCTTATGGTTATGTCTTTAGGGTATTATTGGCCATCTTTTGAATGTCTAGAAACACTTCTAATGTTTGTTTCAATAAGTCGACCATTTTACTCTTGATGTGATGTTCATCAAAATGTTCAAAAGTTGAAACAAATAGACAACCTTAATGTGTTTGTATTGCTCTATGAAAATATTTACACCAACACCAATGATTTGGATATCAAGTGGTCTAAGGGGAAACTTTATTGTGAGAAAAAATTAAAGTTATAGATTATTCAAAAGAAAACACAAAATGAAGTAATCAAATACATAATCAAATGTGTAATTCAATATTTTAGCAATAATGTGTTATTTCTAGTCAAATGTAAAAATGAATAGGATATATGAGATGTTATAACTATAGTAAGATGAGAAATAAAGATTACTTTGATTAGAAAGGAGTAAACACATCATTTTGGTTTACCTAAACTATGCAATTGTTTGTCATGGTCCCTTTCTCACTCATATGTAACTCACAAGCTTCGAGAAGATAATTCTACTAGTTGAGTTTGACTAAAAATTGAGCACCTTGATTTAATCTAGTAGGTTAAATTCTTAAGTTAGCCACATTTAAAACCTCACCATTTGATCTTTCCAACCCACACCTTTGAATATAAAAAATATGCAAATCTTCCTCCCAACCATTGATCTCCCTATAATCTCCTCTTGTGCTCTTTAAGTTTTGATATCCTAAAGATCTTAACAAGATAAATGTTTAGTTTCATCAATGTATCATGCTTTCCCATTTCTCAAAAATTAGAAGCTATGAAATGACAATCTTGGCATTAAATTGGAATTGGATCACCACTTTCACTTGTCTATAACCCCAAAGTTTCTATAACCATAAGCTCATATACTCTTTTGCAAATTCTTTTACATTTTGATGGATTGGCAAATTGTTAACTTGACAAACAATAGTTATCTTTTATCAAAGGATTAGGTTATGTTGTTTTATCAATATTCAATTCTTAGTTTTGAGTCAAATTCATTGACCCATATTTCAAGAGTGGTGGTTCACTCAAAACCATCTCATGAGAATGAATTATCTACTTAACACTAATTGAATCTAGGTGATACTCACATTTCAATTGTATGATGAATTATTAACCTATTTGATGAATTTTAGATTTTAGCTATAATTTCTAGACCTAGTAATTTGATGGCCTTATGATTGTAATTATACATTTATACTGTAAACTAGAATCATTTTTTCCCAAAAAGATCGTATTTGATGTTAATGGGTAGACTATCCAAATTTTTGAAGGGTTATCATTGTAGATATATTGTCTAATTGACTACCCTACTACATGAGAATATTAATACATATATAAGAATATCATTAAACAAGAGACACATTGAGTTAGGTTCCTATTGATGTTGTGGTGAGTACAATGAATTTTTTTGTGACTAATAAATAGTGTTCCATGGGGATGCACCCCCCAAAAACCCTCACATTTTTGGGATAGGGATGTCTCAGAGACTTGGGGACTTGGGGGGATGTCCCTTATTGCCGGGTGATCCCACAATACTGGTTTACAATTTTTGGCCAAATTAGATGCTGAAATAATTTTTTCTAACTAAATCTTCACTTTCGAGCACCTATAGCAGCTAAACTGTGAAGAATTTGAAGATGATGCAAACTAGTGATTTGTCACATTTTGTTTGTACATTTTAAATATTTTTTTTCAAAATTTTTGCAATCAAATTGCAGTTCTTTTTCCATCTCATTTGAAAACTAAAAAATTTTAGTAAACAACATTTTTAAGGAGTGGTGCTCACTGTATAACGCACAACCTTTTTTCCATGAAGGATAAAATTCTAATTCTTTCGAATATAGATTTGTAACTATGATATCTAGTGCTTCCAATTGGTTAGATAGTGTTTTATTGAATTTTTTTTCCTCAATCAAGTTTCAAATTCAAACCAATTATAATTCAAACGTAGGCAGACCGTATAACGCATAACTTTTTTTGTATGTATTGAAATTCTTTTTTTTTGTTGGATCAAGGACTTCAATATCTAGTGCACTCATATTTTCATTTTTTTTTTGATAATTTTTGGTGAAAAACCTATGTTTAATAAAACTAAAAAACAAATAAATAATAAAACAAAAACATATTAAAATTATATTCGTTGGGTAGCTTGTTCCAAGGACTACCATCATCAAGTTGGGCCTATGAAGTCTCCTCCATTTTCGTCCTCAAGCCGAGCTTTGAAGCACAAAATTCTAGACTTTTTTGGTCCCAGAGGGTGAGAAGGTGGGAAAAGGGGGGGTTTGAGCAAACCCCCAAGGGTTCGCTTGAACCAAGGTTCATTTGAACCCCCTTTCAAAAAAAAAATTCTTTGTATTTTTTGGTGGGAATGGTGGGACCTTGCATTTAATTGGTTCACTCAAACCAGGGTTCATTCGAACCCCAAAAACCATTTTTTTTTGCATGGGGTCGTTGTTTGCAACTTTTCCTTCCTCACTCGAATTGTAAACCACTTTTGAGGGTTTACCCCACCCAACCACCAATGTCATTTTTGAAACACTGCCAAGACATCGGGACGTCTATGAGACGTCTAGGAGACTCATAGGAATCTCCTGACCATCTTAGGGATGCCCAAGAGTCTTTTAGATAGATGGCCAAAAATGTTTTTTTTTCTATTTAAATCAAAGTTTTCTTTGAACTCCATGCTCAAGGTTGAGTCCTAATGGCCTATGGGCTCCACCCAAACCCCACAAACTCTATAAAATTGCTTCCTATCCTCATTTTAATTCACAAAAAATAAATCAACAAGAAGCTAATAGTTTGAGTGTTAGAGTGAGAGTTGCAAGTGTAAGGTGAAAGAGTGAGAATGAAGAGCAAAAGGGTTGAGGATCAAGAAGAGGAGTGACACCAAGTTAATGTTCACTTCAAAATTCAAATGTTTAAAACTTATTTTCCAAAGTTTCATTTGTAATTCTTATACATATTTTTATAACTAATTTTTAAAGTACTATATGTATTTTGGTGATGTCCTCATTGCCATCCTACCACCTTGTCATGGTCCCTTTTTCATCTCCAAACTTATGCCCTTGGTCCCTTCATCCCCGAAACCCATCCCCTCATCAAGAAACTTTGTGAAACTATGCTAATAAATTATGTAAATATTGTAATTAGTTTGATGACATAATTAGTCAAATAATTTATATGGTTGTTGTTTAGATACATAGTTAAAAAACTATTAACTCTTTTGATGCTTTGGTTGTTTGAGGAATTTCTCCATCATCTTATAATCAAATTTCTTTATCATTTTTAGTTTTGATCAATCTAGGTAAGTATTGTTGCTCATTCAACACATTTGTTTTGTCTGATCTCTTGAAAAAGGTATTTTGAATAAGTTAACCATCTTAACACTTTTACTAAAGCATACCTAGCTTATAATAAAATTTCAATCTTTAATAGTACTCTCATGATTCAAATTGCTTGGCATGCCTTGTTCAAATAAAAACTTCTTTGCTTGCAATATTGAAAATCTACAATTATGTGAAGTTACAAGGATCTTATAAGTTCTTGCATAACTTTTACCATGATCTATTGTTGATATTAAGGGTGAGGAAAAAATCAAGTGAGGAGGGTATCTAATATGTGGTGTCTATTCGGTGAATTATGAAGTAGAACAACAAGACAAGGAGGATGCAAATAATGAATATGAAGAAATGACCAGTGGTATGAATGGAATATAAATACAAGGAGGATGAATAACTCAAATATTAGAATGACAAACCTATCCATAACATCATAATAAAGAGGGTTAGCCATCATATCATTTGTTGTAAGCATAAAATATAATTGTATGTTTGGAAAAGAAGAGAAAGAACAAGTATCCAAATGACCACGAGGATATTGTTATAAACAAGAAATCAATATAGAATTGTAATTCACATATAAATTAAAATATGTAATGCAAATGCAATGGTTAATAAATGAAGTTGCAAAATTATTCTATATAGATTAAAATTATAGCAATTAATAAAGATATGTAATCTTACCATTACAAATATATTTGTTAATATAAATAAGATAGAAATTTTAACTTGTTAATCTTATGGGTTAATACATTAGTAATATAATAAGTTTAAAAAATATTAAATCCAAATAAATATAATTCATTCTACATGTAGTTTACAAGTGACTAATTCTTTTTATATAATAAAGGCAAAAAATATATTAAAATAGAAAGAAATTACAAATTGGGTTTGTTGGTCTTAAGAAGACTTGTGGTGCCCCAATTCCAAAAAATATTGAAAATCCAAAAGGATTGAAGATAGACAATTAGAACAAGATTAGGAACCCTCCAATCTCCATAGCAGAGGTATAAGTCCTTGTGACCATAAAGATTATGCATCTTGTGAGTATCATAAGTAATATATACCTTTATGTCAAAAAAAGTGAACTAAAAGAAAAGTCAATTAACAAACGAAATAACAATGATTGCAAGAAAGATACTCTCAGAACCAAAACTCCAAGAAGAGGCATCCCTATAGAAATTGAGAATCTAGAAAGGCATTGTAGTTAGTATTCACAAAATCTCTAAAAGATTTGTTTGAATCCCATACAGGACAATCCTGATCACTTCTAGTATCAATCTTGATATCATTCCAATTGGAAGAAAATTTAGGCAAAAAATCTACAACTTATTTTTCTTTTCTTCTAGTATTGCTCCATTGAATAACAATAAAACCATGAATAAGGATGTCAATGTCTTTCTTACATTCATTCAATTGCCACTACTGGAAGTAAGAGGAAGACTTATGTTTAAAATGATCAATCAAAATTTGAGTAAGATTCAAGAATAATATGAGAAAATTTATTTAGCTTATGAACTTAACAACTAAAAGAGTTTGATGAATGACCATAATCTCAACAAAGTTATTGGAAGCATCACCAATATTGCCAACAAACCAAAACTTGACCTTGCCAATATGGTCACGACAAATACCTCCCATACCAACATTTTTAGGATTACCTTTTGAAGCCCTATTAACATTAAATTTAAAAAAAATCAAAGAAGGATGAAAATATTTTGTAATTTGAGAAATATCAATACTCTTGAAAGAAATAGGCAAAGGAGAAGCCATTGAAATACCAAATCTCATCAACACTCTAAATTCCCACTAAGAACTTGCTTGATAATCTTGAATCTAAACTTGACACCTGTTTCAAATTAGCTATCATTCTACCTCAAACTTGGAAAACATGCTTGGAAGTATCATTGAAAATTCGATGGTTATGTTCCTACCAAATATTCTAGTAATTTAGACCTGAACTAATATCATGCAATAGATTAAGGGCTTTTGTCGCAAAGGAGGACACAACTGGTTAGTAAGAAAGTTTTGGATAGATTCATAATTATGCCCATCAAATCACACGCTAATTGATGAAGGACAATGGAAAATGGACAATTCGAGAGTAGATGTCGGCCAGACTCTTTGGTTTCAAGGAATAGGATACATCTATTTGGACCAACAATCCCACGTTTTTGAAGATTATCATAATGAAGAAATTTATCCAAAGCAGCAAGCCACATGAAAGCATTCACCTTAGGCCAACATTTAGGATGCTAAACTCGATTCCAAATCTTAGAGTTCCAAACTTCTAGGTTCTTTGCCAAAAGAGTTTTATAACTAGAGTACATTGAGTAGATCCTAGAACCTTTCACACCCCATCCAAGAAATCCTAAATATCAATTTAAGGAGACTCTCTAAGAAGCTAAAATATGAGTTAGTTGGTCAATGAGTTGAGGAAATTGCCGACCTGATCATAATTCTTTAGGTTTCCATTTTTAGGTTCTAACACCATCTTGTATGACATCATATTGAAAATCTGAAACATAAGCCCAACTAACTTCTACACATTTATATTTTAATTCAAGGAGATCAAGAAAATCCACACAAAGAGGGCTATGCTAATCCCAAGCATTATCCTAAATAAGAGTACGATTGCCCTTCCTCACAATCCAAAATAGACCAGCTTTAATTAAAACTACTACCAAAATTCAAAGATCTTCAAGTTTGAGATCCCCTACAAAGAGTCGACATCCAAGGGATAAGTGAATGATTATTTATATGCAAGTACTTAAGTTGAAGAATTCTTCCTCATAACACATTGTTCTCCACACACCATCTCTAATATAATTTAGTAGCAAGAGTTATATTATTAAGGAGAACCCACCTCTATCTTTAGGCCAGTAGATTTTATCCAAGTAACCAAATGTCATTTATTCGTATATGTATTTCCTTCCCATATAAATTGTCACATCTTATGATCCAAAATATTTAGGATGCCTTTTAGAGCCACAAGAGACATAAATTTATAAATTGGTAGACTTGAATTATAGATTTAAGGACCATATGACCAACTAAAGAAAGATATCTTTGTGTCCAACGATTGAAATGACATTGAATTGAATCCAACAAACCATTTCAGTCTTTCTTCCTTAGGTAGGTAAGAGAAATAGGAATGTTCAAATACTTAAAAGGTGTAGAAGCAATTTGGAAATGAAGGAATTTAGCAATTTGAGCTTGAAGATGAGGGTCATTATGAACACCTAGGTTTTTTTATCATTCAAAAGTTTGTCAAATGCATTAATATAAATATCAAGAGCTTGTCTAAGAGAAATAGCTTGCTCAAGAGTGGCATTTCCCATCATACATGTGTCATCTACAAACTGAAGAGACAACATATCTAAACATTGCACAGTGTGATAACTAGAGATAAATCCAAAAAACCTAAGATGCTTCAAAAACTTGCCCAAACCTTCAACTAGAATGATAAAGAGATAAAGAGAGAGAGGGTCACCCTGACACAAACCTTTTTTAGAATAGAAAATAGCTGAAGGAGAACCATTTATAAGTGCACATAGAAGGAAGGAGATGTACAACAAATCATCACCCACTAAATCCAATTGTCATAAAAACCAAAGGCAGATAAGATGTCTTCCAAAAATTTCCAACAAACTTTGTCATAATTCTTAAAAAGATCAAGCTTCATAAGCATTAAACTTTTCCTATTAACATGCATAAGATGAATAGATTCTTGGACAACAACAATACCATCAATAATTTGACGATCTTGAACAAATCCTCCTTGTTGAAGAGAAATGACGAAAGGAAGAAAATGCTTCAGCCTAGATTAGCAATAGTCTTAGAGAAAATCTTATAAATGATATTACAAAAGGCTATGGTGAAATATTCTTTCGCGAAAGTATGAAGAGTTTTTTTGAAATTTCCAGTTTAATAGGGGTTTTGCTTTACAAAAGGCACTCAGAATATTGTAGCAATAATGAACAGCTTCATAAAATGAAAATGCCAGTAAACAATGACTTTTTCTGAGTTTTATTACAATTTATTTGAGTTGAGGATTGCTTAGATTTATGGTGTAGACTGAACACAAGCATAGGAATGAAACCCAAAATGACAAATCTAAATTAGACGCCTAGTCTTCATAGAAAATTGCAGAAAAAGATCAATAAAGCGTAAGCAACAGAAAACCTGGGAAATATGCTGGTTTGAAATAGAGAATTCTAAGTAGAGCACCCAGAATTCCTTTTAGGAGCCACGACTTAGCTCTAAGAGTCCACCAACGTCTGCAAACACAGAGATACACCTCCAAACTCCACGTGCTACTCAACAAGTGACAGTTCTTTGATTAGCAGGCCACGTACCAACCACTACAAGCAGCAATTCAACCACAATGGCCACACTACTTTCCAGATTCAGCTCGGTTATCATGCTTTCATTCGTCTCAAACACTTCCAGCAGACTCCCCTCAATGATCTTGCACAGAATTTCAGTCGATCCAAAGCATGTTGTTCATATACGGAGGTTTTCGTCCCATACTTCTCAGGGATTTCATCTTGATGATATATTTCTTCATAACTTGATAAGAGAATAAAAATCAATTGAATTCAGAATGAATTTCTTAGCCCAGTCAATGCTTCTTATCCTTCTTCTCAAAAAGCCATCAATCCCTAGATATGACCTTATCTCCTTATAATAAATCAGCCTTTTTTAATAATAATAGACTTAAGCTTTATTTTAATTTATTAACCCCATGTTGAGTCACCTAGAGAATAATAAGTCCTCACTTAAAGTGGCCCCACATTTATTAATATTGAATAATTATATAAGATTAAAGGGAATTATAGCTTTTTGGCTCAAATTTAATTATTCACATATTTCCTTATTGATTAGAAAAGGTTAGAATATTTCCTCATGATTGATCAACAGGCGAAGAGGGACATTACATATGGGTCTAACATCAGAAAAATTCAAGACCCAATCCTTCTTAGGAATCAAAGTAAGGAGAAAGTTATTAAGAGATTTAAGTATTTATTTGGAAGTATAGTTCCCTAGATGCCACCAAAAAATAATCTTTGCCAATATCCTAAAAGCTTCAATGAACTCAATTGGAAATACATAAGACTAGGAGTTTTATCTTTTTCGTCTTAAAATAAACTTGCTTTAACTCTTCCATGGAAATATGACCATTGAGAAAGGAATTATCATGCGCAGAGATGAGAAATTAGGAATATAGTTTAAATTGATATTCTTGTTAGTAGTAGAGAGGTTGGTGGGAGCATTGAATAATTGACAAAAATTAGAAACAACCTCTAATTGAATGTCTTGAATTTAAAGTAATTTAGATCCATCATATCTTTGAATCTCCTTGAAAGCAATTGCATGTTTTTGTGCCACAATAGAGTGATGGAAAAAAGAAGAATTCCTACCTCTTGCTTGCGAATTTAGCACAAGATTTTTGTCTCCACATGATCTCCTCTTGAAGCTCCATTTTATCTAAATCATTTTGAAATTTAGATTGAAAAGTCAATAATCCATAGTTAAGCCTTTTTCTTGAATAAACCCTTGAATTTTATCAGATTATTCAAAATATTTCTTTTCCTTTGTAAGAGATTGTCACAAGAAGAAAAATTCCAATTTTTGAGTTGTTTAATATATCATAATTTTTTGAACAAAACATATTTAGTTGTACCATAAAGAGGTTTACCTTCTTGCCACCAAATTCTAATTTTTCCTTCCAAATTCTCTTGTTTTAACCACATGAGCTAACATTTGAAAGGAGCATTTTGAGGCTTAAAAAATCCATACCAATGCAAAGCTACGGGCTAGTGATCTGAACCAACATCATCCAAGATGGAAGAAGTGATCAAAGAAATTGTGCGTGAGGCTGAGTCACTAACAAAAACTATACAAACGGTGCGATAAACTCATCACCAATTCTATAATTATTTCCAGTAAAGGATCTATTTATTTAGAGGAGGATATCCAGTAATTGAAAATTATTAATCTTACGCAACAAAGAAGACTAGCCTAAGAGAGAAAGGTAGGAAAGGCCACCCTTTTTCAGTAAATAACACAACATGTTGAAATCACCTCAATAATCCAAGGATAATTTTGAGAAGAAG
>VDFB02000017.1:504687638-504829355 GCA_007258455.2 Sequoia sempervirens
AAATATATTTGTTAATATAAATAAGATAGAAATTTTAACTTGTTAATCTTATGGGTTAATACATTAGTAATATAATAAGTTTAAAAAATATTAAATCCAAATAAATATAATTCATTCTACATGTAGTTTACAAGTGACTAATTCTTTTTATATAATAAAGGAAAAAAATATATTAAAATACAAAGAAATTACAAAGTGGGTCTGCTGGTCTTAAGAAGACTTGTGGTACAACAATTCCAAAAAATATTGAAAATCCAAAGGGATTAAAGATAGACAATTAGAACAAGATTAGGAACCCTCCAATCTCCATAGCAGAGGTATAAATCCTTGTGACCATAAAGATTATTCATCTTGTGAGTATCATAAGTAATATATATACCTTTATGTCAAAAAAAGTGAACTAAAAGAAAAATCAATTAACAAACGAAATAACAATGATTGCAAGAAAGATACTCTCATAACCAAAACTCCAACAAGAGGCATCCCTATAGAAATCGAGAATCCAAAAAGGCATTGTAGGTAGTATTCAAAAAATATCTAAAAGATTTGTTTGAATCCCATATAGGAAAATCCCGATCACTTCCAGTATCAATCTTGATATCATTCCAATTGGAAGAAAATTTAGTCAAAAAATCTACAATTTATTTTTCTTTTCTTCTAGTATGGCTCCATTGAATAACAATAAAACCATGAATAAGGATGTCAATGTCTTTCTTACATTCATTTAGTTGCCACTACTGGAAGCAAGAGAAAGACTTATGTTTAAAATGATCAATCAAAATTTGAGTAAGATTCAAGAATAATATGAGAAAATTTATTCAGCTTATGAACTTAACAACTAAAAGAGTTTGACGAATGACCATAATCTCAACAAAGTTATTGGAAGCATCACCAATATTGCCAAAAAACCAAAACTTGACCTTGCCAGTATGGTCACAACAAATACCTCCCATACCAACATTTTTAAGATTACCTTTTGAAGCCCTATTAACATTAAATTTAACAAAACTCAATGAAGGATGAAAATATTTTTTTATTTGAGAAATATGAAGACTCTTGAAAGAAATGGGAAAAGGAGAAGCCATTGAAATACCAAGTCTCATCAACACTCTAAATTCCCACTAAGAACTTGCTTGATAATCTTAAATCCAAACTTGACGCCTCTTTCAAATTAGCTATCATTATACCTCAAACTTGGAAAACATACTTGGAAGTATCATTGAAAATTCGATGGTTATGTTCCTACCAAATATTCTAGTAATTTAGACTTGAACTAATACCATGCAATAGTTTAAGGGCTTTTGTTGCAAAGGAGGACACAACTGGTTAGTAAGAAAGTTTTGGATAGATTCATAATTATGCCCATCAAATCACACCCTAATTGATGAAGGACAATGGTAAATGGACAATTCGAGACTAGATGTCGGCCAAACTCTTTGGTTTCAAGGAATAGGATACATCTATTTGGACGAACAATCCCACGTTTTCGAAGATTATCATAATGAAGAAATTTATCCAAAGCAGCAAGCCACATGAAAGCATTCAACTTAGGCCAGCATTTAGGATGCTAAACTTGATTCCAAATCTTAGAGTTTCGAACTTCTAGGTTCTTTGCCAAAAGAGTTTTATAACTAGAGTACACCGAGTAGATCCTAGAAACTTTCACACGCCATCCAAGAAAATATAAATATCAATTTAAGGAGACTCTCTAAGAAGCTAAAAAATGAGTTAGTTGGTCAATGAGTTGAGAAAATTGCTGACCCGATCATAATTCTTTAGGTTTCCATTTTTAGGTTCTAACACCATCTTGTATGACATCATATTGAAAATTTGAAACATAAGCCCAACCAAATTCTACACATTTATATTTTAATTCAAGGAGATCAAGAAAATCCACGCAAAGAGGGCTATGTTGATCCCAAGCATTGTCCTAAATAAGAGAACGATTGCCCTTCCTCGCAATCCAAAATAGACCAGCTTTAATTAAAACTACTACCAAAATTCAAAGATCTTCAAGTTTGAGATCCCCTACAAAGAGTCAACATTCAAGGGATAAGTGAATGATTATTTATATGCAAACTTACTTAAGTTGAAGAATTCTTCCCCATGATAACACATTGTTCTCCACACACCATCTCTGATATAATTTAGTAGCAAAAGTTATATTATTAAGGAGAGGCCACCTCTATCTTTAGGCCAGTAGATTTTATCCAATTAACCAAATGTCATTTATTCGTATATGTATTTCCTTCCTATATAAATTGTCACATCTTATGATCCAAAATATTTAGGATGCCTTTTAGAGTCACAAGAGACATAAATTTATAAATTGGTAGACTTGAATTATAGATTTAAGGACCATATGACCAACTAAAGAAAGTTATCTTTGTGTCCAACGATTGAAATGACATTGAATTGAATCCAACAAACCATTTCAGTCTTTCTTCCTTAGGTAGGTAAGAGAAATAGGAATGCTCAAATACTTAAAAGGGGTAGAAGCAATTTGGAAATGAAGGACTTTAGCAATTTGAGCTTGAAGATGAGGGTCAGTATGAACACCTAGGTTTTTTTATCATTCAAAAGTTTGTCAGATGCACTAATATAAATATCAAGAGCTTGTCTAAGAGAAATATCTTGCTCAAGAGTGGTATTTCCCATCATACATGTGTTATCTACAAATTGAAGAGACAACATATCTAAACATTGAACAGTGTGATAGCTAGAGATAAATCCAAAAAACCTAATATGCTTCAAAAACTTGCCCAAACCTTCAACTAGAATGATAAAGAGATAGAAAGAGAGAGGGTCTCCTTGACACAAACCTTTTTTAGAATGGAAAATAGGTGAAGGAGAACCATTTATAAGTGTGCATAGAAGGAAGGAGATGTACAACAAGCCATCACCCACTAAATCCAATTGTCATAAAAACCAAAGGCAAATAAGATGTCTTCCAAAAATTTTCAACAAACTTTGTCATAAGTCTTAGAAAGATCAAGCTTCATAAGCATTAAACTTTTCCTATTAACATGCATAAAATGAATAGATTCTTGGACAACAACAATACCATCAATAATTTGATGATCTTGAACAAATCCTCCTTGTTCAAGAGAAATGATGGAAGGAAGAAAATTCTTCAACCTAGATTAGCAATAGTCTTAGAGAAAATCTTATAAATGATATTACAAGAGGCTATGGTGAAATATTCTTTCGCGAAAGTATGAAGAGTTTTTTTGAAATTTCCAGTTTAATAGGTGTTTTGCTTTACAAAAGGCACTCAGAATATTGTAGCAATAATGAACAGCTTCATAAAATGAAAATGCCAGTAAACAATGAAATTTTCTGAGTTCCATTACAATTTATTTGAGTTGAGGATTGCATAGATTTATGGTGTAGACTGAACACAAGCATAGGAATGAAACCCAAAATGACAAATCTAAATTAGACGCCTAGTCTTCATACAAAATTGCAGAAAAAGATCAATAAAGCGTAAGCAACAGAAAACCTGGGAAATATGCTGGTTTGAAATAGAGAATTCTAAGTAGAGCACCCAGAATTCCTTTTAGGAGCCACGACTTGGCTCTGAGAGTCCACCAACGTCTGCAAACACAGAGATACACCTCCAAACTCCACGTGGTACTCAACAAGTGACAATTCTTTGATTAGCAGGCCACGTACCAACCTCTACAAGCAGCAATTCAACCACAATGGCCACACGACTTTCCAGATTCAGCTCAGTTATGCTTTAAAATTCGTCTCAAACACTTCCAGCAGACTCCACTCAATGATCTTGCACAGAATTTCAGTCGATCCAAAGCATGTTGTTCGTATATTGGGGTTTTCATCCCATACTTCTCAGGGATTTCGTCTTGATGAAATATTTCTTCATAACTTGATAAGAGAATAAAAATCAATTGAATTTAGAATGAATTTCTTAGCCCAGTCGATGCTTCTTATCCTTCTTCTCAAAAAGCCATCGATCCCTAGATATGACCCTATCTCCTTATAATAAATCACCCTTTTTTAATAATAATAGACTTAAGTTTTATTTTAATTTATTAACCCCATGTTGAGTCACCTAGAGAATAATAAGTCGTCACTTAAAGTGGCCTCACATGTATTAATATTGAATAATTAAATAAGATTAAAGGGAATTATAGCTTTTTGGACCCAATTTAATTATTCACATATTTTCTTATTGATTAATTTATTTCTAACCTAATAGTAGAAAATGTTAGAATATTTTGTCATGATTGATCAACAGGCAAAGAGGGACATTACATATGGGTCAAACATCAGAAAAATTCAAGAACCAATCCTTCTTAGGAATCAAAGTAAGGAGAAAGTTATTAAGAGATTTAAGCATTTGTTTGGAAGTATAGTTCCCTAGATGCCACCAAAAAATAATCTTTTCCAATATCCTAAAAGCTTGAATGAACTCAATTGGAAATACATTAAGACTAGGAGTTTTATCTTTTTAATTTTAAAATAAGCTTGGTTTAACTCTTCCATGGCAATATGACCATTGAGAAAGGAATTATCACGAGCAAAGATAAGAAATTAGGAATATAATTTAAATTGATATTCTTGTTAGTAGCAGAGAGGTTGGTGGGAGCATTGAATAATTGACGAAAATTAGAAACAACCTCTAATTGAATGTCTTGAATTTAAAGTAATTTAGACCCATCATGTCTTTGAATCTCCTTGAAAGCAATTGAATGTTTTTGTGCCACAACAGAGTGATGGAAAAAAGAAGAATTCCTATCTCTTGCTTGTGAATTTAGCACAAGATTTTTGTCTCCACATGATCTCCTCCTGAAGCTCCATTTTATCTAAAACATTTTGAAATTTAGATTGCAAAGTCAATAATCTATAGTTAATCTTTTTTTCTTGAATATACCCTTGAATTTTATTAGATTATTCAAAATATTTCTTTTCCTTTGTAAGAGATTATCACAAGAAGAAAAATTCCAATTTTTGAGTTGTTAATATAGCATAATTTTTTGAACAAAACATATTGAGTTATACCATGAAGAGGTTTACCTTCTTGCCACCAAATTCTAATTTTTCCTTCCAAGTCCTCTTCTTTTAACCACATGAGCTAACATTTGAAAGGAGAATTTTGAGGCTTAAAAAATCCATCCCAATGCAAATCTACGGGCTAGTGATCTAAACCAACATCATCCAAGATGGAAGAAGTGATCCAAAAGTGATGAGAAGGCTAGGAGTCACTAACCAAAAAACTATGCAAACATTTTGCAATAAACTCATCACCAATTCTATAATTATTCCAAGCAAAGGATCCATTGTTAGGAGGGATATCCATTAATTGAAAATTATTAATCTTCTGCAACAAAAGAAGACTAGCCTAAGAAAGAGTAGGAAGGCCACCCTTTTTTCAGTAAGAAATAACACAACATGTTGAAATCACCTCCAATAATCCAAGGATAATTTTGAGAAGAAGCATTTATGTGAATTTCCAAATCATTCCAAAGCTTAACCTTACCGTGAAGATCTTGAGGGGCATAACAATTAGTAACCAAGACATGTATATTTTGTAGAAGTGAGAACACTCTCTAGAGATAGACCTCTATTAGAACTCAAAATTTATGGGAGAAAAATATCTAGAATCCCAAGCACAAAGAAGACCACTAGGCAAACCAAAGACTGAAATAACAACACTTTACCAATACTTACCAATGCTACACCCAAATTTTTCTGTAGTCATTAGGAAGCTTAGTTTTCTAAATTAATAACAAAAAATGATTAAGATCTTTAATCATTCTTCTAACAACATTTTATCTAGGCTTGCTGCCAAGCCCTCTTACATTCTAGGAAATAATCATGATTGAGATATAAGAGTATGCAATGGATCCAATTGATTTAGGAGACTTGAAGCAAAAAGATGTTCTCCTAAAAGTTTGGATTTATCATGGTCAATTTTTCGCTCTGACTTAAGAGCCTCCCATCTCCCTTGCTTTTTATTCTGATTTTGTTTAATACCCAAAGCCCAAGTAGAAACATCTTTTTTCTTATTTTCTTTAAAAGATTCTAATTTCAAGTTATCTTGTGAATGCATAATTGAAAGATAATCTTGTTTATCAAAATTCATGACAAGGGTTTTGGGTACATGTTCAATCCTATCAAAAGCAAGAAGGGTCTCCTGAATCTCAAGAGTTGGAGAATTATTAGGAACAAAAAGAGGATTTTGGGCAGAAACAATAGACTTAGTTGACAATGAAGCATGAGTGGCATTTGCAAAATTTGTTGGAGCCTCGAAAAACTCTTCAGAAAGTATAAGGTTTTGGACAATATTATCTTTTTGCTTATTAGAAGGATTCTCCTTGTAGTTGATCATAACTTTCATGGTATTTCATCATTTCATCATTTCCTTGATTTTCAACCATCCTTTCTTGATCTTTATTTTGATCAACTTGAATTTTGACAAGTATTTCTCCCAAAATGGAAAATTTATTTTTATTTCGAACATTAGATATATTCCCTTTAGGAAGAGGATGAGGTCTAAATTTACATCTCCTACAACCTGCAATTAAACTATCAGAATTAGATGGACCAACAATAGACCCTTGGTTATCTTATTGAATCAGTTGCTTACCCTTTTTTATCTTCTTGACCCTTTTTATTTTTTTGAGGTATCTTCTATGAAGAATCCATTGATTTGAGTTGTGGGCAGCCCCAAAAATGATGTTCATAACACTGACATTCCCTTCATTTGAAAGGAATGGCTTCATAAGATGGGTTTGATGCCAAACAAAATTTATCATTTGGGATTATTGGGATCCAGTTTAATACTGATATGGACATGACTAGAATTTTTTTCTCTCCATATGTTTTAAGCATTCATCTTTTCAGAAAATCAGAGGCAAAGCAAATAAATGGATCCAAACCAAAACTTTGGATGGGAAATACCACTATTGGAATAAAATGTAAATGCCAAGGTTTTATGAAGAGTCCAACATTCTTGAATAAATAAGGATCTCCTTAAAAAATATGAACACAATCAGCAACATTATTAAAGAAAAAAAAGAAAGCATTAGTAACCAAGGTAATCTTCATTTCTCCTTCAATCAACCAAGCTCTACATGCCCAATCTTCAAGAATCCATGAACTTACAAATGAGAACATGTCTCTAAAAAACAAAATCTTTTAGCCACATATTCAGGATTAAAGATGACCATAAGAATTTCCTTATTGCAAGGAAGACAACCATTAATTTTTAAATCATTAGCTTTTCTTCTCTCCAAAATGTTTGATGCACTAATCTCATACAAAGACTGATTAACACTTCCACCAATCATAGCTTGTTTAAAAGAAATTGAAAAATGAATATGAGGATCAGCCATAAAACCTTCAAAAACTCAAAGCGACTTTAAAAAAAGATCCAACACCAACATCGATCAAAACCAAAGAAAATCAGCAAAGAAGAGTAGAAAACCACTGTTGCACATACATGCAACAACAAAAACACTCGGATCCACTCTTCCCGCACTGTGATTATGTGATCTCAACGAGAGGTTTTGTTATTGTCAGCGACTAATTGTCTTTACCAACGCAGTGCCAATCCTTCCATTGGAAACTTTAGGCCTCATTTGGCATACTTGCTTTCTAAGAAAAGTCTTCATTTTTTGCATCATGTGTACAACTTTTTTGGAATACGATACCTTTCTATTTGGTTTCTCTATAATTTTGGATGCATTTCATTGTTGTCCAAGTAGTGTAGATATTTCTAGAATTTCAAAGTTTCAGTAATTATAAACATAAAAATTTCTACACGTCTAATCCAAAAGAGCTTGGGTAAAATGAAAAAAGTTTCAGATTTTAATTCAGTGTTTTGTCCAGTTTCAGTTCTAGTTATCAAGGAGCCGTGTCAGTTTACCCCCAAGAAAATGTGTTAACCACTAAAGTCAATCGTCAATAGTCCTATTATTTTCTTAGATTTTTGATTCTCAGCTGGCAAGTGACTCCATCAAGACAAATGCAAAAATATTCTATCAACAAATCCAAAAATTGTAGTTACAATATGAAGCATGCTTTTATTATCTATTAGTTCAAACTTTCACGAAATGATTTCAAGAAACGATGATAGAAAATGGTGCCAAAGGTGGCCGATGGCAAGGAATGAAAAATATAATAGGGGTTCCAAACATTCTAGAATTCAAGAGTTGATGCTCCACAAAATCACAATAGCTAATATCTATTACTGCATGATGAAGACATGGAACATTTTCTGGCTGCTACAAAGAAAAGTATTTTATGATGATTAGCCTCTTCCCTTTACATATTATGTCTAATATAAAAAGTTTCAGTAGAAGTAATTGGTGGATGTACATATAGATGGGAGTCCACTTTTCAATAATTGGTTTATTCCTAACATTCCTCATAACCAGCGATTTCACTAAAGGATTATCTAGAATACCATTCTAGATTCGAGTAATTACAATTTGGCTATCATTTCGTTGATTCTTATCACTCATATACAATTCGTCCCCTGGCAACTCTGTTTAAAGTTACAGCATGTTTCCATCAATGTGCTCCCAGTGTAAAAACAGGCCCAAAATATAACAGCAGTAATAAATAAAAATAGGGCAAAACAGGGCAGAACAGAGTTGAAAATATATATATTTAATTCAATAAAAATTGTGTATAGCAGCTATTCTCAACACACATATATATAGCTATTACAACTTTGAAGCCTAGAAGCTTCTTGCTTTCTAGAAGACTCTAAAATCTGGAAACATCTTTTTACAATAGCTATGCTTTATAGAAGACTCTAAAATCTGGAAACATCTTTTTACAATAGCTCTCTTTTTTAAATGTTTTTATTTCAAAAAACAGCTATAGGAAGATTCTAGAAATATTCTTTTATTTTTAGACAATCTTAACTATCTCTAACATCCCCCCTTAAGATTGGCTAGAAAAATCAAAAGAGAGGGGAACATTATATGACTATCCCCCCTTAATGTTCACCTCAATCATGCCTAGCATGCCTCGTAGTTTCAAAAATTTGGCCTCAAGCATACTCTTAGTAAATATGTCTGCTGCTTGGTCTTCACTTGGACAAAATTGGAGATTAACAAAATTTGCTTGAACAAGATCCCGAATATAGTGAAAATCAATCTTAATGTGTTTTATTTTAGCATGAAAAACAGGATTATTTGCAACTTGGATAGCACTTTGATTATCACAATACAAAGGAGTAGTTGAACTTTGTGCAAAACCAAGCTCAAATAAAAGGTTGCAAATCCAAACTGCTTCCTTTCCAGCTTCTTTTGCTGCTCTATATTCTGCTTCACATGAGGACAAGGATGCAGTAGTTTGTTTTTTGCTGCTCCATGTAATTGGACCTGACCCAAGCTGAAAAATATAAACACCAGTAGATTTCCTATCATCTATATCACCTCCCCAGTCAGAATATGTAAAGCCAATCAAAGAAACTGAGGACTTGTAACTATAATGTATGCCATAGTAAATGGTTCCACGAATGTATCATAAAATCCTTTTGGCAGCCAACCAATGAGTTTCTTTTGGTTCCTGCATAAATCTAGATACCAAATTGATTGCAAAACAAATGTCTGGTCTAGAATGTGTTAGATAAACCAAGCTACCAACAAGCTATCTATATAAAGTAGCATCCACCTTCTTGGAAATACATTCTTTAGAAGCTTAATTCCAGATTGAAAAGGAGTAGGGGCTGGCTTACATTCAAGCATGTTAAATTTTTCTAAAAGATCCAAAGCATATTTTGCTTGAGAGATAAATAACCCATCATGAAGTCTACTAATTTGCAAGCCAAGAAAATAATTTAGTTCACTCAAATCACTCATATGAAATGCCCCTTTAAGATCTGATTTCAAATCATTAATTAACCCAATATTTGGTCTAGCTATGAGTAAATCATCCACATAAACTGCAACAAGAATAATTTCATTTTGCACTCTCTTCACATAAAGATTTGGATCTGATTTGCATTTGTGAAACCCATGAAGTTGAAAATACCTGTCAATCTTCTCATTCCATGCTCTTAGTGCTTGTTTAAGCCCATAAAGTGATTTCTTTAATCTGCAAACAAGATTAGGATGTTGCTGATCTACAAAACCTGGTGGTTGATCTATATATATTTCTTCATATAAATCTCCATTTAAGAAAGCATTTTTTACATCCATTTGATGAATATGCCACCCAAGACTTGCAGCCAAAGAAAGAATAATTTTAACTGTATTCATTTTAATGACAGGAGCAAAAGTTTCTTCATAATCAACACCCTCTTTTTGATTAAATCCCTTAGCAACCAATCTAGCTTTAAATTTTTCTATAGCACCATCTGATTTAAATTTTATTTTATAAACCCATTTGCAACCAATTACATTCTTACCTTTGGGAAGTGGCACAAGTTCCCAAGTTTTATTTTTCACCAAAGCATCATATTCTTCTTCCATAGCTTGCTCCCATTCTTTCTTCCCTCTAGCTTCCTCATATGATCTTGGGTCATTTACTTGTAATACTTTTTCCATGAGAGCACTACCATTCCTCCCTTGGATCTTTAAGCCTTGCCTATATATTTCTTCAACACTCCTTGTCTTTTGTCTAGCTGAAAAGTCATCTTCTTCATCATCACTACCTGCAGAAAATGTCTGATTACAAGCATTAGTTGTTTCATTTTCACTAGTATTTTCATCATTTGTAGAAGTGCACAACTCATCCTCATCAATGTAGTCTCCATTTCTTTCTAAAATATCTGAAAAATGAGAAACATTTGTTGTTGTAGAGTGAGAGGGAGTGGCTGTAAGTTGTGAATGCTCATCAAACTTCACATCTCTACCAAAAAAGACCTTGTTTGTTGTCAAATCATATAATCTATAAGCCTTTGATTCTTCACTATAACCCATAAACAAACACTTATGACTCTTTGGTTCTAGCTTTTCCCTTTTTGCATCAGGAATGTGTGCCCAAGCAATACACCCAAATACTTTAAAATATCCAATGTGAGGTTTCTTACCACTCCATGCTTCTTCATGGGTGATATTTGTGAGAGCTTTGGTGGGGATTCTATTTATAATATGTGCAGCACAAGAAACAGCCAAACCCCAAAATTTATTATGCAAACTTTTAAAATGCAACATACAACAGGCCATTTCTAAAAGAGTTTTATTCATTCGTTCAACCACCCCGTTTTGTTGAGGAGTATAAGGAACTGTTCTTTGCACCTTAATACCATAATTTTCACAAAATGACTCAAATGCATAATTGCAATATTCACCCCCATTATCCATCCTTAAGCATTTAATTCTTTTGCCACTTTGATTTTCAACTAATACTTTAAATTTTTGAAACACTTCAAACACTTCTTTTTTCCTTTCAAGAAAATAAACCCATACTCTCCTACTGTAAACATCAATAAAAGTGAGAAGGTACCTGGCACCTGAAAGTGAAGGATATCCTGGTTCACATAAATCACTATGAATGAGTTGCAGTGGATGATTAGCTCTCCATGCTTTACCTAAATCAAAAGGATCTCGATGATGTTTCCCTAACACACAACCTTCACACACACCTTCACAAGCTGAAATCTTTGTTAATCCTCTAACCATATCTTGTAATTTTCTATAATTCAAATGTCCAAGTCTAGCATGCCAAAGTTTTGACATATAATCAGTTTGAGCAATGAAAGGATGAGAGAGTGTGTATTTATCATCAACAAACCCCACAAATTTAAATAGACTCTCTTCATGATCAACTCTACCAATAGCAATTATATTGCTTGGGTCTTTTCTATCTCTAACAATAACTTGATGAGCATTGACAACAAACTCATATCCAACCTGAACAATTTTATATACTGAAATAAGATTCACCCCTAATCCTTCAACCAGTAAAACATTTTTCAAAGACCCATTTGTTACATTAACAGTCTCTGTTCCTAAAACTGGAAGTTTCATTTTATTGCCAATAGAAATTTCTTGATCTGAATTCTTCCCTTCATAAAAATCAATAAATAAAGATCTATCCCCAGTCATGTGAGATGATGCCCCTAAATCTAAAATCCATTCTTTATTAGAATCTGAAGCAAAATATCCCCCCTTAACACTAGATTTATTCTTGGCTGTAGTAATTACCTCATTTGATTTCTCTTGCCTTTTTAAAGAGATAGTTACAAAACTATGTTTATCCTTCTTTCCATCCTTAAATCTTTCTTGCTTGGGCTTATATTGCTGTCTTTCATTGTCCCTCTTCTTCAAACAAAATTTCTCCATGTGATTCTCACCCCCACAATACCTACAAATAATGGGCTTTCTTCCAACTTGCTTTTCTGCACCATCATTTCTAGAAAAATGGTTAGAACCTTCATTATTTTGAAATTTATTATTTCCTCTCCAATTCTTTTTTCCATCATTTCTAAAAAATTTACTTTTGGCTGTATATGCATGATTCTTCTTAATATGCCCTTTTTTAATAAGCTGAACTTCTTCATCTAAAACAGACTTGCAAAATTGATCAAAAGTTTGCTGCAGGGTATTGGGATTTAGTTGAAGAACCCTTTTCCTTGATTCCTTAAATACATTATATGGCTAGGGAAGCTTACTTTCAACCATTGCAATCAACTGAAAATCTTTTTTTGCATATTCAGCACCTATTTTTTTTAGCTGGGTATTTAAAAAGGTAACTTCATTGAAGTAATTAGACATTTTTTCAAAATCAGATGTATCTAAATTCATCAATTTTTTTTCTATACTAAACATGCTAGCAATGTCTGCATCTTTATAATCTTTTTCTAAAGTCTCCCACAACTCTATTGGATTATCAACATCAACAAATCTTCTATTTAGATTGGGGCTCAAAGCTTTACCAATAATACCTCTAGCTTGCTCTAACTTGCATTTCCACAACTCCTTTTCTATATCATTTTGTTGAGGTTCCCCAATTTCTTTATTTACTATCCTCCATAAAGCCTTCTCTCTTAGAGCATTCTTGACTGCAATCTTCCAATCTGCAAAACCACTTCCATCAAAGATAGGAAAAACTTCATTTGAAGAACCCATGTTAGTAAAAAAAATCAGCTTTCAAACAAATCTAGTAATACTCCAGCAACATAACAGCCCTGCAACCAAATATCACTCCAAAAATATATCAGCCCTGCAAACAAACTATTTCCAGCAATATATTTTCCGGCAGCAAAACCCTCTAGCAATATTTCTAGTTGAACTTCTAGATAAATCTCTCGCTGAATCTGGCTAAACCTGGCTCTGATACCATGTAAAAACAGGCCCAAAATATAACAACAGTAATAAATAAAAACAAGGCAAAACAGGGCAGAACAGAGTTGAAAATATATATATTTAATTCAATAAAAACTGTGTACAGCAGCTGTTCTCAACACACATATATATAGCTATTACAACTTTGAAGCCTAGAAGCTTCTTGCTTTCTAGAAGACTCTAAAATATGGAAACATCTTTTTACAACAACTATGATTTCTAGAAGACTCTAAAATCTGGAAACATCTTTTTACAACAACTCTCTTTTTTAAATATTTTTATTTCAAAAAAGCTATAGGAAGATTCTAGAAATATTCTTTTATTTTTAGACAATCTTAACTATCTCTAACACCGAGCATTATGAAATTACAAATGGTAGGAACAAGTTTCTTTGCTGCCATAACTTTTCAAAGAAAAAGGCCATGGAAAGGTTAATTAGTGTCCAAAGCAACATTTCAAAGAATAAGTGCTTTTGGAAAAGTATTCATGGGGTTGGGTCTGCACCATGTTTTCCTCCCAAAAGAAGAATAAGAGAGAGTCTTGCTTTTGGCTTTTACAGTCCATTATAGATTTTGAGACAAATCAAGCAGGTAACTTATGCACTACATCTTTATGCCCAATCCTACATACATACCACTTTCCACGTCGGAGGTTACTAGGCAGTTGCAAGCTGAATAAACATACATAGACCATTTGAAATCCAGGGCATATTACATGTACAGAAGTTGCTTATGTAACAAGATGTCAACTAAACACCTTGAGAACAAAGAGTGATCCAACATAGACATCGAAATCCTCAATACCCTGATTGAAAATCCACTTCTTAAGTAAAAATGTTGCATCAATATGGATACCCATCAAATCAACACCAACACCAAAACCTTGAAAACCAAAACCAAAATTTCCAATACCACAAACAAAATCCTCAAAAGCTTGTTCTTATTTTGGATGCAGGTGGGCATAATACTTTGGCCATATTCGGGGCATATTGTACCTGTATCTGTACCTGGTATAATATGAATTACATCAAGGTATAGGGGGTAAGTGTATCCTACAACTTTGGCTTGGATACTTAAAGATATGGATGATAAAGAAAAAAATATTTTAATACACAACATTTCAGCTTCAGAAGCTAAAGAACATATAGGACGTGATAGCCTATTCGGAAGGATAATAATGTAACCTGTATGCTGCTATTTATGCAATAGTGAAGGCTTACCATCAGACGTGGATTCTAAACCTCTTGGTGATCTTAGAAAAGTGTCATATTAGAATAGTTTACTTAATCCAAGACGAGCAGAGAGGCTAAAACCAAATAAAGAGATGCATGAATAGTTGGTCGAATTAAGTGTCTTGTATTCGAAATATAGAGTATCTGTGTACAACATTAGTCATCCGGCTGATCGCTCTTTGTGACGCTCTGTATTAGTCACATGGCTTGTTGCTAGCCATTGCTAAATGATATAGCAAATGATTTCCTTCACAAACTCCACCCCCATCTTGTTTGATGATGTGTAGAAGGCAAAGAAGTGTAATAGCACAGACATATTAACAAAAGAATTATAATCGAAATAATAAAACTAATATAAATATATTAATTAAAAAGATGTCGAAAATCAATTTTGAAGTGTTTTAAAATTGTTACGAATTATTTATATTGAAATTTATATGATTGTAGGTATTTTTTAATTATATTAGATTAATATAGGGGAAACATTTTTTTTATAACAGTTATATAAATATTTTTTTTATGTCTAACTAAACTACTACATACACGTTCTTGCCTACCTTTGAAACCCTTCTTGGGCTTAAGGTAAAGTTTTTTCCATTTTTGGGTCTTGGTGTTCGCTTGGTCTATTTGGTGGTTTGTCACTCACAAATTCCTTTGCTTGGGTAGTGCCCCTAGGAGTGTTGATGCCACAAATTCTCTAATACATGAAACCTCAAAGATGTTGAGAGATATAATACACGAAATCATCAAACAACATTTACAAAACCATGAGCTAAAACCTCCAAAAAAAATGGTGCACAATATATCTCCAATCAAATATTCCCTATGATTTTTCCAGACACACACCAACATGTGTAACTCCCCCTTACAACTCTTTAATATGTACAAAACATTTTCATCATTTCCTAATTTGAAAGACCCAACTTTCAGAGGCCAAAACTTTTGATTTGAGTGTCTGATTGACAAACCACTTGAATCATTGGAAAGCTTGTGAAGTTCTCTATCAATTTGTAATCAATTCCATTGGTTATGACAACTTTTAGGCCCAAAAACGGCCTTTAAGGGCATCAAAATTGACTTTAGAACTTTCGTAAATGAAAACCTTAATATCTTCAAATCCAAACATGATCTTGTGACAAAATTTTACCAAAATGTATATTTAGCTATATTGTAGATTTGGAGAAAATTTGGGACTAGAATTTGTGCTCAAATGCAAACTTACTATAAATAGTAACCTTTTGTAGTTGCAATGTTGAGACACATTTTTCCTAACACTTGACACACCAGATCCAACTAGAATTCAAAAATTGTTGACTTCCCTAAAAAGGTCTAGTAATTGGAATTTCCTCCTCTTAACAAAGAGGCACCTCATCTCCAAACATGTCACTTGAGAAATTCAAAATGGAAAGTCTACAAGTTTATGGGGGAATTCATGGAATGGCCATCTAGCTCTAAATGCTAACCTAGACCTCCTTGAGGCAAAATAGTTTTACAAAGTGATTTGAGATCTAAGGTAATTTACTATATAATCCCTTGTTGCGACAAAGGTATTCAAGATTGGTCTCAGAGGGATACCAATGGTCTTAGTCTTTTTGAACAACAAGAATAATTTTTCAAGCAAGCATTGTAGACATGAAAAATCCTCGTCATTAGAGGTCGAGACACACTCAAATTGAACCACTCCAAATAAAGGAGAACATGCAATCAATGTGGGTTGTACAAGGTAAATGATTTATACATACTAAGAAAATTGGTTAGGTAGTAGTCTACCTCTATTGGCACAAGTTATCTTTGCCCAAGGTTACTGTGTTCACATGGGCCATAATCTAAGAGAAGATCTTGAAAATAGACTTATTCGAGAAAATGGGCTACTATGGTCCCTCTTATTGTGTTATGCAAGTATGAAGAAGATTTAGTCAATTATCTACTATTAGACTACCCTTCCATGATATTTTGGATCTATTTACCTCTTGGCCAATCCTTTGAAAGTGGTTCACCTTCTCTCGCCTATGGATTCTTTGCCCCTATAATGTTGTCTAAGAAATATGGAAAGAAGAAATTGAAGGACTTTCCAAGCCACAACTATGGTAGAGGATTTTTTCTTTAACAAACTAGAAACAACAATGGTTGAAGTTGCTAACAGTAGATTTTGACCTAGGGTGATCCCACAATAGTGGTTTACACTTTTTGGCCTAATTGGACACTGATATTTTTTTTTAACACAATCTCCACATTCGAGCACCTATAGCGATTAAACCGTAAGGAATTTGAAGATGATGTAAACTAGAGTCTTGTCACATTTTGTCTGTAGATTCTAAAAATATTTTTTTTAATTTTTTTGGAATCAGATTGCACTTCTTTTTCCATCTCCCACAAAAATTGGTTTTTTTCAAAAAACAACATTTTTAAAAAGTGACGCACACCGTATAATGCATAACTTTTTTTCCATGAAGGATAAAATTCCAATTCTTTCAAATTTAGATTTCTAACTCTGATATCTAGTGCTTCCACTAGGTTAGATAGTTTTTTATTGAATATTTTTTCTTTAATCAAGTTTCGAAGTCAATCAAATGACAATTTAGACATAGCCTGACCATATAACACATAACTTTTACTGTATGTATCAAAATTCTTCTTCTCTTTTTTTTTTGTTGGATCAAGGACTTAAATTTATGGTGCACTCATATTTAAAAAAAATAAAATATAATCTTCTATTTTTCCACTTGTGCAGAACATAGATTTTTGTTTTCGATGAAAAACCTATATTTAATAAAACTTAAAAAATAGATAGATAATAAAACCAAAACATACTAAAATTATATTCATTGGATAGCTCATTCTGAAGGCTACTCGATTCCAAGTTTGGTTTCTAAATATTCTTCCATTTTCATCCCCAACCGGAGCTTGAAAGCGTAAAATTTTAGGTTTTTTGTGTGAACAAATTAAAAAATTAGGGAAAAAGGGGGTTCGCTAGAACCAAGGGGGTTCTAGTGAACCCCCACTAATTTGCATTTTTCCTTTATTTTTTGGGCGGGAAATGTGGGCCCAATAGTTAATGGGTTCGCTCGAACCCTAGTTCGGTTGAACCCCTTAATGGTTCGATCGAACATGTAGGTTCATGCGAACCCCTAAAACCAATTTTTTTGCCATGGGGTCATTTTTTCTCAAATTTCCTTCCTCTTCAAAAGTGTAAACCACTTATGTGGCTTCACCCCCTAGTTAGTCAATAATAAAACATTCTCCTCTTTGGTCAATGAGCTAACATGATGTTGGAATGGTCTCAAATCTCCCCCCCCATTAATGGGCTCGGTGAAGTTAATTCTATAGGGAACCTAAGAGAAGAAGCAAAGTGGCAACCATCCACCAAAGGGATGGGTGAAAATGAATTTTGATAGAGCAACTAGAGGAAATCTAGGTAATATGGGAGTAAGAATCTTGATTCAAAAGTGAACCTGATTGGAGCAACTTCAAGGAAGTTAAAAAATTGATCAAACAATATGGGATCAAGAAATGGGGAGATAGAAGGTAGCTCAATGGCAATTGTCATTGCTATATGCAAACTTGGCTCAACCAATTGGAAGATCAACAATATTCAACATCTTGCGTGGCTATTGAGTTATACACTAACCTCCTTTATTATGTAGCACATATATAGAGAAGCCAACAAAGAAGCCAACTTGTTAGCTAACTATGCTATTGACATGTATAAGGATTGTATGATCTACTAAAATACAAATTTGTGAGACTCCTTCAACTCCAAATTTTAAAAGACATGATCATAAGTATGTTTGATAGATATATTTCGAAACATACAAAATTATGTGTAAGCTACACTCCTTTAGTGCATAGACATTGATCTTTCTCTTGAATGGAATCTGATTTAGATTTGAAGTACATCACTTCAAATGATACGCGAAAAAGTAGATAACAACTCTCACATGAGCCAGTTAAAGCCATATTGTAAGGAATAACCTTGCAAATCTACTACAATCAATGTTGGGAATGCCTTATTTCAAATTATCATTATAAGGAGTTTAGGGATTGAAGGAAGTCTCTAGAATTTTGGACATTATAAAGCAAACTACTTCTGCATGTTTTATTTGTAAACTTTTATCAAAATGGACACTGATATGTGATTAGTTAGTAACACATGCCAAATGGTATTCATAGGTGTAACTAGAAAGCTAAGGTTAAAAGGTGTTCAAACCAAGTCAGGTTTTCTCCTTTTTACAATTCAACGGCTCCTCAGGCTAGACTTCTTAAAAACCAACCACAGGTATCATGTTAACTCAGATATTACTTCAACGTTTGTGGCACTCTTCTAGATTTGCGTGGAAATGAGATGGTCATCTGCAAGAAGTAGGCCCTAGATTAGGCCTTCCTCCACTTGCAGGTGCCTCAAGAGTGGAGAATGGAAAAGTGGTTGGCCAATGGTGGTTGTTCATTATGACCAACTTTGCATAGGAGAAGAATCGTTGGAAGAAGAAACCAACCATGACTTTAGACTTTCTGATATAGGTAGCAGGTACAGTAGAAACAACCTAAATTGAATGGATGATCTCTCCAGTCAATGACAACTTTCGCAAAGAAGGTTAGACGTCAGCCTTTAAGGTTATAATATACTTATATTATGCTAGAGCATTGTTATTTTATTTAGCTCTAGGTTGGTTAATATATTATGTAATTCTATAACCCAACCTAGTAGTAATTGGGAAAATATAGAGACTATTCCATTCTTCGAGGAGGATATTATATAATTTTTTATTATATTTTAATACAATAGATGTGATCCTTTAGATCATTGTTTTCCTTACAAAGAAATTTTCTTATAGAATATTTTTTAAGTGAATAAAAATATTTCAAATAATAAAAATAAAAATAAAATAAAATAGTTTATAAATAAATAAAATAATTCTTAGATAAATATTAATCATATATTCACTTAATCTTTTTATCTATCAATTTTTCTAATTAATTTTATATTTAATCCCAAAATAACAAATTAATAAATATAAATTAAAAAAAAATCTCCGATGGACTGCTCTGCGCCGAATTTCTCCAAGACCTCCCCAAGACCTCCCGTGCGACTTGCAAAGATGATGGCGAGCATTTCTCCAGAGGCGCAAAGGATTGTTGGGGTACCTCTGCTGGTTCGCGGGTCCCATGCCAAGCTGCGAGTGAGAATCGGGGCTGTGTCAAGAATGCTGCGGTGGTTTCCCCATCTGTACGCGATTCGTGCCCTTCTCCTTTGGGAATGCGTGGAAACCCTAGGTTGGATTTCAAAGCTGCACTAGGGGTGGATGGTCGTTTGGAAGATGGGCGGCTTGTTCCTGCTGTCGGCGCTCTCCATTCTGGTTCCTCTTCTCCCTGTCCCTCATCATTGAGTCACCCTTTTGCTGTTTGCCACTTGGATTCAGTCCCTGAGATCTGTTTGGATGGTGTTGCATGCGATAAGGAAGAGTATCTACAAGAACATGCATTAATTTGCAAATTTTTGAAGGTCTGGCCAAAATTGTGTGATCTGCACTCTTGGATAAGCAAAAATTGGATGGATTACACGGTGGACGAAATCAATATTTACCCTTGCGCGAGGGGGTTCTTCATTCTGGTATTTGAATCTTTGGAAAATAAGGAATTAATTCTCAACATTGGACCATGGTTCTTTAAAGGGGATTTCCTATGCATCAAGCCTTGGTTGCCTTCATTTGATCCTTGAACAGAGTCATTCTCCTCAGCATACCTTTGGGTAAGACTGCCTTACCTTCCCTTACAATTTTGGGAGATTGCATGTTTGAAAGCCATTGCCAACGGGCTGGGAAAGTATCACAGTATTTCTAAGGAAACCATCAATTACGAAAACTCTACTTATGCTCGGTTATGTGTGGAATTTGATTTGTCCAAAGGCCTTCCAGTAGAAATCTCATTAAAGGTTGGAAGTAGATGCTGGAGACAACCTATTGACTATGAAAAGATCGCTTTTAGATGCAGAAAATGCTTTTCCACATCCCATGTCACATCTAAGTGTAACAAGAAGCAAGGGTTTGAGAAAAGTAATGGTGTTTTGAACCAACCTACTTGGTGGATTGGTGCTGAGTCCAACCACTATGTTGTTGCACCAAATGTTAAGGTGGATTCTTCTGCTACACAAGTACCAGTGGTGGAGAATTTGACTACTTGTTCCCCTCCCCCAACTGATGCACAGGACCGAGTTGGTGGTAGTTTGTCCGACTTTGGTTCAAATGTCGTGGAAGCCTCTCTCTTCCCCACTAAGAATTTAGTCTTTGTTCCAACGGAGAAATTTAAGCTACAGTCTTCTAAGCCATCAATGTCACCAAATGATGCTTCCCATGGAGATTCCACTATGATGAGAAATTGTGTGGATCAAAAATCATCTCTTAAGGACAAATTGGATTGGATTGAGATTAAAAAGAAGAAATCGTCTTCATCCAAGCTAAAACATCCAATGCTTCCAACAACAGCAAATCTTGGGGGATAAATGTGGAATCTTGCATTTTGTCTTTCCCCAAATCTGGATGGTATCTTGTCTAATTTACAAAATATGTTAGGAGAGTAGGAATGGACAATACAATCTTGTATTCAATGTGTTGCACCCCTGGTAGCAAGGACATGCATTCTTTTTCTTTTATGTTTTTGGATCTTATAGTATGGGAGTTGTCCCCCAGGCAATACTTACCTAAAAAGAAAAAAAACAAATTAATAAATATTTTCCTTATGAACTATTAACTTCTTAGAACAATAATATTTATATATTCACTTAATCTTATTACCTATCATTTTTTTTAATTAATTTTATATTTAACCCCAAAATAACAAATTAATAAATATTTCCCTTATCAAATATTAACTTCTTAGAACAGTAGTTGACCTTCGAACCTATGCTTTTTGATTGATCATTGAACTAGTTAATATCTCAAAATATTCTTGCTGATTTATTGACCTCTAATGCTACTAAATTGCCCTCTCATTTAATGTATAAGAATGTTCGGTTTCCTAACTTTTCTATGTGAGTATTATTTTCCAACTTTCTGAGTTTTGTTTTCTAACTTACCTCTGCAAAGGAGTAAGACGATAAATAGTAGTACATTTTGTAATTTCTATTGACCAACTCTGACCATTGCAGCTTCCAAGCTCAGCTAGTAAAGATGGTGGTGAATGACCTGATCATGACATTGGACAGAGTGCCTTTAGAAGTTGCCAAGCATCCAGTCGGATTGGATAGCGTGAAGAATGCTCTCATTGAGAAATTAAAGCTCAGTTCTGCGGAGGAGGTAGTTAAAGTTGGAATATGGGGTATTTGTGGGATTGGCAAGACCACAGTTGCCAAGGCTATGTACAATCAAGTTTATCTTGATTTTGAAGCTGCTTCCTGCGTATCCGATGTCGGCAACACTGCTGCAGAAAATAGTGCACCAGGCATTATAAAATTGCAGAAAATAGTGCTAAGAGATTTATGCAGATATGATGGAGACGTGGACAGTGTTGATAAGGGCAAAACTTTGTTCCAAGAGCGTTTGAATGGAAAACGCGTCCTGCTTATTTTAGATAATGTGGTTACAGTTGTACAATTGGATGCTTTGGTCGGAGATTGGCTAGCCGCTGGCAGCAGAGTCATTGTAACCTCTAAAGATCAGCACATTCTCAATTCTGCTAAGATCTCACCCGAATGCATCCAAGAGTTGAATGGATTGGAAACAAGAGAAGGTCTCCAGTTATTTAATTGGCACGCTTTTTTCGGAGCGTCTCCAACTCCCGATTACAAAGATCTGTCCACAAAAATAGTGGAAGCTTGTAAGGGTCATCCTCTTTCATTGGAAGTTATTGGATCCTTCCTGTATGATAAGCAGAATAACAGAGGTTGCTGGACAGAAGCACTTCGTGACATTACCGACAACCCAGAAATTCACAAGAGACTTTACATCAGTTATAGTGCTCTTAATGATGAGGAGAAAGAAATCTTTGTCGACATCGCTTGCTTCTTCATTGGAGAAGACAAAAATTTTCCCATCTTCTTCTGGAAAACCTTACAATATAAGAAGGTAGATACTGCTCTATGTAATCTTTCAATGAAGTTATTGATAAAGATTGACGACAAAGGATTATTTGGTATGCATGACCATTTGAGGGATATGGGGCGGAACATTGCTGAAAAAGAAAAAGAGGGCACCCGACTAGGGGAGGCTACCCATATAAGTAAGATTGATTTCTTTCGCCTTAGATTCAATGAAAGCAATCCACAAAGGCTTCAAATGCTTTACAGAAATGATCTTCGCTATCTTCATTTGCAGAATGTGACCATTGAAGACATGACAGAAAACACTCTTCCTCCAAGTTTGATATGGTTAAGGTTGGAAGATTGTACCTTTGCAACTGCGAAGTATAGAGCAATAAAGATGATCCTTCCAGCAATAAGCAAGCTGTTTCACTCCAGATCTGTGGGTATTACTTGGCAATTGAAGATTATGCAACTAAAAGGTTGCTCTGATTTAGATAGCCTTCCTATCTCTTCCCTTTTTTCACTTCCTTACATACAGCAGCTGCAGCACTTGGACTTGGAAAGGTGCAGAGATTTAGATAACCTCCCTGGTGCTATTTACAACCTGTCACAGCTGCAGACATTGAACTTGGGATGGTGTGATATGTTAAAGAAACTCCCTCCTGAAATTGGTAACCTGTCACAGCTGCGGCACTTGGACTTGAGAGGGTCTGATTGGTTAACTAACCTTCCCCGTTCCATTGGCGAGCTGTCACAGCTACAGTATTTGAACCTGGAAATGTGCTTCAACTTAGAGAATCTTCCTACTACCATTGGCGATCTAGCACAGCTTCAGTACTTGAACTTGGAAATGTGTTTCAAGTTAAAGGTCCTCCCTAATACCATTGGCGATTTGACACAGCTGCAGCACTTAGGCTTGAAAATGTGTTTTACGTTAAATAACCTCCCTGAGACCATTGGCAACCTGTCACGACTGCAACGCTTGGACTTGGAAGGGTGTGCAAGCTTAATTTGCCTCCCTGGTGCCATTGGTAATATGTCACAGCTGCAATACTTTACCAAGCCTCCCACGGCTAAACGTGCCATCCAAAGCCATAACAGATATGATGTGTTTCTGAGTTTCAGAGGACCAGATTGGAGAAAGACTCTGGTTGGTGATCTCTTTCAAGCTCTCTCTGCAGCAGGAGCGTATGTCTTCTTGGACACTGAGAAATTGGAAATGGGGTTCGAGGTTTTGCAGAGCTTGGAAAGGGCAATCGAGAGCAGTGCCATACGCATTCCTATATTTTCCAAAGGCTATGCAGACTCAACTTGGTGTCTCAGGGAGGCCACTGCAATGTTGAGCACTCCTGGCTTGATTATTCCTCTCTTTTATGATGTGGAGCCAGCTCATCTTAGATATCCTTTAAAGGAGTCCAGTCCGTATGAGCAAGCATTTCAAAAACATTATAGCAAAGGTCGATATTCAACAGAAGAGATTGATGGGTGGCAGAACGCCCTTGTACAGATTTGTACACGCTCAGGGTGGATCATGGATATAACTGGAGGGTAAGTAATGAACCTCACTGAGTTTCCGTTTGCTTTTCGATATTTTCAATATTTTTTTAATTTCATTCCTTTGTGAGATTATTTTATTAGAAATAAATTAATTTATGGAGTTTAAAATTCCATATAAGATAGTTAAAATTTATGTTGATTATAATTTTAAAATAAAATTTTACAACAAAATGTAAATTATTTCTAAGATGCACTTTCTTTTAATATAATAAGAATGCTTTATTTTTCCAACTTTCGTCTCTGAATTTTATTTTATTTAACTTTCTTGCTACTCTTTGGAAAGGGGTGGAACAACGATTAAGTAGTAGTTTCGCAATTTTTATTAAGTATCCTCTGGCCATGGCAGCTCCAAAGCTCAGCTAGTAAAGACGATGGTGGATGATCTCATGAAGAAATTGGACGGAGTCAGAAAGCCGTTAGAAGTTGGAATAGACGACGTGAAAAATGCCGTCGTTCAGAAATTAAATCTCAGTTTAGAGGAAGGCGTGGTTAAAGTTGTAATATGGGGTATGGGTTATATTGGCAAAACCACAGTTGCCAAGGCCGTGTACGATCAAATTCGTGATGATTTTGAAGTTTCTTCCTTTGTATTTAGCGTCCGCTCAGACCCCACAGGCCTTCCAAATTTGCAGACGCAAATTCTCAAAGATTTAACCAAATATGCTAGAAGAGTGTACAGTGTTGCCGAAGGAATATATTTGTTCAGAAATCATTTGGCACGGAAACGTGTGCTACTTGTTTTGGACGATGTGGATTCTGTTGTACAGTTGGATGCTCTGGCTGGGGATTGGCTGGCCCCTGGCAGCAGAGTTATTATAACTTCGACAGATAAACACATTCTCAATGTTGCTCGGGTCTCATCCGAAGGCATCCCCTTGAAAGACGAATTCTTTGTTATTGGCAAAATTCCAACCCCACATAATTGAATTTTAAAAAGTATATGTCAAGATGAATATTAGAGATATCAAATATGTCTTGCTATATATTAAATTGACAATTGTACATGATAAACCTGTAAGTATGCAAATAGATCTTGTAGTTGTGAAATTGATTTAGATAAATAGCTAATATATTTAATATCTAAAATTCTTGATGAAACACTTCCCTGATAATGTTCCGGGTCCGAGTGCTGCTTTTCCTGAAGCGGGTCTCCACTGCAAGGAAGAAGAAATCCCCAGCGACGTTGGTAGCAACTCCGTAGGTCACTTGGGCTGGCATCTATTTTGTTTTCCTTGTCCTCATCATCGAGTATAGATACATGTTGAAGTTTTGCCTGTTATATTATCCCGTTTGGGTTACAATATATGTTTATACGCCCCTGTTTTGTGCTCACGATTGCCATTCTCAATAGCCTTTTGTTCTTGGATTGTTTCGGCTGCCATTTTTTATGTGCTCTTTTTATAATATATCTATTGTGTCCCCACCTTTTATTAATATTTCTATTTCTATTTTATGTTTTAGAATATTCACGATAATTAATTTCTAACATTTGTATTGACTAATTTTATAAAAAAATTTATTAAATATTATTATTTATTCATTTAATTTATGAATATTTATTTCAATTTCATTATATGCCAATAAATATTAATTGTTGTCCATCTAATTTTGATGGTTTTGAGTTAAATGATATGGTTTTTTAATAGGATATAGAGTATCTTGAAGAGGTTAAAATTAAAGCTATTTTGATTTGATGATTTTTTTGTTATTTTTGGGTATTTTGCTTTATTTATTTTTCTTGTGTTTGTTGTTAGGATATTGATGGTTTTTGTCGGCGCTTTACAATCTTTATGTTGTTTGTCTCATGTTGATGTATGAACATTATTGATGTATCTTTTTTTATCTTTGTAAAAGGGTAGAAACCTTTTAATACCTCTTTTTTATCCTTGTCAAAAAATCTTGTTACCTTTGATTTATTTGAAAGGGTAAAATTTATTTATTTTTCATTTTAATTACAAGACTAAGAAAACTTTAAAAGGATGATAATTATGTTGTGGAAATGTCTACCTATTTATTTTTTCATCTAGATCAGATTTCTAGGATGCACTCTTTTAATAAAGTAAAATATAGTAAAGATGTGTGTGGATGTGTGTAAAAGGTAATGTCAAGGGAAACGATATGTAGTTTGATGATTGGAGATGAGTGACTTAGATGAAAGTTTTGAAATCACCTTAGATTTAGTGTAAGCCTTGTGGCTTTATATTTTTTGATCCCATAGCTTTGGATGAATTTTGTGTATATTTAATCTTGTTAGTTCTATGCTCTTGCTCTCTAATTTACTAAATATGCCACTCTTAACCTTCTGTAAAGATTAGTAGTATTTATAAGTACTTTTAAAGGGTTGTTAGATTAGAAGGGGATAAGTTCTCTTAGGTCAAACTTAAAAAAATACTAGCTTTATGTGTGGGAGTAAATGGTGACTCCCCAACACCCCCAAGAATAGTTGCTAGACTAAAACAACTTCCACAAAAGAGAGAATGGAAAGAAAGCTTCCTTCAACAATGCAAGATTGATTAATGGTTGAATATGCTTTACTTAGCTTGAATTGATTCAATGTAAATGTACAAGAGATGCCTTTCTCATAAAGGAAAGGTAGAGATGTAGGATTAGACAAGATCATGAAAAGTGTTTTAATCCTATTACATGAGATAACTAACAATCTAATCACCTATAAATCAAGCAATACTAGCTAGATAAGATAAGTTATAGAAAATCCAACTAAGACTTCTAGAAAGAATCTTACATCTTAAGTAAATGTAACATGTGAATATGTCCCCTAATTACCTAGTGAGTGAATTAGCCAAGTACAAGACATTTATTCACACCAACAACCCCCCTTAAGTGCAACTTAGGGAGAAGATTATTATACAAACTATGCAAAGACTATGAGTATGGGTATCGGCTACTAGGCCATGTTAGGTACCCATTTAAAATGCAAATGAAAATGCAATCAATCTATGCAATCTCTCACGAGTGGAGAAAAGGAGAAAACCCAATGGGACAAAACTCCTCTCTAAAAGAGAGAAAATAAAACAAAACAACATGATGTATGGAGGACTCAATGATACCCGCAAGGACTACATCCATCATGGCATCATGTATATAAAATCAATGACCCCCCATAAGAGGGAAATAGAGAGATAAGATATCCCACCCGTAATGTGCGATCTCCTACAAACATTGTAAATGTTTCAAGACAAAACATAATCCAATTCCTACAAACAATGTTTCTCCCCTTAGGAAGAAGATACACCATATTCAAATGTAGGAATGCTTCCCATTATGGATAGGAAGAGGTAGGAAGAGGAATCCATATGTATGAAGATTGTGTCTCTGAAATTTGCTCATGTGTTGCCAAGTTCTTGGATGATGAAGATGATGCCACAATCCAATTAGGTACATGCCCAATCACAACAAACTGTGACAAACTAGGAACCAATGGAAATTGATTTGGAACAAATTCTGAAGACAAATGTGAAGTGACAATAGTTTTTGATAAAGGGTAAAATAGGTTTTACAAGGACCCAAAACCACCAAGTTTACAACAAAAGAGAAAGGACAAAAAGTCCAACAGAAAAAATAGACGCAACTAACCCAGAGTCTTCAGAATAGACTCGGTTTCAACCTCTAGGTTTTGCATGTCCTGAACACCCTTCTTGAAGGTTTGAATCATCTATGGCATAGGAGGAGCCTTCCTCTTCAAATTAGCCATGGTCCTCTTTGAAATACCAACATCCTCATCCTAGTTTTTATCATTGACCTCTTCTAGATCAACCACCAAAGACCCCTGTTGAGCTTTGTTCAATTTTTCAGTCATGACATTGATGATGATGGCATTGTGTCTTGCCATCCTATTGTTTTGCTTGGCTATAGTTTTAACCGTATTTTTCATTTTATCCAGCTCAATTTCAACCCTTCTGTCTATGCCTGCTTGGTTATGGGTTACTTTACTGACACCATGATCTTTTTCGCTCCACCTCATTCTTGCCAAGCACAATAACCTTGACACCCATTTCTTCCAGTTTACTTTGAAGGGCCCATTTTTTTATTTTTAGCTCGTTGATTTCAAGAAAGATCCATTTCAAAATTCTGAAATGGTCAACAACATTATTCTTACCTAAATCCAAGACATCCACAAAGGGTTCCCTTTCAAGGTTGAAGCAAGTTTTAGCAGGGTCAAGGGTAACAGGGGAACCAATTCTAGCATCTTTATCCAATGACGGGGCAACAAAGGATGAAGTATTGTTAGCACCAAATTCCTCATACTCAGGAGAGTCATTAGAGTACGGCACAAGGTTTTTACCTTGTAGATTCTTACCAACACTTCCGGTTTTAAGGGTAGAACTTCCTGGCTTAGGCATAGAGCAAGCTTTCACAGAATGGGGGTTAAGACTTTTCTAACCAATTTGGACAGAGGAAGGACTAAGGACCATCCTAACCGGGCTCAAATTAGTCAAATTCCTCGAGCATCTGGGTTCAGTATCATCCTCCTCAGAATTAGGAGGGGCATCCAAATTAGCAGGGGTTGGCATATTTTGGTAATGTTCAACAATTAACCTAATCAAACCAATATGCAAAATAGGAAATCTTTTTAGGTTTTTTTTGTGATCATCCATACTTTTTCTCAAAGAATAGAGAAGATAGTAGGGAAAAGAAACCCTAACCTTGTAGCGAAAATGGTTGCGCAGGGCAAAGTGATAACCATAGACCCTGGCGAAGCGACCATTCATAGTAATGTACTCCATGATGACACAGAGAAATTTTATGGTATCGACTTCGAAGTAGCTGTTAGAAATTTTCACCAGTTTCATTCTTTCTTTCTCTTTCTTCGAAAGTCTGATGACAGCTTCATTAAGGAAAACCCTGTCCTTGCAAATTTTGTGTCCATTAGTGGACATTCCAGTCACTTTAGCTATAAGGTTTTCATCGAGCTCCACTTTCCTACCAAAAAGGGTAAGTTCCTCGTTATTCCAATTCTTCTCAAAATGCTCAGTAGCCTTTTGATTCAACCCATGGAGTTTTTCTAGAAAAGGGACTAAACCCGCACTTTTTACTTTGTTCCATGTTTTTGTATTTCTAGTATGCATCTCAAAGCTATCCGGCTCAACTCTTTTCCTGTCTCCACCCATTTTGGCAAGCACAGTGGGGCAGACAATGACAAAATCTTTACTTGAAATGGTTCCGCCAAATCTAAGAGCCCACAAAGAATTCTAGGAAACCTTACAAATTAAGCAACTAAGCTCAGTCCTATACAATCTGATGATTGTGATGTAATTACCCTGTCCTATCATCATTAATGAGGTGACACGCTTCTTTCCCATGTAACACATCATAGCTCAGTAAGGCCTAGATGTTAATGCTTAATTCATTAATATTTAGCCAAGTGCACTGTCCTTTTCTCCTAACCCCTTCATTCACAAAAAAATCCACCACAGCATTGGCTTCTCTGTAGGTGTGTGAAATCTTTATATTATCAAACTTGGCTAAAGTCGAGATAACATCATCAATCCAAGACTTAATAGTCCACGAGGGTGGGGACCTACCTAAAAGACAATCAATAATATTTTTGGAATCCCCTTCAAGCCAAAGGTTTTTAAAATTTAGACTATGGGCCAAATTTATAATATGAAAGGCTCCAGCAGCCTCAGCCAGGTGATTGGTTTGAGATCCAAGAGGGGTGGCAGTCTCACCTAGAAAGTTGCCAAAGGAATCCCTTCTGACTCTGTCACAACCTGCCGCCCCAGGATTACCTTTAGCCGCTCCATCAAAGTTGGCTTTGACCCATCCATTAGGCAGAAAAGACTAGCAAACACCCTCTCTATTCTTCTTAGCTTGTTTAGGGACACTGGGAAAATCAAGACTTATATTCCATTCCTTAGCAACCTTAAGATCATAGGACGAGTGAGCCACTTTCTCGGAGTTGCTTGCCTTCTGGGAAATAGCATTGACATTTTCTTTTAGAAATCTAATTATTTTATCAAAAAAAATATCCACCGGTGCTTCTTTATCTTTGTAAATTCTGTTGTTTCGTTCTTTCCAAAGACCCCAAGCAACATGAGGGAAAGAGAAATCCCACAAGTGTCGAAGAACAGGATTGTGAGTCGGGGCTTTCCATTGAGAGTAGAAATCTTCAATAGACAAGGGAAAAACCCAAGAAAGTTGCCATAAATGGATGATTTTTTCCCAAATTGAGGCAGTAAAAGGATAGTGAAGAAACAAATGACTCACTAACTCTGCCTCCATCTTGCAAAGAAAACATCTATTTGGTATTTGAAAGCCATGCTTGCAGAGGTTATCAATCATGAGCACTTTATTTTAGAGAAGGATCCAGAAAAAGATGTTGATTTTAGGGACCAAATTTTTGAACCAAGCCTTCAACCAGAAGGGGGGAGAAGCTTGGAAAGAAGTAAGGCTGACAAAAGTAGACAAAATAAAATAATTGCTTGAGGGATCATCACTCCAAACAAGACGATCTTTCGTCTGATCAGGGCAGAGTCTGACAGCCAGCAAAGAAGACCGAATAGGAGCAAGAGCTTGACTGACAAGGCACTGATCCACCCATTTTCCATCCAAACGGTAGTGTTTCACATATGAACCAAAAAGATATTTGCAATTCTCAGTCCATTCGCTAAAGGAGTCAATTTTTATAAGGGGTTCATTAAACAACCATCTATCCTTCCAGAATCTTGTTTGGTTTCCGCTTCTAACCTGCCAACCCACTCTAGATTTAATAACTTTTCTTCCATTAATCAAATTATTCTAGCAGATTGAGCCTCTGGGAAGAAGATGGGATTCCTTCATAATTATAAAGGATCTATTACCCTCCAAATATTTGCTTGCAAGGATATCAGTCCATTCCCCTAAGGACGAAAATATTCTCCAAATTTGTTTAGCTAGAAGAATCTTGTTAGTTCCATTCTGATTTTTCTAAGACCTAAACCTCCAGCCTTTTTCAGTCTACACACCAGATCCCATCCTATTAGAGGAAGTCTTTTTTTTCTTGAACACCCGACCAAAGAAATCTTTTTTGAATCTTTTCAATAGCATCTGCAAACTTAGCAAGGATTTTGAAGAGGCTTAGAGCATAAATTGGAAAATTCTGAAGAGTAGCTTTGAGGAGTTGAAGTTTACCCGCTTGGCTTAATAGAGCTTCTTTCCAGCCATCAAGCTTCTTACTGAACCTCTCAACCAACGAAATCCAAAAGGATTCTGGGGGTTTAAGGCTTAAGGGTAAGCCAAGATAGTTGATCATGTGACTCTCATCAAATAAGAGAGATAGACCCTCAAATTGGTCCTCCAAATCTAAAATGCGAGACTCCACAAACAAAGAGGCAATCTCTGTCAAATAGGAATCCCAATCAAGAAGACTCGTAGATACCTATTGCAATGAATCACTGGAAGTACTGAATGACTCATCAACAGAAGATGAAGATGTGATCTCAATTGGAGAAGTAGGAGCTGTTGGAGAAGTCTCTGGATCATTAAGACACTCAAGATCTACAAAATATTCAATCTCCTCTAAGGTGTCATCATCATAGGGTATTCTATCAACATCATCAAGTGGAATGAGGCAATCTGAAGCAAGATCATTTGGGAATGGAGGCTTATGTGGATCTCCAAATATCTCCCAAACTCTAGTCCAAACTGTATGTGATAATGAAATGTTAGAGATGACCTTATGATAGGTCTCACTTAAGATGCTTACATTGAAAGTAGAACCAATCAATCCTATGATATGCTCACTCTTATTACCTGAAACTAATTTCTTATATGTTGTTTCTAGTTTAGGAATGAGTCCATAAATGTGGAAAAAAAATTAGCCACTTACAATGTGTTATGATGCCTTTCTCCATTACTCATAATTATCCCTAGTCAGAACTATTATAGAAGGATGAGTTGAATAACCCATTATTACAACAATGATACTCTTCTCAAATGATACAATATGAGATCAACATATACAATATAGCTAAAATGAAGTACAAAGATCAAAACAACACTTTCCCAACTACCAAAATATTCAAGTTTAGTATCTACCTATCAAGAAAAATCTAAAATCACAATGTACCTAAGATGAAATCAGGAAAAAGTGCATGGATGGCTAGATAGAGCTCCTCAATACCTTTCCAACATCACAAGAATCATGAAAATCAGAGATTATGGCAAGAAGTTATGAGCTCAAGAGCCAAAAAAAAAGATTTGACTTCAATCAGCAAAAATTGGCACCAAACTGCAAAATTTCTGAAAAAAAATTGCACCACTAGAAACTTGAGCTTCTTAGCTTTCTGGTGATATCTTATTTCAATAATTTCACCTTTGTATGCCAAAGTTATGAGAAAATGAAAAAAAGGCCCGTAAAAGGGCACTTGGGGGAAAAACAACACCTTAAAGGCTAATAAGGTTCAAATTTTTGGCTCCAAACTATATTGTCGGCCTTTTACACTTGAGAATAAAGTTTTTAATGCATAAAAAGCTTTTCCAAAATGGTCGGCAATATTAATAAAGGGTTTTTAAAGTATAGTCAGCTTAGAGACTTTTCAAAGAAAATTTTATAATACTTAAAATACAAACTTTGAAATAAACCTGTCGTGATTGAAATGGTACCATGTCGATCAAAGAGCTGACAAGATAGGCTCATACCCTTAGGGTGATGCTGACATAAGAGAAATATCCTGAGAATTGTACCGTAGAATGACAACTTGCAATGTGACCTGACCAGGTACAATTTCTACAAATTTGGAGAGAAATAAATATGTCAAATCTTCAAAAATATACTACCAACTATATCAAAATTTTCCTAATAATAATAAAAATTTTGCCCCAAATTTAAAAAAAATATTTGCCCGACAATATTTTTTTTTCTTCCCAATAAAATAATAAGATACCACAATTTTTTTAAAAAATATTTTTTCTACAAAATATTAATGATGATTGTACCTCTCAGAAGGTCGTGTGGCTTGTTCAGGAAATTTTTTTTTGCCTCAAAATAAAAATTTATTGAAAAAGGACCGTAATGCGGGACTATCGGGTAGCAACAACACATTGGGGATCTTTAGATTTAACATGTATCATAGACACATGGGGTTCTACCTGCTCAATGTAATGGACAATGCCATCATAATTGAGGGGTACATTCTTATAGCTTATGTTATTTGTGTTATTGTCTTGGGGATTGTTGTTGGAGGTGCTTGCACCTTTATTATGGTTGGGGAAGGAATTTTGATATATCTACAATTGAGCATTGGATGATGGAGCTTGAATAGTGTCGACTTTGATTTCTCCTCAATCGATAAGATCTTGGAAATAGTTTTTGAGACCTTAACATTTATGTAGAGTGTGCCCTTTTATCTTATGGAATTCACAATATTCATTTTCCCTAAACCAGGCTGGTTTGGGTTTGGATTCATCAAGTGGTTTGGTGATAGGATATGTGATTGGATAGTTGAACTGTAACAACTTATTGAAGATGACACTCAAGGGTTCTCCTAATTGAGTATACTGACATCTGACATTCCCTTGACTTTTCTAGTTTGACTGTTGAGGAGGAAGAGATACCCCCTATGGCATGGATATGGCATTAGGTATAGATGGTTGTTGTCTCTAGGATGTATTGGTCACCTGAACATGTTTAGTTTTAGTGCACCATCATTCACTGCATTCTTGTTCTTTTTCCAAAAATGTGACTTATCACTAAATGGCCTTTCTCTGTCATGGTTGTGTATCTTGATGTTCCCTTTGGCAATAAGGGTGCATTCGAGGATGGATCCTTTTTCCACTATTTCAGAAAAATTGGTAACATAGTGCAACCTGAAATTATGAGCCATGTTGGGATGAGAATTCTCCACAAAGAGGGTGACCATGTATTTCTCTTTGAGAGGGGTTTTCACTTGGCTCACTAGTGCATGCCACCTTTGAAGGTAGCTAGCAAAGGTTTCCCCTTCACATTGCTTCTCTTTGAGGAGATCCAAGGTATCAATGTCCTCCAAATTAAAGGAGAAGTAAGAAACAATTTTTTCTGAAAGATCTGCAAAGGATTTTATGGACCCTCATTCTAGACTCGTGAACCATTCTAGGGCATTGCCTGTCAAGCTTCATGGAAACAAGCCTAAGAGATAGTTGTCATTGTGCATAACTTCCTAACACTGGGAGTAAAACTCTTGCAAGTAGGCCTTAGGATCTTTGTTTACCTTGTATTTGTCAAATTTTGGTATTTAGAAGTGTTTAGGGAAGGGGATCAATGAGATAGAGGGATCGAATGGATAGGGACATATGTCTTCAAATTTGAAAGATTGTTTACCAGTCCTAGCTTGGAGATCTTTCAGAGCATCTTTGATTTCTAATAGATTTGTGTTGGCAGGTTGTGTGGGACCCAAAGATGGGTTGGATGGATATGGATGATAGGATGGTGAAGGATCCTACTGAGATAGTGTCTGAAGGTTGATGTATGGATTTTTATAGTGAGATGATGATATCCCTTGCTGGTATACCGAGGGAGTTTGTCGGTACTGGGGTTGTTGTTGTGAGGTATAGTATGGATTTGTTTGATAAGCGTGTGTGGTAGGATGTTGAGGAAATTGAATGTGGTGTTGTGGATTGGTTTGTTGGTACTTAAGGTACTACTGCGACTATTGGGAGGACACATAAGGTGGTTTTTGCTAGGACTATTATTGGCTATAATAGTAATAATGTTGGGGAGGTTGTTGATGTGATGTTGTGTTGTGGTTGGACTTGCAGATGTAAAATGGATGTGAGGAACAAGGATATGGTCTAGGCGAAAGGTCGGGATGGATTTCCTTGCAATTGGTGTGGTGGTTGTTGGGAAATTAAAGGATTGTGTGGGGGTTGTTGCTGATGAGGTGGCTAAGATAATGTAGAGGCATTCTGCAAAGGAGGTTGTTGGGAACCACTTAGAACACTTAGTTGGGATGTACCTTGTGGAGGTAATTGAGGTGGTATGTTATGGTGGGGAGGTTGTTTAGATGTGTACGAAGGTGGTGGTAGATTTACGGCCCCAGAAAGTGTAGGAAATGCAGTAAAAGGGTTTCCCCCAACATTGAATAGAAGTTGGTTTGAAAGGGGTGCTATTATCAGCATTAACGGCATAGACAACATAACATCTTACAACATGTCGTTTGCAAAAGCATTGTTGGGATCAAATACTTGAGGAGCCCCCATGACTGAGATTGTGGCATGTGGGGGATTATTAACATGATAAAGAACAACATTTTCAAATTCCGGTTGATGCCAACCCTCGATTGGAGGAACATTGGGGATACATGAACTACTTGGTTCATTTTGTGTACCTTGGGGTATGTTAAATGTGGAACTGTTATACTTGGATAGGTTGACACCTGATGGAGGTTTGACACCTTTTTCAATTAGGTGGACCAAGATTTCTTCCCCATGTTTTTCGAATAGACGATTTGTCATTTTCACATTGGTAGGGTTACTAAAGTGTTCTTCAAGTGTGAGTTCAGGTTGATTGACCATGTTCTCATCTCTGGGTGGTGATGTGTTTTGACCATCAGTGTTGGACTATGATGATGTACCACTATGGGGTTCTCGAGGGATATTCACACCATTATTGGGATCTTGTGAGGTGTTTGTTGTGTTGTTGGGATCTGGAGGGATATTTGGTTGGGAATTTTGGGCTTGTTGCTTGGCCATCTTCCGTGTCTGTGACCGGGTCTGAACAGGCATGCAAGATGACAAAACAGACTAGGATGTTAGGATGACCTAGATGATGATGAAAGGATTGACCTAATTAGATGATGGATTATCCGACAAGGATGTGGCTCAATAGGATTGGTTTGGATATTGACAAATGATCAAATTTTAGATTCAACCAAAGTAGATTTGTTTGATGAGATCAAATTGGATTGATCGATAAACAATTGGTCAAATTGGATTGGATTGAATAGATTGACCAAGTGATTGATGATATAAGGATTGGATCAGATTGATAACTAATTAATAAGATTGGACAGTAGGATGAATGATGATGACCAAGATCCTAAACAAAGTTCAAGAGTGATCCTTGGTAACGCTAGGTGTTGATTAGTCGACTAAAGGATGGATGCATGATAATGGCATCGAATCCAACTTGAGATAGAAGTGGATTGATTGGGCCGAAAAGGATGAATGACTTAGGATGGTTGACAATCCTAAGTCAATTTTGATGGATGACGATTAGAGACTAACACCTAGGTCAATTTGGATAACTGCTTTAATAAAGTTTAATGGAATAACGGTGATATGAAATGGGGAAACAATATCTAGAATAGGGAGAACACCTGAGTGAATGGGGGCTCAAAATGGATGAATGATAACTTAGAATGGGTAAATGGATGCTCAATGGTGGAGGTTGACTTTCAGAATGAGAAAATGAATGTCCAAAATGGGTGAATGATCACTCGGAATAGGAAAATGGCAACTCAAAATGAAGAAATGACTTCTGAAATGACTAGATGAAGGGCCAAAAAGTTGTTTTAAGGTCAAGTCTGCCCCTAGAAAGGGGAAGGTCTACCCCTAGAGGTCAAGTCCACCCTTGGGGTCGGTCAGGTCCACCCCTAGAATTGAAAATGGTCAAAAATAGTTGTCTGAAACTGAAAAAGGGTAGAAAATAGTTGTTTGAGATAGCTAAATGGGCACTTTGAATAGGGAAATGAATGCTCAAATCAAGGGGATGAATGTTTAGGATGATGAATGGATTATCAAAATGGGTGTAGGAATGTTCGAAATGGGGAAATGAGTGATCAAAATGGTAAAATGGGCGTGCAAAACAATGAAACGGGTGTCTAGAATGATGAAACAGATGATAAAATTGACTAGTCAAGGGTCAGGTCCACCCCTGGGATGGGTTAGGTCTACCCTTGGAGGTAGGTCCGCCTGTTTGAAGGTCAGGTCCACCTATCTGACAAGAGTTGATCAAAATTGGCTAAAACAAGCTGAAAAGGAGTTGGTTTAGAGGTAGGTCTACCCCTGGAATAGGTCAGGTCCGGTCCGCCCTGACTAGTCAAGGGTCAAGTCCACCCTAGACAAGTCTAAACTTGAGCTTTGACAAGAAGACTAAGGAAAAGGACCCAAAACACAACAAGCATCAATCAAAAGGACATGACTAAGTCAACTAGACATAAAAATATTGGTTTTGCATAAAGAAGACAGTTTAGACAACACAATCCTAAGACTAGTATAAGGGGTATGGCTAACAAATTCTTCTATTCTAGGATGAACATGGTTGCTAAGGAGTCTTCAATATACACTCGGTATGTGAGGCCCAAACTGTGAACACCAACCCATTACAAGTGTGAGTCAAGAACCTTATCAAGATAATAGAGGCTCAGACCAACTATTCATGTCATCCCGACGCTTTACTAATTACAACATGGTTGGATTGGGGTAGAACTTTGGCTCTCCCCCCTTTATATACCTCACTAGTATGCATGGTTGGGATCGTCCCTTGGGGTGATGAAATCCCCAAGCAGGTCCCCTAATAAAAAGAAAAAAAGGAGACACAAATACTTGGTAAGCTACTATTTTTCATCACCCAGGATTGCCAAATGGCACAAGGGGATTGGATACGTCAAATAGCTTACCAAAAAACATGATGTACAAGATTAATTGATACCCCTAGTTAAACTATGTGCCTAAGTTATGCAAAACAACAAGTAGCAATTGATAAATAGATAATTCTACAAGAAAAATTTGTTAGTGATTTTTCTCCTTATTTCTTGCCAAATGTTGATCAAATGCTTGCACAAACTCAAACAAGACACATTAGGAGGTTAGAAGCACCTAAAACGGCCAAAAAAAGTGTTGGAAACTAAAATTTCACCTTCTAAAAAAATTTGTCCAGGTCAGGTCCACCCCTCTGCAGGGTCAGGTCTGCCCCTAGAGGTTAGGTCTGACTATTTGTCAGGTCAAGTTTTCCTATCTGAAGGTTAGGTCCGCCTGTCTGAAGGTCAAGTCCACCCCTCTATGAAAAATCTTAAAAATTTTAGTTTCTAGAGTCTATGGAGGGTAGGTTCGCCCTTGGGCAAGGTTGGGTTTGCCTCTAGAGGTTAGGTCTGCCCCTCGAGGTTAGGTTCACCATAAGATGGTTAGGTCTGCCCCTCTGCTAGGTTAGGTCTACCCTTCTGCAACCTACACTTGTAAAAGTAAAAATAATAGAGAACGTGAAAGATACAGACCCATATATGGGTCCCACCGAGCGTGCCAGAATGTGATCAGGAGAAAACATGGTCCTAGAAATGAGTAGCAAAAAAAAACATGTAAGGAACCACCTAAACACCTAACACCTCAAGATTAAGCAAATGATTAGCTTAACAAAAAAAATGGAACATTTTACCTTGTCGAGTTGTTCTTTTGGTTGGCCCTTCAATTCGTGATGTTGTAGATGCTCCTCTTGATGGAAAAACATGTATTGTAGAGATGAAATATGGATGGAAAGTAGGTGAGAATGCTATGTTGTATGTAAGAAGATGAGAATTCTAGCTAAGTATTGCTCAAATGTAAATTTTGCAAGAGTTTGGCTAGCACAATGATCTCCTCCTAAAATGATAGAAAAGAGTGTTGGATCTTAGTTGTGTTTACAGTTTGTCCTTGATGACAAAATACCTTTCAAATGGTTCTCCTTGCATACCACAGGTGTATTTCATTTGATTAAATTCTTTGAACTCACATTTTTGAAGGCTTACTCATATTGGCATGAGAAATGCTAGGGTCTCCCCGATCCATTTTGAAATGTCTGTGTTGCCTATCGGCAAGACATTTCTGATGTCATGTCGATTGAATTTATCATACAAGCTACTGTCGGCAAGACTTCTCCTTTGTTTCGGTGACAGAAAGTGATCTCTATCGACATATGTTATTCCGTCGGTATGTGGTCTCAAAGAAATTGGTATGTCACACCGATTGGAAATTAAATGGAAACACATTGGAAAGAGCTTAAGGCTTCAGCGAAGTGTCTTAGTGAATGTCCAATGTCACACTGACCACCATTGTGAATTGCATATCGGTAGGAATTTTTGGAAGTCTCGGTGAACAAGTGTGTTTTTGGGGTGGTTCAGTATGACTGAAACAATCTACAAGATGTCTCCCTGATAGTTTGAAGTTACAACAACTTTTTGAATGACTTCTTTCAAATTGCTTGTCGGTGAGAAATGTTCTCTTCAGAATAGGTCTTCTCGAGAGTGATATGTTACAGCGACAATGTGTATCAAGTGACTTTCAGTGAAACTTAATGTGGTCTACAAGAGGTCACCTTGACTATACTGTGTCTTTGCAAAGACGAATGATGATTTCATTTCGGGGAGAGATACTTTTTGTCTCATCGACCAGAAGAATGTTCTATGTCTTTCAGCAAAACATTATGAATTCTACAAGAGATCTCTCCGATATCGTTTGGTCACAACGATAGTGAATGGAACAAAAGTAAATCTCGATGAAAAGTTTCCTTATGTCTCAGCGAATGAATAATACACTAAGGAAGCCCATCGATGAGACATGATGTATTCGTTATGTCTTCTCCCCAACTCTGATGTGTCATAGCAAAAGCGAATTGAACCAAGGGGACGACTAATGATTGAATTAGGGTTGAATGTCTCGCATTCAATTTTCCTTCGGCATACTATTACATCTATTGAATGTTAGGGTAAAATTTTTGAGTTTATTCTTTTAGCTGGGTATCGAACCCTAGCCTGGCTGCCATCATGAGAAAGCTTCATAAACTGTTCTTTACTATTGTTGTTGGCTGTAATGGCATTGTCAGGATGAAATTCATTTTTGGTTTAGAAATGAATGGTATGGCTGCTATGTTTGATGCGCCTCTCTGGCTGGAAGCTCGACAATAATTGATGGAACCATGGGAGTTGCAGTTTTGTCTGTGGTGGGCAGTTGTGTTGTTTAAGCAGCGAAATAATCACATACATTTCAGATTTGTTGAGATCAACTCTTAGCTAGGTGAAACGGCTCTTGTATTGGGAAATCAATTTCACCTCGACTAATAGTCTTGCTAGGTACAAGATGAAGATTTCTATCATCAACAGCTTTGTTAACTTTAGTTTGAATCTTCTCAGGTTGGTTGTTTAGCCATTACTTCTGAAGACAGTTACTTTTCTGGCATTTAAATCAAAAAGATGTATAAATAGAAGTAGAAAACTATGTTTTCATCTCGGTTGTTGTAATTCTAAGATTATCATTCTTTGGCTGTATGAAAATGTATGGATAAACTCTTCAATAAAATATGAATAACAAGATGCAGAGATTGTAAATTTCATCTCTATGTAGTATTTTAGGGATTCAATTATTGAATCTTTAAGGTATTCTCTAAATGAGAAAATAGAGAAACATGTGGTTAACTGAAAATAGAGAAATCATCTAAGTTATCATTGTTGTTCAAATCATAATTTGATGGGTTGGTACTCCTTATGATAGATATCTCTAAACGAGGGGCTAGTGCTCCTTGAGTGGGTGCTCAAAAATTAGCCTATAAGGCATTGTGAACAGTTGATTAAAAGATTAAGCCTGGAAGGCATTCTGGGAGTGGTTTTTATACCCCAGGAGGGTTTTCCACTCAGAAAATTTTTGTGTCTCTTTGTTCTTCTATGTTCTCACAACTTTACTGTGTTGTTGTAGTTTCAGTTCACTATTGGGATCATTACATTTCTCAATTTTGTTTATGAATGATTACATTCAACTCATGAATGCATTAATCAGAGTAATATTGAGATCAAATCTAAGCTATGTTTTTGAATTTTTGAAAATTGGTCAAATCTATTAAGTCACTGATTCACCCCACCTCTCAGTGTCATTTTAACTCCAACAATTGGTATCAGATCGTAGGGTCCTCTAATAGGTTTTAATCACCTTGGATTGATCTTGGTCTTGGAGTTCTATTTTAATGGCACATTCTTAAGACGGTGCCTCTGTAACTAGAGCTCCGTTATTTGATGGAACAGATTATGTGTTCTGGAAAATTAGAATGGAAACTTTTCTTATTTCTTTTGATGTTGATGTTTGGAGCATGGTTATAAATGCTTACAATGTACCAGCCTCTATTCCCACTGATCCTGCTGAGAAAAAGAGGTATGAAACAAATGCCAGAGCTAAGCGTGCCATCTTATGTGGGTTAACTAAAGATGTGTTCATTAAAGTCATGCATTACAAATCTGCTCATGATATCTGGGAAAAACTTGAAACTTTATATCAAGGGAATGAGAAAGTCAAACTATCAAAAATCATTACTCTCAAACATGAGTTTGAGGAGTTGAAAATGAAGGATGATGAAAAAGTGGTTGAATATTTCCTAAGAGTTGATGAAATTTTCAATGCAATGAAAGGTCTATGTCAAGATGTTAATGAATTTGATGTGGTCACAAAGGTTGTTAGAATCTTACCATCCAAATTTGAATCTAAGGTTTCAGCCCTAGAAGAAAAGAAACACTTTGATCAGCTTACCTTAGATAGCCTACAAGGAATACTTACTGCCTATGAAATGAGAACTAGCAAAAAAAAATCAACAGGAAAAGAAACTGCCTTTAACACTGAAAAGAAAGGAAAAGTCAAAGTCAGTGAATCAGAGTTGTCAAATCCTAAAGAATCCCATTTTGTTAGAAGATTTAAAAAGGGATCAGGAAAATATAAGGGAAAACTTCCCTTTAAATGTTTTAACTGTGGCAAAATAGGTCACTTTACTGCAAAGTGTCCCCATGATGATCAAATCTGTGACAACGAGACAACTGAGAAACAACCTAAGAAGAAGGCCTTCAAACCTAAATGAAACTTCAATTTCAAAAAGAAGAAAAGTCTATTTAGTAAGGATGAATCTGATATTGAGTATGAAGATTCATCAGTTGAAGAAGATGAAACTTTGTTCATGGCTGAAATTACTCAGAAAAATGATTCAAACACTATTGATGTTGAAGAAGGTGAAGTAGATCTTGAAAGTGAGCTGAAATGTTCTTTACAAGAGGTTAGAAAACTCAAAAAACAAGTTCTTGCTCAAAAACATAAACCAAATCAAGAAATGGTCTCTCTAAAAACTCACCTTGAAGAAGCTAAACGAATTTAAGTCTATCTTCAAGAGACTATAAGCTGCAAAGATCAAGAAATTCAAAAACTGGAACAAGAAGTAGTCTATCTTAGGAAGGAAATTGAAAAATATGAAAACACTCTAAAACTAAATGAGATGCTCAACAAGTAGAAGATGTATAAAGATAAAACTGGTGTTGGTTTTGAAAAGGGTGAATGCTCAACTGACAATGCAAAACAAAACCCCTCTTCTGAAGTCAAAGGTTCAAGTTCTAATCACTCAGAATTTGGTAAGGATCATGTTCAGTCTTTAAGAGGTAATAGATCTTCATACAGAGTCAATCCTTTCTTCTATGGTTATTATTTTTTCTGCAACAAATTTGGCCATAAGGTGATCACTTGTAGGCTTATGAATCCTAGAATACCCAAGTTTGGTCTTAGGCAACACTATGGTTTTGTTAGACAGATCAGATGTTTTAAATGCAATGCTTTGGGACATTCTGTCAAACAATGCAGAACTGATCTACAATCGAAACTACATAAAACTAAAAAGGTTTGGAAACCTAAGATTGTTAACAACATTGGTTCAAATAGGTTTTCCTTCCAAGAAAAAGGACTTATGGGTCCTAGACAGTGGATGTTCTAACCATATGACTGGCGACAAGGATAAGTTTATAAATCTTGAAGATTATGTAGATGGTTATGTTAAGTTTGGTGATAACTCTGGTATTCAAATTAAAGGTAGAGGTTCACTCCTAAATGAAGACACTCCTATCTATAATGTGTACTATGTGGAAGGTCTCAAACACAATCTTCTAAGTGTTAGTCAAATCTGTGATAGTGGTTATCATGTTCTTTTCACTTCGCAAGGATGTGAGATTAAGAACAAGCTTGGAAAGGCTATTGTAGCTAGAAGGAGGACAAAAGGAAATGTGTACAATCTTCTTGACTCATCATGCAATGTCAATAATCAAGGTATGTGTCTAATGGGCCAAATTGAAGAGAATTGGTTATGGCATAAAAGATTAGGACACATAAACTTTGAAAATATGGTTAGAATTAGTAAAAATTAGAATGTTAGAGGTCTACCAGTTCTTAGCAAGCCAGAAAACTTTGTGTGCAAAGAATGCTTAAGTGGTAAACAAACTAAAATCAGCTTCAAGAAAAAAGAACATTCTTCTTCAAAACCTTTACAGCTTGTGCATAGTGATTTATGTGGACCAACCAGGAAACAAGGTCTATTAATTGTGAAAGGTACTTTATGTTGTTTGTGGATGATTATACTAGAATGGTTTGGGTCACATTTCTTAAGAAAAAATTAGAAGCCTTTGAAAGGTTCAAAATCTTTCCTAAAATGGTTGAAAAAGAATCTGATCTGAAACTCAAATGCCTTCGATCAGACAAAGGAGGTGAGTTCACCTCTCAAGAGTTAATTGATTACTGTGAACAACACGGTATTAAAAGGCAGTATGCTGCAACTAAAACACCTCAACAAAATGGGGTTGTTGAACGTAAAAATAGAACTATAAAAGAAATGGCTAGAACCATGCTAGATGAAGCTAAGTTGTCTGATATGTATTGGAAAGAAGTTGTTCATACAGCTGTATACATTTTGAATAGAGTGTAGCTTAGGGTGAAATCTAAACACACCCCTTATGAACTTTGGCATGGAAAAACTGCCTCTGTCAAATACTTTAAAATTTTTGGAAGTAAGTGTTTTATCAAGAAATATGATGATAACCTTGGGAGCTTTCAATCAAAGAGTGATGAGGGTATCTTTTTGGGATACTCAACTCACAGAAAAGCTTATAAATTCCTTAACAAAAGGATTAATAAGATTGTTGAAGTTAATGTAAAATTTGATGAAAGACCACATTTGATTGCTAAATCTTTGTAGGATAATGAGGAAGAACTTGAATTTGAAATAATTTCAAAAGGAGCTGAAATAGCAAAGTCTGTTGCTGAATCAGCAAGCCCCAAAAGTGAAAAAGAAAGTCCTGAAAAGGTTACATCAAAAGCTCCTTCGAAAACTCTAGCTATATATCACCCCAAAGATCAGATTATTGGGGATAAAAATGTAGGAGTTCAAACTAGAAGAAAGGTTGTAGAATCTGATGAAAAGGCACAAATAGCTTTCTGTCTAGTTACTTAGTTTGAGCCTCAAATTTTTAATGAAGCTCTCACTGACTCATGTTGGCTTAATGCTATGTAGGAAGAAATTGATCAAATTGAGAAAAATCAGACTTGGGAGTTAGTCCCAAGACTAGATGACAAGAATGTCATTGGAGGTAAATGGATATATAGAAACAAGGTTGATGAAAATGGTAATGTTATTTGGAACAAAGCAAGATTGCTCTGCAAAGGCTATGCTCAACAAGAAGGTATTGATTTTGGTGAAACCTTTGCACTTGTTGCTAGACTAGAATCTATCAAAATATTCTTGGCTTATTTTGTTTACAAAAAATTTACTATTTATCAAATGGATGTCAAAACTACCTTTCTAAATGACTTCTTAGATGAAGAGGTCTATGTTGAACAACCTAAAGGATTCATTTGCAAAGATAAGCCTAACCATGTTTACAGGTTAAAAAGGCCCTCTATGGCTTAAAACAAGCTCCTAAAGCTAGGTACTCTAGGCTGGACAGTCATCTAATTTCTAATGGCTTTGTTAGAGGAGGTGTAGATAGTAATCTTTATGTTAAAACTAAAGGTTCTGATCTTTTGGTTGTTGAAATTTACATTGATGACACTATCTTTGGCTGCAATAATGTTACTCTAAGTAAAAATTTCTCTCATATAATGGAATCTAAGTTTGAAATGTCAATGTTAGGAGAATTTAATTTCTTTCTGGGTCTTCAAATCTCTCAATGTGAGAATGGAATATTTCTCTCTCAAACCAAGTATGCTAGAGAGATGCTTAAGAAATTTCAGATGGATGAATGCCATCCAATTAGCACTCCAATGGTTACTAGAAAAAAACTTACTAAGGTTGATGATTCTCCTTATACAAATCAAACTGAATATAGATCAATGATCGGCAGTCTTTTATATTTAACCGCCTCTAGACCTGACATTATGTAAGCAGTTTGCACTATTGCACGATTTCAGGCATCACCTAAAGAATCCCATGTCACTAATATTAAAAGGATTTTTAAATATATTCAGGGCACTCTTGATTATGGTCTTTGGTATCCTAGAAGCAATGATTTCTCTTTGATTGCTTATATTGATATTGACTGGGCTGGTTGTTTAGATGATAGGAAAAGCACCAGTGGTGCTACATTATTTCTTGGTGATCATTTAGTGGCATGGCACAACAAGAAACAAGTATATATTTCTCTCTCTACTACTGAAGTAGAATACATTGCTACCACTTCATGTTGTACTCAAGTACTATGGATGAGTCAGAATCTTTTAGATATGGGTATTGATGTTTCTAAACCTGTTTCCATTCTTTTTGATAACACTAGTGCGATAAATATTTCAAAAAATCTTGTTATGCACTCTCGCACTAAACATATTGCTATCAAGTTTCACTTTCTTCGAGAAAAGGGTTTGGCTAATGGAGTCTGCTTACAGTTTATTGGATCTCAAGATCAGGTGGCTGATATTTTTACTAAACCCTTAGCAAAAGAGTTATTTGAAAGGCTGAGACTTCGATTGGGAGTTATCTCTCAATCATTACTTCACTAAATCTCCAAGCTACTACTTAGGGGGAGCATGTTATATGATTTGATTCACTTACAACTCTCCTACAATGGTTGCTGCACTATTACACTTTTTTGCAGCTGTTTCTCATGATATTTTGGTTGGCTTCTCAGTTGTGTTTCATGGCAATGCACATTCTTCTCTTCTATTCTTTGTCATTGAGGAAAAAAGGGGGAGAGTCATTTGTGTTTTTCCATCAAGTACAAAGGGGGAGTTTTTTGGATCTCATTTATGTTTACAGTTTGTCCTTGATGACAAAATACCTTTCAGATGGTTCTCCTTGCATACCACAGGTGTATTTCATTTGATTACATTCTTTGAACTCACATTTTTGAAGGCTTACTCATATCGGCATGAGAAATTCTTGGGTCTCCCTAATCCATTTTGAAATGTTTGTGTTTCCTATTGGCAAGACATTTTTGATGTCATGCCAACTGAATTTATCATATAGGATGTTGTCGGCAAGACTTCTCTTTTGTTTCGGTGACAGAAAGTGATCTCTATTGGCATATGTTATTTCGTCGATATGTGGTCTCAATGAAATTGGTATGTCACACTGATCAGAGATTAAATGGAAACACATCGGCAAGAGCTTAAAGCTTCGGTGAAGGGTCTTAGCGAATGTGCAATGTCACACCGATTGCCATTGCGAATTGCATATCGATAGGACTTTCTGGAAGTCTTGGCGAATAGGTGTGTTTTCGGGCTGGTTTGGTATGATTGAAACAATCTACAAGATGTGTCCCTGATAGTTTGAAGTTACGAATTTTTGAATGACTTATTTCAAATTGCTCGTCAGTGAGAAATGTTCTCTTCAGAATAGGTCTTCCTGAGAGCGATATGTTACGATGACAATGTGTATCAAGTGACTTTCCATGAAACTTAATGTGGTCTATGAGAGGTCACCTCAACTATACTGTGTCTTAGTGAAGACGAATGATGATTTCATTTCGGTGAGAGATAATTTTTGTCTCATCGACTAGAAGAATGTTATATGTCTTTCAACAAAACATTATGAAGTCTACAAGAGGTCTCTCCGATATCGTTTGGTCACAATGATAGTGAATGGAACAAAAGTAAATCTCGGTGAAAAGTTTCCTTATGTCTCAGCGAATGAATAATACACTAAGGAAGCCCATCGATGAGACATGATGTATTCGTTATGTCTTCTCCCTGACTTTGATGTGTCATAGCGAAAGCGAATTGAACCAAGGGGATGACTAACGATTGAATTAGGGTTGAACGTCTGGCGTTAAAGTTGCCTTCGGCATACCATTACATCGATTGAAAAGAGTGTTAGGGTAAAATTTTTGAGTTTATTCTTTTAGCTGGGTATCAAACCCTAGCCTGGCCACCATCATGAGAAATATTCATAAACTATTCTTTACTATTGTTGCTGGCTGTAATGACATTGTCAAGATGAAATTCATTTTTGGTTCAGAAATGAATGGTATGGCTGCTATGTTTGATGCGCCTCTTTGGCTGGAAGCTCGACAGTAATTAATGGAACCATGGGAGTTACAGTTTTGTCTGTGGTGGGTAGCTGTGTTATTTAAGTAGTGAAATGATCACATACATTTCAGATTTGTTAAGGTTGGCTCTTAGCTGGGTGAAACAACTCTTGTATTGGGAAATCAATTTCACCTCGACTAATAATCTTGCTAGGTACAACATGAATATTTCTATCATAAAAAACTTTTTTAACTTCATTCTGAATCTTCTGAAGTTGGTTTTTTAGTCGTTACTTCTGAAGACAGTTACTTTCTAGCATTTAAATAAAAAAGATGTATAAATAGAAGCAAAAAACTATGTTTTCATCTCGATTGTTGTGATTATGAGATTATCATTCTTTGGTTGTATGAAAATGTATGGATAATCTCTATAATAAAATCTAAATAACAAGATGCAGAGATTGTAAATTTGTTCTTTATGTAGTATTTTAGGGATTCAATTATTGAATCTTTAAGGTATTTTGTAGATGAGAAAATAGAGAAACATTTGCTTAACTAAAAATAGAGAAATCCTCTGAGTTATCATTATTGTTCAAATCATAATTTGAGGGGTTGGTACTCCTTGAGATAGATATCTCTAAGTGAGGGGTTGGTGCTCCTTGAGTGGGTGCTCAAAAATCAACCTATAAGGCATTGTGAACAGCTGATTAAAAGATTAAGCCTGGAAGGCATTTTGGGAGTGGTTTTTATACCCTAGGAGGGTTTTCCACTCGGCAAAACTTTTCGTCTCTTTGTTCTTCTGTGTTCTCACAACTTTACTGTGTTGTTGTTGTTTTATTTCACTATTGGGATCATTACATTTCTCAATTCTATTTATGAATGATTACATTCAACTCATGAATGCATTAATTAGAGTAATATTGAGATCATATCTGAGCTATGTTTTTGAATTTTTGAAAATTGGTCAAATTTGTTAAGTCACTAATTCACCCCCCCTCTCAGTGTCATTTTAACTCCAACAAAGATGGGGTATTTATAGATAATTTTGAATTCTCTAGAGAAATGGATGGTTCAAATTAAACCAACAAGGCCAAGATGTAGGGCTATGGTGAATTGAGGACTCACAAGCCCTGACATATTGACATGTGGAAGGTGAAGTGGCTTAGAAATGGTGATGTGTAGGTGAGGTGGAAGGAGGGTACTTGAGGTGGAAGAAGGACAAGTAATTTGCAAGTACCTTGGGGGATGAGAGGATTTCCTCAAAGAGGAACTTCTTGTCCCCAAGTGGGAATGAAAGTGACTTTTGAGGAATTTTAGAATTCCTAAAAATTCCCCATGGGAAAAGGGAAAGTAGTTGGAGAAATAAATGTGAATTACATTCTTGCAAAAATCTCATGGACAAGACAAGGTTCCAAAAAAGGAAGCCTTTTTCAACATGTGACTTGATGTGACAAGTCAAAAGATTCTAGAAGATGCATGGGAAGAGGAGATTCTTGGAGAAATAAATGTAAATTTAAAATTCACATGGGAAGGAGAGTCAATGCCAAGAAAGGCAAATGAAAAGGTTGACCAAAAAGGCATGTTAAATGTGGCTAATGACCTTGATTAAGATTGTGCAAACACATGATTAGGATAATTAATGAAGGGTTAGAGGCAAGTGGAAAATGTTGTATGATGTGACATTAATCTTGATTAAGTGGTGCACATCTTTAATCATGAATAAATTAAATTAATCCAGATTAGGAGAGGGTTATGGAGAATATGACAAGGAGAGAGAAAGTGGGGAATTAAAAATTAATTTAAATTCTAAGAAGTCACATGACTAAATTAAATAAAGTGGTATATTTATTTAACTTAGAGAGGAAAGAAGGTAAAAGTATTTAATTATTAAATTGAATACTTTTAGGAACCTTATGTAGGACATGAAATATTAATTAAATGAATGATTTAATTAATACTGGCAAAGAGGATGAGTAAAGGGATCATGAATAAGGAGATGACTTTGACCATATGAAAGTGGTCAAATTTGGATGCCTATAGATACTAAAAGGGAAGAAGAGGTCACATAGATTAACACTCTTGTGATTCCCCAATATGAAATTCCACTAGAAAGGAGTGTGATTACCTTTGAAGCTTCCAATGAGCTATTCGATGATGTGATACATTGTGTCAGTTAGGAATTCATTGCAAATGATGCATTTTTCCAAATTTCTAAATTTAAGGCTTTCATCTATGAGTATAAGGGAAAGGTGGTAAGGGAAAGGATAAGAGAAATTGACTCTGAAAAGGAAGCATATACTTTGAAATACCTTCAACATGAAATTAATAGAGAGATGAACATGACTACTGAGAGAGGAAGAGAATTATTGTAAGAATTTGGGGTTATGCTTCTTCCAGGGTGGGATATCAATTTAGCCATTCTATTTGACATCTTTCTAAAGAGAAAGAATAAAACCTTTCACTTGACAGACAAAGCTGGTGATAAGATCTATATTGGATCGGGATATAATCTTGATAATACTACTTTACAGATATGGGCACTTTACCCACTAGGAAAAAAGCCTTCCCTTGTTGATCATGATCAAATTTATGGAGATCTTTTGGTGTAAAGGGTAGGAGAGACATATTTTATGGAAACTATTGACTTGAATGTAAATGTGTCCAAGTTCACCAAGGCTCAAATTCAAAAACTGATAAGGGATAACAAGGGACTGATAGAAGAGAATGAAAGGCTAAAGTAGGAGCTAATCAACTACAAAGATAGACTGCCTTCTTCCTTAGGGATGTACTCTCCACTGATTGATCATGAAAGAAAGGTGCTAGAAGCAATGTCAAAAAATACCTACTGGAAATGCAGAGATGAGAAAGTTCAAAAGGAACAAGAGGAGTTAAAAGGAAAGCTCATGAACACTATTTTTCATATGGCATCAGAGAGTCTGCATGAGATTTGAAGATATATATAAGCATGTTGAATAAGTCTGGCATATTCATGAAAAAACATATGCAACATTATTGGAAAAAACTAGATTGAGTGACAAAATGAAGGAAGTGGAGTCTCACATCATAGCAAAGAAGGAAGATAACACTGCTATGCTACAAGAATATCAAGAACTTATGCAATCCCATAAAGATCTCCATAGCATCTTGACATAGGAGTTAAGTGACTTTAGTTAGCCATTAAGTATGGCCTTGCCCAACTTCTTCGAGGAAAAAAAATTGAAAGATTACCATACATGAAAGGATGAGATAGACCACTATTTTCGAGTTGTTCTTGATGCAATCAATGATGAAGATGAGGCACTTAAGAAAACACATCAAAAACTTGGAATAATTTTTGAATTGGAGTATGCCATGAAAGATATTATACATAATGTGGACACTCATGCCAAAAGTGGGTACATTGAGCATTTATCGATTGTTAACTCGTTCATTGCATAGGCCAAGTAAGAGAGGAGTAACAAGGAATGGAGTTTGATGGTTTTGATACACGATCATGGTGCATGAGCCCTGAATAGGTCTTAGGTGATCATAGGCGCTTGTCAAAGATTAACAAACTGTAGTGCATCCACCAACAGACTCTCAATATTCTTATGTTTATGCTAATTATGTTTTAGTTATGAAGCGATGTGACTTTTTGTAAACAAGCCTAAAGCTTGTTGCTTCCCATACAAATAGGGAAACTAGGGCCCGATTTTGAAATCATTATCATCAGATCATATTACATTAGAGTAGGCATTAGTAAGAAGATAGGTCACATAATCCGCCCATCCATATCATATTAAAAGAATTCTGTTACAAATGCTTATATTTTTAAGTAATACAATGGAGCAGACTATTTATAATTCATAATCCATTTTCAATGTTCAATTACTATGTCAATTTTCATTGCTTATCTATTACTTTGTTGTCTCCAATGTGGTCTTTTCAACTTATTTAAGTCTTCAAGATTTATCATTACACATTTGCTATTACTATGTGGATGTTTTGATTGGTTTTTGGTTGATGTGAATTAAAAATCCTTTCAAATAGTTTACTTTAATTGGTCCCTGCCTAGGGTTAAAATCATTTTAAAGAGGTTATTTTATGACCATGTATATTTTTTTCTACATACTTCATCATAAAATTATTAGACCCATTATCACATATAGACCCACAAGAATGGTGAATGTCTCATGAATCCATAATGGAATTCTTAATTCAATGATTATTTTATGATGCAATTATGACATGTGTAATTAATATGCCATTTTTATCCAATGAGCTCATCTTGGGATTTTGGTGTTTATTTTCTATCTAGGTTTTTGGGTGCCACTATTTTTGGTGGTTTTAGATCATGGTTTTGTAATCACTACTTATATTTATATGATGCTTGAGATTTAATTTTATAGTAGCTAGATAAAAACCTATTGGAATGTCATAATAAGGCAAAAAAATGGGAAAAAAGATAAGAGTCTCATTAGACTCTATTTGGCTAATTCAATATTGTTAAATGTACATGAAGAGACCATTATAGCACTTATTTTAAATAAATTGGGAGATGCATATCAAGCTAAATCTATAGTTAATAAAATATTTCTCATAAAAAAGTTATATACAATCAAAATAGAGAGTGGCGGTTCTATAGTTTAACACTTGAATTAATATTACTAAAGCATTTCAGAGTTTAGGCCATAAGATTCATCCTTTTTTAAACATGGATTGCAAATAATTCTAAAAATTTAGAAGTCTTGGTCATTAACATTAATTTCTGCTCCATGTAAAATAGGCAACATGTAAAATACGAAAAATTCATTATGAAGTTTGATCATGAAATTTAAGATAGGCACCTTGAAAAAAATGTAAGCCCTGCCATTACAATATTCATTTTGATTTATTTTTCAGAAATTTTATGAAGTTTAAAGTTAAATTAAATTAAATTTCCACCATATAAATACAATAAGGTCTCAGGAAGGATATCTCTTGGCTTATTTTGCATAGATTTTTCTAAATATAGGTATGCTATTTCAATATTATTGAATGTACATAAAGAGACCATTATAGCACATATTTTAAAGAAATTGGGAGATACATACAAGCTAAATCTATAGTTAATAAAATATTTCTAATGAACAAGTTATATACCATCAAAATGGAGAATGGAAATTATATAGTTTAACACTTGAATTAATATTACTCAAGCATTTCAAAGTTTGGGCCATAAGAATCATCCTTTTGTAAACATAGATTGCAAGTAATTCTAAAAATTTAGAAGCCTTGGTCATTAACATTATTGTTTGCTACAATGTCATCTAGTGTATCATTTGCAATTTTCATATGTTCTTTCAAGTAATTAATATTATCATCATCCTCATCTTGACCTGAATCATCTTCATCATCATTGAAATTCGACTGTAGACCATCTATATTGTTACCAGATGCATTTGGATCATCATTTTCTATACCATCCATATTGTTGTCTTCCATAACATCAACTAACTCTGGATTTTTGTCTTCTTGTGCCCGAACATAACCATCTTCAACATCATCATGGATGTAAATTTCTTTGATATTCTCTAATCCCTCTCTCTCATTTTGTTGGCCATCATTGTTTTTCTCAGTATCCACTAATGTTTCATCAAATACATGCCTTAATCTTGGATCATAATGTATGAAAAACATCCATTTCGGGTCCAAAATATCTTCATAGAAAATACCTGCACACGAATGAAATACATATATTAGACTTATGTTATAACAATTTTATTGATTAATAAACACATGTACATATTCACAATAAACTATGAATTAATAGATTAATGATCAGTACCACTTCTTGTTTGAGTTAAAGAAATACCTACTCACAATGAATTGGTAGAACATAAGGCTTCTTATCCTTTGGTAGGAAGCATGAGGAATCTATAGAAAATAATCCACTATGGGTATCATGTCTTCGTGTCCTCTCAAATGCTTCATACCATCTACACTTAAAATACAACATTTAAAAGAGCGGTAAACCAACTCAATAATTTCTTGTAATTTCCCAACATATTGTAGATTCCCTTCAATTATATTATTGTCTTTTGAGCTTGATCGACTAGATTTCTTGAAGTCAACCATGATACCACAATCGAATGATCGTCTCTTTACATCTACACTTTCTACACGATAATGTTGACCATATGCCCACATTGTTGGATATTTCCTCGCCTATGGAAGACCATTTATTTTAGTAAAAAAAAATATAATGGAAAATATTAAAATAGTTAATAGGTGATATATTAATAGCTCCTTCCAGTAAGGGAGATCATAAAATATGGATTTTCTTTTCATTCCTTCTGGAATATTAACTACAACTTGTTTTGGTTCTTCAATTGAATCACCTCGATCAAAAAAATCCTACAGAGCTTTCAATTCAGCATCTTCATACATCTTAAGCCAATCACCTAGACCCATAATCATGGGAGGGCCTCTATTTTCATCTTTTCCATGAAATTGATTCTTCAAGCAATTTCTAAACTTATGATCTAGTGGTAGAAAAACCTTGTTGTTTGTGCAAATAAATTTATGTAGATATTTAGAATACCGCCCTTGAAATTGTTCTACACATCTTGGACATTCAAATATCTCCTTTTTTTGAAGCCCTACAATTCAATAAGTAATATTAATAACATAAAAAAAATAGTATAAAACTAAGTATGAAAGTTGGGATGAAAATAAATTATGAGTGTAAATACATAAATATTTTATCTTACCAAAACAAACACCAAGTCCTTGGAAATCATGAATAGTCCAACATAGCACACCATACAAGATGAAGGACCTATTTGATGGAGGATGTGATATGTCATAAATTCTTATGCCTTTCCATAGTAGTTGCATCTCATCAATAAAAGGTGCATGATAAACATCCATGTTTTTAACTTGATGTTTTCCTAGAACAATGAGAGTCAGTATAAGGTGCTCCTTTATAACACTCATCCATGGGAGAATATTGTATACTATCAATTCGACTAGCCAAACACTATAATTTGAGCTTAGAAAAGAGAATGGGAACACTCCATCAATTGCAAGACCAAACCTGATACTATGAGGTTCATCTTTGAATTTTCTTGGCCATTTTTCCTCTATGTGTTTCATTGCTTTGGAGTTGACTAGAATTTGCATGAATCCATCTATACTCCTATTCTTTGCATGCCAGTCCATCAATTATGCAAGTGACTTGCAACAAAAAATTCATTGAAGTCTAGGTATAATTGGCATGTGACCTCAAACATTCTTTGGCACTATAGGACCTTGTACATTTGTACGATATCTCTTCTCTTTGCATATAGGGAATTCTACCCTATTTTGATATTCATCTCTGTATAAAATGCAATCATTTTTACATGAATGAATTTGCTTGTATTCAATCCCCAACTCAACCAGCAACATACATGCCTCTCTGCAAGTTGATGGCAACACATTCTTCTCATGAAATATTTTAGTTTTTAGTGCCCTGTAAGATTTCTAGAGATTAAATCAATTGAATGTTTGACTTATGATGAACATGTTTGATATGTCAATCTATACTAGGATTGTTTATATAAAATATATGGTTTTAAAATCCCCTTAAAGAAATATAAACAAAGTTGATGAATGTTTATGAATTGTGTACACCAAATGACAATGCAAAGAAATAGATTTCAACTCACTTCAGTAGGGTAGTGAATCCTTTGTCTGAACAACCAAATAGTGACTTGATTTCTAATAATATTAATGTGCATGCTAGTTTTGAGGTTCTACTTGCACTTGATTTGAACATGGGTGTATTTGATGCTTGCTTGATGGAGTCTTTCAGGTTGTTATCATCAACATTACATTGGTGGTAATTACGCCTGCTATTATTGTTAATGTCAACCATATGATCATTAATGTCATTATTGTTTCCATCCCCAAAGAAACCTCTAAGAATTTCATTCAATCCTTCTTCATGCACTGTATTTTCACTATCATGATCATCATCATTAAGGATAGGTGGCATGTCATCAGTGTATGTGGATCTCGTCAACTCTTCAAATTTCTTAGCTGGTAATATTCTCTTCAATCTTGCTCTTTTCACCCTGGTATTGTTTAAAGGATGGTTTGGATCATCCCATCCAACTCTTAATAACCCATTTGGATCATGGGTATTAGTATGTGTTTCATCAACATCTTCTACCTATCAACAAACACAAGCATTATTTAATATTTTCCAACAATTGGATAAATAATAAATGTATCAATTTTAAAGAAATATAATCAAATAAGACTTAACAAAAAAAATAAAAATTATGAACATATATACCTCAATTGAATAATGGAACATTATTTTATAGACTACCTTTTTTGTACAATAATTTAAATAAAACACAATTTTGACAACATAGTTTATAAAACATTATTCCACACTAATTTATTATTCTTTGGTTTTCTACCCTTAAGAACATCCTTAGGGAGACCTTGTTCTTCCCTTTTCTTTTGCACAGGAGTGCATTTTAAGAAGGGGTAATCAATCAATAATTCGTCCCCAATGGTGAGGTCCATAATAGCCTCAATTGTTATCAATCTATTAACCTCTCTTTCCATATCTCCATCTTTATCATTTATAACCTTAACAAATTGAAAATTCGATCTTACAGTAGGGTCCCTTCCCTTACTACTATTTATAAATCCCACAATATTTTTGTGTGTGTATGCCCGTCCATCTATATACATAAGATGACCTTTATTAATTTATTTTCCACTTTCCAATTGGAGATGATGTGTATACATATTTGAATTTAGACCATATGCTGACATGCTAGGCTTATATTCTGCTAGCCTTCTCCATTCACCACTGTAATATGATGGACCATAATATGGCATTAATCTCCTAGTGGTTTGCTATGAATTATTTCTATGTTTAGATCCCACATGTACATTTTGGACAATAAAGAGGCCTAGATTTTCTCCATGAATATTTGAGGGTCATATCATGTAGTTGTATCCCCAAAATTGAAACACCTCATACACTCTAGGTAGTTGTTGATCACTAGGCCAAGTGCAATATAGTCGAAGATCAAATGTCTCTTTGTAAATTGACCTCAAACTTATGGGAAAGTCATCATCTCCATCACATTCATTCTCATAGGGTATGCAGTCCGCCTTCCCCCTGTCTTTAAGAAAATTATGTATCTTTAAACCAGTTCTTGTTCTGTGACTTGTTTTCATCAATTCCTCATCTTCTAAGTTGGTATATTGGCACATATTTTTTTTAGATGTATCATCTGATAAATGATCATTTCCCTTTAGGATGGAATTCGGTGATCCAGGAAAATTTTAACCAAGAACTTTATCCTACAAGTATCCATTAAGAAAAAAATTAGTTATTTAATTAATATAAAACAATGTTTAAATGAAGTATACATGTTATTTGTATCAAATTGGAAAATTCCTTACCAAAATTCATGTTGGATTTGAATTGATTTTAGGAGGCATACTACTAACTGGAAGTTCATCATATATGTAATGTCTTTGTACAATTGCTTGTTTGAATTGTTTCTTTCCATGACATACAAAACATCCACAAATAACAATATTCTCAAAGTATTCATCCCATCTACTATAGTCCTGACCAACCTCTTGTTTAGTGCAATCATTTTTTGTTTCTACAAGATTCATTGTCACATCCACTTCCACCCACTATTGTCTACATGATTCAATAGTTTTAGGTCCACATCCATGTACATATCTTCTTCTTTTGATAGTTGAACGCTTAGGCTCTGCATTTGCTCTAATCTCCATGTAAAATAATCAACAACATGCATTAATTTATGTCAAGATTGGATAATACATTATAAATTTCAATAATACTGTGAAAAAATATGGATGTATCACAAAATTCCATCAGATCATTTTTTCCTAAGTTAAGTCAAAATTTGAGTACCTAATGTAATGCTTCATCTGTTGTGTCCTCATTTGATATGACATGATATGTTGCCATGGCCTCGTCTCGCTCCTATAATACACAACATAGTAAATAATGTTTAGTACACCAATTATATCATTTCAAAGAATATGCTAAGCAACAAAAAACCTCACTTTAGTCATATATTTGACATATTGGTATCATGTTTTGGCCATCCTAATTTTCAAAATTTTCCCTTTATCATCTTATCACATTTAATCACCATTCCTATGTATTTTCAACTAATAAGTTTGACCTCAAAAGCCTCATGGACCAAAAAATGACTTTATCTCCTATATGTTGTAGCATTTATGAATTCATAAACACCTTCCTCCTTTGGTTCAGGTTGCTTTCTCTTCTTACCTCTATTGTACCTGTAGATCCCATTGACAACTAGAGCTCAAATCTCTCTAGGAAGCATGCAATACACATATGATGTTGATGCAATTTCAATGTCACATGAAAATGATTTAGTTCTCATAGATGATTTTTCATAATTCCCCAATAAGCCCTATATCTAAAATGATAGTAATGAATTAGGGTTTTTCCTTTTATACAAATCTATAACATGCAATTTGAAATATTTCACACTTCAAATGAATCATCTAGTTGTATAGGGGTCATTTCTGAGTTCACAAATCTAACCTCTATTAGTTTTGTACCCAAAAAATTGACATGGGATAAGGAATAGATAAAATAGTGAACTTTGATTGCTCCCTTAGAACATATGAAGATGAAGTCAAATTAGGATCGATTTATTTATCAACTTCCAAGAAAAATACATCATTTTGTACTACTAGGCGGTAAATTAGGTGCACATTGTGCAACCTTTGGCACCCCAAATAGATCACATTTAAGGCTAAAAGTCAGTTCTAAAGTCGGCATTAACTACACAGACTATAGTGCTAACTACTAAATCAAAAGAAAAAATTAAAAACTTCCCGCGTCAAGGAAGAGATTATAGGAGAAAAACATTGTGTGAAGGAATAGAGGAGAAAAAAGGGAAAAACGGCACGAAGGAGGGCTACAAGCAAGTAGATAAAAAATTCAATTTAGTTTGTGACACCATAGGTAAGGTTACAATTTTTTTTTTCATTCCCACAAATATTTTTGTTTGGGTTAAATGGAAAGGATTGTGAAGAAAGGGTTTTGAATATTGTTTTTTTACAGGAAAATCATTTAATTCTCATGTGGTTGCAAAGGAAGAGGGTAAAATTGTATACATCAAGCATTATTTCCTCCACATCTGAGAGTAGTGAATGCGTTTTTGAAACTCCAATACCCCAATTCACTTATCATTCCCATCACAAGCTTTTGAATTATGGTTCGATTTCTCAGACCTTCCTTCCATACCTTTCTTTGAAGACAACGTTCTCACTTCCTTCCTAAAAAAGTAGTTGAGTGCTTTCAAGACAAGTCATTAAACTACATTTGTCCCACTGTATCTAGGTCCTATGGGAATAGATGTTGGTCAAGAAAATATGAGGAGAGAGGGCTTTTGAGATTACAACAGAATAATAGATCATTTCCTCAAATTTGTGAGACCTTTGGGATTAAACTAGCTATTACTAATTTTCACTTATTCTTTTATAGAACAATGAGCTCATGGTTTTGAATTGATTATGCACACACATTCATTTCTTTCCAATCAATGGATGTGACATGAGCATGGGACCTATCTTTTTTAACTCTCAATAAAACCACACTTCATGCCCTTTTTATCCCCCAAAGATTACCATTCTATATAGGTACACAAGCATTGATTTTTTTACAATACATTAATTTCATTTTGTACATACTTATGTCCTTTCAAATATATTTATATTATATAAAGGTGCACATGCAATTGATTCATAGGCATTTAAATCTAGAAAGAGAGCCATTCAAGGTAAAAATTTCATATCACAAATTGGACGAAAACTTTCATACCTGACAGTGTGTACTTCATTTGCCTCCACAGACTAGATGAAAATAATTTTCCCTAGGTCACCTCAAAATGTCAAGCAATAGAGGGAAGAGAACAAAGGGAGAAAACTCATGCCACAATGAGCTAATTCATTTTCAATTCATAGATATGTAAATGTTTCGATTGTTTCTTTCATTTTTATTTTTTAGTTTTTTTATTTTTAAATTTAAAAGAAGAAATTATTATATGTATATATAAATAGGGACATGAGACTAACAAAGATAAAGAGGCATTGGATTCCATATTGGGGGTAGAGGTAGTGAACAAATTGGATGTTGTGGACTTGATAATGCTTTCCAGATACTTAGAAAACTAGTCTAGTGAAGCCCCTCAAACATTGCAACCAAATCGACCATGTTAAAGGGAATCAATTGATTCCCCAAGCAGTCATGGATTGAGCAAAAGATCCAGGAGGAAATCAATAATAGTAAACTCTAGGAATGTAGAACAAGGAGCAGAGACTTCCACTGTCCTAACCACTCCTGGGACATAGACTTCTTCCACCATGCCATGTTTTGCATCTTGCATTGGTAGCTACAATACCAAGATAGAATATGATGTGGTTTCATGGGGAGTCTGAATGATAGATTCTAGAAAAGCATTTGTAAATAGGTTGAAGGAATCATTCCTTCAACAATTCAAAGACAATCTACATTTTCCATTCTTAAAGACACCCATACACCTACAAAAAGTAGTTATCCACGACAAGGACACTAAATTTGGCACAAGTTGGTCTGTGAAGAAGGTAAAGCTATGAATTCCTCAAAATTGCAAGATATTTTGGTGCAACCAAATAAAGAAGATAAAAAAACTCGGACCTCCCGAGCTAAGGCTCAAAAAAAGGCCAATTGATGTAAGTTTCAAAGTATGGAAAGAGCTTGTAAAAGAATATGAGAAGTTTGATGCATAGAGTAAGTTCGGTGAGGAGAGTACGTAGGTATTTGAATTTTCTCATAAGATTATATCAAATTTATTAAATGATTTTTAAATTTTATTTGTGCATAGTTAAATTGAATTAGTATATGTTTCAAGACAAGTCCTCCAAGGCTAAGCTTGAAAAACTTCATGCCACACATCATAGTGGCCAGAAAGGTTTGCAGGCCTTGATCTGTACATTTGTAAGTATATTTTTTTAATTTCCTATGAAAAAGTAAATGATTGCATATTAATTAGTTTAACTAGTCCATGTGACATGTTTTGACATGAGGAGAAATATGGCTAAAATCCAAAGCAATTTGGAAAGGAGAAGTTACAAAGAAAAAAGTGGGTTGATTTTGTAATCTAGATGGAGAATGAGGTATCAATAGTTGACATTCAATAACTTAGTTGGATATTGTTGTCTTAATATGCCAATTTTCATTTCTTGTGTTGATTTGTTTATTGATGTATAGGATGAGTTCTAAAGTGCTTCTCTGTTGGCCCTAGATCCCACTCAATTGTCCCATTATTTCATGTTGAGGAAAAAAATATTTTTTTCCTTAAAGGGAAATGAGTGACATTCATGCCTTATTTTCATCGCATCTTTTAATTAGTGACCATGGTATTTCAATATCTCTTAAGTTTCCTCATTTAAGTTATGAGTTGTATCATTTGAGTAACTTATTCCCATGTTGATTTGATTTATCTTATTTTCTCTCAAACATGGTATCTCAAGGAGTGCTTCCTTGAATTCATGTTGCCATTATACTAAGCGATCCACATTCATCTTTTCCATCCTTCCTCATGATGATTCTATTCTCTTAACATGTAAGAATTTTTTGATGCATCTTGGTAGGCATCCTATAGATCTAACACATCCTTGTACTGTACATCACTTGGCATAGCTAACCAACCACTTAATTTGTCCATCTAATTTAAGAAAAGGAAATAAATTCCTATCTTCCAAGTTGAAAAAACTCCATAAAAAAGAAATTGGCAATACAATGCCTGCAACCTAATCTGATCAACATAGAGAAGTGTGTAATACTATAATTCTTAACATTCAAAAGATAAATGGAATGTCCTTAACACCCAATAGAGTTATCCAAAAAATCTAACTAAAAACACAAACATTCTCCCACACACAATGGCCTAATGGATGGTTGTCATAGAAGTCAAACTATTGAAGTAACAACATTGATCAAGTTAACATATATGCATCATTTTCATAAATAGTTGAACCATTTGTGTGCATGAATAAATTATAGAAGGATGTAGTAAACTCAATTCATCTGACTTTATGCCTCTTGGCAGCCATTCCTCTTGAATCTCTAATACCAGGTGCCCGGGACTTCCCTGTAGCTTTTACCTTTCGTCACTGCCTTTCCTCTTTAGTGTTAGACTCATCTCCTTTTTCCTTATCTGAATTTTTGGCTTTAGCTTCTAATTCATCCCATGTTTTACCTTCCTCCTCTTTAGAATCTTCTTTTTCTTCTTTGTCCTCATTTGACTCCACAAGAGATTCATCTTTTGAACCTTCCTCATATGATTCTGATTGCTCTTCTACATCAAAGGATTCATATCCTTGATTTGACTCTTCTAAATTATCAAAATTAGAATCAATACCTTCCATATTCAAAAATTCTCAACCACCATCTTCAATAAATTTATTTGGATCATTAGTAATAGTTTTCAAAATTGGCCACCAGTTCAAGTTATTTTTTCTTTCATAATACTTTATATCCATGGAGTTATACCATTCCTTGATGCCATCAAGCGAATATTGAGGAATGGTGTCAATTTGGAGTACATCCCACTTGAAGTATTTGAAAACAATAGCCATATCAAATGTCTTTTTCCCAAGTCCTACTCTCTCAAGGTTAACAATCTCAATCTCACTAATAGTGATTACTAAGAAAGGTAATTCCACCAACTCTACCAAATAGTTTACTATAGGAATAATAAAAGCAAAGGATTTGAAAGGAACTCCATGAAAACCAAGCTCTCTAAATGGTATATAAAACTCTAGTTCAAAATATTTTAGATGAGGCTACTCCCATAGCTCTCTTACTCACTTGACAAATCCTTGAAACTCTGCATTGATTTTATTTTTCCTGTCCCTCTCTTGTTGTTCTTCCTCAATTTCATTAGGAACATACATTGAACTTATTTCTCCTCCTAAAGCTTGGACCACATCCATTACCTCCTCATAAAACTGGAAATCCTTGGTCTTCTTGGTTCCCACGTCATGACATGCTTATGCAAATGAAAATGAAGCAAATTAATCATCTCCTTCTCTGTTGGCTGGAAGAATGCATGCTTAATGTTTTGATACATGATATTAGCTCTCTCTTCTACTCTCATGGTTGAATACTGATATCCATTATGGTGGGCCTCATAGTTCTAGTCACCTTTCTTCCTCTTCCACCAAATGATAGCCTAATCCACAAGTCTACTAGCCTAATTTCCTTTATTTTTGAAATATGAAATTTCTCGAGTCACTAGTATAGCTATATTTTCCTTTTTATACTCTTTCATTTCTATAGGAAATTAGCACCTAATTGATTAACAATATCAATCTCACTAACAATGATTACTAAGAAAGGTAATTCCACCAACTCTACCAAAAAATTTACCGTAGGAATAATAAAAGCAGAGGATTTGAAAGGAGCTCCATGAAAACCAAGCTCTCTAAATGGTATATCAAAATTTAGTTCAAAATATTTTAGATGAGGTTGCTCCCATATCTCTCTTACTCGCTTGACAAATACTTGAAACTCTACATTGATTTTATTTTTCATGTCCCTTTCTTGTTTTTCTTCTTCATTTTCATCAAGATCATACATTGACCTTCTTGCCCCTCCTAAAGTTTGGACCACATCCATTACCTCCACATAAAATTGGACATCCTTGGTCTTCTTGGTTCCCATGCCATGACATTCTTATGAAAATGAAAATGAATCAAAGTAATCATCTCCTTCTATGTTGGCTGGAAGAATGCATGCTTAATTTTTTGATACATGATATTAGCTCTCTCTTCTTATCTCATGGTTGAATACTAAAATCCATTATGGTGGGCCTCCAGAGTTCCAATCATCTTTCTTCCTGTTGCACCAAATGTTGGCCTAATCCACAAGTCTACCAGCCTAATTGCCTTTGTTTTTGAAATTTGAAGTTTCTCCTGAGTCACCAGTGTAGCTCTCTCTACCTTTTTAGACTCTTTCATTGCTATAGGAAATTAGTGCCTAATTGATTAACAATATCAATCTCACTAACAATGATTACTAAGAAAGCTAATTCCACCAACTCTACCAAATAGTTTATTGTAGGAACAATAAAGGTAGAGGCTTTGAAAGGAACACCAAGAAAACTAAGTTCTCTAAATGGTATATCAAACTCTAGTTCAAAATATTTTAGATGAGTCTTCTCCCATAGCTCTCTTACTCGCTTGACAAATCCTTGAAACTCTGCATTGATTTTATTTTTCTTGTCCCTCTCTTGCTGTTCTTCCTCAATTTCCTCAGGATCATACATTAACCTTCTTTCCCCTCCTAAATTTTGGACCACATCCATTACCTCCACATAAAACTGTACATCCTTGGTCTTCTTAGTTCCCACACCATGATATGGTTATGCAAATGAAAATGAAGCAAAGTAATCATCTCCTTCTTTGCTAGGTGGAATAATGCATGCTGAATGTTTTGAAACATGATATCAGCTCTCTCTTCTACTCTCATGGTTGAATACTGAAATCCATTATGGTAGGCCTCCATAGTTCCAGTCATCTTTCTTCCTCTTCCACCAAATGTTGCCCTGATCCACAAGTCTTCCAACCTAATTGGATTTGTTTTTGAAAGCTGAAGTTTCTCTTGAGTCACCAATGTAGCTCTTTCTACCTTTTCAAACTTTTTCATTGCTACAGATCATCTATGGTATTTAATAATTTGTACCACGTGGTTTATGTGCTTTGAATCCTTGGATATAAAGGAAATTTCCTTAACATAAATACTACTAGGGAATTTCAATGTTGGCATGTAGTTGACATTAAATCTAGTACCTCAAACATTGAAAATTATCCTTATATAATAATTCCCTCCATCTTGTTGGCTTGTAACACTCTTGATGGTAGCTACATGAAATGGAACCATGATTCCATATATGGGTACCAGAACAACATCATTTTTCATATCAACTTGAATCATGAGCTCTCTAGAAATAGGGATATCATCCACATTTTTGTATGACACCATCATAGTCAATGGCTTGGAAGAGTTATGTCCATCTCCTATACCAATGCCCACTGCAAGAAATCTTTTTGTAGTCTCCTCATTCTTTTTCCTTGCAAGTTATGCTTGGTATTGCCAGTGTTGCTCTTCCTTAGTCATCTCTAGATTATCAAATCATAAGGTTTCCTTGGAGATGCCTAATTATCCTCCATTTACCTCAACCTTGGGTTTTTGTTTGACTTCCTCATCTTCATCATCATCATTTAAATGAGTATGCAACATCAGTGTATACTTTGGAGCTAACCCTAGTTGTATTTTTAGGCCCTTTATCCTTAACAACCACAGTGTCAACAAGGAGCAATGAATAATTTTATGTTTTGGGGTTACTAGTCTACAACTACAAATTTTGAAACCCAAGTGATCATTAAAATTCATTCCAGCCTTCACAATTTTATCATTTCTTGAATTCAAACTTAAACTAGACTGTCAAAATTCGATCCCTATTCTATTTCTGTAGACTTTGTAAGATGAGGCAAAATTTCAAGGCCATCTATTTGAAGTACCTCCATAGCTTCCTTATATTAACATACATGAACATAATATGATTATATACATGAAAAGTTCACTTAAAAATAGTATAATCAAAGTATAAAATATGTTGAAGAACTATTCTCTGTATGCTCAAGTATTGTTGCATGGCATAGCTTGCTTACAAACATAAAACTAAACCATAAATGTTAAGTCTCAAATACAGGGACATATAAATTAGTTAATTCTTAAAGAACCTTTGAAGCATATTACAGGGCCAAAATGTCCTAGAAAAATGTCCAATTTTGAAAAATAGGAGAAGAAGATATATAGACCAATTAACTCTCAAAGGATCTTCAAGGCAAACATAATCATATATAGCACAAAATGTAGAGGGTTAGAAATTAAGATTATGTAATAGAATTTATAGTTGATAGTTAAACTGTATAACAAATATTTTTATGGTTTTTACTAACATTTATTAGAATTGTTGCATGTTTTACATCATTGGAATGACATATTAGCTGTAACTTTTTTGAAATTTTATTATGGTATGTGCACTTTGATATGATGTAATATGATTATGGTTTCATCTCATATGTTGTAATATTAGATATATAACAGAAAACTAAATTATTGCATGAAATAAATAATTTTTCATTTTAAATGTTTTTTTTGCAAAACACGGGTCTTCCAGAAGATCAAGATGATCCTCATCATGATATAGATATGGAAGACACCGAGGCCGATGAAAATTATGATAATTACGATTATGATCATGATGATGATGATGATGACGTAGTTGCTAGTAATACCCAGTGACATTCATGATCATATAGATTACATCATGGATCATTACTGATATATCATTACAATGATGATGATGATCATGATGGTGGTGATGATGATGAGGTAGTTGTTGGTAGTACCTAGTGACATTCATGATCATATAGAATGCATCATGGATCATTGTTGATATATTGTTATGATGCCTCTTTTCATGGTTACTATGATATGCATCATTTTCATGGCCTATAGTACCATATATTTGAGATGTATCAGTTTCACTTATATCATTTGGACATGTATCATCTTGACTTGTATCAATTTGAGTTACAAAATTTACCATTTTTACTTATATCATTTGTACATGTATCATTTTGACTTATGTCGATTGTTGGACGTGTCATTTTGACATGTTATTGATCTACTAGCATATTTGAATTTCACTTGTTTTAGTTATAGATGATGATAATCTTATCAGTATTGGCTTGTCAATTTATATATATTAAAAGTGGTTGATGATTTTTTGATGGATATTTATTATGTATGATGATTTTAATTTACTTCTCAGGACGGATGTTGTCAAATTCAATTAAATTATAGATATTTGACTCACTTGTTTTAATTATAGATGATGATCGTGTTATAATAATTATCTTGTTATTTAATCATACAAGTTAAATAATTAAATTACTTACTCTATAATCATATGAATTAAATAAGAGGCATGATATATTTAACTAATTAAATTGAAATAAAACATATTAAATTAATAAATGGATGTAAAACAAGAAGCATTTTTAGAAGAAAAAAATAAAGTAGCAATGGAAGCCAAACTAGAAGCAAACCAAAAGAAATCTTGGAAGCAACATTGGAAGCAAAACCAAAAGTAAACCTAGAAGCAAAACTAGAAGAAAAACTAGAAGCAACCCTGGAAGAAAAAATGGAAGAAAACCTAGAAGCAAAACTGGAAGCAAACCAGGAAAAAAAACTGGAAGTAAAATTGTAAGCAAAATTGTAAGCAAAATTGGAAGCAAAATTGGAAGAAAAATTGGAAGCAAAACTGGAAGCAAAATTGGAAGCGAAATTGGAAGAAAAATTGAAAGAAAAACTGGAAACAAACCTAGAAGAAAAACTAGGAAGAAAACCTGGAAGCAAAGGCCAGGAAGCAAAGTGAGCCTCAGTGGTAGCAAGGTGGAAGCAAAGGCGGAAGCAAAATTAGGAGCAAAACTGAAGAAAAACTAGAAGCAAACCTAGAAGAAAAACTAGGAAGCAAACCTAGAAGCAAAACTAGAAGGAAACCCAGAAGATAAACTAGAAGCAAAACTGGACGCAAAACTAGAAGAAAATTTTGAAGCAAAACTGGAAGAAAAACTAGAAGCAAAATTGGAAGCAAACCTGAAAGCAAAATCGAAAGAAAAAATGGAAGCAAAACTAGAAGAAAACTTGGAAGTAGACTTGGAAGCAAACCTAGAAGCAAACCTAGAAGCAAAACTAGAAGCAAAAATGGAAGTAAAACTAGAAGCAAATTTGGAAGAAAATTTGGAAGCAAAACTGGAAGCAAAATTGGAAGCAAAATCAGAAGCAAACCTAGAAGAAAAACTGGAAGCAAAACTGGAAGCAAACCTGGGAGCAAAACTAGAAGAAAAACCGAGAATAGAAATGGAAGAAAAACTAGAAACCAAATTGGGTTCTAATTTAGGAGTTATTTCTAATGTTATTTCTCAGCGCTATTCTTGGTGCTAAAAGAGGTGCTATTGTTGGCACGACTTTTTTAGTGCTAAATCTGGCACTAAATCTAGCAAAAATTATGGTGCAAAAATTCTGGTGCAAAATCCAACGCCGAAATGAACATGCCATTTAGCTCCAAATTTAAATGCATCATGAGATGTGTCCAATTGATGGACTCAAATACACTAAAATATGATGCTATTTTAGGCACTAATTACCTATTGTGTTGTAGTGCTCCCACCCCTCTCTCCCACTTTTTCTCCCTCTCCCTTTCTCTCAGGTCTCTCCCTCTCTCATAGGTTTCTCCCTCCCACCCCCTCTCCCTCCCTCTCTCTCAAGTCTCTCCCTCATACTCTCTCTCTCTCACTCCCTCTTTCTCTTTCTCTCTCTCTCACTTCCTCTATCTCTCTCCATCTATCTCTCCCTCTCTCTTAGGTATCTCTCTCCCACCCCTTCCCCCCCTCTCTCTCTCTCCTCCTCTCTCTTAGGTATCTCCATCCCACACTCTCTCCCTCTCCCTCTCTCTTAGGTATCTCCCTCCAACCCCCTCTTCCTCCCTCTCTCTCAAGTCTCTCCCTCCTACCCCCTCCCTTTCTCAAGTCTCTCTCACGTTCTCTCTCACTAACTCCCTTTATCTCTCTCCCACTCCCTCTCTCTCTCTCACTCCCTCTATCTCTCCCTCTATCTCTTTCACTACCTCTATCTCTCTCCCATCCATTTATCTCTCACTCCCTCTCTCTTCCCCTCCCTCCCTCTCTCTCCCTCTCTCTCTCCCCTCTCTTAGGTAGGAGGGAGAGACTTGAGAGAGAGTGAGAGGGAGTGAGAGAGAAATATGGTTGAGGGTTGAGGGTTTAGGGTTGAGTGTTGATTGTTGTGTGTTTAAGGGTTGAGGGTATAGGGTTGAGGGATTAGGTTTGAGGGTAGAGGGTATGGGGTTGAGGGTAGAGGGTAGAGGGTAGAGGGTTTAAAGGTTGAGGGTTTAAGTTTAGGGTTGAGTGTTTAAGGGTTTAATGGTTGAGGGTATAGGGTTGAGGGATTAGGGTAGAGAGGGAGGAATGGATGGAGGGAGAGATGGAGGGAGAAGTGAGATAGAGAGAATGAGAGAAGAGAAGGGAGGGAAAGAGACATATGAGGGTTGAGGATCCAATGTTTAGGTTAGAGGGTTGATAATTGAGGGCATAAGGTTGAGGCCCTATAAGGTTAATGGATTAGGGTAGATAGAGAGAGAGGGAGAGGGTTTAGGGTAGATTGCAAAGGGTAGAGGATTACGGGTAGAGGGTAGAGAGTTAACCATAGAGGGGAGAGAAACATAGGGAGTGAGAGAGAGACTTGAGAATGGGAGAAGGGGAAGGAGGGAGATACTTTAGAGAGAGATATATAGAGGATTAAGGGTTTAGGGTCGAGGGTAGAGGGTAAAGGGTAGAGGGTAGAGGGTAGAGGGTAGAGGGTAGAGGGTAGAGGGTAGAGGGTTTAAGGGTTTAGGGTTTAAGAGTAGAGGGTAGATGGTTTAAGTTTTAGGGTTTAAGGGTTGAGGGTTGAGGGACTAGGGTAGAGAGTTTAGTTGGGTTTAAGGGTTGATGGTATAGGGTTGAGGGTAGAGGGTATTAGGTTGAGGGTAGAGGGTAGAGGGTTTAAGGGTTTAGAGTTTAAGGGTTGAGATGATGGAAGGAGAGATGGAGGGAGACATGAAATATATATATATATATAAAGAGAGAGGGGGTTGAAGGTTTAGGGTTGAGGGTAGAGGGTAGAGGGTGAAGGGTAAATGGTATATATGGTTTTAAGGGTTTTAGGGTTTAGGGTTTAAGGGTAGAAGTCTAAGGGTTTAGGGTTTAAGGGTTTAAGGGTTAAGGAGTAGATGGTAGATGGTTGAGGGTTTAAGGGTTTAAGAGTTGAGGTTGGGTAGAGAGAGAGAGAGAGGGTTGAGGGTTTAGGGTTGAGGGTTAAGGGTAGAGGGTATATGGTTAAGGGTTTAGGGTTTAGGGATTATGGTTTACGGTTTAAGGGTAGAGGGTGTGGGGATGAGAGAGAGAGAGGGGGGTTGAGGGTTTAGGGTTTGGGGTAAAGGGTAGGGGGCTAACAGTAGAGGGTAGAGGTTTTAAGGGTTTAGAGTTTAGGGTTTAAGGTTTAAGGGTAGAGGGTAGAGGGTAGAGGGTTGAGGGTTGAGGGTTTTAGGGTTGAGAGAGAGAGGGGGGGTTGAGAGTAGACGGTTAAGGGTAGAGGGTAGAGGGTTTAGGGTTTAGGGTTTAGGGTTGAGGCTTTTAGGGTTTTACAGTTGAGGCTTGATGGTAGAGGGTAGAACAAAATATCACAAATAACAAATTATATGTGTCTCAACAATATTATACAAGACCTTATAGATCAAGGGAAAGTAAATATCAAACATCCTAGTACATCTAGAATGATCTAGGGATTTAGAATTATCCAATCCCTAACCATGACAAGGGAAATGACTTGTGAAAATAAAAGGATTATAACAAAGTCAATCATTCCTATGATAATGTAGTAGTCCTGATGTATACAAGAATGAAATAATATCATTTATTGTATCACAATATATATTAAAAATATTGAGTTTGGAGTCACCACATGAAAATGGAAGGTCTCCATTCACAGAGCTCCACCCCAATCTAAAATATTAACTAAAGTGCTACCAATTGATTATAGTCTTGTAGAAAATCTTAAGAAAATACCAGCTCATATATCTATTTTAGAGCTTCTTCGGATATCTCCAACACATAAACAAGTTTTAGACAAGGAACTCCTTGAATCATCTATTACTATAAATATAGATACTAATTAATTATCGGATATGGTAGGACACATTGTATCTAATTACAATCTAGTATTCATTGAAAAAAATCTCCCTTCCATTATATATTATAATCATGCCTTACATCTAGAAGTCTTTATCCATAAGAATAAAATTGAGAGCTCAACTTGGTAGATGGTGGAGTAGGATTAAACATATGTACTTTGGGACTTTTTAAATAATTGGGATACTCTAAAGAGGTTATTGAGAGATAGAAGGGAATTATTATTAGCTCATAAGATGTAATGAACATGAGTTAAAAGGAACTATCAAAATCTCCATTTAAGTTGGTCCAACTATTGCAAAGACAACATGTCAAGTCCTGAACATTGATTGACCATATAACATACTCCTAATATTCCCATGGATACATGCCATTTAGGACGTCCCTTCAACTTACCATTAATGAATAAAATTCCCTTATAACAATACCAAATTCACCATTTATAGTGACCCACAACCTTTTAGTATTGTAAGAACTTGGAAGAGAAAAATAGAAAACTACTCCAAGTTCCCAATAATGATATCACATCATATTCAAAATCTTACATTGATCCATCAACATTAGCCTCATTATCCACTATCGATAAACCCCTTCCATAGATCAAGGTTCAAGTACAAGAAAATAATTGTGGATAATATGGAAACCACAACACATTGATAAAACCTACTCTATTATTAGATAAAAACCTATTGTTTTCTCCAAGTGGGGAGAAATTAAGAAAGAATTCATAGAAGAAGATATCTCCCAATGGTTGTACAAATAGGAAGAAGAAAAAAAGACTAACACTTTATCTTGAACTAGCAAAGGTTTTCAAATTATCAAGAACATGGGATTCACAAGCCATGGTGGCCTTGGTAAACATAAAAAAGGGATAAGAGAACCCATTATTTTGGAAAAATGATAGAAATATCATGGGATTAGATACAATTCATTAGATATTTCCACCTATAACATCAAGAGTACACTTAGTGAGGTAGTTGGAGTTTCTCCTGCAGTTAATATTTATAACAATGATATTATCGAGGACTCTCCCATATATATCACAAAATTATTTCAAAATTCATCTATCAATACCATTACCATCTCATCCTTTACAACTGATAGGGAGGTTGGGTGAACCAATCACTGATTCATGCTCTAGGTCTTGTTTGGAAGACCTCTAAGGTGTCTCACTCCACCAATTTAACCTATGGGACCTTCTAGTACTTAGGATCCCCTGGTCTTTCTTTTTCAACCCCAAACTATCAACACAAATTCTTTCTACCAAGTCAAATCTTGGTGCAAAATTGCAACTCTAACCTTAGCCCTTAATCCACCCTAAAGGCTACAAACCTCCAAATTAAAGAATTAAACTTTGCAAGGGTTTGTATGTGCTTAAAAATACTTCAATCCATCCTACTATGGTTCTTGAAGGTCCACCTAACTCCAATTCTTGGTCACTTTCACCAAACCCTCATTTAGGTCTTGAAAAGGCTACTAGCCCTAGGAGCCCCAATTAGGTCTCCTTCTTCGAGAAAATAGGTTGATTCTCTCAATATTTACAAAGAACCCCCAATATTTCTTTGAGATTCCTGGTTCATGTGAACACCTCTCAAATATTTTTAAGGTCTTGGGTCCTAACTACCCATACAAAGCCTTAGCTTGAAAATAGCAAATACTAGGGTTTCTTAAGCCATTTTCTGGTTACTCTCAAACTGTCAAGTCTTTCACTGACTAGATGAGTTAGTGGAGTTTCCTCCTAATTACCAAACCTTAGCAAGACTCCCACCTACCTTCTCCAAAAGGAAATTAGTCAATAATTTGTCACCCCTGCAAATTATGTGCTTTGCACTTAAGTCTTCCTAGTCAGGTACTTCCCTGGCTTGCCTAGGGCAAGACTTCCACAGTGGCTCCTATGCTTTCACTAACCCTACATCCTACCATATATACATACATGAAGTCTAGTCACTGTTCCCAAAGGGTCGTAGAATTTGTATGGTGGGAAAGTGAACTAATACTCCATTTTCTCAAAACTATCTAGTTTAGACCAGCAACAGGGTGAAAACAAACTATTTACAAACACTGATTGAAACTAAATAAATAAGACTAATAAATGGCACACAATTCTTGAGAAATCACTAAACTACATCCTACGCAAAACACAATGCCATGGTTAATCCATTAAAATCTCACTTCAAAGCAAAAAATAGAAAATTCACTCAAACACACTATTTTCTTCAATTCACAAACTTCAAAGCAATACAAAAATGCTTCCAACCCTTCTCCAATGCCGAGGCATTCCTTAAATAGGGTTCCTCCATCAGTTATTCTCCCTTGGGCTCTTCTTGGCCGTATGAAGCTCTAATTGAGCATTATTTTGCAAAATTGAAAAGCAATTCCTAAAAAATCCTAAAACCTTATTTTGGACTAGATCCTAATGATGCCTCATCTATGGTCAACATGACCTTCATTCGAGATCAACACCCAATCAAAAATTCCACTAAGGTACAACCAAAAAATGAACATGGAAAGATGACAAGTTGGCCTAAACAAATGCCAAAATATGACCTTCAAAACAATCTAAGGCAATGATTCATGCTCTAGGTCTTGTTTGGAAGACCTCTAAGGTGTCTCACTCCACCAGTTTAACCTATAGGACCATCTAGTACTTAGGATCCCATGGTCTGGATTTCCCGACCCCAAACTATCAACACAAATTCTTTCTACCAAGTCAAATCTTGGTGCAAACTTGCAACTCTAACCTTAGCCCTTAATCCACCCTAAACGCTACAAACCTCCAAATTAAAGAATTAAACTTTGCAAGGATGTGGAGGTGCTTCAAAAGACTTCAATCCATCCTACTATGGTTCTTGAAGGTCCACCTAACTCCAATTCTTGGTCGCTTTCACCAAACCATCATTTAGGTCTTGAAAAGGCTACTAGCCCTAGGAGCCCCAATTAGGTCTCCTTCTCCGAGAAAATAGGTTGATTCTCTCAATATTTTCAAAGAACCCCCAATCTTTCTCTGAGATTCCTAGTTCATGTGAACACCTCTCAAATATTTTTAAGGTCTTGGGTCTTAACTGCCCATAATAAGCCTTAGCTTGAAAATAGCAAATACTAGGGTTTCTTAAGCCATTTTCTGGTTACTCTCAAACTATCAAGTCTTTCACTGACCAGATGAGTTATTGGAGTTTCCTCCTAATTACCAGACCTTAGAAAGACTCCCACCTGCCTTCTCCAAAAGGAAATTAGTCAAGAATTTGTCACCCCTGCAAATTATGTGCTCTGCACTTAAGTCTTCCTAGTCAGGCACTTCCCTGGCTCACCTAGGGCAAGAATTCCACAATGGCTCCTGTGCGTTCACAAACCCTACATCCTACCATATATATGTACATGGAGTCTAGTCACTATTCCCAAAGGTTCGTACAAATTTTACGATGGGAAAGTGATCTAATACTCCATTTTCTCAAAACTGTCTAGTTCAGACCAGCAACAGGGTGAAAACAAACTATTTACAAACAATGATTAAAACTGAATAAAGAAGACTAATAAATGGCACACAATGCTTGTGAAATCACTAAAGTTTATCCTACAAAAAACACAGTGCCATGTTTAATCCATTAAAATCTCACTTCATTGAAAAAATTAGAAAATTCACTCAAACACACTGTTTTCTTCAATTCACAAACTTCAAAGCAATAAAAAAATTCTTCCAACCCTTCTCCAATGCCAAGGCATTCCTTAAATAGGGTTCCTCCATCAGTTATTCTCCCTTGGGCTCTTCTTGGCTGTATGAAGCTCTAATTGAGCATTATTTTGCAAAATTGAAAAGCAATTCCTAAAAAATCCTATAACCTTATTTTGGACTAGATCCTAATGATGCCTCAACTATGATCAACATGACCTTCATTAGAGATCAACACCCAATCAAAGATAGATAGGAAGGTTGGGTGAACCAATAACAGATTCATGCTCTAGGTCTTGTTTGGAAGACATCTAAGGTGTCTCACTCCACCAATTTAACCTATAGGACCTTCTAGTACTTAGGATCCCCTGGTCTTGCTTTACCAACCCCAAACTATCAACACAAATTCTTTCTACCAAGTCAAATCTTGGTGCAAACTTGCAACTCTAACCTTAGAGGTTGGGTGAACCAATCACTGATTCATGCTCTAGGTCTTATTTGGAAGACCTATAAGGTGTCTCACTCCACCAGTTTAACTTATATTACCTTCTAGTACTTAGGATCCCCTAGTCTTTCTTTGCCAACCCCAAACTATCAACACAAATTCTTTCTACCAAGTCAAACCTTGGTGCAAACTTGCAACTCTAACCTTAGGCCTTAATCCACCCTAAACACTACAGACCTCCAAATTAAAGAATTAAACTTTGCAAGGGTGTGGAGGTGCTTCAAAAGACTTTAATCCATCCTACTATGGTTCTTGAAGGTCCACCTAACTCCAATTCTTGGTCGCTTTCACCAAACCATCATTTAGGTCTTGAAAAGGCTACTAGCCCTAGGAGCCCCAATTAGGTCTCCTTCTCCAAGAAAATAGCTTGATTGTCTCAATCTTTCTAAAGAACCCCCAATTTTTATTTGAGATTCCTAGTTCATGTGAACACCTCTCAAATATTTTTAAGGTCTTGGGTCTTAACTGCTCGTAGAAAGCCTTAGCTTGAAAATAGAAAATACTAGGGTTTCTTAAGCCATTTTCTAGTTACTCTCAAACTATCAAGTCTTTCACCAACCAGATGAGTTAGTGAAGTTTCCTCCTAATTACTAGACCTTAGCAAGACTCCCACCTACCTTCTCCAAAAGGAAATTAGTCAAGAATTTTTCACCCCTACAAATTATGTGTTCTGCACTTAAGTCTTCCTAGCCGGGCATTTCCCTGGCTCGCCTAGGAAAAGACTTCCACAGTGGCTCCTGTGCTTTCACAAACCCTACATCCTACCATGTATACATACATGGAGTCTAGTCATTTTTCCCAAAGGTTCGTACAATTTGTACAATGGGAAAGTGAACTAATACTCCATTTTCTCAAAACTATCTGGTTCAGACCAGCAATAGGGTGAAAACAAACTATTTACAAATAGTGATTGAAATTGAATAAAGAAGACTAATAAATGGCACACAATGCTTGAGAAATCACTACACTACAACCTACACAAAACATAGTGCCATGGTTAATCCATTAAAAGCTCACTTCAAAGCAAAAATTAGAAAATTCACTCAAACACACTATTTTCTTCAATTCACAAACTTCAAAGCAATACAAAAATGCTTCCAACCCTTCTCCAATTCCGAGGCATTCCTTAAATAGGGTTCCTCCATCAGTTATTCTCCCTTGGGCTCTTCTTGGCCGTATGAAGCTCTAATTGAGCATTATTTTTCAAAATTGAAAAGCAATTCCTAAAAAATCCTAAAACCTTATTTTGGACTAGATCCTAATGATGCCTCATCTAGGGTCAACATGACCTTCATTCGAGATCAACACCCAATCAAAAATGCCACTAAGGCACAACCAAAAAATGAACATGGAAAGATGACAAGTTGGCCTGAGCAAATGCCAAAATACGACCTTCAAAACAATACAAGGCTATCTATGGGTGCTCCTGCACCAACATCACTATCACCTGATAATACACTTCAACTCATTTACCCCCAACTTGTCGATTGGTACCAACAACATGAACCAATTTTGTACATTTTTAAAAGCAATGAGGCTATTGCTTAATTTATGGGGCTTAGAGATGGCATACATCATGGGGATCACAAAGAAGGATTTTATATAGAACTTTATGTAAAGTCATACTTTGGGGGAAACGCCAAATCATTCAATTCCAAAAGTGAAAATGTAAAAATAAAAAATGGATCCCCTAGCAAAAACCACAACATGGCGCTTTATAATTGTGAAAAAGTAAAAATAAAGGACATATCCAAAGGTGGAAACCTCTTTGAGGCACTTGAGGATGAAGGAATCTACCTACTTATTAGTGCTAAACATCAATAAAATAAATGGTACTAGTAGAAGACTCAAAAAAAAAAAAAATTGGAATAATCGACAAACCTCATATCACCTACTTTGCAACATCTTTAGATCCTAAAGAGAAACAAGGTTTTACATCATTCCTATGGGAAAGGAAAAACAAATTTACTTGGTACTACATATACATGTTGGTATTAGACACAAAACTAGTGGTACAACACTTGATAGAAGCTAGCAACACTGAGAAGGGGGGGTGAATCAGTGTTCTACAAAAACTAATTCTTTTATTTTGATCTTCAATCCACTTGACACATTTAATTAAAATCAATATGCAAAAACAGAAAACAAGAAACCACACAACCATAACACAAATATTTTTACATGGAAACCTTGTAAGGGGAAAAACCATGGTGGATGGCCAATCCACAATAAGTTCTGAGTATACTCAAAATAATTATTACAAAATGGGAATGCACTTGCATTCAAGTTCACTGCCTAGAGCTCACTGCTCAAAATGGGGCTCACTGCCCTTACAAAAGTTTGGAATAGATCCAAAAGAAAATGATCTGAGATAATAGCATCTTCCAATGCTTGATTACAGTTCTGGTTTAGCTCTAATGTCAAACTTTTGTCCTAATGACTGATGAACTTTTGCTCTGTTCTGCTCAAGTTCACACACAAAATATTTATGCACAAGTGAAACTGCACATGATATCACTCAAATACAACTTATAAAATTGTAAAATACATGAAACCCCCTTTTTTTATTATTGTGATTATATCTCCAAATTATATGACTGATCATCTAAATATATCCACTCACAAGGAATCAACTACCACAGGTCAGCTTCAACAAGACTTAATAAAATTCGCAACTAGTTGGCCCAATTGATGGATAATTTAAATGTGGATCTGAACAAGTTGGCTATACAATAGATAGGAACAATAATTAAACATATGAGCTCGAAGATAATTAAAATAATTCAACTTTATACACCCACTACACATTATTACCACTAAGTCAACTTTATCAAGCAAATAGACAGAAGATGTCCAACCGTACCTACTCAACCATATAGCCACAAAAAAAACTTCACGAGATTAAATAACAATATGCTCCATGTGTCTGAAAAAAAATTCATTGATCCACAACCCAAAATGGTGATCCGATGAAGCTATCAAACTGGATGCCCTATTTTGTCAATAACACTATCGATAACACACAATTTTCATTTCCTCTACTAGTGCGACTGAATGCATAAATGTTGACTAAAAAGGTCACTTTAGTTGCCATCAATGACAACACTAGAAGCCAAAAATCATGTCCCACTTGCATCATATGCTAACAATCTCCCCCTTTGGCATTGATGACAACACTTAGTGAAAAATGACTAAGTGTCGAGATTAACATACTGTCAGTATATAAAATACTGAATAATGTCCTACTACAAAATATTACTCCCCCTAAGAGTAATAAGACATTTTTTACTACACTCTCTCTCCCCCTTTGACATCAATGAAAAAATTGGGGATACAAAACTATTTAGGTATTATCTAGAGACTTACAACAATTTGAAGATGTATTCAAAGAAATTTTTCAATTCAATAAGGGTGGAGTCCCAAATACTCTTCAAACTTTCCAAAATGGTGATGTGACCATAGATAAGATAGGATAATGTTTCTATTGCTTCTAGGCTTACCAAATCAGGGGCAATTACAACACTTTTTGCTTCCTTTAAATCATTTTCCATCATCTCAATTTTTGTACTAATTAGTCCCCTTAAGTCACTTAATCTGCTAATGATTCTTTCATTTTCAAACTTTAAATTCTTTATTTGATCAAGCAAGGATATTACCTAACAATCCTGAAGACACACACTACCATCCAAAGGATCAAGGTTGTTGGAAATGATAGCCAACTGCTACTCAATGTCTTTTATCTTCTTTTCATTTGCAGTTGTAAATTTTGGCAGGATTAAGTAGGATTTGTACACATTTCGTCCTTTAGTTATACCACTTTGAGTGTGTTGAATCCAAATTTCTAACGACTTCCTATCTTTGGAGATTAACTAGATTAGGTTGCCAAGTCTTTCCTCCTTAAATTCCTTTCTCACTTTAACCAAGGTTGAGTCCTCAAAGGATTTGAAATGATAATCAACTGAGTTTATTAATCTTTTTAACTCATTGGAGGTGGAGCCTGATGGGTCCAAAGCATGCATAGGAAGTAGTTTCTGTAGAACTCCAGAGGAAAGTTTTAATAGCTCACTATCTTTGATGTGGTATTTCAATATTTTCTCATTTGCTTTTTTTTGAGCTATTTTGATGACTTTCAACATCTGAATTGGAGATAACATAGATAAATTGATTGAATTCTCATCAAATTCAGAATTTGATTCTATGTGCTGCTCCAATAGAGATTCACTTGCTTTATATGGGTTGATTTCTAGCTACTTACCCTTGTTAGATTCAGACTAAACTTATGGAATGGCTTTTGGAGTTTCCTTTTCTTCAGCAGGAACTTCTCTACCCTCTGTAATCTCCTCAACTTGTTGGACTTAGTTGGTGCAGGAGTCTCAACTTTTTCATTAATGGAAGGAGTTAAAGTATCCTAAAATACTAAAAAATGAGATACATTTATGTCTTCCACATTCTCATTTTCTTCTCCTAACACCTCTACTTCCTCATCTTCACTCCCTTCTTTCACTACTTAATTTGCATTTCCTTATTCTAATTTATTTACTTCCACATTTATATCTTCATGACCTTTAGTTTTTTTAGTATTGACTTCTTCAACATTTGTCTTTTGTGTTGACAAAAATCCTTCCAAAATTGCCTTGGTCTCATTCATCACAACTTCGGTGTCACCAATCATAAGTTTATTTATTCTTGATTTGGTTCTGAATTCCTATTTGAATCTTAGAAGAAGTGAGTCCATTTCTTCAAACCCCATCCCAGGACATAGATCAACAAGAACCCTTTTTCTCAAATTATCTTCCTTAGTTCTAGCAGTTTCCCTTCTTGACTCTAAAGATTTATATAGGCTTGTAGGCAAGCTAGACATAATCTCAACAAGAGTTTTATTGAAAGCATTTAAATGCTTAATTGCAACTTCTTCAAGAATCCTTTTACCATAATCATCTAAAGTCTCAAATAGATCACAAATAGGTTTGAGATTACCATCAACTACTATTGCATTTTCAATTTCTTCCACAGACATGCTGGGCTTGACAATTTTGGGCTTCTTTTGAGCTTCTTCACTTTTCCTGCAAGGCTTCCTTTTGTTCAGCTTGATCGCATGAGTCCTTGTAGCCTTCAATTGTCTTACTATTTATTCTGAATCTATCTCTTCTTCTTCTTCTATGGATGCAACTTTGTAAGCTCTTGAAATTTTTCTCTTCTTCTTTCTTTCAGAGGCTTCTTCCTTACTTGGCTAGGTAGCAGGGGAACTCCTAGTTGTTCTAGTTGAAGATGTTCCCTGACCAACTTTTATTACTTTTTCCTTCCCCTTTGCTACTTCAGCTTCAGCTTCATCCCTTTGTATTCTTATTTCTTTTAGTTTTTCAACTCATGGAATACCCATATTCTCTATAAGGATTTCAGTTTCCTTCCTTACTTTCCTAATGGACACTGGTTTCCTTAAGTTTGAGTGAACTTGTAGACTTTTCTCAGTGTATGTACCAAACCTCTCTTCATTAGGATCTAGAGGTGAGTTTAACAGATGTTCTACATACATCTTCAAAATATTTCCATCTACCTCATATCCCATCAGCATGATCCAAATTAACCTAGGATTAGTGGCTTCCATGTAACATTGATCAATATCAATCATGAAGCATAAGGAGTCCTTGTACTGTTCTACTATGACTTCAGGTATCCTTTCTCTGGCATGCATATTTTTTTGAAATTTTTTGAAGTGACCCCATAGAATTGTGTTGTGGGTCTCCTGGTTTTGAAGATTGTATAGTATATCCCATATCTATACTACTAATAGAGTATCATTTCTCCACTGAACTTTCCAGAATCTTGGTACTTCACTTGAGAAGTAAAAATACAGATGGATCAACAGGCTTCTGAACTTGAAGACATTCTTTTTTTCCTTTTTGATCTTCTTAAAATTTTCAAGAAGTTGACCTTTGAGCACTTCGCATAAATCATAGTTTGCATTTTGCTTAATCATCTCATAGGCTGTATAGATAGCAGTTTCATATACTGAATTTTCTTAGCTCAAATGATAGATCTTATACCCTATGATCATGGAAGAAAATTTAACATCAATTTTGGCAATATCATTTATGGCCATTTCCCTTCTATCCCAATGAGAGCCAGTTGATTTAGTAACATCATCATTATTTATGTACTTCAATATAGGGAGTCTATCGAAAGAGTTTAAACCCATCACTACACAAATAGCTTCCTTGGAGATTTTAAATGGTATATCTAGCCACATAAATTCATCATGCACTCTGCTCAGAATGTATTGAACCCACTCATCCTCCTCAAATATGGGATACTTAATCTATTGAAAAAAGTTCTTGTCCACTAGGGTTTTAAATTCAGGTTTCACAGAGAAATCATCTTGCACTGTGTTCAAAGTATAATTCTAGCAACTGAGCACTACCCAAATCTTCAATGTTCACATGCACATATGCCCTAATATCTTCAATGTGTAGAACACCATATGACACAGAAGAAAATGCACCTAGGGGCTCAGTGTCTACTGATTTGTATGGATGCCACTTAAATTTTGGACTTGGCCTATCTTTAACTTCAACCAACAGTGGGGTAGACATGATTGAGAGAACAAAAATTTATAAGTTTTTTCTATAAATACCTTTTGGAGATGAAATGGAGGTCAATTCGTAAATTCCTTTTCGAGCTTGAATCTCCTTTCTGTTTTAGCAAGGGTTACCTTAGAGTGCTTTAGAATTCTTTTACTCGAATGAAATGTGACAAATGAGAGTAAGAATTTTTTTATTGTCATCGAACTTAACTTTTTACTTTTTCAATAAATGCTCTTGCCCTAATTTTGTAGGTTTTCAGACTTTTCGTATTCTGGGACAAACATTTTTTGTGTGGACCATTAATAATCGTCGTCGATACCTTAGCTTCATTCCACAGTATCTAAAGAAAAATCAATTTCCTATTGGACTCATCCAAATTCTAGTGCTAGCCATTTGTAGGGGATTTAGAAGATTTTCTTGACAGCTCCCCATATTGGCAGAGACCTCCAATTAGTTTCCAGAGGCATTACTAGAAGAGACTTCTAGTGCGGATCCATTTATGTCTATAGAGGGGTTCTTCCTCACCCATTTCTTCTGCATCTACTTCTTGATTTCATCCATAGTGATCTTTCCTTTTCCCTCAACATCTAGTTGCATGTTCTGTTTTACTAGACCTCTTCCATTCCAACAAAATTTGGAGGTGTGACCAAATTTATTGTAGTTGTAACAAACAATATTCCTCTATCTAATCCAATGGTTCCACTAGTTTTTCCTTGATCTGCATTGGTTAGCAACATGTCCAAATCTATTGCATGCATAACATTTTATGTCTCTAAGTAAACTATACATCATAATTTTTCACTCACTTGACTTATGGCCATACTTGTAGCAATTAAAGCATTGACTTGAAAATGGTCTAGTTGTAATCATCTTACTCCTACACTAAGAAGCCATATGACCAAATTTGTCACAAGCATAACAATAGCCATTAAATCTTTGAGCATTGGGTTACCTTACCAGATTCCTCTTGGATTCATTCACCTCGTTTCCTTGTTTGAATTTTCTTTTTCTAGAATTCCTTTGATCATATCTCCTTTGTCTAGATCTACAAATTTCTCTTTCTTCATATCCAAGACCTCGTTTATCACCATTAATTCTTTGACCTTTGATCAATTCATCAAGCTTGGCTGAGCTTGCTTGAGCTTGTAGTGAGTTTATCTTTGAGATCATCAAGTTGTTTTGCAAGCTCCTCTTCATTATTCTTGGTTTGTTCCAGCTCATCTTCTAGTCAGCTACATTGTTCACACTTTTCTCTCAAGGATTGTGCAAGCTTTTCTTCATTTTTCTTTCTATCCTCTAACTCCTTGGTCATCCTGATCACGATGGATTTTATCTCACGCTTCAAGGAAGCATTCTCTTGGGAAAAAAATTCACATTCTTCTATTTTATCCTTTAGGGCTTGACTAAGTTGTTCATCTTCACCAGTTTTGTTCTTCTACTTGAGCTGACCACATAATTCCTTTCTTTTCTCCCTTGATTCATTGATTTTTTCTTTCAATGACTAGATAAATTTTTCTACACTTTCAAGAATTTCTTGTAGTTCTCGGATCTCATATTTTGACCAGTCAAGATCATCCAAGGCTACCATGAGTTGTTGCAGACTACTTGTATCCATTGAATATACTTTCCAAGATCTCCCCAAGCTATTAGGCTTCTTTCGAGGAACAAGCTCTGATACCAATTGTTGGAAACAAGCAACACTGAGAGGGGGGGTGAATCAATGTTCTGTAAAAAAAAATTCTTTTATTCTAATCTTCAATCCACTTGACACGTTTAATTAAAACCAATATGTAGAAATAGAAAACAAGAAACCACACAACCATAACACAAGGATTTTTACATAGAAACCCTGTAGGGGAAAAACCACGGTGGATGGGAAATCCACAATAAGTTCTGAGTATAACCAAAAGAAGTATTACAAAATGGCAATGCACTTGCATTCAGGCTCATTACTCAAAATGGGGCTCACTGCCCTTACAAAATTTTGCAATAGATCCAAAAGAAAATGAACTAAGATAATAGCATATGCCAATGCTTGATTATAGTTCTGGTTTAGCTCTGATGTCAAACTTTTTTCCTGATGATTGATGAAGAACTTCTGCTCTATTCTACTCGAGTTCACACACAAAATCGTTATGTGCATGATATCGCTCAAATACAACTTAGACAATCGCAACATACACACAACCCATTTTTATTATTATTGTGATTATATCTCCAAATGATATGACTGATTATCTAAATATATCCAATCACAAGGAATCAATTGCCATAGGTCAGCTTCAACAAGACTTAATAAATTTTTTGCAAGTAGTCAACCCAATTGATGGATAATTTCAATGTTGATACGAACAAGTTAGCTATACAATAGCTAGGACCAATAATTAAACATTCAAGCTCAAAGATAATTAAAATAATTTAATAGTATACATTCACTACACACTATTACCACTAAGTCGGCTTTATCAAGCAAATAGATAGAAGATGTTCAACCAGACCTACTCAACCATATAGCCACAGAAAAAAATCACGAGATTCAATAATAATATGTTCCACGTGTCTGAAAAACAAATTCATCGATCCACAACCCAAAATGGTGATTTGGTGAAGCTATCAAACCAGATGCCCTATTTTGTTGATAACACCGCTGATAACACACAATTTTCATTTCCTCTGGCGATGCGATTGAATGCATAACTGTGGACCAAAAATGTGACTTCAGTTGCCATCAATGACAACACTAGAAGCCAAAAATCATGTCGACTTGCAACATATGCCAACAACACTAAGATAGTATATCCAGAATCAAAACTAGTTAAACATAAACTATGAAAAATACATACGCAAATAAACTACTTGTCAAAGTTGAGCTAAGAGACTCCTAGATGTTATTTTCATACGACCAATTGATTATGCAAAGTAGATTTATAATATAGTACCAATTTTCAATCCCATTGAGGGCATACAAATATGCATGTATTTTAGGGATCTTAACAAATCTTGTCCTAAGGACAACTTTCCATTGCCGAATATAGATATCATAGTGGATTTGGAAGTAGGTCATGAAATTCTTTTTGTAATGGATGTTTTTTCTTGATGTAATCAAATCTCTATAGCCCAAGAGGACCAACATAAGATATATTTTATTTTCCCTTGGGGTAAATATTTCTAGAATATTATGTCATTTGGTCTCAAAAACACAAGTGTCATCTACCAAAGATCCATGAAAATTATCTTCCATGACATGTTTCATAACATTATGGAAGACTATGTAGATGAAATCTTATAAAAAATAAATTACAAGAAAAGGACATCTAGAGGTTCTAGCACAACTAGTTGATAGATTAGAGAAATATCAAGTGATTCTTAATCCAAATAAATGTATCCTTGGCATGACTTCTGGAAAAATATTGGGATACATAGTGTCTCGTAGAGGCATCGAAGTGAACCCTACAAAATTCAAAGTAATTATTGATATGCCTCCTCTAAAAAATGTAAAGCAACTTTGTAGGACCTCCAAGGGAAACTATAATCCATTATAATATTCATAGCACAAATAGAAAATAAGTGTCACCTATTTACTCATCTCCTACACAAAGATATTACATTCAAATGGGATGAGAAATGCTAGCTATATTTTCAATAACTCAAGGATTAATAAGTAGGAGGTATTTTCCACAACGTGTCAAATTGTGATATTACTATTAGGATTCAGCCGTGTAGTTTACTATCATGAGAGACAGGTTCTTGTGAACCACTACTCATGAAACATGGGTAAATGAGTTTGACTTGTAAAACTACACGGTTGAATCCTGATAGTAATATCACAACTCAAGGATTATCTCGCATCACATCTATTTTTAATGTCACTAATTCCAAATAAACCCTTGATCCTATAGATTTTAGCTACATCAACAACATTATATGCTCACATGGCACAACATGATGACTCTGGGAAAGAGAGAAATTTATTGTACATTAGTTGAACATTAGTAGGCTATGAGCTTAATTATGCTCCCATTGAGTGAACATGTCTAGCAGTTATATTTTCTTCACAAAATCTTTGACACTACATGCTCAACCGCCAAATTAATCTTATCTCTAAACTAGATCCATTGAAGTATTTGTTATCAAAAGAAACACTCATATGATGCATGGTTAAATGGGTCATGATACTTAGCAAATTCAATATATAGTATGTAGACAAGAAATAAATCAAAGGACAAGTCATAGCAGATCAATTAGTGGAACGATTGGTATGTAATGATAATCCTTTCATATATAATTTATAGATGGAGTCTTCACTATCACTTAAAAAATTAAATGGAAGTTATAATTTTATGGATCACATACCCAACATGATTCAAGATCATGAATCTTATTTATCACACCTTAAGGTGATTTTTATCAAAATCATATTAGTTGGAATTTCCATGTACAAAGAACATAACTGAATATGAAGTACTTATTAAATAGGACTCAAAACGGTTGTACAATAGCAAATCAAAAGAGTTACAAGTCTATGGCAATTCACAACTAGTGCTAAGACAAGCTAATGATGACTACCAAACTAAGGATGAAAAATTCCTCCCTACAAAAGAATGACCGATAGCTTCAAATAATATTTTACTACTATCACCTTTGAGTAGATACTGAAAGTCAAGAACATAACTAAATATGAAGTACTTATTAAATAGGACTCAAAACGGTTGTACAATAGCAAATCAAAAGAGTTACAAGTCTATGGCAATTCACAACTAGTGCTAAGACAAGCTAATGATGACTACCAAACTAAGGATGAAAAATTCCCCCCCTACAAAAGAATGACCGATAGCTTCAAATAATATTTTACTACTATCACCTTTGAGTAGATATTGAAAGTCAAGAATAAACTTGAAAATGCTATGGAAACTATTGGGTATCTCCTAGACATGCCTCATAATAACCATAGATGTGTGTTTCTTGTTGAGAAATTATTGGTGTCAAAATTTGATGTGCCCAAATCCAAATTTATGTGTAAAATTATTGGTCCTAATTCTTCTTGATATTGCAACATTTACACCTACCTAAATAATGGTACCATACCACCTAACCTTACAATAAGCCTTAAGAAAGCATTTATACAAAATCATCTCACTTCACCATTCTTTGTGACACCCTTCATTGAAAGAGTCCCAATGGTACATTTCTTGGATGTCTTAACTCAAAAGAAGCTAGAATTTCCCTATGCGAGGTGCATGAAGGTGTTTGTGGGTCACATTCTAGTGGCCCTGTCCTTGCTAAGAAGCTATTGAGGATATGATACTATTCGCCTACTATGGATCAAGTGGAACATCAATTTGCTAAGAAATTTTTATAATGTCAATATCATGGTATCTTATTCACACACCAACACTAGTAACAACCTATCACAACACCATGGCCTTTTTCACAATGCAGACTCAACCTCATATGAAAGATCTCTCAAGATCTCTCCCTCATTATCCAATGGTCATAAATTCATTATCATTACCACTGAGTACTCTATGAAGTGAATAAAAGCCATCCCCCTCACAACACCATGGATCAAGTGGAACATTAGTTTACTAATAAATGTTTATAATTTCAATATCATGGTGATCTTATTCACACACCAACACTAGTTACAACCTATCACAACACCATGGCCTTTTTAACAATGCAGACTCAACCTCACAGGAAAGATCTCTCCCACATTATCCAATGGTTGTAAATTCATTATCATTGCCATTGAGTATTGTGTGAAGTGGATCAAAGCCTTCCCCCTCACCTACATTATTGGGGAAAAAGTATCAAAGTTGATCCTAAACTATCTATTTTTTTGTTATGGTGTTCCCCATGCCATCATCATAGATAATGGTACACCCTTTAAAAATTAGGATGTTTGAAATATTTTCTCCCAATTTTATATCCAACATTTCTTTTCCATGCCATATTACCCCTAGGGAAATGGTCAAGCTAAAGCATCTAACAAGACTATCCTAAAAATTCTTAAAAGAAAGTTAATGATGTGGGCCATGATTGGCACCTCCAGCTTAATCTAACCTTATGGGATTATTGTACTAGTATCCACATTCCTGCTGGTGCTACACCATATTCCCCAATTTATGGCATTAAGAAAATCTCACATATCAAGGTCAAACTTCCTTCATTAGGAGTGTTGTTGCAACATCTTATCAATAATGAAAAATACAAAGTATCCAGATTAAATGGGCTAGAATAGCTCTAGATGAAATATGTCTTAGTGCACTTAAGCATGTACAATATTATCAAAAGCATCTTCATCATAGTTATTAAAGAATATTAGGGTGCTGCCACAATAATGGGTTACACTTTTTGGGACATCTTCATTTTTCCTTGAAGTCACATATTTTTAGAAAATACAATGATTTATGACTTTAAAGGTTTCATTTAAATTATTTTAATTAAACAGGGATTGATCAAACCCCCTTGGATAGAGCCTTGTTAGATTTAAACCATACCTATAATCAAGCCTCCTCTACACCTATCAAAATGTTGATAAAAAACCACTTTTGATTTACCTTTTGGGTGATCAAATGAATTCACTTAAAATTTATGTTTTGTAAGCCTATAACCCTTATTATAAGCTTCCCAAAAAGTATAATTTTAAATATGTTTAATTTGATCATTATATTTATTTTTTATTTCTTGTGAATGTAGGATTTTCAATGAACATCAAGTTCTTTATTTCACACATACGAAAAAATAGAAAAATAGAGAAAAAAATTCTAAAAAATAAATGTGCACTAGGTATTGATATCTGTATTCCAACAAAAAAAAATAAGTTAATTTGAATGAATACAAAAAAAGTTATGTGGGCTGAAGGACACCTCTGTCCAAATTATAATTACGCTGACTTGGAAAAATAATTAAAAAAAATATGTAACAAAAAAATATGAAAAAATATCCATTCCCTAGATATTGGTGTGAAAAATTTGTATTTTAAAAATTAGAATTGTATCCTATCTATAAAAAAAGTTATGTGGGTCGAAGTAAACATCACTTTTTAAAAATGATGATTAGTAGAAAAAACAAGTTATTAAAAATTACATAAAATGATTCACAATTTATTTTTTGACTTTTTTAAAAAAATATAATTAGAATCTACACAAAATATCTAAAAAATAACTAGTTTGATTCATCTTCAAAACCTTAATAGTTTAGCTGCTATAGGTGTAAGAAAGTGAATGTCTGATGAAAAATCCTAATTTTAATGTCAAGTTTGGCCAAAAACTATAACCCATTATTGTGGGATCACCTATTAAGAACAAAAACTTCCAAGTAGTTGATCTAGTTCTCAATGAAAATCAAAAGAAACCACTAGATCAAGAAAACAAGGGAAATTTTGAACTGAAAATGTTGGGACCATATCCATTCATCAGACCTATTTTTTCCAACACACCCAGCATGGCTTGGTAGTTTATCAGTATCTAGTGTTATCCATATCACCTAGTATCATTCTAGGGTCACCTCATCTAGTCCATAATAAAATGATCCTACATCTAACTAGGAATATTTTTCCTAAAGCTAGTAATCGGATTGGATCCTTGTCCATTACCTAAAATCCTTAAACTCCATAAACATTTGAGTAGTTCAAAAATCCAAAAATAATAGATATTTGAAAAATCCAATAAACATCTAAATATTAAAAAAAATCTTAAAACATTTGAATATTCAAAAATCCAAAGACAACCTTGAATAGTTAAAAAATTCAAGAATGATAGATATTCTACAAATCCAAAAACATTCAAATATTCCAAAATGTCCAAAAATAGCCTCAAATATATCTAAAAAAAATTCAAAAAAATTCAAAACATTCAAAAACTCACCAAAAAAAAATCCAAACAACTCACCCATCCACAATAAAATCATCACCCATAATAAGAATATCATCGCACTCATCTTTGATGAAGTAAGTAGAAGAAAATGTGGCATTCATTGAAACAAAATTATTCATGAAAAATTACAAGAATGTATCATTGTCAGAAAAAACCCACTACCTACATATTAGTTTTCTAAATCATCTTTGAAAAACATCCAAACAACTACCTTAATGGATATGTTATTCATACAATGGGCATCATCTTGGATAACAATCACAATCTTTCTAGCAAGAGATATGACAACTTTGATATGTTTTATCAGTCAGTCTTTTCTTCTAATTTATCTTTTGTCTTATTCCATTTCTTAATCAAAGCCACCTCTATCTTCAATACCTTTGTTGTTTCTAGATGAGTACAAAATAGAGAATGGTCATTTTTTTCACCTATTGTGTTTGTGGGTTGTTCTTATAATACTACCATGGTGAATACATTCCTTGTGAGTGTAGGGATAGTTTCAAGAAATACAAATGATCCTTTTCATATCAAGTTTTCTACACCTTTTGTGTAATGGCCTAACTTTCTTTGAGGTTTATTGTCTCACATGATAAAACATGGTTTCCATATGTCTTTTATTTACAAGTATACTCCTATTTATTTATAGAGTCAAAATCCATGCAATAGATATGATGCCACCCTAGTTTTTCATACTTTGGTGCATAGTCTCTACTTGCTATATAAAAATAAGGGTTTCTCTACATTCTTTAACATAACCAAAAGCAAAAGAAAAATTATATTTTCCATCATATTTTTCTAATAAAATCGAAATTATTTCAATAAATATAGTTTTCATCGATATTTGATCAACATTATTCTATCTATCCCTCCATCTATTACCCATCTATCTATCATTATCCAAAACTATTTTCTTCTATCCTACTCATCATAATAACTACTCTATCCATGTATCATGATATACACAAAAATATCCATCACATTTTACATCCACAAATTATTAGTACTATCATAGCATCATATATCAAGACTACATCAATAACTATAGCATTGATAAGACATATCATATATCTGTAATCTAAGAATCCTCATGTAGTCATCATATCCATCATAAAAAAAAAATACCATCATATCATTTCATTATCTAATTTAAGCATCATCATAATCCATTCATAACACATCATAGAATCACATAGAAGACATTAGATGCATACATTAATCACATGAGAATGCAATAACAACATCATAGTTGCATCAAAATCTCATCTCATTACAAACATACATCATCAAAAATATGTCATGATCAAATTCCATATACATCAATGTCTATACAAAGGGGCTTCAAAGAGCCATAAGTATGTATACATCTACCTACAATCATATCAAAAATGTCTCTGCATCCACATTTAACTATATCATCATATATACATCAAAGCTACATGGATCTCCCTCAATCCTCTTAACTAGGAGAAGGTGTTTGAGGTGGAGCAACCTATTGATCAATTTCATATTGTGCCCCAAGGTCATGTCCTACTAGATGCCCTCACTACTTTGGTTGAGGTAGTACTAATGGTGGACACTAGGCACTAATCATCCATTTGATCTCCCTCTTAACCCTATTGTTGTAGTCATTACAAAAGACTTGGGAGTTCTCGTAATTGGTTTGTAACCTCATAAAGAGTCTTGTCATATGTTACCTCCTATGTCAGTGTCCTCATCTCACTCACATATTGATCCATTAAGACCACCGCACCTTAACCCACCACCTCTAGCTACTAGTAGCATACTCTCTTTGTGTCCCTCTCAATAGTCAATTGCACTATCATTGCCTCTACTTGTTGATTTCAAGCTATCTCTACATCTTGCTCTTCCATCCTCTATACCAACTATACCATGAGGCCATTCCTCTTTGTGTGGTATCAATCCCTCTCCCTCAGATCCTGGTCTCACTTTGAGTTGCACGTCATTTGCATCCCCTCCCCTTTGACCATCATCCCCACTCTGCTCAACCCCCTCGCTACCATCACTCCATGTTGTCCTCCAACCTCCCCTTAGTTAGGGCATCCACCTATTGCCTCACTTGATAAGCCCTACCTTGCTTCACCTCCTACCTCCATTGCCTCACATCCCTACCATCTACGTGTGTGAATATTAAGGGTCTCTATATAGCCCACCATGCACCATAATTTAGGGTAGTACCCACATCTTCCACCATTGAATCCCATTCCCATGCAATACTTGCTAAACTAAAAACCCAAATATGACCAATATAGGGCTAGCCATTGGTCCCCACACATGAATCTCTCACTAGGTGCAAGAAAACATGGCAAGCTCCCAAGGGACATACTATGTCTCCCCAAACTACCTCCCAACCCTATCAGGTAGATATCTCTCTAGGATATGATCAGATCTCAAAAAATAATCCATCTAGTTTTTCTACAGTATAATAGCTATATGGGATCCTCATCCTAGGCCTCACAATATAGCCACAACCTCTAGATGAATGAATCCATCTTGTCTATGCATCATCTCTAGTAATCCAAGTCACCCAAATAATGTTGTGTCAATAAGGTATCATAATGATACACATAATGATCTCCTACCTATTGATCAACCTGTCCCAATGGTTGTGTGATAATGATATGCTCCCATGCCCATACATGTAGTTCTCATTGTAATTTACCAACTAACAAATTGGTAACCGATATATGCACCACTTGGTGCATGTCATGATAAAAATGGGCTAATACACATGGAATCCAAGCATACACCAGGCCATTTGTCATCATTTGATATAGGACGCAACCCTATACAACTGAAAAGCCATGTAATCACTAGTGAAGTACAAGAACTCTTGATATTAAACCTCAAGTAACTAATGGGAGATCATCATAAAATCCAACCACTTATCTTATTCCATCTCTCCATCCCTTATTTTGAGCTCCTCATCATGGAAGACTTGCTATAATGCCTCCTCCCCACTATCAATTTTGTAGAGAACTTGAGGACCATCAATCGAGATCCTTGATATAATCCAAATGTCCTCGAGTCTGATAGTTGCCTCCCTAATTGGGAATTTGAAAGATGATTTAATTGAATGACCTCTCAATAATGATAGTCATGAATGCCATGTGTGCTCAAATCTTTGGCATAAACACAATGTGATATAAACTAACATCTACCAGGAACTCTACGTCCATCTCACTAAGACATGTGATCCACTGCCAAATGGTAGGACAATGCTCCCTAGATAGTATCAAATCAAGCACAAATTGAAAAAATAATGCCCACAACATTAATTTGTCGAGAACACAAAGGGATATAAATTTTACAGCTCTTTACATATCAAATGGAACCTAAAAATTTAATTAGGACATTTTTTCAAAAACATTGCAACAGTGTAAGCACTTGCAAGATTTTTTTCAAATGCATCGTGACACACAATTCAAGTTTGAACCATTTATGAAATGTGTCATGACAAGTCATTCATATGTAAACTAATTTTCAATATAGTATTACACTTTTTCAAATGTGTCATGACATTATCAATTGTGCCACATTGAATTTCAAAAATGTCATGTCAGGTTTTCAATAATGTTGATCATAGATCAATGCTTTTGATGGAATTGCTAGACCTAGCATTTATTGTGCAATAAATGATGTTAATCAATGAAAGGGTTCAATACATACTGTAGACACGTTAAATTAGCATCGTGCACTCAATTCACGTTCATCCCCTCATCCATAAATTAAATTCACATTCATCCATTCATCAGGAAAATCAATTTCAATCTTCTAAAGGTCATCAACTTTATTTAATTTAATCTTATCATTATCACCCTTAGCTAAATAAATCAAATATTTATTTAACTAAATCTTTATCATCTTTCATCTCCTTTTTTATTTAGTTTAATCTTTACATCTAAAGCAGAAAGGTCAAATCACCTAATCCTCCTTTTAATTAACTAAATTAGGATTAAATCTAATCTAATGCTAATCCTAACTACTTGCATTCTCTAGATTTGGCCACTTGCACATGAAATTGCATTTAATTGATTTATCAAAATCTTTATTTACTTTCAACTTGGCATAAAGGGAGAATATTCTCCAAGTTTGAATCTCCCCCCAAGTGGACATGTACAGCCAACAGAGCATTTATGAGGCCTTACATGTCTCTTACATGTCCCCTTCCAAGGTCAAACTCAACAGTTATTGCAAAATTTGAATTCAAATTTCTCCCTCTCATGGGCACACTTCCCAAATCTTGCACATCCATTGGCCTATCACCACTTGACAAGTGTCCTCCTCTCATTGGTCCAATCTTAGTCCCACATAGGTCTCTCTTCAGCACTTAGCATTTTGAAAATCCTTAAATAAAAGCTTCATCTTTGAGCAAATCCTGCACAATTTCATCCAAAAAAGCTTATCATCAACATATCATCAACATATCATATCATATGAAATCCTACAAATCCACCATCTTGATCATCAACATATCATATCATGGAGCTTAATCAAGGATTGGGAAAGGGATACTTTTCACATCAAAGTAGCACGAATCCACTATGAGATAAGTGTGCATTATGTATTTTTCATGCTTTCAGTTTAGTTTCTTTTGTTATCATGTTAGGAAGCATTTTGCATTATTTCATAGGGATGTTGAAGGTTTTATTTGCTTGAATACTAATCATGCTTGTCTATGTTAGTTTTTTAACCAAAATGCAGATTTTCACATCCACATTTTGGCGGTAGAAGGAGGGCTGGTCTTTATGTCTAACAAGCAGCCACAGTCATAAATTTTGATGAATATCTCTGTGTTTTGATATCGTTCTGTATTAAGACTTTGTGTGTTTTGTTCATAATGAATTTTAATGCATTAAAAGAGGGATTTCTCTTTATGTCCTGTGTTGCTTTAATGCATTAGAATGAATAGGTTTTGTGGTATGAAAGTTTTTTATATATATCTTTTGATCTAGGAAATACTCTTTATCAATATCTTGTTATGATGATTATGAGATGTTACTGGTTTTAATTAAAAAAGAAAAGAAAAGAAAGACTTTTGACAGTAACATTCTTGTTTCTTGGGTAGTCAGACCTCCAGTCCTTACAGTAATTAGGTATGCATATTCATCTTTTTCTGTCTTCGATCCCTATCACCCTCGCACACTTGAACACTGCTTCAGTCTTTACTTCTGCCCACATTCAACAAAAATTAGTCCTCTGCATATGTTGTCGGGTCCACTGCGAATGTCATGGACCCAGTTACAACTCTGTCAAAAGCCATGAGCTGCATCATGACGGACTGGCCCCATCGACCCACATCTCTTTCATGTCAATTGTCATACTTAGCCATTAAGTTATTAGTGAAAATAGAGTAAATACGTCCACCTAGCTGCAAGAACGTTGACATTGAGAGTCTCACGACTAATAAAAGTGACTGAAAAGTTATTATGTATGTAATGTCACTGCATCGAATCACTGGTGAATCATTTTTTGTTGAGACGTCTCCCTTAGTTATCAAGAAACAATAAATTTTGGCTTGAAAATTTGAATGCCCAACTTGGTCCAAGGGGTTACCATGGTTTCCACCAAGAGAAAAAAAAAGCGTTCGATTGTCTATCAGTCATCTTCTATATGTTATAGCGGCATTCATAGGCTCCTATCTGTCAGAGTCTCCCCACATTCAACGTCTTTTCTTTGCAGAGTACCTCACAAGAAATTAAGCGTGTATTTCTCTGCGTTCTCTGGTGTCCATCCTTCTGTTATATTTTTTGTTATGTTTCTCTACATTTCCTGCAATCAGCGTACTCCATGAGATACATTTTCTTTAGGCTTTCTATCAAATAGTGCACATACCTTGTCTTTGAAGCGGTCTGCCAAAACAGTTCCCACGCCTTGCCTATCCTTTCTTCTTGAGGCTTTCAGTCAAAAAAATCACCTACCTTGTCTCACTTCCTTTAGGCATTCTATCAATCAATTCATGGGTCCTGTCTATGTCTCTGCATCACTTCATATACATCGTGGCATTTGCAACTACTACGAATTTCAATGTTGTGTTTTAAAGCCTTCATGAGTGGCGCAGGTTGGTAGAAGGGATGCTAGGAATGGTTATGGAATTTGTCTTTTTTCTTTACACCTGCCAAATGCAGTATGTAGCTTGAATCTACTTTGTTTGCTGCCCTTTTGATGCCTAGCCTTCACTTGAAATATTTTACGCGCAACATCTCTCGGGAGCCTTCTGTCAAATGGTGCACATACCTTGTCTATGCTCTCACATGAGAAAACCGGGCAAAGCAGTTCGAATGCCTTGTTTGTCCCTTCATCGAAAGCATTCTGTCACACAGTTCATGTGCCTTGTCTATGCTTCCACGCCATTCTGTTAATAGTTCATGTGCCTTGTCTATGCAACCACATTTCTCTAGAGAACATTTCGCATGCCTTGTCTATGCTTCCATATTTTGTTAGTTCGTACGCCTTATCTATCCATCCTAGTGAAAACCAATGACATGGGTGAGTAGGTAGTTGAGCGACAGTCATTACATAAGCAAAGTTCCTTTGTATTCAAGAGATGGCGGGGGGACACTCATTTATTCTTCACACTGGTACATGTGGAGCGAATTCACACATCACACAGCTCCTTGGCTTGTCACCTTTAGCCCTGTGAGGTTGGTGATCAAGGGTCATGATTTTACCTACTCCTAGCTTCATCTAGGCCATTGATTTGATTTGATTTTGGTTCCCTAAGTTCTCCAAACTCTGCAACCCATTTCCTAATCATGGCGGCACAGGCAACTCAGTAAATGGTTCTCCAAACTTCAATACAAGCTACCTTTATCTAGCATGAACCCCTGCTTCTCATCTTGCTTGGAAGTTTCAAGAGTCCTTTCAACAATATGCTGGTGCTTGACAAAAGTAGTCCCTAAATTTATTTTATACCATTTGACAGTTGGCAGATACAATCAGAATGATCTACGTAGAGTAAAAATCTCTCATTCTTTGACTACTATTTTAGTCAACAATAGCTTTGTTTTCATTTTCCTTGGAGACAAAAAATGTTTAACATCATTCAAAACTGATGATTTTAGATGTGTAAAGTGCGTGAAAACTGTTGACCATCATTTCAAAACTTTTAGGATGTCTTTGTCACATAATACAACTGTGAAATGTACAACTTGGTTCATTTAATAGTGTAGTGCCCAAGTCAAAGAATAGATAAGACATTAATCGGACCATCATTTATGCATAACTGTGCCCTATGAAGGTCAGATTCAAGGTGTTCTTTTTATTTATTTTTGAATATTGATCATTACACATAATCTGCTAACATCAATTGTGTGCTTTGTGATCTGATTTATTGTTTGGTGTGCAGGGCATCTTTGGGGGGGCAATAAAAGGCCATTAGTTCTTTTGAGGGTTCAAATCTCAAAGCTAACTTCTATTGAACTATTGAACTATTTCTCTTTTTTTTTATCTCTCGAATGCTAGTTTTCAAGGGTTATTTCCTTGTTATGAAAAATTTCAAATTCATTATGATTAAAATTGCATTTATTTATGAAATGAATCTTACTTTTGATAGCTTTGTAATGTTTGCAGGAATGCAACAAGAAGAAATGTTTGTCTCTCTTGCATAAGAAACAAAATCCGAAAGAATAACAAGCAGATTTAAGTTGGAGAATTCAGTATTAAATCTAGAAAAGCATTTTTAAATGCTTATCAAAATAATCTAGAGCATCCGATTACTGCTTTTATCTTCTATTTTAAACTAGCTAGATCATTGATCCTTTTTTCAAAGTCGGATTAAAAATTGAACTTAGAAATTCACTAGTCTTTTACTTTTGGACTAAATTTGAACAAAGCAATTTCACACTCAAGTTTGGTGCTTTAAAATGAATTCATCATTGCTTTGAGGGTTAAAATGAACATGTGTTTTTTGTGTTTTGTAATTTCTTATCCAAAGTAATCTCATCTAAAAAGGCGTATGCACTTCTCTCGCGCTTCACGGCGATCTTGAGAACCAAAAACCTTTTTGATGACATTAAGTTGCATAAAAGATTACCTCCACACTTTGATTTGGGTTTAAAATTGAACAAAACACTTTGCGAGTGTGAGTTAGGTATATTGCGTGTATTCTCCCTTTATTTCTAAACGAAGGTCGATCGAACCACAGATGTACTTGCTCGCTATTGTTTACCTTTAGAGGGGCCTGCCTAAGAGACACATCCAAAAGGAGAACTCGAAGGCGACTCCTATCAGTTTTTCATTCGGGCTGGTATATAAATCGATAAGACTAAACTGTCAAGTCCTCATGGTATGTAGGCCTTAGCCATACAGTTTCTTTTAGAACAAGGTACTACCGTAAAACATATAAGAGCCCCTAGTAGGATTGATTAAAGCCTTTAGTGGCTTGCTGGACGCTCCCAAGGTGCCATGTCCCTGATGTTGTGTCATTAAGAGCCTTGTTTGTAGAAGCCAACAAGTCCATCCAATGAGTTTATCAAAGTGGTGCATTGGAATTCAGATTCCAAGAAGTTACTTGCCATGTCCGATCTTGGTTGAAATATAGATGTTAAGAATTCATTCTTAACATACCTTTATATTTTGTCCTTGGTTGCATGTAAAATCATGTCTTCTACTATGAAGGGCATGAGGCAAGCCCACCAAGAAAAACGTACCAATTGAGCTAGGATGTTACATTGTTTTTTTGTAAACACAGTGTGTTTATCGAAAACATTAGAAAACCATCATTCAACATCATCATCAGAATTTCAAACCCCTTAGTTAGAGAAAATACCTTTGAAAAAACCCAAGAACTATTGCTTACCTTGGGGATTATGTCCTTAGAGGTTTCTAAGTAATTGGGTTTACATCTTAATTTGCTCTTACAAAGGTCAACATTAGGCAACCCTTGTCCTGATTTCTTGGAACTTCCACATAGCACTTTGTGGGATGAAAAGAAGTTGTGACATTAGACATTCAACTTGAAACATAATCAAGTGTCTGTTTCTGGTAAAAAGAAGTCATTAAAGCAAAGATAACAAATTTAACACCACACATGTGTGTGTTTATCTTTTTATCGTCTTTCGAGCAAACATTGGTCTTTTGATTTGAACTACTCTTAGAGAAAAGCGTGTTCTTCAATATCTTGGCCTAGTAAACAAAGTTCTTCTTAGGTTCATTTAGGATCAAATCAAACACTTCATCCATCCCAAACATCTATCAAAACCCATCCCACAAGCAACTTTAGAGCTTTCAAAACATCATTCTAGACTTGGGTAAATCATCAATATCAAAATCACCTCATTTAGTTAGATGTATGGGAATGCATCCTTTCTCATACATCTAATGAAATAAACCATCATTTGAACAAGTTCATCCTAAGATCGCATCCAACATCTTAGGGTTTACAAGTTCATTATCCAATCAAAACAATCAAAATCAAACCCTAAGTCTAGCATTGATCCAAAGTCCCTAAACGTTCAACACTCATATCATTTCCCCTTTTTCATCCTTCATCTAGTCATTGGTCCTAAACACCTTAAAGGTCACTTGTGTAACAAGGTCAAAACACAAGGAGAACATGGAATACAAACTTGATCCATACATCATGAGTAATCCAAGTCAACTAAGCTATCAAAGCCTCACAACGCTAATTGATTATCAATGCTCACATCTATAGAAATCGTACATGGGATCATTACCTTTGACAAATGTCAATGGCACAACAAGTGTGAGTATGCCAAAATAAAAGATTGGAACACATTTCCCAATGTTAAATCCAAGTCCAAACCTACAAGTCTATCAACCAAACAATCAAAGCATGAGCCTTCAAATGAACAACATCATCCCATCAAATCCATGCATGCCAAATGTGAATGTACCAAGTACAAATTTTCCAAACATGAATCCAAAAAAATTTGTGATAAATATGTTTGCAAATCACACAAATGTTGTTCAGAGTCCAAACAAGATGTTAATGACTCCAAGGCAAGGTAACACCATGCAAAATCAAAGTTACCTAAATCAAGACAATGTTCAATTTCAACCTATCATGCCAAATATGAACATCATCCCAAGTCAGAACAATGTCCAAAATCAATTTTTCAATGATCCCATGCAAACACCACAAGTGTACATCCCAAATCCGCTTGAACAAAAGCCAAATCAAAGGATTCAAAATCAAGATCAAGCTCAAATTTCACTAGAACAGCTTGCTTCACATGCCAAACTAATTGAGTTATTGAGCCAAGAGATATCTTTACTCCAAATTCAATACACCCTTCCATGGGTTGAACCATGTCATCAAAGCATTGAGTCGTGTCCACAACCAAATCAAGAACAATATCTCCAAACTCAAGAAGTCAAATATCAAGATCAACCACATCAACAAATCCAACCCCCACATTTGAAAGATCAATCACCACATGTCCAAAATCAATCACCACAAGGTCAATTTAAAGTGCAAATCTCACGAGGAAACAAGCACAAATACACACCACTTGGGAGACCAATCGAATCAGTCCTACAACAATTGGTACAAGAAAATCTCATCAAGCTCCCCGTCTATGGGAACTATCAAGAACCCTTAGTTAAACCACCAGGGTATAACGAGGAGAATCATTGTGATTTTCACAAAAAAAAAGGACACACAACATCAAGTTGTATTCAACTCAAAAATATCATCCAAGACGTCATTAACCAAAAGATAATCACTATTGGGGATGATGATGAACATTCAACCATTGATGATAGCATTGGAAATCTCTCCACCATGACTATTGAGAACAAGGAGAAAGATCAATCCATCACTGAGCACCTTGAAGATGTTTCCACCCCATCCGATGGTCAAATCGCCATACATCAAGAGCCACTCTTTAGTGATCTATTTCAAGGAGTGTTAGGATTATTTGATCCTATTGACATAATGCACGATCCATTGACCTATGATCACGTTGAAAATGTCTCTACATTGCCTTATGAGCTAGAGGACATATCTCAAGAATTTATTCGAAAGCATGATCAAAATCTTTCACCAAGGTCTAGCAATGGTCCTTTCCAAGACATATTGACATCCTTCAACCTCATGGTTACAGATATTGAGAGAACCCTGAACTCGACACTTGAGGATATTGAACTAATTACCATGCCTAGTAACAACATCCAAGAACCTTTTATAAGCAATCCATCCTTTGAAACTGACCCATGTCAAGAAATTGATCCAAAGCATGTCAAAAGCAACTTCGAATTTACTCAAGATCAATAATTTGTATCTTCAAGATACTACAATAATCTAATGGACACTCTCTTATCTATGCAAGATGATCATATCCACATAGCACATAATCCTCCATCTACCCATGAGATGATTTCTATGGATGGACACATAGATGATCTTCATCTAGAACAATATTCTATTACACATAAAGAGCAGATTATCAACTCCTACAGTCAAATTGAGTTATCAACATCAGGATCAGATATATCCCGAATTCAGACTAAGGACATTAGGTATGTGGATATCCAACATTATCCACTCAAGAAAACAAGTTAGATAGAACAGGATATTCTAGAGTTAGCAGAGCAACAAATGGAAACAATGTCCTCTATGGTGGTCATTTTTCAGAGAATGCATTCTAAACAAGATCTCTTAGAACAGGCAGAATTAAAGCATGAAGGTACTACAACCACCATACTGGGGGAAACTTCATCTCAAGCAAATGTCAACATAGGGAGCACAAAGATTCCTTATGATGAAACTAGTGTCAATACTACAACTAGCCATGTCATGAATCTTCATCCACCCATCACCCTATTCATGAATTGGGACCAACGTCAAAAGGAATATTTGAATCAAAGTACAAAGAACGTTATCAAAGAAAAAGAAGCTGAGAAGCATAATGGACAAATCAAATACAAGTGGATAAAAAGAATACAAAGAAATATTATCCCTATCAAACTCCATCAGTCAAAGAAACTGTGGGGAAAAATCAAAAAGGGAAAACTATCCATCAAAGATGTCCACAAAAGAAAAAGAAATATTTTCAAGTGACATACAAAGTATATCAAATAGTTGGTCCTAATTCGAAACACACTTTCGTATCCACCCATCATTGCTCATCTTCCCAAGTTTGGAGAGTCAAATGTTCCAAACTATCAACCAATCCATCTCTTATCCCTAAATGCACTCTATCCACACCTCCACACATGATATCCAATCCTCACATTGACCATGTATTGGAAATGACCCTTCATCATAAGGATTCAGAAGGCACTCTATCGCGATGTACACACAAAGAAAAAGTTAACTCCAGTATCGACGAAGCAGATCTAGAATCCCAAAAGTTGCATTCAAGTGCACGTATATTAGCAAAATAGCTCTTGCAAGTAGGATATCGATGGCACATTATGACAGGGGCATCTACATCAACACCACCAGGTGCTCCAGCATGAGCTTTAAATCTTTCAGAAAAATACAAAAAAAAATCAAAAAAGAAAAAAATCCAAAAAAAAGGATTGAAAATAGTAAAGAGAAAAAAAAATCGTCCTCTAGTGAAAACCACTACAGTGGCACTTTGGGCAAGACCATGACAAAAACTTGCCAAACAGGCATCATGTGTAGAATCAAGCATCTACATGCACCATTTCACGTGAAAGCATCTCATCCCATTCATAATAAATCAAGCATTCCATCCATCTCATCCATAATAAATCCATTCATCCATGAACCATTATCCAATCCATTTTCATCCATTTGCATCCATCATTCAAGTTATCTTGATCTTGATGAAATTTTGGGGCACACTTCACGCTTGCTTACGATAAACACCTCAACATGGGTTATTTTCATTGATCCTACCCTACCCAACATTATATGAGCTATGACGCATTATCCAAATGAGCATTCTTTATCCAAACACCTTATCTTATCACAAGATAATCCTTGGAATCCTTTGCATGTTTATCCTTATCCATCCATCCATACATCCATCCAAGAATACACACATCACATTCCATACATTGCTAGACATTGGGGGTAGATATGTACATCTTGCTTCAAGAAATAAATCTTGATCTATATCCTCCAACTTATATGGTGATCTGAACATTGGAAAACATAAAATCAAATTGGTCAAAACCACTTGTGAGAAAAATTCAAATCACTAGCCCATGGCATATTTTGACGAAAACATGTTCTTATCAAACTTCATCTTTCAATCAAACACCGATCCAAACAATCAATGTCAGTTGCATCTAATTCGCACATCAAACGTCACATCAAATCATCTGAACAACTTGTGTTCCAAATCAAGCTTCATCAATCCTGATCAATCAAATCCAATCAAAAAATCATCACCTCAGGATATCTTTGTGTTGCTTAACACTATCCTTACATTGTTGTGCATGCTCAACAATGTTATCATCATCAATCCTGATCAATCAATCCTTACATTGTTGTGCATCCTCAACAATGTTATCGTCATCAATCCTAATCAATCAATCCTTGCATTGTTGTGCATTCTCAACAATATTATTGCCATCAATCATGATCAATCAATCCTTGCATTGTTGTGTATCCTCAACAATGTTATCATCATCATCAATCCATCAATTCGATTAGTCAACCCTAGCTTGGTTTTCAACAAAATCCAAAATAGAGAAATGATATCATCACACATATCATATCCAAATCGTCAAAATCATGCGAAAAATCCAAAAACACCAAAACATATCAAAAAAATCCAAAAACACTCAAAAAGTTAGAAAATGTCAAAAGCATGGAATCTGAACTACGTCATCTCTGAACTTAAACGTAGGAAAGGCTCATCTCTGATCAGCTCTCGAGACACAAAAATCCAAAAACATTCAAAAAAACATCAAAATCCAAAAACATTTGAAAAACACAAATTCCAAAAACATTCAAAAAAATAAAAAATCAAAACATTTGTAAAATCTTGAGAATACCAAAAACAACCTCAAAACATTCCAAAAAAATCCAAATATTTGAAAAAATCCATTCGTCTCATTCCGCTTTCACTCGAAATAATCAATCATCCATAATAAATCATCATCGTCTTCATCCTTTGGAAAAACAAACAGAAACAACCACAACAAGTAGCAAAAAGCAAGCTTTAATCGTAAAATCAAAAGTAAACAACAAACCTTTAAAACAAAATCAAACACTTGATCATTTTCAGACATGTCAATCAACCTTATATCAGCAGCCTATCAATCAACTTATCAACCATCATCATCCTCCAAAATGCATGTCCTAGGATATATCGTTCTGACAATAGGCATCATTTTGGATATCACGTTGGATTCTTATCCTATCAAAACACATCCCTTTAGCTAAAGGTATGAGGAACATTGGCTTGTTTGCATACTTGATCTTTTCTTTTGATTTATCTTATTGTGCTCATTCCAAGGACCTCTCGATGATATCCGAACGAAGGATTTAGAAAGATAGGAATGGGGCAACGGTCATTATCTTTTGTTTGCTGTGCTTGTTGGATGTTCTTGTAAAATAACTTGGAAAATACTTTCTTTGTTAGGTATGTCCTAGCAAGGTTTCCGTATGTCAAGTGTGAACAAGAATATTCCTATCTGTTTGTCGACTCAAAGTCCATCACACTAGGTCAAATGCCATCCTTGTTCTTTATAACTTGATGCATCATATCTACATGTGTAATCAAACATAAGGTAAGTAGCCCTTTTAAAATCCCAATCCTTGATAAGCAAATCATCCATTTCTCATCATCATTTCTCATCATCATCTCTTAGAATGTTGGACCTTCTTGTCATCATCTAATGTCTTCTACACTAACATCACAACATGAATAGTTAATCATCATCACCAATACATCCATCATGCATCCATCATGCATCCATTATGCATCCATCTTGCATCCATAAATCATTAGTATTTTGCATATCATCTCACATGCATAATCATCATCATAATATAGATCTGTTAGTCTAAGCATCTCATAAATCATCCATTGCATAATCATGGCATATCACATCATCAATCTCATCCATCTCACATCATATCATCATTTAATTTGTTTAGGATAATATAGATTTGTTATTCTAAGCATCTTAAAAATCATCTCATTTGCATCATCATATATAACCATCCATTTTGAACTTCTTTATCGCGAGATTGACCCTCAAATCGAATATTTTCGCTCGATCTCTCGAGGGGGCAATGTACCAGTGTACTTCTTTCCACTTGGGCATCCGAAAAATAAAGAAATTTTTCAATTTTGATCGCGGCAAGTTATTCTTTGAACCAACACAACAAGTACATTGCTTCAAAGAGGGGCAAAACATAGACACATTAAATTAGCATTTTTGCACTCAATTCACATTCATCCGCTCATCCATTAAGAAAATTCACATTCGTCCATTCATCAGGAAAATCAATTTCAATCTTCTAAAGGTCATCAACTTTATTTAATTTAATCTTATCATTATCACCCTTAGCTAAATAAATCAAATATTTATTTAACTAAATCTTTATCATCTTTCATCTCCTTTTTTATTTAGTTTAATCTTTAAATCTAAAGCAAAAAGGTCAAATCACCTAATCCTCCTTTTAGTTAACTAAATCAGGATTAAATCTAATTTAATGCTAATCCTAACCACTTGCATTCTCTAGATTTGGCCACTTGCACATAAAATTGCATTTAATTGATTTATCATTGAAATCTTTATTTACTTTCAACTTGGCATAAAGGGAGAATATTCTCCAAGTTTGAATCTCCCCCCAAGTGGACATGTACACCCAACAGAGCATTTATGAGGCCTTAGATGTCTCTTACATGTCCCCTTCCAAGGTCAAACTCAGCACTTATTGCAAAATTTGAATTCGAATTTCTCCCTCTCATGGGCACACTTCCCAAATCTTGCACATCCATTGGCCTATCACCACTTGACAAGTGTCCTCCTCTCATTGGTCCAATCTTAGTCCCACATTGGTCTCTCTTCAACACTTAGCATTTTGAAAATCCTTAAATAGAAGCTTCATCTTTGAGCAAATCCTGCACAATTTCATCCAAAAAAGCTTATGCAAAGTCACCCTTCATTGAAGAATTGATTTTGACCATCCACCATCTTGATCATCAACATATCATATCATGGAGCTTAACCAAGGATTGGGAAAGGGCTACTTTTCACATCAAAGTAGCACCAATCCACTATGAGATAAGTGTGCATTATGTATTTTTCATGCTTTCAGTTTAGTTTCTTTTGTTATCATGTTAGGAAGCATTTTACATTATTTCATAGGGATATTGAAGGTTTTCTTTGCTTGAATACTAATCATGCTTGTCGATGTTAGTTTTTTAACCAAAATGCAAATTTTCACATCCACACATACCAATGGATGTACTTTGGCGGACCGCTAGAATTATGACACTCTACTTGCTTAGTGAATTGTGTATGCTAGACCATCCATTTCTACAACTTCCCTAAAAAATATCACTTAGCACTATAGAAATTCTTTACTAGGAGGGTACAAATGAGTTGAAAATGACACCCAAGGGCCTATATATAGGCCCAAAAACCTCAAATTCCTCCCATCCCACCCCCTGCATTTCTTTTTTACCTTGACCTAACTATCTTGATCAATTTACTCACCAACCTTGACCCAATTTTCATCCCCTTCTTCACCAAACCTATCTTACCTTCCTATTGTGAGCTTGACCCAAATTTTTATTTTTTTCTGGCCAATCTCTCAAGGGGATAACCTACCATCCTTCCATCATTCCTTCATTCATTGGGGCATAGTGTGACATCATTATCACTTATTTTTTCCCCTAAATCAATAGCATGTCTTTGAAATAATGGAATACGAACATTGTTTCAAAGAGGGGCAAAGTATAAACACCTAGAAAAATGTCTTAACATATTGAACACATTTATTTAATTCATTATTTTCAGTTAATACCACTTATAACTCTCTTTCATCAATTTTAATTAAATATGTTTTAATTATTTGATTAAATTAACCTATTTTCCTCTATTAATTGAATAATTTTAATTATTTTATCAATTCATCATTTTCCCTTCATCATCTAACTAATTTTCTTCCATAATTAAATAAATTGTTTAAATTTATTTAGCCGCACATTCCCTTCCAAAAGTGGAATATTCTTTCTTTCAAATTCAAATTTGAAAATATCTTCCCTCCAAAAATATTTAAAAATATATCCTAAAATTAAGGGATGAACTTTAGTTAACTAAACTCTTCCTCAACATGCATATGGTCTCTCCATCCCCCATTCACTCTCAACCATTGATTTAATCTTTCAATCTCAACCGTTGATCAAATATATTGAAATCTATAAAATAAGCATTCATCCCTCATTCAAGACACCTCTTCAATTTTTAATTTGAACTCCATAAACATCAAGTCTTCATATAAAATCACCAATCAATCTTTTGTAGAATTGGGTTATTCTAAGCATGAGCAATCCACATATCCTAAAGCATAATCCTATATTGTCAAAAATGGAGTAAGGGTTAGCATCTTTGGGTGAGGTAAAAGTAGATTAATTTCATTTATGTCTTTGTTTCTTGTTTACTTTCATTTTATTATAGCTAATGACTTCATTGACCTAATGGGTCTAATTTTGTCATTGGTTCATGGCTTTGCAATTTGATCTAACCTTCTTGTTGTTTGTTCTTTTTGATTGATTTAACAATTACACCTGTTCACAATATTTATTATGCTTAGTCATTCAACCTTTGAGCATTATAAGCATTGTATAATTCAATTTAGGCATTAAAAATTTGAGCATTATAAGTTGTGTAAAATTTTGTTTCTATCTTTAGCCTTTGAGATTTATAGTCACTTTATAATTTTATTTAGGCCTACCACCTTTAATAATTATGAGATATATATAATTTTGGTTAAGGCCTTCACCATACACATGAGTGAACATATGAAAATTACTCAACCATGAATACACAAAGGTAATCAAAATTTGTGAAGTTGAAAATACAGATAGTAGTATTGTGATTAGGAGTACTAGAATCTCACAAAATATAATCCACCGAAATAATCCCCCATTCGAGAGATAAAGATATGATGGTCCTACACTTCTCTATTGAAAGAAGCATTAGCATAACCCTATCATAATCCCCCTTTAATGCTAAGAGGTATATGTAGATCAATTGAAATTGGGCACACAAGTGTGCAAGGAATTTAGACCTAGATTTTGGTCCAAAAATTGTACAAGAAACTAAAAAAGGGTGTGCATCAAAGCACACACGCATGAGGTGAGAATCACAAGGATCCATTATTGTGATGTCAAAGCAAGACAACACACACCTTGTGGTGAAAATCACGAGGATACATAACTATGATGTCAAATCAAGGCTCTACACAAACCTTCATTACACTTTATAATTCAGTGTAAGTAAAAATTTTCCAAATTCCCCCCTGAGGAACACATTCAATTTTTTTGGAACTTTATATGAGTACATTTACAAACTTATTTGTTGTTGAGTTCTTTACAATTTTATGTCATTTATGTCATGAGGTAGATAATGAAGACATAGATTAAGTATGTCTTTCAAACCTAAAAAATATGACAAAAACATAAAATTAAAACCCCCATTAAAATGACCGCCCCTTTTTGCAAGTTATTAGCATATGTTTGCAAGGTATCACAAAACAAAAAAGCCCCATTTACAAACACTTGAAAGTCACCATAGTTAAATGAAACTACTAGTGAGTAACACACCATCATAGTTTAACATTTAATTTTACAATTACATGAGCATAGAAAAGAAATGCTATGAGCAATTTTTAATGCTAAAGGCATTTCCTATTTGAACATGCCTAGGCTAATTTTTTGACGATCAACACTCTGTAGTGTATTAGAGGTTTGCAAGACGATAGAATCGATCTTCGCCGTCATTTTTTACCGTTCTAAATTTTCTATTGGCTGTATTTTCATTTTTCCATTCACTGTTTTTATCCTTCGTCATTTCATAATCGAAAACATTCACGTTGCAAATATTTAATGCCGACACAAGTCAGAAAAAACCATCCCCTTAGCTTTATTTTATAATGCTATCTTATCCTATTTAGTCTTGTCAAAAGCTTGTAACCTCGATTTTGAATTCGAAGGAATAAATAAATAATTTTATTTGACATTTAGTGGTAAAGAGAATATCGGGTGGGTATTTGATTGCTATTATTTTTTATTACTTAGTCTTCCAACCACATGTAGATGAGGTTTTTTCTTTTAGCTTAATTTATTCTTAATAATTTTTAATGTTAAAAAACATTTGATTAGTTATTAGAGATTTTTTATTAAAGTTTTAATGAATTTATGTTTATATTTTAAATATTTTAATTAACATCAGTTATATTTAAAATTCAATAAAATAAATAATTTTTCAAATTTTATATTAAATTATAAAATTTATTATTATAAAAGTCAATAATAAAATAAAATCAATATTATCTATATCTAAAATTATGAATTGACTTTTTATCTTTTTAATAAGTTTAATTCTATTATTTAATTTTTTAAATTTAAATTTCCTTACAATTTTTAATATACAAATATTTGATTAGTTATTAGAGTTTTTTTTAAGTTTAAAGTAAATTTATGTTTATATTAAATATTTTAATTAATATCAATTATATTTAAAATTCAATGAAATAAATTATTTTTCATATTTTAAATTAAATCATAGTTTTTTTGTTATAAAAGTCAATATTAAAAATAATAAATAAAATAAAATCAATATTATATATCAAAAATTATGAATAGACTTTTTATCTTTTTAATAGGTTTAATTTATTTATTTTATTTTTTAAAATTTTAGTTTTACTTGCAATTTTTAATATAAAAAATAAAATTTTAATTTTAACAATTTTCATATAGTTTATTTTTATTTTTACTATTTAATTTGAATTATGCTTTTAATTTTTATAAATTTAATTTATTTAACAATTTAATTATATTTACACTTAATTTTGCAATAATCTTTTATTTGTTAATATTAATTTTATCTTTCAATTAATATTAATATTGCTTGTAATATATATATATATATATATATTTTTATGTAATACACAGTTGAAGTTGCATGCATTATATTAATACTGTAAAAAAATTACATCGTTTCAACTCCCCTTGGTGGCAGAGCAAATGCTTGAGGCATTTTTGAACCATACATTGACAAAAAATAAAGCAAAAAAGTCGCATCCCCATCTAGGAGAATCATTACAAATCCTTATATTACATCACCGAAATCTAACAAAAATCATAGCCCGCAACCACACCTTAGTTGTTTTCTTCATAGAAATGACTTGTTCCAACGAGCTCTGCAAAATCATGACACCATTGGAGCCCATCACCTTATCCAAACCCAACCTGTGACTGAGGAAAGTGGAGCCCAACATAGCCCAGTGCCTATGTCATTGCAACCCTTTGACACTTTAAAACTGAGAATGAATGAGTGCCATTCGACCTCCACTCCCTGTTGAAACATTTGGACAGTGTCATCTAGCTAGGAAATCCCCACTTTAGGAAGAGTTATGTTCACTGTGTCAATGTCATCAACCAAAATTGAAGCCTTGAATATCGCCCATAGTAAAACCGAGCACCTTTCCTTTGATAGATTTAAATCTAGGAGAGAGGTGAGAAAATGAGACAAAATGTTAGAATTTTCCTTGGTTCAGTTGTGTGAGAAGCAGTAGCTCCTTCCTAGCACCATCCTTACTACCTCCAAGCAAAGGATGTCCTGGTTGAGGCATATTTTCTTCAATATCTGGTTTGAAATGTAGCCTAGAAAGGTTGCTTCCTTCTTAGAGCTCTTTAACATGATCGACATATCCATGTTTTGGCATCATTCCATTTCCTCAACCTCGAATAAATAGAGAGCCAACCTTTCAATATTCATTAATGCTTTGGATGACTACATTTAACATCTCTGTCCTCTCAGTTGATCTGAGATTATTCCTTTCGATTGGCTCCTGATCCACACATGAATTATAGTACCAACACCTACCAATATTCTTGAAATCCTTAATGTTGAGTACTCTTCCTATCGTCATTTTTCCTATTTAAGTGCACTACAGAAAAACCTATACCACTTCCTTGGTTTTCTTCTGTGCCAATATGACCTATCTTTTCCTACTAACATCTCCATCATTTCATATTAATTACTATGGTCATGAGCTCATTGGTGGCGGAGGCTAATATCTTTATCTCCTCTGGCTCATTTGGGAGGCCCATATGCCTGATCTAGCCAACTCCAGCCTAGACTATGAGACACCGAATGACATATGGGATAATATATTAATTATATTTTTAGGCACATATTTTATTACACTTTTAATTATATTATTTAATTGTTTATTAACTCAATAAGTTTATTATTTAGTGTTTTTAAATAAATTTTTAATTGATATTTTGATTTTGATATATTTTGACTTTGCGCTTCATTTATTCTATATTTTAATTTTTAATTTAGATTTAAATTTGAAATTTAATTTACTTATTTATTTACTTTTAAGGTGATCCCACAATGTTGGTTTATAAATTCTGGGAGATTTTGATTTTTGCTAAAATCACATAGTTTTAGAAAATATAATGATTTAAGCCTTAAAAATTTCTATTTAAAGAATTCCAATTGAAGAGGGGTTGATCAAACTATCTTAGATTAAACCCCCTTGGATAGAACCCCACTAGTTTTAAACCATACCTATAACGAAGTCTCCTTTACACCTATCAAAATGCTAATAAAAAACCACTTCTGATTTACCTTTTGGGGGATCAAATGAATTCATTTAAAATTTATTTTTTGTAAGTATGGAGTCCTTATTATAAGCTTCCCAAAAAGTATAATTTTAAATAAATTTAATTTAATTATTATATTTATTTTTTATTTCTTGTGAATGTAGGCTTTTCACTGAAAATCAAGCTCTTTGTTCTGCACATGTGGAAAAATAGCATATTTTCAATTTTTGTTTTGAAAAATATTAGTGCCCTAGATATTGAAATCCTTGATCCAACAGAAACAAAAAAAATAAATTTTGTTACATACAAAAAAAGTTATGTTGTATACAGTCCGCTTATGTCTGAATTGTAATTGGTTTGACTTCGAAACTTGATTAAAAAAAAATATTCAATAAAATAGTGTGAAAACAAATGAAAGCACTAGATATCATAGTTACAAATCTAAATTAAAAAAAAATAGAATTTTATCTTTCATAGAAAAAAAATTATGTTGTATATGGTGAGCATCACTCCTTAAAAATGGTGTTTACTAAAAGAAACTAGTTTTCTAAGGAGATGGAAAAAGAAGTGCAATCTGATTCCAAAAATTTTGAAAAAAAAAAAAAGAATCTATAGACAAAATTTCACAAATCACTAGTTTGCATCATCTTCAAATTCTACACGGTTTAGTTGCTATAGGTGCCCGAAAGTGAAGATTTAGTTAGAAAAAATCAGTTCAGTGTCTAGTTTGGCCAAAAATTGTAAACCAATATTGTGGGATCACCCTTTATGAAATTACAAATTATAATTAAAAGGAATTAGAATTAATTTAATTTAGAATTATTTGTGTTATTAAAATTTTAATTATTGTAGAATAATTATATTTTGAATTTTTATTCATATATATAGTAAATAAATTTCAAACTTAAAATCTAAATTAAACATTATTGAGTGAGTGAGAGAGAGGATAAATAGAGAAATAGATAGGGAGACAAGGAGATATAAAGGGAGATAGAAAGAGAGATATATAGAGAGATAGAAAGAGAGATAGAGATACAAAGATAGAGGTAGAGATATAGAAGAATAAATAGGGAGAGAGAAAAAAATAGAGATAATAAGAGAAAGAGTGTGAGAGAGAGGAAATGAGAGAACAAAAGAAACATAGATAGATATAAAGTAACATAAAGAGAGTGAGATAATGAGATAAAGAGATAAAGAGAAATAGGAGACAAGGATGTATAGAAGTAGAGAGATCAAGAGATAAATGGGGACAACAAAAGAGAGTAAGGTAGAGAGAGATAGAGAAGGAAAAAAATATATACAGAAAAATAGGGGAGAGAGAAAGAGGGAAATTGAGAGATAATGAGAAACATAGAGATAAAGAGGGAGACATAGATGATAAAGAGAACCTCTCTTTCTCTTACTGTCTATATATATATCCCTATCTTTATCTCTCTCTCTCTCTATAACTTCCTATACTATCTTTCTATCCCTCCATCTCTCCCTCTCTCAATCCTTTTCTCTCTCTCCCTCTCCCTCTTCCTCTCTCTTTCCATCTCTCTCTTCCCCCTTTCTCTTTCCCACTATATCTATCTCTCTATTCTTCCATCTCTCTCTCTCTCTCTCTCCCTATCATTTCCTCTTTCTATATCTCTCTAAGTTTCCTATATCCTCTCTTTATTTCTCTCCCTCCCTCTCCCTCTCTCTCCCTCTCTCCCTATATATATCCCTCTTTATCTCTATCTCCATATCTCTCTCTCGCACACACATACACACTCCATGTTTCTCCCTCCATATTTCTATATCTATCTCTATCTCCATCTCTCTCCCTATGCCTATACCTCTCTCTCTTATTCACTCTCTCCTCTCTCTCTCTTTATATCCATATCTCTCTACCTCTATCTCCCTATCTCTCTCTATCTCTCCCTATCCTTCTCTGTATATTAAGCTATATCTCTCCCTCTCTCCCCTCTCTTCTCTCTCTCCCTCTCTACCTATCTCTCCTTATCTTCTCTCTCTCTCTCTCTCTCTCTCTCTCTCTCTCTCTCTCTCTCTCTCTCTCTCTCTCTCTCTCCCTATAATGCCCACTCTAGAATAGCCAATTATATAACACTATATTAATCAATATCTAACAATAATTTAATGAACTAGTCAATAAAGATAAAAAATTATAGGAGAAACTTCTCAATTGTAGGTTTGATAAACTTATAATATGTAAATTTTATCTTTTGATACAACATTTCCTTTGTATTATACACATTTGATAGTAATTTCTTCCACAAACTAGATGAATGGATTCTCTCTTAGCTTCCTTATCTTGCACAAATAGACGACATGTAATTGCACAACTAAAATGCAAGCATTAACTTTTGCATAGTCACTAACAAATCAAATATCAATTGCATAAAATGACATGCTCAAAAAATTACAAGCAAAAATCAAGTTTCTAGAAATTGATGAATATGAGGACTATATAAATGTTTTCAGATAACTAAAAAAATAGAACCTTAAAGTAAATATAGCATGGCATTGCATCCAATATTTATCAAATGGACCTTGAACAATATATGGTATACACTATTTATAAAATAAGCTTATATGTAGTTGATATAATAGTGACAAAACAATATTGACCAGTAACCCCTCGGCCAGAACTCGTTCGACCTACTCATTCAACAGAATAATCAAGTTTATATAGGTGTAAGAACATATAAATATACTTTTAAATGATGCCACTTATCAAATATCAAGTTTCTGCTGATCAGCTCGACTAGTAGGTATCCAACATTCAGTGTTGAATGTACATTATGTGTTCGCAATTACCTACAGAGTTACCTCCCGTTCAAGTTCCCACTAATAAATCTCATACATTTTCCATTCTGCCAATCACATTTAAGAACAATCATAACATATACAACTTATATTGATTTTTAAATTGAGAAATTCCTTTGTTTTCAAATAAACAAGAATTATTCCCATGCATATCGAATCCAATGAAATACACTTTCTTATAAAATTCACCAAACCTGGTTATCACTCCATCTCTATTCTTTCACTAGTTTTCCTCCTTTCACCTCTCTACCTTCATCTTTATCTTTCGATTTTGCTACTCCAAATTATCAATGTCACCTTTTTGGGTGTATCTTTTCTCCATAAGATGAGTGCTTAGAGATATAACAAATGGAAGTGAAAATTAGCTAAGATAGGAGTGTAGATGCCTTACTTGAAACTCCATCGTAGTTTACGACAAAAGAAATTATAGGTCCTCGCTTCCAGAGTACATTATGACTAGCACAAGATATTTGTGACTTAGGAATTATGCGCAGTAGAGAGATCCTGGTAAAATTTTGCAAGGAAAGCATTGACTCTTTGCAACCCAAATTGACATTTTCTATAGACCTCGAGCATGCTCTTCCCAAAACCATTTTTTATAATGGTCATTTCAATCCAATAGCGAATTTTGCAACCTACCTTCCTACTCCGCCGCCCTCAAATGCTGCCCCACTTCTTCTAATTCCTAATCTTTTAAAAACTGAATTTTCACATGCCAGTAACAGCCACTTCTTGGCCCAAATTAGAATTTAAATAAAAAAACATATAAATAAGAAAGCACGTTCATAATTTATTTTCTGAACAATATTAAATCATTTAATTATTTCAAAATAATGCACTTAATTAAAAACATAATAAATGGGTTTCCAAGTACGCCTTACATACTTCCCCCCTAAGAATGGATTTCCTCCTAGAAGTCATCAAGACAAATATTTATTTCCTAACTTCATCACATCAAACAAGAGTTAGATTTCATCAAAAGATTTACTAATTCAACTAGATATGCATCATGCAATAGAAGAAAACGTGTATCACCAAATGACGAGAATACAGAGAAATCCAGATACGTTTATCCATACTAATCTTCATATTAGAAGAAGAGATTTAGTCTATAAATTTGCATACGCAAAATTATATTATCCCAGATTAGCTCACTTGATCTGCAACAATAATTTAGATCTGCTCACCACCCAACTGTAGGATTCATCCAATCAAATCCATCCCCAAGCAATTAAATTGATACATTTCCTTGATATTTATCATATTAGTAAATTCTACTTCATTTGAAAAAAAAATGCTATTTCACAAATTTATTTCAATTTCATTCACAATAAACAAAATCAATAACTCCCTTAGGCATATTTCTCCCATTAACTCCCTTACTCCACAACTCCCAAAATCTCCCTTAAACGTCACTCCTAGAAACAATAATCACCCATCTTCCATAAAACAATTTTCTTCTCGAAAGTTGCATATAATAATAATTTCCTAAAATTCAATAAGCATTAATTTATCAAAACAACATACTCCCACAAGCTCCCAAATCAAATAACCCCCCCATTATGTTTTCCATCACAACACCTATTCTAGGACACATAATAAGAATACTCATATAAAATTTCATCATTCCTAGAAAATTTAAACATGCAATTTACAATAGATTTCTTTCAATATTTAACCATAACATTCATGTGATTTGTAGATAGAAATACAATTCATTCTTTTCCTACCTCAGTTATCCAAGTTAAGCTTAGCCCATAAAACTTTCCCAAACAATTCACAACCATAAGAAAATACCATTCTTTGCAACAAATTTCAGTTATATCATTCTTTCCATTGAAATATTACTTATCCTAGAAACATACTTATATCATCTAAATATTATTGATAATAAAATTCATTGTAACATAGTCTTTTATAATAACTCCTAACATTTAAGCATCATTGATATCATTTTCATACATCATATTTACTTTCAATGGAATTGGGATGATTAGTACCAAATGAAACCATAATGTTATAGAATCCTACACAATTTTACAATGTACATTCCCTAGGCCATCTACTCCCCCATACAAACTACCGAACATATACCACAAAAGAAATAGACCATGAAATTCTATGCAGCTGTAACATTCAATAGTTATGAGTAATCAAAGTTTAGAAGACTCCCTTTTTTCATAATGTAGTTCCCTTATCACATTCTCAGCTCCCTTATCACCATTCAATAGCTCACACAGAGCACAACATCTCCCAATAGTTCACACATAGCACAAGATCTCCCAATAGCTCACACAAAGCACAATATATCCCAATAGCTCACACAAAGTACTATAAATGGCTCACACAGAGTGCTATAAATGGCTCACACAGAGCATGGTGTTAGCATCATAACAAATCATTGAATCCATTAATAATATGAAATAAACAACACCATAAACAACAAATTTCTTACCTCTTTTCTCCATATTCAAATCCCTTTGGCATTTTTGTTGAAAACATAATTACAAGGGTAGTAAAGGGATAGAAGTACTAGATGCCATGACTATCCATAGTTTATCATCATTACAGTCCATGAGTTTGTATAAAATTGTGATAACAACTACAAAGGCTTGGTTCCCATGTATTACATGCATGACAAGTAGACAACAACATGAATGAATATAGTATATAGGAAAGAGGCCAGGTCAATACACAAATGATAGTTATGAATAATGTACTATTCAAAATGTCAACAATGACAAGTCTTGTCATGACAATGATATCCATTATAGTAGAGATAGGATACATCCTATATCCATATATAATATTTTGGTGATAATGATAATCTTTATGCTCAGTTTCATGCCTCTTATACAATCCTCACAAAATAGTCTTTGAAAGGAGGTTACAGTGGAAGTCCTTTCAAGCCATTCATATAAGTCATCATCCATGAAAATGACCTAAGGGAAATCATACAATAGTTCAACATGATAATTAACAAGAAATGATGTTGGGAAGGTCTACAGGTGACTATCATATCGTTAGAATGATTGTCCTCAAGGTGTTTGACTAATTTTCTAGGGGTCATGACAGTGAAGACAAAAAAATGGTGAACAAGCAAGTGACAATCCCTTAAAAGAACTTGAGTCATAATGTTTCAGTCATATGGAAAATATAGTGATCTTCAGGTTTGATAATAATAAAAAAAAAATCATGAGGAAAAGTGACAAAGAACCATGACAACAACAGAGACATCACAGTGGTATATTGTTGTGACAATGTTTAAGGGTAGAGTATGGAAGGTTTTCTGAAATTCTAAGAGCTTAAGAGGTTGATGCAACAGATACCAACAAGATCTCTGTGTATATGAAAGTCCATATATTGCATCTAAATAATACATACATGTAGGTAAACACATGAAAAAGATAGTAACCTACTAGTAAAAGGGCACAATAGCCTATAAACAACATGCTAGGACATTCACCATAAAGCATCCACATGATTCAATAACACATTCATGTACCCTGTGATAGTCTATCATGAAGAAGCACAAGTAGTCACAAAATTTCTCTCCAATCCTTTGGGACAAACCAATTTAATTTCAAGGAGCTATCAAGGGTTAATGACAATAAGAACTTTTGCAATGAAAATAGACTTTTTTTCATAGAAGGTCCACCATTACCCAACCACATACTATCATTACATTCCATGAGACAATATATTTCTCATGAATTTTATTAAGCATCTTTTGCACATTATTTATAACCTACATTTTCACATTTGACATATATGTCAGCAAGGACACAGTTTTGGGCTAGAAGAGTACAAGAATCCACTGATAAAATAATACTATATGCAAGGTATATAATGTGATAATGGTAGTGAGTTTCTCAAATGAATGAAGGGATCTCCTCAATCATCATGCCAAAGATTATGAAGGACTTGTGGACTTTGAGTTGCTAAGAAGAAGGGTTGTGAAGATTCTTCAGATTATTGTACCTACTTTCAATGAGGGGGTCTAAAGAGAATTTTATTGCTAAGCAATATTGCCATAATAGTGAAGACTTGTGACAACCAAAATAGAGCATACTAGGTATGATTATAGTTGAAAAATGATCAATGAGGTTTCTTCAAGACTATGCATGGAAGATATTATCAAAGTAAGTGATAGAGTGTCCTTTGATAATGTTGTAAAAGTATGAATTTTTCATGCACAACATAGCACAACAACAACATATTGTCAAAGGATGAAGGCATAGATGACAGAGCATGATAGCAAGTAAGAATATTAGTCTACAACAGGGACAATTTTGTTGTCTATTTTCGCTGAAAATGCCTTCAACCTATGCATGTGGTTTTATGATAGTCATTAGTGAGGAACAAGAATAAAGTTATTGTCAAAAAGACATCAAAATATGACAAATAGTCTCCAAGAGGAAGACTATAAATTGCATGGCAGTTGGATAGATATCTTCAAGTCATGATCAACAATGTTATATTCTTTCAACCCTACCAAAACCTAAGAATCTTTTTATGAATGTTAGTTCACAAATGACTATTATCACAGTATATGACTGTTGTTTTTCAAGAGTGCCAAAAAAATATATGGTAAGGTACATATTGTATTCATGTTTGGAAATGAGGGTGAACCGTGTCAAGTGTTGAAATGGTAGTTCCAATCAAGTGACAAATTTTTAGACACCTTTGAGAGAACTATGGCTAGTGTTATGAAGGATAGTCATCATGAAGAAAACATTCTGTATGGTAGTGACAATAATATACTGTCCAATGAATCAAGGTGATGAATGACAATATCTTATGTATGATAGTGGTATTACTATTGAAGAGTGCAGGTCAAAGAACAATCTATAGGTGACTATCACAAGGCAAAGTAAGAACAACTAATCACAATAAAGCCTTGTTTGAACATTTTGAGGAAACAAAAAACTCTATAATCTAGATAGATTCCCTAGCATGAGGAAGTCTTGATGGGTGAGTAGAATCAAAAATCATAAGGATGTCTCAAAACAAATGTTGAAAACCTAACAGAAGATCTTATTCCACACCTTTAGGAGGACAAAGACAGTTAGGAATCTGAGTGGAAAACATATCCTATTTGGATGCAAGGATAAGTTTGAAGAAATTGATGGCCATCAAAGTCAATTATGGTACCTGGAAACTACCATTTATTCATGCAAGAGGTGGAAACAATAGTTTGTTTCTTATAAAGAAAATTTTCATATCTTTCAATATAATAAGTCAATGACTATCATTTTCTACAGTCATATTCAAATGTAAATCATCCATGTTTCACACTAGTAAAATAGGTTCAAATTTTCCCCAAAGCTCCCAAGTGTTGCAACCTAGTGCTCTGATACCAATGTAATGCCCACTCTAGAATAATCAATTATCTAACACTAGATTAATAAATATCTAACAATAATTTAATGAACTAGTCAGAAAAGATAAACAAGTATAGGAGAAAGTTCCCAATTGTACGTTTGATAAACTTATAATACATAAATTTTATCATTTGATAAAACATTTCCTCGTATTATACACATTTGACAGTAGTTTCCTCCACAAACAAGATGAATGGATGCTCTCTTAGCTTCCTTATCTTGGATAGATAGACGACATGTAACTGCACAACTAAAATGCAAGCATTTGTTTTTTCAGTCACTTACAAATCAAATACCAATTGCATAAAATGAAAAGCTCAAAAAATTACAAGATGAGATGCTCTTTAAGCAAAAATCAAGTCCCTAGAAATTGATGAATATGAGGACTATATAATTTTTTTCACAAAACTCATAGAATAGAACCTTAAAGTGAATATAGCATGGAATTGTGACCAATATATATCAATTAGACCTTGGAAAATATATGGTATACAATATTTATAAACAAAGCTTATATGTAGTTGACATAATAGTGACAAAACAATATTGAGCAATAACCCCTCAGCCATAACTCGTTCGACCTACTCATTCAACAGAATAATCAAGTTTATATAGGTGTAAGAGCATATAAATATACTTTTAAATGATGCCACTTATCAAATATCAAGTTTCATCTAATCAGCTCGACTAGTAGGTATCCAACATTCAATATTGAATGTGCATTATATGTTCCAAATTACCTACAAAATTACTCCCCATTCAAGTTCCTGCTAATAAATCTCATACATTTTCTATTCTACCAATCACATTTAAGAACAATCATAGCATATACAACTTATATTGATTTTTAAACAGAAAAAAGCCTTTGTTTTCAAATAAACAAGAATTATTCCCATGCATATCAAATCCAATGAAATACACTTTCTTATAAAATTCACCAAACTTGATTATAACTCCAAACTCCATTCTTTCACTAGTTTTCCTCCTTTCACCTCTCTACCTTAATCTTTATCTTTCAATTTTTCTACTCCAAATTATCAATGTCACCTTTTTGGGTGTATCTTTTCTCCATAAGATGAGTCCTTAGAGATATAATAAATGGAAGTGAAAAGTAGCTAAGATAGGATTGTTGATGCCTTACCTAAAACTCCATGATAAACTGCAACTGTTATGCCCCCACTGCGAAACCTAGAGGACAACACTCTAGCAACTGAAAACGAAATGATTTTTTTTTAAATGTAATGTTACAAGGTTGTAAAGAATATAAAATTACATACTATCCTTTTTCCTCTAAGGTTCATGACTGCATTACATAGTTCCCATTATCTAAATTAACAAAAACTATAAAGTTTTATAACAACCAAATTCTAACATCAATTAAGAATCACATCTACTCATTACATATAATCAAGTGATTCATGAGATACAACACTAATATAAACATAAAAGATTAACTGATTACATCCATTCCACTTAACATGTACAATGTCATTGAATAAATAATTCATCATATAATAGAGTTACATCAGTTTCATCTTTACAATTACATTTTGTACAATAATGCCTCTCGCTACATGTGAGGAGTGTTCAACAACACGATACATGATACTTTAATTGAGATAGAGTACAAATACACATACAAGGATCACAAATTCCAAGAGAAAATACAGTGTAGAAGTCTTTGGATCAAGTGAAGTCGCCATGACACGTATAAGGGAAGGGAGTCCAATGGAGAATGAAACATGTTCCACCCAACCGTGTGGACCCAAAGGTCCATCCCTCGTGCTAGGAGGTACCAAAGGGCTCCACCATCAGTGACAGATAAAGGACTAAAGACTTCACAAGGCTGACATGACACATAAGAGAAAGTAGAACAATATCAAATAATATAGACTATACATCCAAAGGCACAAAAAAATATCCAAGGTAAAACAAAAGACAAAGGGATACATGGTTGCTGTAGGTGAAGTGTCATCACATAGTTTGTCATAGGTTATCTAGGTAGATCTTCCTAGGTCCCGGACCTCATCCTGGGTTATCTTGGTAGCCTCTACCAATTTCTAGCCTCTCATGCAAACTTATGCGGAATCAAAATACCTAACATGGAGATGCGGCAGTTGATTTTTCCATTCCATGCCTTCTTGACTCATCTCAAGCATAAATGAGCGCTTGAGCTTGAGTGAGGTATTGACTTATCTTATTTAATGTTTTTGATTGAGGGAAAAATAGGTTTTGAAGGGACCCAAAACCCTTTACAATAAAAAAAGGGATGCAAATAAAACAACCTACAACCAACCAAACACTGGCCCTCAAACAAAACCCGTCAAGATTTACATTTAGAACTACTCTTGTGGGAGCGAAGAGTCATGTCAAAAGAAGGCCTAGAGAATTTTTCTTTCTTACCCTTAATAGTAATCCAACCTTCTTCCACTTGTGTTGCCTTACCATGCCAAGCTAGTTCACTATTTTCCTGAAGATGAATGCTTGCACCCACAGTCTCAGAAATTTCATCATTATTCTTTAGTGTAGGAATTGAAGAATTAGAGAAGCCACCAGAAATGATAGTCAGAGCGCATTCACCAGAAATGGAATTCAAAGACCCAATCTCACGATCTTTAGGGGTTTCAACATGATGTTCAACTTCAGCAACCCCACCAATTGAGACATCCAAAGGGGAATTCTCATGAGCCTGTGATTCTGATGCAACCACCTCAAAAAAGCTCCTATGTTGATCAACTTTCTTCTCAACCATATAATGTTGTTGAGAGGAACCTTTCCACCATGAAGTCGATGTTTTTTTCTCAAATCCACATTGTGCAGTAGTGTGGCCTATTTTAAAACATCTACAATTGAAGTGACCTATTTTATTTAATGTTACAACTACCCAACCACCTAGTTTGTTTTATGTTATCACTTGTTTGCAAAACTTCCATATGGATTATCCAAGCGCCCCTTTGTGTGGCGGGCCCCATTGGAAGCCACTCCCCTACTGACAACAAGCAAACCAATGAAACTGAAAAATAATGCCACTTGCATATACTCAAGGTTCAATCAAATCACAAAGCGAGGCATCATCCCTCCCGCTAACAAGTTCCATAAGAACAATCACATAGGAAAATATATTGTGCAAGATAAATGGCCATCAAGGGTCAAATCTCCCTAGCCTTTGGAGACTATAAGTTTCATTTCACAAGATAACATAACAATGAACAATTTCCACAATTTAATTCTAATTCACACCCATTCACATCGACAATTCAAACACTAATAGAAAATAGATTCTAGATTGAACTACAAGAACGTTATCTTTTGAAATCCAACGATCATCTTACCATAATACTCTCTTCCATTAAATACTAATTTCTGATTATCTAATTATAAATACATCAGTCATATCATAAATGGATCTACTTTCCATTTCACATAAGTTCCAGCCATAAATACATAACATTAGGAGAACAATGTATTATTATACATTCATTTATTTATCCACTTATTTTAAATGAATATCATACTTCACACACTCATATATATATATATATATATATATATATATATATATAATCACATACTTGTATTTCATACCATAATTCTCGTATAATAAATCAGTATCCTATATTCTTACAAATGTACGAATGCCTCAAAATATATATATATACTCTGATATATTTTCTAAGAATAACAATTGAAATTCCTATCCCCTCGGCTTACATAGCCGCGTGCACCCTACAATGCATGGAAAAACAATAATCAATCACATGGTTTAAGGTATACGCGTATATCTTAGGAATCCATCAGTTAACTATCATAAACCTGATTCGATGAAAAAGATATTTCAATCTAAGCTCACACTAAACTAGAGATGAGGTGCTAATCAAGTGATAGGGAGACGACCAGTAAAATATTCAACATAAATTTAAGGGAAAAAGCAACGCCATTAAGCAGTGGTTATGTTATAAACAACGAGCTAAAGGAAAGATTAAGGCGCCTCAGATAGATGATAATGACAATTAAAGTATTAGTAATTTGATCGATAAAGAGGAAGATATAATGAAGGCCAAGGTAACACTGAGATCCATAGAAATTTAAATGATACTAGGCCATTCCTTCTCTAACACATGCGATTTCCAAATCGATTGCATTCAATAGATAAAAAAGAAAGAACTATATTCTTGGCTAGAGGTTAACGATAAGAGAAGAGGGGCGACGGCCAGTTCAAGAGGAAACTATGAATCCACTACAGCTTGCATGGTGTCATAAGGGAAACAAGAAAAAAGAAAAGTTTCCAGATACCTATGGCCTGCATATAAAAAAAGATTAAATCTACAGGCCTCTATAATAGCAATCATTGATTGCTTAAGCATGTACATCAAGGGCGAACTTATTCCCTAGCAAAAGGAAACAAAGATTTAAGAAAGAAGTAATCAACCCATAATACGATAGGGATACAGAAAGAACGAATCACATATATTCTTAAGAATAAGTAAGAAATGTGAAGAGATAGAGCTTTCGATTTAACAAAGATATGTGCAATGTAACCTACAAGCAAGGGTGGCATCCACCAACAATTTTTCTATTTTTTGCTTACAATCTCAATACAAAAATCCAATTTTATTTGAAGAAATCTATGCATTCAGGAAACTAGGAAATGATTTGATAATTGACTAAAGAAACCACAGCATTTAGACATTTCCTTCTACTTATCAATTAACACAAAATTAAACAAAGGTAAAAAGCCATAGAACCTGGATTCTACGAGATAAAAATTGATGATGAGATAGAATGGTTGTTGAATCTGAGCTTCAAGTTGGAATTAATCAATTCTCCAAAGCTCCAATAACCCCTCCAAAATTTTGATTTCCAAAATCCCTTTTAGAAATTAAAAAAACCCAAAGAACACCAATCTAAGAACCAGAAAACTTCCAGCAAAACCCCAATTTCAAGATTAGTTTTCCAAAAAAATAACCTCAACAAATTTTCAAGATCCAGAGATAACCAATTCAAGAAACTCGGTACAATAGAATGCAATAATTTCCCAGAAATTAAACCAATTGTCCCTCTATAGTTAACTCCACTCCCCTTTATTTATTACCTCCACTACTTTTATAATTACTTTCTTTCAAAATTGCCTCCCACTTTCTAATTTTTCTTAATTTATTTTCTCTTTGAAAATTTAACCCCATCATACAATTTACACACAATAAACCATTAATTTATTAATTTGTTGTTATAATTCCTTGTAGAGTTTGATTATTTAATTATTACTTTTTAAATAATAAATCTTAATTCATTAAAATTAACTAAATACCCTCACAATATTTGTTTTAATTTTATTCTTTAATTTAAAAAGGATTTTATCTTTATTAGTCAAGGCCTACAATTTGGCAATTTTAATTTAATGAAATAATCAAACAAAGCACAAGTCACAAACACGACTCAATGATTGAACATCGAGCAATACCATCTAAAAGTGAAACGAAGGTAGAACAACAACAATAGAGTCGAAACTGTAATACAAACAAACCTTACAAACGAGATGTGAAATCAGAGACTCATCCTCAACGATGACGCTAGTTCAAAGTGGGGGAACCCAGTGCTACCACTGAAACAACAACTCCATTGGGATTTTGGCACTCTCAAACCTAATAATTAGGTGGAGTCAATGCTCTGTACCTATAGCTTGTAGCAAAACATAAGGTAGAACATGTGCATAATGAAAACAGTTAGTCACATCGTGAAGGGAAAATCGTAGAGTCGTAGGGCACTCGCAAGCGAGTGATGTGAAACTATTCCCCATCACCATTACTTAATAACTAATATCAAAACATGATAACATATATATCCAACAATCACATAATATTAATATCCATGATAACTCATGTAAACAATTAACTAATCTGCTAACCATGATATAAGTAAGAAGCATCAGATATCACAATGTCATCGAATATCATCAAACAACCACCATATATAAAAATAAGAGTATGACAATATCTAAACAACATCCAACAGTATCATAGTGTCTAGTAAATAGTGTCATAAAGTCTAGATATAGTCCAAGAAGCTCTCCAGACAAAGGTTGACTAAGGGGGTATTACATCCTCCCCCGCAAGACTAGGCTTACTCCTGGAAGCTTGTAAAAGGATACAGATAAACTCTCTCATCCTAGAAGCATTCTCCCAAGTAGTCGAAGAGTTGTCGTTTAGATCCCACTAGACCCTAACTTGCTTAATGTCTCGTCCCTTGAGTGTGAGTAGAGCTCTTGTGCTGAATGATGCCCATGGGCCCCAAAGCCAACTGCTCCTCCTCTACTTGTAATGCATTCCAATCGAGGATGTGAGATATATCAGGATAATAAGATCTAAGAACTGACACATGAAATATATCATGAATGCACGAGAGACTGGGCAGCAAAGCAAGATGATACACTATAGGACCAATCCTCTCCAAGATCTCAAAAGGTCCAACAAAGCGCAGTATGAGCTTAGATCCCTTTCCGTAATGGATTGGATTCTTTCATGGATGCACTAGTAAAAATACCCGGTCACCAATCGAGAACTGACAGTCCACCTTGTGAGCATCGACATATTTCTTTTGTCTATTGATGGGCTTCCACCAAATGCTCCCTAATGCAAACCACCTACTACTCCATCTCTTGAAGCATCTCCAGGCCAAGAAGAACGCTGTCCTCCAAATGATCCCAACTCAACAGGGTCCAACATGGATGACTTTATAACTCTTGGAATGGAGGCATGCCAATGGAACTGTGATAGCTGTTATTGTATGCAAATTCTACCAAGTATAGGTAGTCCTCCCAATGTGACTACTGATCCATGACGTACATCCAAAGCATATCCTCAAGGATCTGATTGACCCTCTTAGTCTACCCATCAGTCTCTAGATGATAAGCTGAGCTAAAGTTCAACTGAGTCCCCAAAGCATGCTATAGGGACATCCAAAGAGCTAAAGTAAACACTGGATCTCTGTCTAAAATAATTCGGCGAGGAATAACATGTAACCTAAAAATGTCATCCATGAAAACTTTGGCCATTGATGAAGCTTTTTGTGAGGAATGGGCAGGAGAGAAGTGTGCTACCTTCGTTAGCCTGTCCACAGTGACCATAATGGCATCATGTTGATGCGAAGAAATAGGCAAACCAATAATAAAATCAAAGGATATAATATCCTATTTCCACTTCGGAACCAGATGAGACTGTAAAAGTCTTACAGGATGTTGGTGCTCTGTCTTCACTCTCTAACACTCCAAAAATCTCAACACAAAATCAACAATATCTCTCTTCATACTAGCCCAAAAGTACAACTATCGAAGATCCACATGCATATTTTTGACACCAGGATGAGCTGAATAAGGTGCCCGATGCACCTCTATCATGATCAAAGTATGAAGATCTTCAGAGGAAGGTACATAAATATGACCCAAATGCCTTAAAAGGCCATCTAACTCTAGGGAATATCCTACCAATCTACCCTCTAAAGCTCACCCTGACTCCACCTCAGTTCTCACCTCCTAATACCAACTATCTAAAGACAGTGTTGAAAAAATCTAGTTCCTCAAATCCACACCAAGAGTCACTTCCCATAACTCATGTCTCTGCCTACTAAGTGCATTTGCAACCACATTCTCCTTTCCCTAGATGAATTTCACCTCAAAATCATATTCACATAAGAACTCCATCCATCGTCTCTGCCTAGAATTCAGATTAGGCTGCATAAAGATATACTCCAAACTAGGGTGAATAGTATACAACTTAAACCGATGCCCCAATAAAATGTACCTCCCCCTTGTCAAAGCATGAACCACAACAGCTAACTCTAGATCATGTGTAGGGTAATTCAGCTCATGATCCTTGAGTTTGCGAGACTCATAGACAATCACGCGACCATCCTGCATTAATACAACTCCTATACTTTACAAGGAAGCATCTATATAAACCAAAAAATCCCCATAAGGGTCAGGAACAACTAAGATAGGAGCACTATTCAATCTCTCCTTAAGAGTCTAGAAAGCTTCCTCGCACTGCTCTGACCAGATAAATTTCTTCCCTTTCCTCTGAAGAGAAGTGATGGGGTGTGCTATCCTTGAAAACCCTTGTACAAACCGTCATAGTAACCTACCAACCCCATAAAACTATGAACCTTTGCCACATTAGTAGGTGCAGGCCAATCAATGATAGCTTGGATCATTGAAGGATCCATGACAATGCCCTCACCAGAGATAACATGTCCTAGATATTTCACCTCTGTCTTGAAGAACTCACACTTTGACAAGTTAGCATATAGTCGATTCTCCCTCAAACACTATAGCACCTATCTCAAATCGTCCTCATGCTCATCCATGGTTCTCTCGAATAGATCAATATGTCATCTAAAAACACTAGGACAAACCAGTAAAGGTAGGTGTGAAACACACCATTCATCAAACTCATGAATATTGAGGGCGAATTCATTAACCTGAATGGCACCACTGTGAACTCATAGTGTCTATATCGAGTACGAAATGTGGTCTTATGTATGTATACCTCGAAGATGTGAAACTAGTGATACCCTAACTTAAGATCAATCTTCGAGAATACCCTATCACCCTTGATCTGATCAAATAGATCATCTATCCTTGGCAATGGATACTTGTTCCTTATTGTCACCTTGTTCAACTACTAGCAATCTATACACAATCAAAGGGACCCATCCTTCTTCACAAAAATAACTGCACTCCCCAAGGAGAGACACTAGGATGAATAAATCCCTTCGCTAACAACTCCTCAAGATGTAATTGGAGCTCCTTAAGCTCCTGAGTGGTCATCCGGTAAGGGGCTCATGAAATAGGCTTAGATCTAGGTACAAGATCAATCTTAAAGTCGATGTCACACTTAGGTGGCATCTCTAGAATCTCGCTAGGAAAAACATCAACATATTGTCTAAGAATGGGATAAATATCAAGTGAAACCTCCTCCTAACTCTGTCCTAGCTCCAAATCATTGACTGTCATTGCAAATAACTAATAGACCTACCACACACACCTCCTCAAATAAATAGGCCTCTGAACCCCTACTACCTCAGCCTCACTACTAGAATCATCTACACACTGTATCGACTTACAATGACAATCTATGACTACTCTATGAGCCTCTAACCAATCCATGCCTAATACATCATAAGACCCAAGGGGAATAATGTGAAGGTAAATTGTAGTGTCCAAAGACCCAATCCTCAAACTACACCCACGTACAAGAGACTCAACTATGACTTTAGTACCAGATGCTAACTCAACTAGCCACCTATTGTCCTACTTCGTTGCCACTAGTCCACATCACGCTACTAAAGAAGGGGAAATAAAGGATTCTGAAGCACTTGAATCAAATAGAATATAAAATCTACTACCATATAACTCACTTGATGTCTCAACCACTATACCCTGGTGCTCAGCCTGACGATTATTAACCACAACAAAAAATTTGTGTGATCTACCTACATCCCCTACTGTCAGCTCTAAACCCACTGGTCTCATACTAAATATAGAAGTGCCCTTGTGAGGAAACTGATGAGCAATATGACCCTTTTGTCCACATGAGAAGCACCCTGTACCTCTACCAAAACCTCTACCACCTAGAGGTGCACTAGTCTGCTAAACACTACCCCTGTTAACTATAGACTGTGAACTTTGGGTTAGTTGATCAAAGTGATAATGTTTAATTCACCTCCAATTCCTATCTCTCCTGGATTAAAACCTATCATCCTGACAAGAATGAGAGTTCTTATGTTTTGGCTGAGAAAGTTATTGTTGTTGCTATTGCTGGCCACCCTTAGAAGGTGCTTGCTGACTCCTAGATGGACCTATTGATTGAGTCTAACTACCATGAGAACTAAACCCTGTTAGAGGTACACTGCCAATATGAACCCCCGTCTATCCACCTGAAGCCATAGCCAAATTCTCCTCAACAATCTCAACCTTCTCAACAACTACCTCCATATTTTTTGGCTCAAACACCCGAACACCACCACTAATGTGTGCATTTAAGCCCCTGATAAACTATTGTACCAACATGTCGCCTCCAATGCTAGCATATTGCTTAAGTTCATAGAATCTCCACTCATACTATTACACTAACATCACCATCTATCTCAGCTCATGAAACTCATCTGCATGATGCTGCCGCCAATAGTCAGACAAGAATCAAGCTTTGAATCTCTCTAAGAACATCTCCCATGATACCGAATCTATATCTAGATGGAGCTTTTTCTCCTTAAGATGCTACCAAGTGGAAGAAAAACCTCGAAGATGCATAATGGCACACCTGGCCTTGTATTACTACCATATGGATGCATAGCAAAACACCGGTTCAGATCAATTAACTAGGTCTCTGCCTCTAATCCACTGCTTGTCCCATCAAATTTTGGAGGATGTGTTTGAAGAAGGTCCCTCATATGACTAGTAATATGACATTTTACTCGACAACTAACTTTCTCCTCCTAGGAGACCTCTCTCTCTCTCTCTCATCACTAACTACTCACCCTCTTGCCTTGGACCAATACATGCAAGATCCTCCTCTAGTAAGTGGCACAACTATGCACTCTCCAGCCTTGGCTGATCTAGATTTTATCCTCCACCTCCTTTATTGTTTTGTGAACCCTGATGTTCCTCATGATATGACTTGTGGGAAATCTATGGAGATGAATCCTGGAGATTGGCCCCAAGGCCACCATGATGACCTCTGCCACTCCCTAGACCTCTACCTTGTCCTCTAGGCATAATTCGACATAGACACCACGAAGGAAAAGTTTAGGGTATTAGATGAGGTCAACAAGGAAAAACTTAAACTTCAAACTATACATCTAAAACAATTTAATAGGTTCTTTTATATACCTAGAGCACCCAGTGTTTAAACCTGGGCTCTGATACCATGTGTAATGCCTCTGTTGAGAACCCTAGAGGACAACACAATAACTAAAAATGAGACATTTTTTTTTAAATGTAATGTTACAAGGTTGTAAAGAAGATAAACTTACATACTATCCTATGTCCTCTAAGGTTTATGATTGCATTACGTAGTTCCCATTATCTAAATTAACAAAAACCATAAAGCTTTATAATAACCAAATTCTAACATCAATTAAGAATAACATCTACTCATTACATATAATCAAGTTATTCATGAGATACAACCATAATATAAACATAAAAGATTAACTGATTACATCCATTCCACTTAATATGTACAATATCATTGAATCTATAATTCATCACATAATCTAGAGTTACATCAGTTTCTTCTTTACAATTATATTTTGTATAATAATGCCTCCTTGTTACATGTGAGGAGTGTTCAAAAACATGATACATGATACTTTAATTGAGATACAGTACAAATACACATACAAGGATCACAAATTCCAAGAGCGGATACAGTGCAGAAGTCTTCAGATCAACTGAAGTCACCACAACATGTACAAGTGAAGGGAACCCAATGGAGAATGAAACACGTTCCACTCAACCATGTGGACCCAAAGGTCTACCCCCATGCTAGGAGGTAGCAAAGGGCCCCACCATCACTGACAAACAAAGGACTAAATACTTCACAAGGATGATATGACACACAAGAGCAAGTAGAACAATATAAAATAATAGAGACTATACATCTAGAGGCACAAAAAAATCCAAGGTAAAAAAAAGACAAAGGGATAGATGGTTGTCATAGGGGAAGTGTCATCACATAGTTTGTCATAGGTTATCCAGGGAGATCTTCCTCAGCTCCGACCCCCATCCTAGGTTATCTTGGTAGCCTCTACCGATCTCTAGCCCCTCATGCAAACTTATGCGGAATCAACATACCTCTTGTGGAGACGAGGCTGTTGGTTTTGCCATTCCAAACCTTCTCAAATCATCTCAATCATAAACGAGCGCTTGAGCCTGAGCGAGGTATTGACTTATTTTATTTAATGTTATAGCTACCCAACCCCCTAGTTTGTTTTATGTTATCACTTGTTTACAAAACTTCCACATGGGTTATCCAGGTGCTCCTTTGTGCGTAGGACCCCATTGGAAGCCACTCCCCTACTAACAACAATGAAACCAATGAAACTGAAAATAACACCACTTCCACATACTTAAGGTTCAAGCAAATCACAAAGCGAGGCATCATCCCTCCCACTCACAAGTTCCATAAGACTAATCACATAGGAAAATATATTGTGCAAGATAAATGGCCATCAAGGGTCAAATCTCCCTAGCCTTTGGAGACTCTAAGTTTCATTTCACAAGATAACATAACAATGAACAATTTCCACAATTTAATTCTAATTCACACCCATTCACTTAATTCACATTAATAATTCAAACACTAATAGAAAATAGATTCTAGAATGGACTACAAGAACCTCATATTTTCAAATCCAATGATCATCTTACCATAATACTCTCTTCCATTAAATACTAATTTCCACTTATCTAATTATAAATACATCAGCCATATCATAAATGGATCTATTTTCCATTTCACATAAATTCCAGCCATAAATACATAACATTAAGACAACAATGTATTATGATAAGTTCATTTATTTATCCACTTATTTTAAATGAATATCATACTGCACACACTCACACACACATATATACATACACATACTTGTATTTCTATATATATATATATATATATATAATTACCTTTTAGCTACCAAGAGTTTGGAAATACCATAATTCCCCTTTAATAAATCAGTATCCTATATTCGCTAAGAATAACAATTGAAATTCCTATGCTATCGGCTTACATAGCCGCGTACACCCTACAGTGCATGGAGAAATAATAATCAATCACATGGTTTAAGGTATACGCGTATATCTCAGGAATCCATCAGTTAACTATCATAAAACTAATTCGATGCAAAAGATATTTTAATCTAAGCTGACACTAAACTTGAGTTGAGGTGCTAATCAAGTCACAGGGCGATGGCTAGTAAAAGATTCAACGGAAATTTAACGGAAAAAGCAACGCCATTCAGGCATTGGTTATGTTATAAACGGCGAGCTAAAGGAAAGATTAAGGCGCCTCACACAGACGATAATGACAATTAAAGTATTAGTAATTTGATGGATAAAGAGGAAGATATAACGAAGGCCAAGGTAACATTGAGATCCACAGAAATTTAAATGATACTAGGCCATTCCTTCTCTAACACATGCGATTTCCAAATTGATTGCATTCAATAGATAAAAAAGAAAGAACTATATTCTTGACTAGAGGTTAACGATAACAAAATAAGGGTGACCGCCAGTTCAAGAGGAAACTACGAATCCACAATAGCTTGCATGGTGTCATAAGGGAAACAAGAAAAAAGAACAATTTCTAGATACCTATGGTCTCCATATAAAAAAGATTATATCTATAGGCCTCTATAATAGCAATCATCAATTGCTTAAGCATGCACATCAAGGGTGAACTTATTCCATAGAAAAAGGAAACAGAGATTTAAGAAACAAGTAACAAACCCAAAATACGATAGGGATACAGAAAGAACGAATCACATATATCCAACAGAATAAGTAAGAAATTTGAAAGAGATAGAGCTTTCCATTTAACAAAGATATGTGCAATGTAACCTGCAAGCAGGGGTGGCTTCCACCAACAAATTTTCTATTTTAATTTTCTTACAATCTCAATACAAAATGCAATTTTGTTTGAAGAAATCCATGCATTCAGGAAACTAGGAAATTATTTGATAATCGACTAAAGAAACCACAGTATTCAGACATTTCCTTCTACTTATCAATTAACACAAAATTAAACAGAGGTAAAAAGCCATGGAACGTAGAGTCTATGAGATAAAATTGATGCTGAGCTAAGAATGGTTGTTGAATTTGAGCTCCAAGCTGCAATTAATCAATTCTCCAAAGCTTCAATAACCGCTCCAGCGATTTTGATTTCCAAAATCCCTTTTAGAAATTTAAAAAAAAAAAACTTGATAACACCAATCCAAGAACCAGAAAACTTCGAGTAAAACCCCAATTTCAAGATTAATTTTCCATATAAAAAAAAAACTCAGCAAATTTTAAAAATCCAAAGATAGCCAATTCAAGAAACTTCGTACAACAGAATGCAATAATTTCCCAGAAATTAAGCCAATTGCCCCTACTCCACTCCCCTTTATTTATTGCCTCCACTACTTTAATAATTACTTTCTTTCAAAATTGCCTCCCACTTTCTAATTTTACTTAATTTATTTTCTCTTTAAAAATTTAACTCCATCATACAATTTACACACAATAAACCATTAATTTATTAATTTGTTATTCTAATTCCTTATAGAGTTTGATTGCACATCACAATAGTAATATTTATATTATTTAATTATTTTGTTTTAAACAATAAATCTTAATTTATTAAAATTAACTAAATACCTTCACAATATTTGTTTTAATTTTATTCTTTAATTTAATAAGGCTTTTATCTTCATTAGTCAAGGCCTACAATTTTATAATTTTAAATTTAATGAAATAATTGAAAAAAACACAAGTCACGAACACAACTCAATGATTGAACAATCGAACAATACCAACCGAAAGCAAAATGAAGGTATAACGACAACAACGAAATCAAAACAATACAAACAGACATTACAAACGAGATGTAACATCAAAGACTCATCCTCAACGAGGACGCTGACTCAAAGTAGGGGAACCCAGTGCTACCTCTAAAACAACAACTTCATTAGGCTTTTGGCACACTCAAACCTGATAATCAGGTGGAGTTGATGCCATCTACCTGCAACCTATAGCAAAACATAGGGTCAAACATGTGAATAATGAAAATAGTCAGTCACACCGTGAAGGGAAGATCGCAGAATTGCAGGGCGCTCGCAAGCGAGTGATGCAATATTGTTCCCCATCACCATTACTTAATAACTGATATCAAAACATGATAACACATATATCCACCAATTACATAATATTAATATCCATGATAACTCATGTAAACAATTAACTAATCTACTAGCCATAATATAAGTAAGAAACTTCAGATATCACAATGTCATCAAATATCATCAAACTAAGCATCATAGTGTCATCAAATAGTCACCATATCTAAACATCAAAGTATCACAATATCTAAATAACATCCAACAGTATCATAGTGTCAAGCAAATAGTGTCATAAAGTCTAGATATAGTCCAAGAAGTTGTCCAAACAAAGGCCAACTGAGGGGGCATTACAACAACAAAATAAATTATAGGTCCTTGCTTCCAGAGTACGCTATGACTAGCACAAGATATTTGTGACTTAGGAATTACGAACAATAGAGAGATCCTGGTAAAATTTTGCAAAGAAAGAATTGACTCTTTTCAGCCCAAATAGACATTTTCTATAGAGCTCAATCATCCTCTTCCCAAAACCATTTTTTTAAAATCTTCATTTCAATCCAGTAGTTAATTTTGTAACCTACCTTCCTACTCCCCTGCCCTTGAATATTGGCCCACTTCTTCTAATTCCTAATCTTTTAAAAAATGACTTTTCATATGCCAATAATGACCACTTCTTGGCCCAAATTAGAATTTAAAGAAAGAAGTATATAAATAAGAAAGCACATTCATAATTTATTTTCTAAACAATATTAAATCATTTAATTATTTCTAAATAATGTACTTAATTAAAAAAATAATAAATGTGTTTCCAAGTATGCCTTACACTCTCCCTCCTCTACCTATATCCCTTTCTCTCCCTCCCTCTTTGTAGATATCCTCTATTTATCCCCATCTTTCCATCCCTCACTCCCTCCCTATCCCCCTATCTATCTCTCTATCTTTACCTCTCTATCTATTTTCATCCTTTATCTCTAGATATCTCTCTTTCTCTCTCTCTATCCATTCACCTTTCTCCCTCTCTATTTCTCTCCCCTTTTTTCTAGACCTCTATATCTATATCTCTTTGCCTCACTATCTCCATCTCTCCCTCTACCTCTATCTCATTATCTCTCCATCTCTCTATACATCACTTGGACTATTTCTATCTGTCCCTCTCTATATATTTATCTCTTCCATCTTCTTGTAACCCTCGCTCGTCTATCTCTCTCCTCTCCATACCCCTCTCCATCTCCATCTCTATCTCTATATCAATCTTCCTCTTGACCTCTCTCTCTTTCTTGCCCCCTCTATATCTCCCTTTTTCTATCCTTATCTCTCTGTCTATCTCCCTCTCCCTAATGCAAGCATAATATGACTCAGTTGGTAATGAAGTATGATTATCTTCCTGATTTAAAAGTTCTGTTTTAGTCATGTTTGGATCCCTATAAGTGGATGCATTTTTTATTTGAACTTATCACCTCTCTATTGAGACCTTTGTTACACAAACAATATCATTTGCTAAATGGCCTACCAATTGACCTCAAGTATTACACAAATATATGCAAAATATAGACAAACTTCTCCCTAATTGATATTCTAGACCTCTTCGGTGTACCAAGGAGCGATTGCTAGTCTTAATAAATGTTAACTATTAATGCAAAACAACCTTTTTGACCAATTGTTGAGGACAAACTTCGTACCAATATGCGCAAAACATGGGGGAAATTTTCAAGGCTCCACATAATAAATGCAGTTGCGTTAACACTCTCCTCTTAGGTGCAATCTCCTATTATTATGAATATGCTGCTTCATGTTTCAGAAAATTAAATAAACTATAACTTATCTATGATGACAGCTTTAAAGAGTGAAGCAGGCATGGATGATCAAAGAGGCCACGATTTGGATTGCTTGCCACGTAGGCAAAGCACAAGAAGTAATTATTTTGTAGATCTGGTCAAAATTCTGTATCCTCTTCCCAATCGACTGCAACATAGGTGGTCAATCATGAATCGACCCTGCTTAAGATGAGGCCACCAGTGGTGTGCAGTATACAACTGCAAATGAGGCGGTAGAAAGCACAGCTGTTGCAACGATTTGGTGTTGGGTGGTAGACATTTGATTGTTTGGAAGGCTAAATTTGAGCAAGAAGGCGCGATCTCGAGAGGAGGGAATGATATGCAAATTCGGCTAAATCCTAGCCAAAATTGACGCCTGTGTGCCTATGACATGCGCCCAAGCTAATGGTCACGGGTCTGCACTGCGTCCAAACTAATGGAACGTTGTGCTATTTGAGGATGGCGTAGCAATCTTTCAACACCTCCTCTGAACAATCAGTATCACCCACGCTAGAAGATTTGAAACTTGCAAACTCTTTTCAGTGTAGCGACTGCCAACTGGCTATGAGACGCCTTCAGCAATAATATTCTTGCCACATACCCAACGACTCGGTCAAAAATCATTTCCTTTGATCTTGAAGACTTTGCAAATTTTAGCATGAGAGCTGGTGTGGTGGCTGGTCAAGATGAGCAGAGAGATGAAGATTGATGGTGCGCAACAGAGATGAGCCAAGGTTTATTTAGGAAAGCCGCCTGGCTACTCAAAACAAACTTCAGATCGCTACACCAAGTAAGAAGGACCATATGGGAGGTTTGGAAACTTTATTGGAGTAAACCCTCCAAAGAAAACATCGCCTGTATGGAGGCAAATGGTCCGGAGTTGCGACCTGATTTGATAGATTCTTGTCACAACATCATTAATAATGACAGGTTTGAACTAGCAAATCCTCACACGCAGCGTGAAGTCCTCAGCTAATCACAATGTCAATCACCCAAGTTGCAAAATAGAACACAAACAGATGATGCCACCAAAAAAAAATCAAATTTGACCTGCAAATTACTTGCAAATAAGAAATTTGCAAATTATACTATAGATTGCATCCCAACATCAATATATTTTACATGCAAATCAAATTGCATGGAACTCTAAACTAGATTAGATGCAAGTTTTTGGGAAGGGTTGTGTTACATGGCTTGAGACCATGCTAGGATTTCCATCCAAGATCATAACAACAAAAATCTTGTGCTTCCACAAAAACACTTGCACACAATGAACCTAATTCACATTATAAAAGAGACTGATAAAAGATTTAAGAGTTTATTAAAATGTACAATATGATCTTGTCTAAATAGTAAAGGTAGTCATATCAAATACAATAGCTAACCCTTTGAAGTTGAAACACTTGTTAACTAGCATGATGTGTTCTAGTGAGTGGCAACTGATCATGCAAGAGGTATAGAGTGTCAAGTAGAAAGTGATAACACTTGTCTCAACCACGTGAGGTGGGAAAAAACTTTAGAAATCCTCTAAGTGAGCTTAAGTGTAGTGTAGCTAACTAGTTTAATAATATCTCTTTTCACACTAACAATAACAAAAAAATATCAAGATATAAAAAATAGTGATACATTTAAAAAAAAAAAAAATTGTAAAATAAATCTTAACTTAAATAAAAATAAAATAATTCTTAAATAATTATAAAGTAAAATAAAATAAATCTTCAATAAATTGAATAACTCTTCAAAAACAATAAAAAAGATATAAACTTCTAATCTAAAATTATCATACATATAAATATTTCTATTTTGAAAAAAAAAACTATAAAATAAATCTTAATTTAAATAAAAATAAAATAATTCTTAAATAATTATATTATAAAATAAAATAAAATAAATCTTTACTAAATAGAATAAATTTTTTAAAAATAAAACAAAATAAAATAGATTTCTAACCTAAAATTATCATACCTATAAATATAGTTCTAAAGTAAAAAAGGGGCTCTGCCTTTGTAAGTGGAGGTCAATTTTAATCTAGCATTAGTTTCTATTTATAGAGCTCTCATTTAAATCAAGTTTATGGAGTTACCTTTGGTGTGCTTGGAGGAGGTGTTGATTGGTATAGGGGAGAGTATCTAGTAGTTGAGCATCCTAACTTCGCATTTCTCAAAATCTTATGTGGAAATTTCAAAAAATTCTCAATTTTTTACAACAACTTGCTTGTCAACACCCCTGCTTATAACTAAGGTTTCAAGGCCACATCATCAAATATGATGCCACATCAAAATGCTTTTTGTCGAGGTGTCCGAAAAGATCCAAAAAAAAGTGAGACCAATACTTGTGCGCTAAATCATGTTTTATTGGTGTGTTGATGTGGCATCACATGATTTGTTGCTTTTTAGATCTAAGGAATGCATATTATTTAATTATTGGTAGTTATCATCAACACTAACAACTTTAAAGTCACAACTATTGGTTCAATATTGTTAAAAATATTGAGCATTAAATGAACAAATGGTATATAACAACTATTGGAACATGTTCAACTATTAGATCATTTCCCCTAAAAAGAGACGATAATTGATATTCACAATTCTCTTGTTTAGTTCATGACTTTTGATGTAATTATTAAATTTTGGTCACATCTACTCCATGGTGGATTTTTAGTTTATGTTGATATAGAGAAACCACTTTTGCCTTTGATTTTTTTATCATCAAAATTCAATACTTAGAAGCACTAAATTATGGTGGAATATTCTAAAGTAATTTCCCTCACATGCCATAGAATCGACCACTCTTTTGAGGCTTGCAAGCCCAAAATTACTTCATAGAAGGTATGGAGAAAGAAGGCTTCCTATCTTCTTTAGGATATAATGTTATAGCTCAGGAAATGTTAGCTAAGGACAACCACACTAATGAATTTTCTAAAGAAACTAAAGTTATGAAAAATCTTAATACTACAGTTAATGAACCACATTTTCCCACTAGGATTTTGCCTAAAAATGGTTTGATGAATTTGAGGTTGATGACCACTCATGGTTATGGATAGGCACCACTTCATCCTTGCTTTAGAGCTAGTGATGTTGCTTTTAGAGAGTAGTAGATGATTAGTGTTCTTAATTTATCAATATTATCAATATATTTGATAAGAAGGGTTCTATATATGTTCTTTTAGATAGATCTATGAGTGGAAAGCAACTTCCTTGGAGTGTTTTGGTTTTAAGTCATTGTGATTTGATGTTTTAGGTTTTTTATTTTATATATATATATATATTGACATGATTGATTGTATAATTTTATGTTATTAGCATTTCCTATCTATTTATAGCATTTGCATTATTATTATTTTTTCTTTTCAGCTATTTGTGAAGTTCAGTATATTATTTCAATTTACTTTAGAAACTCACTACAAGTTAGATAAGAATAAATTACTATATTTATTTTAGATAATCTATAAAATGGATTTGTTTTATATATATAATCAGGATATGAAAGTTTTTAATATTATTATATAATATTTTTCAATATAATAAAATAATTCTTAAATAAATAAAATAAATTTAATGTCAATATCTTTGAACATTTTAAAAAATAGATATCATTCAAATTAAATAAACTAGTAATTGCACCCTGGTGTGCAATGGGTATGTTGAATGGGTGTGGAAGGCCAATTAGGGAAAATTTTGGTCTTTTTCTCCTCATTCATTTGCACGAAGTACATAAGGTCCATTGGTAGGTCATTTATCAAATGAAGTTGTTTGTGTATCAAGCGTCTCAATGGAGAAATGATAGCTGCAAGTCAACTATGCATCCACTTACAAGGATCAAAATATGACTAAACCAAAACCTTTAAATTAGGAAGATAAGCAAGGTCCATTACCAATAGGCTCATGATATGTTTTCAATAGAGAGAGAGGAGGAAGAGAAAGGGAGAGATAGAAAGATAAATATAGAGATGGAAAGTGACATATAGAGAGAGGGAGGGATATAGGGGTAGAGAGAGATGTAATAGATAAATATATAGAGAGGAAGGGAGAGGGAGAGATAGAAAGATAAAGGTAGAGATGGGAAGTGATATAGAGAGAGATGTAGAGAGAGGGAGAGATATAGGGGTAGAGAGGTGAAGAGATAACAATATAAAAATATAAGAGATGGAAGAAGAAATATGGAGAGATAGAGACATAGATAGAGAGGAAAATATATGTAGATATAGAGGTCTAGGAAGAGGGAGGGGGAGAGATATGAATGTATAAAGAGAGGGAGGCATGTTTAGAGATAGGGGGAGAGAGGAAAATAGAGGTAGCTCAAATGAAGATAGAATGAGAGAGGAAGAGGGAGATAAATAGACAGAGTTAGAGGTAGAGGCGGAGATAAAGACAAAGAGAGAGATAGAGAGATAAAGATTTGGAATAGAGATAGAGAGGAAGATAGAGAATGAATACATATAAATAGAAACAATAAATGCATACATCTATGAAATAAAAATATAATTTCACACAAAAATATTCTATATTCAATATAGAAATGTAGTCAACCATTATCTTCAAAGACACAACCAAATATATATATATCTAGAAAATAAAAAATATAATTATATTATATTTGATGCAATTTGTATTATATAAAATATATATTATATATTATATTATATTATATTATATTTGTATATTAATTTAATTTGTAGTATATTATAGTAATTATAATATTTAATAATAATAGTATAGTTTGTTTATATACAATATTATATATAATAAAAAATAATTATACTATATTTGACGTAATTTGTATTATATAAGATATATATTATATATTAAATGTATATTGTATTATATTTGTATGTTAATTTAATTTGTACTATATGAAAATATATTAATTGTTAATTATTAAAAAATAGATTTGTAGTTAATGAATTTTATTATAGATATTATATACAGTAATAATAATATAATTTATATACATAATAATAAATATGACTTAATCATTTGATAAATAAAAATTATTATGAATATACAAATGTAAATCTTAGATAGTCTATATGATACCTATAATTATTTACAAATTTAACTTTAAATAAAATAAAGATATTTATAAGATCAACTATACATTATAAATTTATTTATTATTAATATATTAAGTATTTATAATTATAAAGATATATAATTATTAAAATATAAATTTAATTTATTTAAAATAATAATTATTCTTTCACTTGAGATTATAATATTTATTTTATTTATTTATATAGCTGATTTATAAGTATCGTTCCCAAATTTAGTAAATAGTAAACAAAACCGAAAGAAATAGAAATATTCACAAGAAAATAGGAAACTTATAATTCACAGCTAATTAGTTATGACCCCCACCGCTACTCATAAATTGAGCATCTGAAACCATACAAACCTAGTGGAATCACGTTTGGGAAAGGCTTGCAATAATGTCATTATGGGTACCACCGCTACACACCGGACAAGGCCATATTTGGAAGCATCATGGACGTCTATTTGCTCCAATTGAACTGTAAATACTCCAACTGTAATGTTAGGCTTTGGTAGAATCAGTAGACAATGGCAGCTTTCTGTCAAGTGAAATTACAAGTGGACACAAAAACCTCCTACAGATTCCCTACTTTATGTTAATTTATGTAGCTTGGACAGGTGTCTCCATTGTCTAGAAGTGTCATTTAATTATTTAATTATTTTCTAGAAACCTCCAGAAAAGGGCTGAGTTGTCTAGATAATTATGTAATTAAATAAATTGATTCTCTAGAGACTTCTAGAATCCAGTTAGTTAGGGTTTTAGAGTCTATTTAATCTTAGCCATTGATTGAGATTAAATCATGGCCATTGGTTTTCCAATGAGAAAAGTATAAAAGGGGATCAATGGGCAATTGGAGAACACAACAACAAGTAGACTTGCAGTGATAGCAAGTAGAATTGCAGTGAGAGCAAATAGTCTTGCAGTGTTAGCAAGGGCGCAGTGATAGCGTTGGGGATAGCAGCTGTGGAATTTCAGCAGGAGAAATTGAGGGAAGAATTTCCAGAGAAGAATATTGCCGGAGCTCTGCCAGTAAGAGGCAAGCAGTTTTGTATTCCTTAATTTGCTGAAGTTTAATATAATTCCTCATCTGCAGTAGTGGTTTTCCCTTCGGGGTTTTTTCACGGACAATTTGTCCAAAATATTGTGTTCATTATTGTGAATATTTTTTTCTCTATTCTTGTGAGTTTTATTGGTGAAGTTGCAGTTGTGTTATTTTTTGATATTTGCTGAGAATTAATT
>VDFB02000017.1:504829455-504922467 GCA_007258455.2 Sequoia sempervirens
GTTTTCTTCTCTATTCTTGTGAGTTTTTATTGGTGAAGTTGCAGTTGTGTTATTTTTCGATATTTGCTGAGAATTAATTTTCAGAGTCAAATAATCTATGTATTAGATAGGAGATTAATAATCAGTAACTGCAATAGAATTTTCACACTTTATGTTGATAAATATGAGGCTGGTCGCGAGATCGAATCGCAACGAGTCTTGGCTTGTGTGTTTGCATATGGAAGTCAATTTTAGGTTATGATGCCTAAGGCCATTATATGGCAATTCATAAGGGTTCTAACCCTAATTGCAATGCTGACAATTGGAGTTGTAGTTTCCATGCATTTTATCTATAAACCCTAAATCCTTTCTCATTGTGTGAAATTCACCATCTCTTTATTTGAATTAGTCACAAAAATACTAGAAAGCCTCTTTCCTATAATGTGCAATGAGGACGAGGAGCTCCTACGTGCAAAAAGTTTCCCCAAGAAGAAGTGAGAAAAAGCTTAAAATTATCACTGATGAAAATGTGTAAATGTTGGAATGGAAGCATCGCATAAAAACTATGAAAAGTAAGGTTAAAAGGAATGATGTGAATGTAAATGAAAGTCCATAGGTGAAGAAGCATCTGAAGAAGCAATTAATTCAATTTTTTTTGAGGTTGCCATTGATATGATGGATTCCATGTGTAGATGGACCCAATGTTATGAGAGCTTGATAAATTTAAGGTTAGGGAATTAAGAAGTTCTTTTCATATATTATAAAGATATCTAAACATAATTGCATGGATTTAAGACACAATTATTAGTTCTTGCTGATAGGCAGGTTTACTATTGCAATCGTTGAATTCACTTTTGAAATAGTTGCTTGGCCAATCAAATTGCATTGTTTGAAATATTTTTGTCTTTTCCCTATAGTTGGGATTTAAGGACATATTTTTTTGTGTTTAAAAATTATGATTTATCTCTTTTTCTATTGGTTGGAGCAGGTCTATTATTTATTTTCGTTTAAGTAAATTAGGAAAACATGGGGACATTATATATTCTAGCAAATATTTAAGCAGTGGGTGCAAATTGTGCAAGCTTTGGTGGTGGGATGGTGGATACTGAAGTAGTGAATGCATGTTTAATGCATTTTGTGAGATGCGTTGGAGGGCTAGTGGGTACAGAAATAGTGAATGCATAGTTAATTCATCAAATCTTAGGCGAGTGTTGGATTTTATTTGTGCTTATTCTCATTTTTTTATTTTTTGTTGAAAAGCTTGTATGTTTTTAACTCTAGGTTCCTCTCTTCCATGTTTGTTATTTTGTGCAGCGCTTGAACGTGGGAGGAGTCATAGGAACAATGCACTACTGGTGAGTGTCTCGTCTATCTATTTATGATACTTGATAACTAGAAGCATTATTGGTTGTTACAAGGGCTAATGGGGCAAGTGGGTACAGTAGATGACATGCTATGTAACTCATAAACATGGAACAATTGAAGTGAAGGAGTAGGTGACTAATGTAATAAACCAGAATTATCAGAGGAAAAACTAAATGCTTTGAGCAAGGTCTTGTCGACTGTGGAGGCATTGAATGCATTAACTATGTCTTCATTGTTTGAGTGACCACTAGCCTATCAATAAAGCTCACAAAATTTGTATTTAATGTCTGAATATTTGCAAAAATTTATCACGTTGGTCTATTTTCATGCAAATTTTATCATGTGCTTTTGTGTTTCATGTTTATGAATAACATATTATATGTCATGAGCTGTGCTCATTTTTCTTATTTGTCCCTGTAACATGAACCATTGATTGCAATTGGATTTAGAGGCAAACATCTATATGATGATAAATATACTTGGTTGTTGAACAAGGAACTGGAAGGTCAGATTCTTGTATCATTCTTCCCTTTATTTCCAATGAATTTTAAGTCTTCTAATGTGCCTAAAAATTATGCCTTGGAAGAATTGTGAATAATAAAGGAGAAGCCTAGTTCAATAATCTAACTTATTGAATAGACAAATGAGCATAGTGAATGGTGTGCCACGTAATTCATAAACATGAAACTATTTTTTGTCCAAAAGCAAGTTACTATTGCAATAATTGAATTCACTTTTGAAAAAGTTCCTTGGCTAATCAAATTGTATTGTTTAAAATACTTTTGTGTTTTTTCTATAGTTGGGATTTAAGGACATATCTTTGGTGTTTGAAAATTATGTTTTATCTCTTTTTCTATTGGTTGGAGTAGGTCTATTATTCATTTTCATTTAAGTAAATTAGGAAAATAGTGGGACATGATATATTCTAGAAAATATTTAATCCTGAAGTAGTGAATGCATATTTCATCCATTAAATGCAAATTATGTGAGATGTGTTGGAGAGCTGGTGAGTATGCAAGCAGTGAATGCATAGTTAATTCATGAAATCTCAGGCGAGTCCTGGGTTTTATTTGTGCTAATTCTTGTTTGTTTATTGTTTGTTGAAAAGATTGTGTGTTTTTAGCTCTCCATGTTCAATATTCTAGGAACAGTACACTACTAGTGAGTAGCTCGTCTGTCTATTTATAATAATTGATAACTAGAAGTATTGCTTGTTGTTACAAGGGCTAAGGGGACAAATGGGTATAGTAGATGAAATATCCTATGTAACCCATAAACGTGGAACAGTTGAAGCCAAGGAGTGGGTGACTACTGCAACAAATGAGAATTCTCATAGGAAAAACTAAATGCTTTGAGCAAGGTCTTGTCGACTATGGAGGCATTCAATGCATTGACTATGTATTCATTGCTTGAGTAGCCATGAACCTATCAGTAGAGCTCTCAAAATTTGTATTTAATGTCTAGATGTTTGCAAAAAATTATCATATTGGTCTATTTTTTTGAAAATTTTATCATGTGCTTCTATGACTATTGTTTTTGATCCACCAGTCATACCATTTAATGCATTAAACATGAATTGATTGCTTTAGTACCTACCATCCAACTGCCAAAGCTGACACAATTTGCATCCAGTGATTAAATATTTGCAAAATATATTTAATGTCCTATTTTCGTAATTTACTTTAACAAAAATGAATAATATGCCTACTTCAACCAATAGAAAAAAAGATAAATTTTTTATTATCTCTCAATTGCAAATGCAACCATTGCAATAGTAACCTGCTCCTTGGCTTCAACTGTTTCATGTCATTTTTCATCTACTATACCCATTTGTACAATTAGGCCTTATAACAACAAAAAATACTTCTAGTCATAGCAGGACAGAAGTACTGATATCAGGATAGGGGCAGCCACTTAAGTGACTTTGTAGAATGAATATAGTTGAACCATGTTACTATTGCAATCATTGAATTCACTTTTGAAATAGTTGCTTGTCCAATCAAATTGTATTGTTTAAAATACTTTGCTAGTAGGCTAGTGCCTATCCAAGCAATGTATCCAGATTTAATGCATTGTATGCTTCTACAACAAACAAGACCTTGCTCAAAGATCTAAAAGGGTAGTGCTTTATGTAGCAGCAACATACTATCAGATATTTTAATGTGAATCCTTAAGGCTAAATGGAGCTTGGTAGGAAGAACAACTTTGCAGGTGGTTTGAAATCTTTGAATGAGGATGATGACGCATTTGCTGGCTGCATCCTTGTAGCCTGGGTGCTCGGTTCCCTTGCATAGGTCCTTCTCTATGAGGAATTGGGTGGGGATAGATCAAGAGTCAACTTTCTGTCTTCTACAAATGGTGAGGGGTGTGTAGAGGACATTGATCTGGTTGATGAATTTTCCTTTTTCCTGGGTCTATGTGGCATTCGTGGCTTGGGAGGCATTTCTTGGCTCTCTGTGGAAATGTCTGATGGTGCTGCTATGGTTGGGGTTGGGTGTCAGTTTCCCTTCCCGTTGATTTTTTGGTTGTTGACCCTATTGTGGGTGTGGTTGTGCGTTGATGTCTTTGAGGATGTTTGGTTGAAGTTTGGGCTTATTTATGCTCCTACTCAGCATAGTAGGAGGGCTTGGGGGCTTATTGTTCTGGCATGTTCTTCTTCTTGCTTATTTGTGGCTTGGGAGGAATTTCTTGGCTCTATGTGGAAATGTCTGATGGTGTTGCTATGGTTGGGGTTGGGTGTTGGTTGCCCTTCCCGTTGATTTTCTGGTTGTCGACCTTATTGTGGGTGTGGTTGTGAGTTGATGTCTTTGAGGATGTCTAGTTGAAGTTTGGGCTTATTTATGCTCCTACTCAGTGTAGTAGGAGGGCTTGGGGGCTGATTGTGCTGGCCTATTCTTCTTCTTGCTTCTTCTTGGTCATTCTTCGTTCGTGCATGCTATTTGTTATGTGGCTCTCTTTTGCGGGTTTTGGTTTTCAAAGTGTTTTGAGTTTGTCTTGTCCATCCTCTATGGTCTAGTGGTGTCTTCTACTAGTTGGTTGAGTGGAGTTTTGGCCCTTGTCTAGCTCTAACCAACATGTTGGGGTAGCTTGGTGTGCTATTTTGTTGGGCCTTCTCCTTACTTTTGTCCTGTTTGGAACCCCTTATTCCTCCCAGGGTTTGGTTGCTCCTGATCATTTTGAGACTAGGACTCTACATTTGGTGGTCTTCTAGCCTGTGTTTCTTTTTGTTGTTGTGTTCTCTCTACAAAGTAGATGTGTGGTTTGGCGTATCTTGGAGGTCAACTTCCCTATTCTTTGTGAGGAGTTTCCTACTGGTTTCCTTGAAGCTTTGTGCTTTAGCTTCTTGCATAATTTTTTCTACAGGTGGCGGTTTCTATTGTTCTCCGTTAGCCTCTTCTGGTGTTTTTTGTTCCTTCAGTGGATGAGGCTATTGGAGCTGCTCATCTTGGTTCGGTTGGTCTTTTTCCAAGATGATGTAAGTGTTTGTTGTTGGTTGGGTTATGCTCTTTGTTTTCTCTTTGGACCCAACTATGTGAGCTCATTGAGGAGATTCTTGCTTCTTTTGCCCGGTTCCTAATGCTTATGCGGATGAGGGATGTTATGTCTGCCTTTTCTACTAAAGTTGTTTATGGGTTTCTTCTATCGGTGTCTCATATAGAGGCGGAGATTTCTCCTGTTGAGGTGGAGTGTTGGCTTCTTTTGAGGTGAATCCTTTTTGGTGTGGAGACTCGCAATTTTGGTGTAAGGGTTTTCATTTCATCCTCTCCTATAGAGGGGATCCCTCTCTTTTAGAGGTGGAGATTGGGTTGGATTCTCAGGCATTTTAGTATTGTTGGATGGTTGTTGCTTTGCAATGCTCTACTGTGTTCCTCATTACCCCTATTGAGGTGGGGTTTTTTAGTTTTTCTAGTTCCTTCAAGAATCAGGGTTTTTTTTGGTGTTTTACACTATAATAGTTTTTCCTTGTTGCTCTCTTATTGAGGTAGGGAGGTGGGGAAAAATGGAAGGTCTTGAAGGGCACTTTGGAAGCCCCTTTTGTTTTAGATTTGTGTTGAGCAGTTGTTTCACTATGCAGTGGAGGTTGCAGGTGGTGTTTGGTGCTTGGTGGATTCAAGTAGTTCCTTTAAAGATGTTTTGGGGTTAAGGACCTTGTGATTTCTTGGCTTTTTTGGGTTTTTCAGTCCCTTTAAAGCTAATTTCCTGCAGTTTGTGTTGTCTTGTGTATCTTTTGGTAGACTGTTGATGTTGGGTTATTAATTGTCTATGATCTTATCTTTTTACAACTTTCTTTTATGAGTAAGGGGTTTCAGGTTCCCTCAAAACCTATTTGTAATGGGTTTCTAGTCCCCGCAAAACTTGTTTATCACTAATAAAAAATAACATACTACTAGATATTAGGATTGGTCCCTATCAGTAATACCAACATATCATGTTTCTTAATGCATTTTTCGATGTCATTTCTTTGCTAATTTTTTTTAATGCATTTCCTATGTTATTTGCATTTAATAGACTATTTTTTATGATCCTCCTATCATACCATTTAATGCATTGAACATGCATTGACTACTTTAGTATCTATCACCCCACCATCAAAGCTAGCACAATTTGCATCTATTGATTAAATATTTGAAAAATACAGTGTCCTATTTTCCTAATTTACTTTAACAAAAATGAATAATAATCCTACTCCAACTAATAGAAAAATTGCAACAAGTGAGAATTATCACAGGAAAAACTGAATGATTTGACCAAGGTTGTGTTGATTGTGGAGGGATTCAATGCATTAACTATGTATTCATTACTACAGTAGCCACGAGCCTATCAACAAAGCTCACACAATTTGTATTTAATGTCTAGATGTTTACAAAAATTTATTGCGTTGGTCTATTATTTTTGCAAATTTTATTGTGTGCTTTTGTGTTTCATGTTTATGAATGCCATATTATCTCGCACAATTTGCATTTAATAGACTATTTTTTTTGTCTGCAAGTCATACCATCTAATGCATTAAACATGCATTGACTACTTCAGTACCTACCACCCTACCACCAAAGCTGGCACAATTTGCATCCAGTGATTAAATATTTGTAGAATATATAATGTCCTCCTATTTTCCTAATTTACTTTAAAAGAAGAATGAATAATAGGCCTACTCCAACCAATAGAAAAAGAGATAAATTATTTATTATCTCTAAATTGCAAATGAAACCATTGCTTGATAGTAACCTACTCCTTGGCTTCAACTGCTCCATGTCATATGTCATCCACTATACCCATTTGTACAATTAGGCCTTATAACAGCAAAGAATGCTTCTAGTCATTGTAGGATAGAAGTACTGATATCAGGACAAGGGCTTCCACTTAAGTGACTTTGTAGAATGAATACAGTTGCAGCAAGTTACTATTGCAATCATTGAATTCACTTTTGAAATAGTTGCTTGTCCAATAAAATTGTATTTCTTAAAATATTTTTGAAAAGATTATGTGTTTTAGCTCTGGGTTCCCCTCTTCCATGTCATTTTATTCTAGGAATGGTTCACTACTGGCAAGCAACTCATCTATTTGTTTATGATACTTGTGTGTGAGGGGGAAATCATTAGATGTTAAATAAGAAAAATGTTCTTGAAATGAGAATCTAAACTAAGATCAAACACATTAATCTAAGATCTAATCCTACACATACAAAATGGAACTAAGCTATTTCAACACACATTAAGAAACCTATGATTACTGAATTGAATGTAAATAAAAAGCACAATGTGACCATCTCGTATTGGAGTGTATTCGCCTGATGTTTGATTGTTCTTATCATCGCGAAGCCTCCATAGTTCATGAAAATCTTGATGAATGATGCTTGATGTTGGTTGACTAAAGGTATTTTGAAGCTCTATCAATGGTGATCTCGACAACATTTCGTTGCATAACGTATGTTGATTCTCTGAGATTTTTTTGTGAGGAAAGAGATTTGTTATATAGAAAAAGAGATTTTGAATCGACGATCAGGATTCAACAATGTTAAATCAAGATCAACGGTCAAAAGGTGTTGAGAGGATTTAGACATGAGAAGATTGTGCAAAGTTTATTGCACAATTTATGTAATTGAAGAGTAGATTGGCTAGTCATGGATTAGATTGATCAGTCAGGATTTATATTGATCAATCAAGATTTAGATGGCTAAGTTAGTAAATTGATGGCTAGTTAGCAAATTAGATTGATTAGTTAACAAATTAGATTTATTAGTCATCAATCATAATTTTATCAATCAAAAAGTAGGTGAGGAATACAAATTAATTGATTTAATTAATTAATTCTTTTTGGTGTTGAACGTGAAAATCAAGTTTGACTTTTTTAAACAAAGTTAAATTAGTTTGATTTGATTTTTGATAAATGATTTGAATAGTTTGATTTAATTATTCAAATTTTGGAGGGAAAGTGTCATAATTAAATTATTATGATTTAATAATTCAATTAACTTGGGGAAATAAGGTGATTAAGCAATGTAATTAAATAATTGGCATTCTTTAATCAATCAGGATGAAATAAATTGAGATTAGGACTTTATTAAATAAATGTAATTTATTTAATTGGTTGAAATGATAGAAATGCGAATTAATCAAATAATGTTGCTTTATTTAATTAATAGCAGAATTAGGGTTTTTAGGACTTCATTAAATAAATTAAATTTATTTAATCCATCAGAAATGGTGAAAAAGTGAATTAATTAAATATGTTGTATTATTCAATTAATAGTAGAATTAGGGTTTTTCAGGACTTCATTAAATAAACAAATTTTTTTAATTTGTCAGAAATGATGAAAAAGTAAATTAATTAAATAATGTTGTATTATTCAATTAATAGAGGAATTTAGGATTTTAGATGTTGATGTGAAATGTCGTGTTGTTTGATGATAATGATGTTAATGTTGTGTGATGTTAGAGGAATGTTCTAGGAATGTTATGAGATGTTCCAAGGTTTTATGAGATGATTTAGAGATGTTTCAAGACATTCCAAGATGATTTGGGATGATTATGTGATGATTTTGAGATGTTTCGAGACATTCCAAAATGATTTGGGATGATTCCAAGATGTTTTGGAAATGTTCTAAGATGTTTTGAGATGATTTGGGATGATTCTGAGATGTTTTGGGAATGTTCTAAGACATTCCGAGATGGTTTAGGATGATTCCTAGATGTTTTGGGAATGTTCTGAGACATTTTGAGATGATTCGAGATGATTTTGAGATGTTTTGGGTGTGTGATAGGTGTTAGGTCAATTTTACATGTCTACATTTTGCCCCTCTTTAATAAAAGTACTGGTTGCTTTGTTTCAAAGATTCTATTTTTAAGATAAAGATTTTTGAAAAAAAATTATGCCCCACCATACCTCGACATTCAGTGGAATGATGGTAGGATTCTATGCTACCCTCTTGAGAGGCTAGCCAAAAAAAGGTCAGTTTCAAGGGCAAGCTCATGACATTGTCGTGTTTTTGTTTTGATGTGTTGAGATTGAAGAATTAGATCTATAGGTCATTTTTTCCTCATTTTGACTTTCCTATGAGATTCTCATTTGAAAGTAGGAAGGTTCCCTAAGTAGAAATTAGGGTTTCCTAGGTGAAATTAGGGTTTCTTGAGGGTTAATATAGGCAATTAGTGTTCAAATTGGTTCATTTTTGTTTCAACCCTATAGCTAATTCTTGTCTCTAGATTTCTCTTTCTATTAGTTGTTGAGGAGAAATGTCATGGTTTGAGGGAGCCCCACATTGTTCTAACCTAGTTCAAGAGTTCAGACGACTCGTAGGCATCAGTGGCCTCGTATGTACCTTCTCACTTTTCACCTTTGTCCCATTTCATTCTCATATTGTGTGTATAATTTTTCTCTAGTCAATAGCGAAGTTCTGGTGATTTATGTGCACTTGCATCATTTTCCTCACCTTTTCTAGGTCAAAACCTCACACTTGATTGAAAACCTCACCCTTATCTCATGCACTTGCTCTAAAAAATCATAGTTGACTAAAAACCTTGCTTTTGCTTGCTCTTGAGCCTAAAACCTCACCCTTGACTAAGAAGCTCACACTTGACTAAAAATCTCACTCTTGTTTCCTCTCCCTTGCTCTAAAATTGCACTTGCCTAAGAACCTTGCTTTTGGTTGATGTTTTCTAAGCATTTGCTCAAAACCCTTTCATTTGATTTTTACTTCTGTATTTTCTTTTAGCATTTTCTCTGCACCTTGGCATGTGGTTGTTTGTCATCCTAAATTCCATTTTTCATTGTTCTTTTTTTCATTTTGTGTTGCCTTACATTTTTAGAGTGAAACCCTAACATCCTGGTTGACAATGATTGTAGGTGGGTCTCAAAACACTATAGTCAAGTGAGAGACATCCTCAACACTTGTTTGATCTGATTAACCATTTTGGTGTGTTGGAGTGAGACTTTCTTGATGTCATTGGACTACATTACATTTTCTACATGCCTCCTATTAGAACTCACACAGCTATGATGACCACACTCATGGAGCGGTGGCATTCAGAGACATCCTCATTTCACTTGCCTACAGGAGAGGCGATAGTTACCCTTGAGGATGTTTGCAGGATACTTCTCCTTCCTATTCATGGTGAGCTTGTCACATATCATGTTTTACATGGTACCCATGCCATGCAACAGGTGCTAGACACTTGGAGGTTCACTAGTCAAAGATTGATTTATCTAAGTTTTCTGGTAGTGTAGATCCTATTTTACTTGTCCTATGTGGTTTGATCTTGAGAGTAGTTGTTCCTGATAAGAGAGATTGATAGTTTCCCATGGGTTTGGGTGTATGTATCAAGAGTATTCTTGGGGTGCATTTCTTCTTTCCCACCTATACAGAGATATGCACAAGGTTGTGTATCGCAACAGGAAATCTATGTCTGTAGGTGTTTCACTTTTGCATGTTTGGGCATGGGAGCATATTGCAATTACTTGACCAGATGGAATATAGGATCATTCTCCTAATCATCCTTACTCCTATTGTTATGGGGATTTCATGCGCTACACCTTACCTAGAGATCTTCCTTATTGGTGCCGATTTTTTGATGAGATGTCAAATTTTGTGTGGAGACCTTATATGGGCTATGAGGCTTGGCTAGAGGATTTTGATCATCTTGTTTACTATCGGAAAACCCATTGGTTGATTGGTTGTTCCTATTTTGTGTTAGAGTCTTACTTACTAGGCCGAGTATGTCACTAGTTTGGAGAGAGACAAGGCCGAGTTCTTGATACTTATGAGGATCATTTTGGTTAGACCACTAGGGAGGTTCATGTATGGGGTCTTCAAGCTGATATAGATACTATTGTTGTTGAGTTCAGAGCTCTTGCCCTATTTGGTTAGGGTTGGCTAGTTAGTTTAGTAGATCCGAGTACTAATCTTGATTATGATGAGTGGTGGGCACAACATAGGCCATTGAGACTCACCGATCTTGGGGGTGATCTCACTTTGGGTAGATTAGGTATTACAGGTTGTCATGAGGAGCAATAGTGCCTTGAGGTCCTTATAGAGCAGTTGGATAGGGCCCATCAAGATGGGGTATAGGGTGGTTAGAATGAGCACATGGCTCAAGCGCAGGTTTGTAGACTAGTTCCAGTTCCTCCTCCACTAACTAGGGATGGAGACATACTTCTAGCTCAGATAACTACTGCCAGAGATACAAAGATAGTACGACGATAGGCTGTAGAGCCTCAGGTAGAAATTTTAAGGGCTGAGTGAGATAATGAGATTGGTCGATGATATGTTGTAGAGGTGTAGGTATAGTTTCTCACAACAGAGATACTCTCAGGGAAGAGCATAATATTACATGCGAGTTGAGCAAGATCAGTATCTACAAATGTCCATTTATTTTTAGACCTTATATGATGCTACTATTCTTAGGGCTGCTTGGTGTCCACAATTTGGAGAGCCCAGTGTTGTGAGTGATGGTGGTGGTGGTGCAGGTGTAGGTGGTGTAGGTGATCAGTCTATGAGACAACCAAATCCTTTTGGTGGTTGATAGGGTTTCATTGGGGTCTTACCTTTTTTGTACTTGATCTTTATGCTATTTATTGCTCCGAGACATATTATAGACATGTGTTTGGTATATATACTCATCGGCTCAGTCAAGGCCTCATATATATGTTATGATTTTGTATTTACCCTATCATACTTGTTTCACTAATGATGATGTATTCCCTTTTTTGATGATGATATATATGAGATATACCTTCTTCAGTTTAGCTTCATTATGTTTATGTGTTGATGATGCATGATGATGTATGCTATATGTGATGATGTGTTGGATGAATCATACTTTGTTTCATATAATGTTGTGATATATGATGTTTATGTGGTGTTAATATATGAATGAATGCCCCATACATGATACATGATGTTTTTTTATTGTTTTATTATCATCATGATATGTATTGACGACATTGTGGATGTAGTATGGATATGGTAGATAATGTTGTTGCTATGCAGGATGGATGTTAGAAGAAATATTATGATGATAGATAGAAATTTGATGTTGTTAGTAGTGATGAGTATTGATTTCACTTTTCTTGGAGACTTCGTAGTTTTGAACAGTCTTGTTTGATGTAGAAAATAGATATGATGCACTGGGGTATTAATAACCAAGGTGACTTTTGTATCTATTGTGTGGACTTTGAATCAACAAACAAAGAGTATATGTGTTTATACCAGACATACAAAAACTTTGTTTAAAGTATAGCACTGGGTTGCCTTAAAAAAAATTTAGATTAGTCACACAGAGAGGTATAGAACACCTAACATGTGACTTGCTTCACAAACTATTTGAATACAACTTCCATACACTTAATAAAGCAAGTATTTGCCATGGTAATATTACAAAAAGATCTTACAAATAGAAAATTGAAATGACGCTCAATTACCCCCATTCCTTCTTCTCTAAATCCTTATGGACATCCTCGAGAGATCCTAGGAATGAGTCAATAAAATAAATCATAAAAAATAAGACTACAGAAAGATAAAACAATCTTGTTACATCACTTGTCATATCTTCTTGGGGTGGGTCTATTATCCAATGGTGATCATGTATATTGTAGGAATGAATCAGTTAAGGCATATCTCAAGATGTTGTTGGTACGTTATCGAACAATATGTAGGTAATACTCTAGCATTTGTTAATGTATGTTTGTAATCCAATATATGCAATTTTTTCTTGAAAGTTCTATCTTTTGATGTTTTCTTTGTTTGCTTGTTTGTTTTGTCAAAGGGTGAGTGTGATGGCCTATTTATTATGGATGAAATTTTTCTTGCGGATGGTGATGACAGGATGAGATCTTTTTTTATTATTTTTTGAGTTTTATGATGCTTTTTTTGTTGTTTTTAGGGGATTAATCTAGGGACTCAGGGGCTCATCAAAGATAAGCCTTGCCTACATTGTACACGCAGAGGTTCATATTTTACTTGGTTTGAGTGTTTTTGACCTTTTCTATTTTGTGAATATTTTTGGATTTTGTATTTTGTATATGTTTTTCGATTTTGAATTTTGTATATGTTTTTGGATTTTGAATTTTTTACTAAGTTGAAATAAAACATGTTGGAAACCTAAGGGGATTGACCTAGGGTGTCGGGGGATATTAATCCTTGCCTACGTTGTACATGCAAAGACCACGTAGTTTGACCATTTGACTCAAAGCATAAACTATTTTTTGGAAAACAACATTGTTATCCTAGATTGATATTCCACTTCTGTGTCTAGAGGATATGTTGTAGGAAATCAACTTGAACTAGCTATGAGGTTCAAGCAAATGTTGATATCTTAGACTGTTTGACTGAAGGAATAAACCCAACAATGTTGTTTTGTTTTTTATTTTTTTCAAATGTTTTTGGTTTTTCATTGTTTTCGAGATGTTTTTATTTTTTTCATTTTCTAGATGTTTTTGATTTTTGTCGTTTTCTAGATGTTTTTGATTTTTTGTCATTTTGACCATGTTAGGATATTCAAGGATCCAATCCATGACTAGGATCGGGAAGTTTCCCTCGATTGTACACAAGACTGCTTCCCTTAATCAGTGACAAGCCATGGTTGGATACACTGTTTTATTATGAAATGGATGGGTGGATGCTATGGATAATATCGATAGATAATGATGCAAGTTTTATTCAAACATAGCACCTATTTGCTTGGTTTTCACTATGGTACTTGTTCTAAGAGTGCTACAAAGTGTTTTTCACTCAGAAAACGTTTTATTTATCTTTACTGTTTTTCTTGCTATTTGATTTTTTTGTATTTTTTTATCTTTTTTCTATTTTTTTGAATTTTTACCCTTTTGCCTGGGGTATAAGATATTGAAAACTTGGATTGATATTTCACTTTTTTTTTTTTTCTAGAGGACATGTTGCAAAAAAGCTTACTTGAACTAGTTGTAGGGTTCAAATAACTGTTGATATCTTAGAAATTTCGAGTGAAGGAATAATCCATATTGTTGGTATCTTTGAAGGTTACCTTGGTAGTGTGTTGGTGGTACACCTTATTTTCAAGATGAACTATTTTCTTACTTTTTTTATTTTTTTTCTTTTTTATCCTTTTTCCATTTTTTTTGGATTTTTACCCTCTTTCCTGGGGTGTAAGATATTGACAACTTGGATTGATATTTCACTTTGCTTTTTCTAGAGGATATGTTTTGGAAAAGCTTACTTGAACTAGTTGTAGGGTTTGAGTAACTATTGATATCTTAGAATGTTTAAGTGAAGGAATAGTCCACGTTGTTGGTATCTTTGAAGGTTACCTTGGTAGTTCATTGGTGGTACACCTTGTTGTTGGGAAGAACTATTTGAAAGGTTATCTTGATAGTGCATTGGTCTTACACCTTGTTGTTAGGATGAACTATTTTGAAGGTTACCTTAATCGTGCATTGGTGGTATACCTTGTTGTTGGGATGAATTATTTTGAAGGTTACCATAATCATGCATTGGTGGTATACCTTGTTGCTGGGATAATGTATAGATCACACCATGAGTTTAGAAGACGTAGATCAAGATTTATTCTAAAGCAATATGTAAGTACTTGCCCCCTAGTGCCTAGCAATGTAGGTGATGGATTATCATGTGATAAGGTAGCCTATTTGGATAGAGTATGCCCCTTTGGATAATGCCTCATGGATCAGATAATGCTAGATAGGATAGGATCAATGATAATGACCCATGCCAAGATATTTTCCATAAGCAAGTGTAAAGTGTACACCAAACATTTGTCAAAATCAAGATAAGTTGGATTTGGATAAAAATGGGTTGGGTAACTTATTATGGATAAGTTGAGATGCTTCCCCCTGAAATGGTGCACGTAGATGCTCGATTCTACACATGACGCTTGTTTGCTAGGTTTTCATCATGGCACTTGTTGAAAGTGCCACCATAGTGGTTTTCACTAGAGGAAAATTTTTCTCTTGACTATTTTCTTGATTTTTTTGTTTTTTATTGATTTTTGGTGTCACACAAGACGCTTGTTTACTAGGTTTTCAGATCATGGTGACATTTTTTTGCTCATGTTGAGCCACCTGGTGGTGTTGATGTAGATGTTGCTAGTGTCGATATGGTTGTTGTTGTTGTCATGACATGCCAATGATATCCCGCTTGGAGGAGTTGTTTTGCTAAGATGTGAGTGCTTGAATGTAACCCATGGCAATTCTTGTCTTCCTTGTCAATATTGGAGTTAACTTTACCTTGATGGACCCATCGTGATAGAGTACCCTTAGAACCCTTATGATAGAGAGTTTTTTCCAATGCATGGTTAATGTGAGATTTGGATATCTTGGATGGTGAAATGCATTGAGGGATATGATATTTAGACGGATTGGTTGGCAGTTTGGAACCTTTGACTCTCCAAAATTGGGATGATGAGTAATGATGGGTGGATATGGAGATTCGATTGGGACCAATTTCTTGATATACCTTGTAGGTCACTCTTGAAGCTTTCTTTTGCATTGTTATACTTGTTTTATGGATGAACTTCCCTTTTTTATTTTTCCACCTAGTTTCTTTGACTAATGGAGTTTGATAGGGATGATTTTCTTTCTTTTTCTTTTACATATCCGTTTGAATCTTTCTTTTCCATTTTGTTTTGTTGATTCTTTTTCTTCAATGACTTGTTTTGTTCTTAGGTATAGCTTTTTCTCTTGTTGTTGGTCCCAATGAGAGGGTGGAAAAATATGTGTATGACAATTCATGACATGGCTAGTTGTAGCGTTGGTAGGAATTTCATCATAAGGATTCTTTGTGCTCTCTATGTTGATGCTTGCATTAGATAAAGTTCCTCTTGGTATTATAGAGGTATCACTAATATGTTTAGATCCCTTAATTTTTGAATAACCAAGACCTTGATGCTTAGGATAACCAATAATCTACACTAGTTGTAAGATACCCTATTCATGTAGGCCTAATCTTTTGTCTTGATAATGAATCTGTTAAACAATTTTATTTGGAGTAGGATATAATTTACCTTGGAAACAAGGTGCTAATCCTTCTCTACTCTGTTGTGGATCTTCAAATGTGATAGATTCTTCACTGGTAGAATCCTCCATATGTGAGATAACTTCTTGATTGATATCTTTGGCTTGATCTTGTGAACTATCATATTTTAATGTACTCCTTCAAGAGGTGTTGATAATTCACTGTCCATGTAAAGTTTTTCCTCATGATTCATTTTTGATATATATTCACAATATGTTTATGATTCACAACTTATGTATAAGCCTTCTTCAAGATCCATTTTTGATATGTCTTTGGATTCGGCTATGTCTTGATCATGTGTAAAGATGTTAAGAGCAGGTGACTCTTGTTCCTTGGTAATGATATAAAAAGTATGAGACTCTTATTTTGGATGAAGATCATGTACATTTCCATTAGGAGTAAGCATCTCATGGGTAGATGTATATGTGTTTGGCATATGGATGTGTTCTTCTTTTGGAAAACCTTGGCTTTCTTGGTAGATATCTACCAAGTCATTGTAATATTTTGATGGTAGGCATTCTTGATCTTGACTTTGTGTGGTATTATCTTTGATATGCTTTGGATCATGCTCTTGACATGGATCAATTTCAAAGAAAGGATTGTTTTTAAATGATCCTTGGATTTTCTCAAAATGTGGGCATATGGGTGATAACTCTTGGCTTAGATTTTCTACAATAGGTGTAAGTGTGGGATTAAGAATCTCTTGATCATCAATATGTATTGCCATGAGATTGGATGATGTCAATATATTTTTGGACTGGATCATTGCTAGACTTGGGTGATTCATTTTGATCATGATTGGGAATAACTTCTTGATTTATGTCCTCTTGCTCACTAGATGACGTAGAGACATTATTAATGTGATCAGTGATAGATAGCTCTTGATCATTGTTTTTAACTTTTAAGGTTGAAATATTGTCATTGTTGTCCTTGGTAGATGGACTTTGAACATTAATAGCTATTTATCCTTGATCAATAAGGTCTTGGATGATATGTTTGAGTGTAGCACATTTGTTTGTTGGACAACCCTTAATTTTGTGGAATTCATATTGTTTGTACTTGTTATACTAAGAAATTTAAAACTTGGTTCACCATAAGTTGGGTTGTCATTGATTTTGATAAGTTCTTGTTGTAATAGTTCATGCAAGGTTACCTATAAAGTCACTCCCAAAGGGGTGAATATCCTTCTTGTTTGCTGATTTTTTCTCTGTGGCTTTTCTTGATTGTTTTGCTCTTGATTTTGCGAAGATCCTTGATATTGTGTTTGAGGTATATTTTGATATTGCACTTGAGGTACAACTTGGTGTTGCGAAACTTCTTGATACAGTGGATATTGGAAGTGTTATTGATGTGGATGTTGAGGTGTTTGTGGAATAATTTCCATTGGTTTTGGATATGTAATAGGTACGTGCAAGATCATGATGGGCCAAAAGGTGGTGATATGTAAGTGATATGATGGCTTATATGCCTGAAAAATTTTTTTACCCAAAATTTATGAAACAAAAATGGTTTTTAAAGGAGATTCTTAGCTTTTCGTCAATATAAATTATGCTTTACTTTGAATTTAATAAGTAATTATTATTCATTTTCTATTTGAATTACGACTAAAGTCCTAATTGATAGGCTGATTGAAAAACATCTATATCTTTCAAATGATATCTCAGTTTTTAATCCAAAACATGTGTCACATTCTATGCTTCACATACTTTAGGATTAAAAAAAATGTTGAATTTCATGAAGTTTTGATCAAGTTAAGGTGGTCATACATACAAGTTTTATATTTTTTAAAAGTTGTAATAAAAAATTCATAATTAATTATTTACTTGGAAAAAAATTACAAAAAAATATGCATAATATTGGGACATGAGCCCTCTACTTATATCTAAAATATTATAAAAAAATATTATCATTTTATAGTGGTTAGGGTGGTCAGACAGACACCTACTTATTTTTTCCTTGAAATTTAATTACTACTCTATTGAAATTTCAAATTTTCACCAAATAGATTTTAAAAAAAAAATAAACCTAGTAGTTTAGAAACTACATTCAATTTGCTATAGATTCTATTCTTATATATTTTTGAAATAATATAGATAACTTATTCAAATTTTTACGTCAAGTTTCCTAACTCTAATTTTTCTGAATTTTTTGCCACTTAAAGGCCTATTTTTTCCATGATGATCCTACACATACCTTAATGTTCCAACCTTGAGTAAGGCATTGATGATATGTTGTATTTAATTTTCTTTTAATTTCCTCAAGATCTCTCTCAATTTTATTTAGGGAGATTTGATGTTTTGGACTTATTCCTTGATGGTTATTTTGAAACCCATGATGTTGTTTCCCTATTTGATGTTGTGACCCTTGGTAAGAGTAATTTGAGTAATAGATCATCATGTTTTTGGGATGTTCTGATACTCAATACCTTATCATAAGGTCACTTGGTTTATATCTCTAGAGGATCATACCTATTGCCATATGGGAGGTGGTAACACAGGTCTTTTGATTGCTATTTATGCTTTCTCTTCCTCTTCGTATAAGATGATTGATGTAGTGAGAAACTGGTGGGGTGTTTCATTTTTCTCAAATGTGAAGGTTCTTAAACTACTTATGATGTCAGTTTGTTCACCTTCAATGTGTGTGAGACTAGGTTGAAGGATTGGTGCTACAAGGTTTGGTTGTTGAACAGGAGCATTTGGTCACCAGATGGTCATAAGGTGTAATGGTGTTTTGAGATAGTTGATATGAAGCTCAAGACCTAAGGTTTGAGTGTTGTTTTGGAATGTGGCTACCTTTTTGGAAATCAAAGTGTTGAAGGACTAGGATTGATATTTCACTTCCTTGTCTAGAGGATATTTTACAAGAAAGCTTACTTGTACTATCTATGAGTACAAAGTAACTATTGATATCATAGACATCTAAGTGAAGGAATGGTCCTAATGGTTTGTTTGACTTTAATTTCTAAGTAGGATGGAAATAATGGATGAGAGACTTATGTGACCTATCTATTTTTCCAATTTATTTTTTTCAAACAAATGACCCTATAAACAACTTTGGTTTGTTTTCCCCAAGTGTCAGCAAAATGTTCAAGACTGTGAGTTGGAATGGAAATTGTAACTTCTGTGTGTTTCATTTCCTCTGTGTTTTGTATATGAAAAATCATAGAAAAACATTGGAATGACTCCAAAAGCATGGAATTTTTGTGACCTAGATATTTATAGCTTAATTTATGAAATCACAACACCCAAGCCATAGTTCCCAAATGTTTACTTTGATCTAATGTAGCTTAGAACTAGTGCAAGGAACCATAGTTTTTAATATGAAAATGTTGAAAATGTTGGGTTATTGTTTATTTTTGTGTATTTTTTATGTAATAAAGTATTTAATACCATGAATAAGGTCATTGAATGTAATTTGGGTCATTAGGAGTCAATTTTGTAAAGGTGGTAAAAAGTTGCACAAAAGTTGCAAAAGTTGTCAAAAACTTTGCACTTTTGCATTTTCTTACAAGTCGAATAGTTAGGGAGTTAAAAGGTAGTTGTAGTAGGTTGGTTTTTGTTTTAAAAGGAATAAATAAGTCATGTAATGGTTGAAGAAATTTTTTTGAGAGTTTATTTGGAGATGGAACATAATAAAAATATTGTTTTCTACATTTTTAATGCAAATTTGCTGCTACAACAACTTGTACATTTTTGTACGGAACACAGGTAATCTCTTGTGTATTGAAATTTATGAAGGGATGAGTTATCTTCATTTTGGTTTTGTTCTCATCTGATTTCATCAAGATTTTCAGATTTTATAGTATATTTACGAAAATTGGTTTAGAAAACCTAGGTTTTGAGGTTTTGAGAGCAAAATAAAGGAACTCTCACCATTCCACAAATGAAAATATTTGAGAGTCAATATAATTGGGATAGATAGGGTTTATTTTGATTGCATAGTGTTGGCAAGAGTAGGGGAGGAATTTTGATAAAGAATAGGTGATGCCCTAGGGGGAAAATCTCTTGTTTTTGGGTGAAAAAGTTGCATAGAAATAGGGTTTTGTAGAAGATTTGCTTGGAGACCATTATAAGTGATCGGAATTATTTTTGTAGACCATATATAACATGTATAGGCTGTTGGTATGAATATTTTGGGTCTAGGTTTTGAAAACCTTGTTGGGAGTCATTCAAACAAGCCTAATTGGACCTTTTCAAAGTGTAGCAACATTTTTTTGGCTTTGTTGTTCCAAAATAATCACCCCTAATTTTTAGATATGTTGTAAAATAGATTAATGGGTATCCAAAACAAGTTTTAGGTTGTGTTTTGGAGGTCATATATGAAATTTATGGGCAAAATACCCTATTTGATGTCCTACAAGGCATAGTGTCAAGTTGTGAAGGAAATCTTTGTGTTTGAGATGATATCAATTTTTTAAGGGCTTGATTGAGTTGATTTGTGTTTTTCCACCCTGATATACATCAAATTGGTATCAGAGCATAGGCCTAATCTGAAGAAGGGAGAGGAAGTGTGAAATAAGAAGGAAAGTGTGAAGCAAAAAGTGAACAAAATGCCTCCAAAAGGGAAAACTATTGCTAGAGAAGTGAATGAATTGAAGGAAAATCATGCTAGAGAGATGAGAGAGTTGAAAGAGAGGCTTGCTGCTCTAGAAAAAATTCAGAAGAGAGGTATGGTCATGGGTGATGAGAGTGACTCTAAAGAAGAAGAAGAGAAGACTAAAGAAGAAGATGAAGAGGAATTAGATCTTGATGATCAAAGGATGGCTAAGTTGCTGAGAGAAGTCAAGGATGATAAACCCAACTTGTGAAGATTTATGTACCTTAGTATGAAGGTAATTTTAATGATGAAGAAATTTTGGATTGGATTGCAGCACTTGGCAATTACTTTGAATGTGAAGATGTTCCTGAAGAGCAAAAGGTGAATATTGCAAAAACAAAGTTGAAGGGCCATGATTTATTATGGTGGGATTATGAGTAGAATGAAAGGAGGAAGAGATTTAAGTCAAATATTGTTTCTTGGGATAGAATGGTGGCAAGGCTGAAAGGTAAGTTGTTACCATCTGATTATGCAATTCAAATGTTTAAGAAACTTCAAAGTTTGAAACAAAAAGAAATGGATGTCAAAGCATTTACTGAAGAATTTTATAAGTTGAGTATAAGGGTAGGTCACATGGAGGATGAAGTGGAGAAGGTTGATATATATTTGAGTGGATTAATATTCAACATCCAAGATGAGTTTAACTTTGGAAAATCCAAGGATGGTTGAGGAGTGTTATCAAATGGCAATAAGGGCTAAAGAAAAGCTTAAAAGAAGGAAAGAAAAACAAACTAGGGGTAGAGGCAACAATAATAGAAACCCTATGAAAGTCGAGAAGACACAAGCAAAGCATAAGAAAAATTTGTTGATCAAAGAGGTGGATTTAGAGGTGGTAGATTAGGTTTTAGAGGCAGATATAGAAGTCAAGGAAGAGGCTCACAAGGGTTCATAGGAAGGTGTTATCAATGCAACAAAATTGGACACCAAGCATGGTAGTGTAATGAAGGTCAAGCTTCTAGTTCACATGGAGGTGGAAGAAGGAATCAATTGGTGCAAGAAGAGGATATTGAGAGTATAAACTCTCCATCACAACATGCTACTCCTGAAGTTAGAGAATCACTAATGGTAAGAAGAACACTCATCAAAGCATCAAAGGAGAAGGAGCCATCACAAAGGACACTCTTCAAAACAACTTGTAAGTGCATGGGTAAGGAATGTAAGGTTGTTATTGTCTCAGGAAGCATAGATAACATGGTTTCTAATGAGATGGTTGAGAAACTTCATTTTCCTAGAATACCGCATGATACTCCTTATAAAATTTCTTGGCTAAATGAGAGTCAATTTTTTTTGGTTAATGAGCAAGTTTGGGTTGAATTCAATATAGGAGGGTATAAGGATAAAATTCTATGTAATGTGTTTCCTATGGATGTGTGTCATTTTCTACTAGGGAGGACTTAGCAATTTGATAGGCATGCTTTGTATGATGGGAGAAGAAATTCTTATGAGATAAAAAAAAGATGGGATATCTTATACCTTAACACCATTGATGGAGGAGGATAAAGGACAAACAAAAGGGGCTAATATAATGATGGTTGGTAGGAAAGAGTTTATAAAGGTAGATGAAGAGAAAAACATGGAGTTTGCAACCACTACTACACATGGAGACATTAAGACAAAAGACATGAAGATGGATCTGATTTTGGAAGGAAATGATATCGAGTTGGTGTCAAAATCTGATTTGTTGAAGGTCAAGGATGAATTGATCTTGGGGATTCAAAAATGACTTAAGAGGTGTGTTGATATGAGGATAGAAGAGGTGATTCATTCATTTCTTTTAGAAGAGGATAATGGTCATTTTATTTCTTTCAAATCAAAGGTTAATAAATCTAATAAAGCAACAATCATAGGGGTAGAGCATCATATGGAAGAGGTGAAAAATAGATGTGAAGAGCTCAAACCTAACTAAGAAGGGAAAAGAGTAAGATCAAGCATACATCAAAAGTGAAGCATGAGGAGATTCATTACAAGAATGGAATAGGTTTGGTAATAGGTAAAGAGGCAAGTGCAAGTAAGGAATAGGTCAGGGAGTATCTACCAAATAGACTTCTACAGTTGGAGAATGATTTGGGAGTCAAAGAGTTCAACAAGACAAAGGATGAAGCATTTTTTTAGTTTTTGGCCCATTGGAAGGGATTTCCTGATGGAGACATCACTTGGAGGATAGAGAATGGTATAAACAAGCATGGATTTTGTGTTGTAGCACTGTCCTCAAGGGGACTTGAGTTCCTTTTGCTCTGGGAGTATGGTGTAGGGCACCATAGCTTTTAATATGAAAATTTTGAAAATGTTGGGTTATTGTTTATTTTTGTGTATTTTGATGTAATAAGGTCTTTAATACCATGAATAAGGTCATTGAATGTTATTTGGGTCATTAGGAGTCAATTTTGAAAAGGTGGAAAAAAGTTGCAGAAAAGTTGCAAAAGTTGTCAACAACTTTGTACTTTTGCATTTTCTTGGAAGTTGAATAGTTAGGGAGTTAAAAGGTAGATTTAGTAGGTTTTTTTTGTTGTAAAAATCATTAATAGGTCATGTAATGGTCGAAGACAAAGTTCTGAGAGTTGGTTTGGATACTGAACATAATAAAAACCTTATTTTCTGCATTTTTTAAGGAAAATTTGCTACTACAACAACTTTTATGTTTTTTACGGCTTGTAGGTGATATTTTGTGAATTTAAATTGATGAAGGGATGAGTTAGCATAATTTTGTTTTTTGTCTCATAAGATTTCATCATCAAGATTTGCGGATTTTATAGCAGATTTACTAAAACTAGTTTAGAAAACCTAGGTTTTGGGGTTTTGAGAGCAAAATAATGGAACTCTCACCATTCCACCAATGAAAATCTTTGAGAATAAATGGAATGGGGATAGATAGGGTTTATTTTGGTTTTATGGTGTTGGAAAGAGCAGGGGAGGAAGTTTGATGAAGAATAGGTGATGCCCTAGGATGAAAATCTCTTGTTTTTGGATGAAAAAGTTGCATAGAAATAGGGTTTTGTAGAAGAGTTGCTTGGAGACCATTCTAGGTGATGGGAATTGTTTTTTTAGACCATATCTAACATTTTTGGGCTATTTTTATGAAGATTTTTGTACTGATTTTTGAAAACCTTATTGGGAGTCATTCAAAGAAATTAAGCCTTTCCAAAGTGTAGCAACAATTTTTTGGCTTTGACTTTCCAAAACAGCCACCCATAATTTTTGGATATGTTGTAAAAGGGCTTAATGAGTATCCAAAACAGGTTTTAGGTTGTGGGTTGGAGGTATTATCTGAAAGTTATGCCTAAAATACCTTGTTTGATGTGCTACAAGGCATAGTGTCAAGTTGTGAAGGAAATCTTTGCGTTTGAGATGTTATGACTTTGTTAAGGGTTTGATTGAGTTGATTTGTGTTCTTCCACCCTACTATGCATTAGGAAAAAAATATTTAATATTGGAAAACTTTGAAGGAAATCCTCCAAGGAGTGCAAATAAGGGGCTCCTCTCAAAAGCATACACTAAGTCAAAGGGTTTGTGATTTGACCATCATGTTCAATGTTTGTTTGGATGTGTTATTTTTCTTTAAATCAAGCATAGAATTTGATGTCCAAATTTTTTTGAATGTAATTGGAAAGTTTAACATAAACAATCATTTGCAACCCTAGTGGATAGAAACCATTCTTTTAGGTGGGCCTACCACATGCTTCGAAGAGATGATTTTACATGCAACTTATGGCACAGACCTGTAGTTGGACATGGTAAGGAACTTCTCGGAAGTAAATTTTGATGCACCACTTTCAAAGAAATTTTTTGCATTAAAGGGGTAGCTTCTAAAACAATCAGCTCAGTCATCTTCTGGGGATATTATTTTTTTTCCCCTATACATGCGACGTTTTGTTCAAATAAGAACATCCCAACCCTTATAGGTTATAATACATCACAAGGATACTGAGGGAGAATACGTCAACATAGGCCAGCAACACCTGGTGAGTGATGAACTTCCCTCACACTCACAAAATATTTTTATAGTGGTCCAGAATAAAAGTACTGCTTGGGTCTCCTATGAGTTCTCTAATGTGGGAGTTTCCTCAATAGGCAGGTCCTCTAAAAAGGTATGCTTGAAAAGAAAGGTGTGAAGCTCAAGATTTTTTCAATCACCCAAGATCACCAAAAGGTGTGAGGGGAGAAGACAAACATCTAGCTTTCCAATCACTAAATGCACAATATACACTTCATAACAAATTGATTCTTTTTAAACACCTCGAGCGGTGTTATCCCCAAAAATATGTGAATAACATAAACAAATTGTACTTTTTATTTGCACCAATATGAAATATTCAGGATATCATTCATTTAAGATAGAAATGGTGCAAGAAAGAAAGACACATTTGTTTATTTTTTAAGCCCAAATATGAGTGTTTCTAAGAAATCTAGCTTGGTTCTAACTTGGTCAACAAAAGTAAATCGAGCATGCGTCAAAAAAATGGAAATTGTTTTGTGTTCTTTTTATGCACCAAAATTAAAGTTCCTAATTATGAAAACATGAAATGTGTTCATTTTTAAAGCGCCGAAATTGAAGCTTGTTTTTATTTTCTCTTTTTATGACCACCAAAATAAGAGTTCCTAATGTAAGAAAGGTTAAATTGGTTCAATTTTGAAAGCACCAAAAAAAAGTGTGCATTTTTATTTTTCTTTATAGAGCACCAAATTTAGATGTTCCTAACTTAAGGAAGTTAAAAAATGGATCAATTTTAACAACCCCAAAACCAAATGTGTGTTTGTGTTGTTCTTTTTAGAGCACCAAAATTAAATTTTCCTAAGTTAATTAAAAAATGTTTTGTGGATCTAAAAATATTTGACCAATTGTATTCCCTACCACAAATGAGTTAAATTCATTTAAATCCTGCATTGAAATCCATTAGTACCTGTTACATATTCAAAACAAGCAAACATTAGCAAAGAATTCCATTAAAATAGTGCAAGATCTGTGCACTTGTCTGTAAGAGCAAATGCTAAAAAAAAATGCAAAAGCGCCCTTGTTAGAATCAGATGCTCAAATCTCAAAGTAGATGCTACCCCTGTCAGAATCAAATGCAATGGTTTCAAAGAAAATGTGAGGATCTTGTTGCAAGTGCATAGTTTCCATGTCAGATGCCTAGTTTTCAGTGTTAAGTGTACAGTTTTCTTTACAAACAAGTGTAAACTTTTTCTGGGTAAACATGAAATTTTTTTCAAAAGTGCTTACGGGACCTGCAACTTCACAAATAGCTCATAGAAATGTTAGTATATGGGACAAGGGTCCCACCGGGCGTGCCAAAATTTATGAGGAGAAAAATCATTATATGTTAAACAAGAAAAATGTGCTTGAAATGAGAATCTAAACTAAGATCAAACACATTAATCTAAGATCTAATCCTACACATACGAAATACAACTAAGCTATTTGAACACACATTAAGAAATATATGATTAAACTAAATTCAATGTAAACAAAAATCACAGTGTTACTGATAGGCTATCATTAGGTCCTATCTCTTTAGTTGATAAATGCATCAACATATCAACCAGGTAGTGTTCGAATGCTATATGCAATAGAAGACATCTTGACTATCTCTCTTAGATTTTCTAAGTGTTTTGACAGTTGAAATGAAACTTTTAAACTAAGAGGCCATTAAACAAGAAAGTAGGAAATCATTTACCTAGAAAGCTTGAAATAACTAAACTAAAAAGTAGGAAATTATAAATCTAAAAAACATAACAATTAAACTAAGAAATGTGTAAATTGTTGAAACATAAATGTTTGTAAAGAAACTATGAAACATCTAACTAACAACGGATAATAAACTTAGCAATTAACATAAAACAACTTAACAAATTGAAACTAAAAGATGAAGGTAGGTGCTTCAGAACTTCAAATAACCGAAATAAAGATTACAGACTCAACTACAACTTGTAGGATTAATCTTAATAGAGCTCAACACATGAAAATAAAATTCACTCACGTTTACCATTTACAAAATGAAAACAACATAATTAAAAATAGAATACTTATCTATCTACTCTATAGTCCCTCAAGTGGCCAACTCTCGGGTGCTCCTACGCTTATCTTAGATCACATACACTTTATAACTTCAAGATTACTCCATTCAAAATGATTTCATTTGTAATACTCAATAATTCAGAAGGTGATGGGAAAAAATCATTTTATTCATATTGAAAGTATAACTCAAAAACATAGTGACAACATAACGATATCTCTATGTATATCATTTCTTCTGATGATTACATATTTATATAAAATCAGCTAACAAAATCCTATATTTCAGATGGTAAAGATTACCACTGAAAAATTATTCAACTAATTTTAACAAACTAACGAACTAAAAGTCCATAATATAAAGTATTAAAGGGCTCGAGATGAGCCATAAAGTCTTCAAACTGAAAATAACATAAAACTACAAAACTCGATCCACCATGCATTCCCCTAAAGTTCTAGTGCCTATTCTTTTGGTGCTTGTCTTCAACTATATGGAAGTCTACGTTGAGTCCTCTTGGCTAGCATGATGACTGATTGTACTTATTAACTTTTACAATACTTATAAACTAAACCATTACATTAGTGTGAGTTAGCTTATTTTGAACAATTAATTTCAAGAAATAAAGACTGTATACCTTTTCATAAAAGGAAAGAAATCATTAATCCTAAAGATAATTAATTTCCAAGGTAAAGGTGATTGGAAGATGTGAGGTAAGGTATTTAGTTCATTATATTGATGAGGTTATTTTTATCTCATCATTCCCTCCCCTTCCTAAACTTGAGCAGGTTATGCTCTTTATTGTGCTCCTTGTTCTCCATTTCCCCTATTTCTGCTCAGCTCTTCATAATTTGTACTGAGGTCATAAAAATCATCTGCCTCTGTGTCCAAGTCCTCAGGTTCTCTCAAAAAACCCTAATGAAGCTTAACCCTTGCTATCCATCTCTCAAAACTTTTTGATCTGTGTTGATATGTAATGTAGGGGGTGGTGAAAGAAGTAGAGGAGGTTTGTACCTCATGCCAATCCAATCAGTCTTTAATTGCTTTAGGATGCTAGCCAAGGCCACTGCTCTTCTATAGGACCATTGAATTTGATTGCGCATGGTGGATATAAATGATCTCAACTGAACTTCACCAACAAATAAATTGACATAAAAAATTTGTATATCTCTCTACGAAAAAATTATGGACAAAGAATTCTCACAACAAGTCCTATTGATCAGGGGTAGATTCTAAAAATATTTTGACAAATTCCTTGTCATCAGGGTCATGCAGCTAGTTATTTTAAATTCTAAGTAATTTCCATCTCAGGAGTTGTTCATTGAGAAACATAAAATATAGCCTGGATGGTCTTCTGCAAGCCAACAATAATTCAACTATTTGACAAGCATCTTGTTTAGCTCTATACACCCTGTCAAATGATTCTTTCAACATAACTAACTCCTTTTTCAACTTGGCATTTTCAAATTTTACCTCCCTTAGAAAATAGCATCATTCCATCCATTTCATTAGTAATGGAAGGATACGTACCTAGAACCATTCTCTCATAGTTGGTTTAGTTTGTGTTCATTTAGACTCCATGATAGGCTTGCTATCACTTTCCTACAAATCTTGTTCTAATTCCACAATTCTGCTCATAGAGGTATTAAGTTCAATTTCTTGTTTGTTCCTTTCTTCCTCAAAAGCATTAAACATTTGCATAAAATTACTTGTTAAACCTTTAATCTGCTTATCCTTTTTTAGATAAATTAGCCGCATGTTTTTTTCTTTCTTGATTCCACTGTTGTATTTGATATTGTAGTTTCTCAATAATCTTGTCTTTATGTTCCACCTGTATTTTCAAATCCACAATTTCTTGATCCATTTTCCCTATGATTGCATTATGTGCCTCTATTTCCTGTTGGCTAATTTTTTCCTCATTTCCTTGCAATCGACATCTTAACTTAGCATTTTCTATTTTTAATTTTTCTAATTCCACTCCTCTCTGATCAGATTCTTCACAACCTATATTAACAGAAAAAGGTAGATTAGGGTTTTCCATATTATTATTAAATACATTTTCCTTAGCACTAAGTACATTTCCTTTGTTAGACACATCAAATGAACTTGGCTCAATAATTCTATTAACAAAGGGGGACAACTGTCCCATGGGATCATCCTCAATATCCACAAAATTAGGCGATTGTACCCTTTCCTCTTCTTGTTATGTTGGAGATGAAATTTTCTCCTCTTCAACCCTAAGATATTGACTAGCCTATTTCTCTATTTCTCTTATTTCCTCCTCACCAAGTTGATTATCAGTTTCCAATGTTTGTGCTTTAGTCCTAGGCTTCTTCTTTTTAGAGGGACTTCTATATCATGAGCCACATTTTCACCAAACTCAACAAATAATCTTTTACTTCTCCACAAAGGAGGGGTTGTTTGGAAGGTTACTTTGGTTTTCCTCTTCCTCTTGCAAGGAGGTTCTTCTTCATCTTTGGAATGTACAATTTCTACATTTTCTTACTACTCTAGGGTTTTTGACACATTAGGTAAAGTTTTGGCGCTTTGCTACTAGGAGTTGTTGAGGCCTGTTGAGATTTAGGAGTACCTAAAGATTCAAAGAAGGGTTCTTCTAAAGATTGGTCTACTTGTTTTGATGACTCACCGTCCTCAAGAGGTCTGTTAGATTCCACATTTTCAAACTTTTGTAGAAATTTCTGCCATTTCTTTTGTAGTTTCTTGTAGAAATGGTATTTGCATATTAATTATATGATGCCATGATGTTTGATTGGCCCTAACCCAATTTTATAATTTTTTATCATACTAGTAACTGAGTCACACAAGCATGCTGGCAAATTAACGCTAAAAGAAGGTTCCTCGGTGCCATGGCGCAAGTGGGTGAGTAGATGAAAAGGGGGACCTACTACCGTTGCTACTTTTCCTTCATAGGTAAAGTATTTAATTATCTAGGCGACAACAGTTCTCGAGGGTTCCGAGATAGATATTCTATGGAAACCTTTGTTTTTCCTTCTAGTACTTATATTTATTATAGGTTGAGGCTCCCATTCTCTATGAAACAATTCTACTATTCTTTGATAAGTAATGCTGGTAGTTTCAGTCAAATTAATGCCTCTATTCTCATGACGAGAGAGATGGGAAATAATTTTTGAACTTACCTAGAAACACTTGCCACACACCACAGTTTGTCCATCTGCATTTTTTTTTTGCAAATTCCTTTATTAGCTACTCAATATGCTCCTCAAACTTCTTCATAAATTCTAGCCACCCAAATTTTTGAAACAGGCCTATAATGTTGCCCAACGCTAATAATTTATCCACTAAGGTTGGTTCAGAATTCTTCTTAGCTCCTCCAATTCTATACTTCACTTGTTGCTCTGCTAAATTCTGTGGAAATGTTATGATACTCAACTTGTTTAAACAACTGAATTGCAAATGGAAGGAAATGTAATTTTGATATAACCAATGGAAAGGAAATTGATTGTCTTACTTGAGCTTTACCGTATGATCATGATCATTTTGCATGGGGAATTGCACAAAGATTGTTGTACTACAAGCAATCGCACGATGGCACAATTTAATATATTTGGAAAGGTGGTGGTTCATGCCAAATAATTTGGCTTTATTAAAAAATAATTACTAGTTTAAGTAAAACTTGTATGTACCTTACGTCCTGCAATTAAAATGAACATCACACACCCTTTTGTTGATATAACAGGATAGTTGTGTGATTTGGTGAGGGCGGTGGCAAATGATTATGACATGGATGGGACAACTACCTAATGGAAAAGTTTATTGTGACAAAAAGGTTGTCATCATAATTTTTATTTATTATGAAAGGATATGATAATATAGGGTGAAATGGTAATGGTGAAAAATTTTGAATAATGGGCATGTGTAGAACTTGGAAAAATCAAAGCATTGAAAAAGGAAAAGAATTTACAAAAATCCAAGCATCACTAAAAAATGTGGTTGGGGTGAAGGATGAAAAGTTCTGGAGCGAGCTAAAAAATGCACCCAAAGCAGAAAATTGAAGTGGTAAAGTTTTGAAGCATCGTTGAGAGATGTCATCAGAAGGCAATAACAAAGTTTCCAAAGCATCATCAAAAGATGCAATCGAAGCAGTAACCAAAATTTTTTGGATCATTGTCAAAAGATGCAGCCAGAGAAGAAACCAAAATTTTTTGGAGCATCATCAAAAGATGCTGCTAAAAGGAAGAAACAATAAAATTTTGGAGCATTGTTGAAAGATGTAGCCAAAAGGCAACAAGAAAATTTTTGGAGCATCATTGGAAGATGCAGCCATAAAAAGGAAGAAAAATGTAGAACTTTGGACTTTAACTTTCTGAAGCATTGTTGGAAGGTGCACTAGAATGCAGGAACAAAACAAGGAGTGACACAAGTCAGTTGTGCAAGCTCTGAAGCATAGCAACAGCCTAGCCAACAAGTTCCGGAGCACCACAACAGGATGCACTAGAATTTGTGTTTGATGAAAAATGAAGTCTTGCAAAATGGAAACAAAATTTAGCCAAGTCCAAAAGATGAAAATTTGAAAGAAATGCTCTAAAATAAATTCATACACATGTCTTTATTTTTTATTTTTTTTAGATAAAACAACAAAAATAAAAACTATATTGACTCTATCATAGAAAAGTCAATGCATTGGATTTATCCCTGCATTTCTACCATTTTTGTAAATTCTTCTTTATTAACAGGTTTATGATAGATGTGTAATAAATTTCCATTAACTAGGAGATTTTAGGTATCACCATAAATGGGCCTAAGTTGTACCATGCTATTTAAAAATACCTAAAAAATTTCATATGGGTCAAGCCAATGAGTTTTGAGTTTACCCTGGTGATCCTTGTATCTGGAATTGAATAACAATTCCCAATCCCCATTATGGAATTCTCTTTCCTTGATATGGCTTATCATGCCATACTTTGTGTTGTTGTTGCACTAGCTCAATTTGATGGATGACGTCCAAATGGAGTTCATCCAACTCACTAAGCTTTAAGACTCTCTCCACTTAGGCTCGTTTAAGATCTATACCCAACTCCATGGCTATCCTCAGAGTTTGAAGTTCAAACTCAATGGGTAAGAGCGGTTTCTTTCCAAAAACTAACTCGTATGGACTAAAACTGGTGGTTGATTTCCATGTCTAGTGTTAGAAGCCCAAATGGACTCAAGTAGTTTCCTAGCCCAATCTTTCCTTCCTAATGAAACTATCTTTGTTTAAAAAAATTCTAGCTCTCTATTAGTGACTTTGAACTAACCATTTGCTTGATGGTGGTAGGGTGAGGACTTCTTATGGCTTACCTAGAAATGATTGATGAAGGCTAACAGAACCTTAGACACAAACTAGGGGCCTTGATCTATGCCCATTGTCCTAGGGGCTCCAAATCTGAGGAAAGTTTTGTTGTAAAGGAAATCAACTACTTGTTCCTTCCTAGCAAATCGTAGAGCTTGAAGTTCTGCCCACTTAGTCAAATAGCTAGTATAGAACAAAATGTACTCCTTTCCTTGTGAAGGAGGGTCTATAGGACCGATAAAATATAATCCCCATTTTTCAAATGGTTCAAGGACTACCTAAGGTTGCAGAGGCATTTCATTAGATGCAATTGGTCTTCCTACCCTTTGGCATTCATCACATCTATGAACACATTTCTTGATATCCTTATGCATAGAAGTCCAGTAACATCTTGCACCTAAAATATTATGGGATGTCCTCTTAGTAGAATAATTCCCTCTAGAAGGATCTTCATGGCAATATCTAAGGATACTATTTTTAAAAGGCGTAGGACAACTGAGAGGGGGGGTGAATTAGTTGTCACCAAATTAAACACAAAACTTCAACACTTATTAACTTCACAACTACACTATTCTATTATTAAATATGAACACGAGATGCAGATAATAGAAAGCAAAATCAATACAAAGAAAACCATATTTTATGTGGAATACCCAATGAGGGAAAAACGCTAGTGAGGATTAACTCTCAATATAAAGTAGTTCCAAAACTGAATGTATAAGGATCACAACCAAGGGATCACTACCCTAAATAGGACTCACTATTCGGATACAAAAGCTCACTGCTTAATTACAAGGAGGCTCACTACCTACAAAATATTTACAAAACAAAATTGGGCTTTATAGCAAAAAATGAACTGAAAAGAGTGCACCTAACAAGTGTTGATATAGTTCCAGTGATGCTCAATAAACAGACTTAACACACTTCATCATTTTTGCTCTTCTTTACCTTTGCATTCACCATCCTAAAAAAAAATTCAACATATATATATTTGATCTATCCACAAGCATCAATTAGGTCGACCTAATTAGATGCATTTCTTATTCATCAAAAATACCAACTTGTCGGCTACAAGCTTTCACAAAATCCTTCCAAAAAGCAATTTAAATACTCAACACACTACATCATGTTGGCATAGACCTAAGATAGGTCAAAAATATATCCGCATAATAAAAATTGATTCACCATATCACAACTAATCCATGAAGTTGGCTAGAAATAGACTTAATTAGAAAAAGTAATCAACAGAATAATGCCAATACGTTGTACAAGCACCGAAGCACAAAATATTGTGAACATACATGCTTTCAACATCCATAAATGTTTCCCAAATCCGCAAGCAACAAGTGTCAACCACAGAGGGTCGTGGACTAAAATACCAAATGGTGTAGCTTGAATATCGATTCAGATACTAGACCAAAATACTAGATCAAGAACTGACTTAGACTTGCAATCATAATCATGGTGACATCAATGACAACCTAAAACTGTAGAGATAATCATTCTTCTTCATTCTTCCAAAAATCTCCCCCTTTGTCATTGATGGCAACATGTGCCAAAATTTTCAAAACACAACATTATTCTCCTCCTGTCACCTTAGCATAACTCTCTCCTTGCTCACATGACTCTCTCCCCCTTTGACATCAATGGCAAAGGGTGACTAAAAAGGTAGGATGTAAACATATGTGTATGTTGCCTTTGTATATACATAAGAATTCCAACTTCCCATTTTAAACATTCGAACAAGAATGACACTTTTTACATGAAATATTTTCTTGTACCTCTCTCTTATGATTGGAAGAATTATTTTCCAAGAAAGTACAATCAAGTCCATTCTTGCACTCATACCATCCAACAAAGATAACTATGTAAAGGAGGGTGTCTAATAAGAATACATACACAATCATTCTCAATTTTCTTCATCAAAGAGAATGCTAGAGAGATGATCTAACCAGACCTCAACAACTTCCTTAACCAGCCAAAAGGCTCTAACCATATCTTCTCTTTGCCTCTGAGTAGTTAGCAATTCCACCTGCAATTCTCCAACTCTTATTCTCTATTTTTCATCCCTGTCTTTGGAGAAAAAAAGGTTCTTTCCAATATTGTTCATTTCATATTCAATGGCTTCAATTTTTCTTCTGAAATTGTCAACAGCTGCTGACCACTAGAGACAATACCTATAGATGTTAGATATTTCTTTGATGCATTGTTTTGTTTGATTAATATGTTCAGATAACACTTTTTTTTCTTTGTTACATCTTCTTTCAATCATAGCTTTGAACTTATGACCTTTAGGTCCTTTCGACAATGTTCTTTCTTCAATAATCTCTACTAGATTATCTGCAAAGGAGTCTAATACATATAAAACTAAAATACCCTTATTCAACAAATAATCAAAAATTTCATCATCAATTTTAAGTTTCTCAAACGGAGAGCACGCATTCCACATTTCACCAATCTTCTTCATCTCACCCTTGTCTAGCAACATTCCTATATCCTCTAAATCAAAGGAGTCAAATCCATAAAGGAATTCTTCTTCATTCTTATTTTCTTTTGGGACATCTGTTACAATAGATTTCCTCCTTTTAGGTTCTGGAAGGGATTCACAAATGATGACTTCCAATTCTTTCTTACCGAAGGATGAACCCACTTCAAACTAACTAGTTACTAACACACCAGAGCACAAATTTGTCTTTAAAGATGTGAAATATGATCTGCAATCATTACAATATTTTTCAATGATTCCAAGTATCTATAGACTTGTTTCCCAATAGGAATACCATATTCCCACACAACATTTTCTCTTCTTGATAGGGAGTTCAAGAAGTAAAAATCCAAGCACACAAGCAAAGATCCAAACTAAAAAGGATAACTCTCAACCAGTGGTATTTGAGCATTCTTAGTTATATTTTCTAGTAATAGACTACACAAATCAAACTACCTATTTTCCTTAACCATCATGTGTGCAATATATATAGCAATAGCCAAAGTCGAACCTTCATGATTTATGAAATAAATTTTATAAGAAATGTCGTATGTGACATACCTTACAGTGGAATCTGCAAGAGTGTTTATCAATAGAGCTTGAGGGTCTTTATCAATACTAGTAAGCTCCTCCACATCTTTGTATTTCACGGTTTTATTTCCAGGGAGATCCCCAACATTGCATAAACTATTATTCGCTTTGATCGCTTCCTTTGTGATCAAGTAGGATTTGTCCAACATAATACTATCATTCTTGAATTGACTCAACAAGAACAAGATGAACTCTTTATCTACAAACCAGGGAAATTCTACCCATAAATCCATACCTAGGGTTTTTATGCTCTATAATTCATTTTCCTCTAGCCCCAATACCATTTCCTTCATCTTCCTATGATCAAATTCTTCCAATTCAGCTTCTTTCAACCTTAGTGGAATGTCACCACTCGATCCTCTATCCATTTCCATGCTTAACCTTTTGAATTTATTATTGTTCAGTCAAGACTTCTTTTTCCTTCACAGACTAAGAAATAATTCCTAAGTAACCATAATAATTTCTTCAAATTACTTTAGAAATGATTTAGATCACTTTGAGATTGCTCCAAGACACCTTTCAAACTCTTCAAGTGCTCAAATGATCAAAGAGGCTTACAAATTTTACATTATACACCATCGATTTTCCCTAAATCGTATTAAATGCATCAGACATCAAAAAGCTACTAAAAGCATTCTTCTCAACACAGAAAACCCTAATTCAGTCTGCAAATCAATATGTCAACATGTTTTCTTCTAGTTCCTTTTCTAAATCCTATGTTTATTCATTCTTTACAATACATCCTCGTGCCAACCTCTAACACAACATTCATCAATGGGGGTTTTTATAGTTTTCTGATAATGCTCCCCCTAAGACCATGCTTGATCTAGTTCCCAGAGGAATTGTTTATACCAGATGAGGGCACCGACACATCAACAGTTTTAGGTTCTTCTTCTTTCTTCTTCCATATCTTATTCATCTCTTGCTTCATCTTTTCTTTGTCAATCTTCTTCACCGGTTCATTCTTCTTCGCTAGAGCAGACTGCTTTCCCTTCTTGCTTCTACAAACCTTTGAGATATGTCCAGGTTTGTTACAGTTATAGTAGACAATACTTTTCTAATTACTTCTCGATCTACATTGATCTGTTTTGTGTCCAAATTTGTTATAGATATAGCAGTAGCCATTAAAAGATTGATTCATTTTTCCTCCATTAAACCTATTCATCATTACCCAACTAATCATTCTTCCCTAAAATCTACATTCATTGGCTTTATGTCCAACCTTCTTGCATGAAAAACATTGTCTAGCGAAAGAGCTAAGAAACTGATTCATCCTGCTCCTGCATTCTATTTCCTTGTGACCATATTTATTACAAGAAAAACAAATATCATTGAAAGAGGGATACCTTTGTGCATTAGGCTATCTCACAGGTAGTGTCCTTGCAAAATTTCTTGAATTTATTTTTTTCTTCCCTTTTTCTTGAGTCTTTTGATTGTCTTTTGAACTTTCACCTGATTCATTTCCCAAGCCACCTTTTTCCTTACTTGGTTTCTATCTTGCAAGAAGTTCTTCCAGCTTATCGGAGCTAGATCTAAAATTGTTCTTAAAATTTTTTTCCTTCTCTAGCTCTACTCTCAAGTTTACTACCTCTTGTTCAAGTTTAGAGCATTCATCAAATTTGTTTTGCACCATTCTATTAAGACATTCTTCAATTCTCTTTTGTTCTTCTACAAGCACTTTCAGTTCAATTATCTCTTGTTTTCGCTGCTCTCTCACTTCTCTATGTCTTTCCTTGAATTTCTTTAATTTCTCTTTTAGCTTCTGGACACATTCATTAGCATCATCAAGATTTTATTTTAGATCTCTATTTTCATTTTCATTTTTTTCAAGATCCTCAAGTGTAACCCAGAGTTCTTATTTATCATCCATTTGATCAACCTTCAAAATCTTTCTCAATTGGTTAAGCTCTATACTAAGGAACCAAGGCCCTAATACCAATTGTTAAAAGGCTCAGGACAACTGAGAGCAGGGGTGAATCAATTGTCACCAAATTAAACTCAAAATTTCAACACTTATTAACTTCACAACCACACTTTTTTGTTATTAAATACATCATACAAGCACAAGAGCACAAAATATTGTGAATATACATGTTTTCAACATCCATAAATTGTTTCCAAAATCCACAAGCAACAACTATCAATTGTAGAGGGTTGCAGACTAAAATACTGAAGGGTGTAGCTTGAATATCAGTTCAAATAGCGGACCAAAATAGTAGATCAATCATTGACTTAGACTTTCAATCATAATCATGGTTACATTAATGACAACCCAAAACTGTAGAGATAATCATTCTTCTTCATTATTCCAACAACTATAAGTTTCATTTTCCCTAACACAACATCATAGAACCATATCAGGCCCACATCGAAATAAGATCCCATTAATCCACATGAAAAGGGTGCTTTCTCTAATAAGGAATTTCTTTTGTTTTGATGTAAAATGAGATGGTACTTCTGAGGTGGTTAAGTAGTTGGAAATATCAACAAACCAAGGAGTTTTAGTAGAGATGGAAAATAGATTCTCATCTGGGAACTCATCCTGTACTAGAGCACAATCACCATCATCTTGTTTAATTCAGGATAAGAAGTCCACAACTACATTGAACTTCCCTGGTTTGTTAGTAATTGTTAAGTTGAATTCCTGGAGAAGCAACAACCACCTGATTATCCTCCCATTCACTATAGGTTTGTTCATAAGGTATTTGATGGTTGAATGGTTTATGTACACTGTTACTTTGTATCTTGTGATGTAGTGTTGAAATTTCTTAATTGCATGTACTACAACTAAGAATTATTTCTCTGTTGTGGTATAATTATTTTATGTTGGAGTCAAATTCTTACTAATGAAAGGGGTAATCCCACAATACTGGTTTACACTTTCTCAAAGATCCTATTTTTTGTTGAAATCACATATTCCTAGAAAATATAATGATTTAATCCTTGGAAAGTTCAATTTAAAGGATTCCAATTGAAGAGGGTTTGATCAAACCACCTTAGATCAATACCCCTTGGATAGAACCCTGCTATTTTTAAACCATACCTATAACGAAGTCTCCTTTACACCCATCAAAATGCTGATAAAAAACCACTTTTGATTTATCTTTTTGGGGATCAAATGAATTCATTGAAAATTTATTTTTTTGTGAGTATGTAGTCCTTATTATAAGTTTCCCAAAAAGTATAATTTTAAATAATTTTAATTTGATTATTATATTTAATTTTTATTTCTTGTTAAAGTAGGTTTTTCACTGAAAATCAAGTTCTTTGTTTTGCACATGTGGAAAAATAGCAGATTATAAAAAAAAAATTCAAAAAATATCAATGCACTAGATATTGAAGTCCTTGATCCTGTTGGCCTCCTATAATGGTTCAATAACTAAGCCCTTAAAGCTATAACTTAGATATTAGATATTTGCACTAAGTATTTATCTTGCTCATCATGAAAGTTCATTTCATTATCAACCCAGGGACGTGAACTTGAAATGGGTCAGCACTGTTTATGCACTAGGACTCAATTGTAGTCATCCTTATCCCATAACTAGAGAGGAAATAGAACTGAAAGTGAAATGCTTGAAAGGAATTAGTATAAGTATTGAGCATAAATCAACAACTAAAATGAACTAAAATGAGCGACGGAAAAAGAAGTCTCAACAAACAAATAGGAAATTACTATGTCTTCCTTAGTTGCAGAAATAGACACAAAATGAAGTTCCAATGGCTGCAGGAACAAATAGCTACCAAGAATGTAACTAATTGTTGAACAGAAAAGTAACTACTAAACTGAACGGATGGAATTCTCACCCAGTGGGCCCCCTTGAATGAGTCTTCCCAAAACTAACTCAGATGCAACAAATTAAAGTATCATTTTATTCATTGAAAACATTGTTACATCATAACAACATGATTGTATTCCTTGAAACTGAAAATGAAAGTACAATATCAAAACATCCAACTCCCTAAAGAGGAACATCTGAACATTATTTATAGAAGGAAAGCTTCTAACTAACTCTAACTAATTGGGTAGTCAACTCCAATAGACTAGGAGGACGCCATTTATTGAAAGCATGAAAAAGAGGAAGGAGGTTATCCATGCACAAGATTTAGTCAAACCAGTCTTGCTCAACAAGGATCTAGGATAGCAACACCTCCTAAATCTACTCAACTAATAGACATGGTCATTTAAAGTTTAGTTATAACTTCCACATGAGTTGTAAGTTTCCAATCATTGACCTCTTTAATTTCCACCTCTTTAATGTCCATCTCTTTTTGACTCCTTCAACAACTGGCTAGCTAGCATGAACTTCTTCCACCTTCCAAGCTCCACTTATATCTACATCTTAATCTAAACCTGCATTATGACATTAGCATGCACAAGAAAATTGTATTATCCAGAATCACCTTAGAATAACTTTCATTCAATCACATGTAAAATTAATATCGATATATCACATATTAGGTTAATACCATCAAAAGTTATAGGGATAAGTTCATGTCCAAAGTTCATAAGTTTAGGGAAATAACATAGAAAGTGTTAGTAACCAGGTGCTAAAAACCCATAGTAACAGTAACAAACATATGATAAATCCTAACAAAAATGAGTCATTATTTGGACTCATCATCTCCCCCCAACCTAATGATCTGTTGGTCCTCTAGCAGACAGAACTCGATTCATTTGCCTTACTAAATCCTTGAAATCCCCAATTTTTGTCTACCCTTGATCAATCCCTACATTTTCTGAATTTGGATCCCAATAGAACCCTTGCTTGCTTTACAGTTTGGCCTACCTTGGACTCTCTACATCTACATTGTACCGATAGGTTATGTGGTCTAGTACTGGCCACAACAGAATAGGTGGCTGAAATATTAACGAAAGCCAATAGTGCTACTTCATTCTCCCAAGATGTATATACCTGATGCTTCATTTTCAAGCTACATAATAATTTTGTAGGGAATGAGGTTCAACCTATTTTAACTAATTTGGCAAGTCATTCCATCTCTCTGATAAATATCCCAATACTATCTTTCTTGCAGTGGCAACTACTTGTTCATATTCTTGGTATTCTTCCTCCCTAGAAGGCATGATCCTCTTTTTGTACTCTGGATTATAAAGAAGTTAGTGCCATGTATAGAAGATATTAGTAGGATTGCTTGATTTAGCTCTTAGAGATAGGAGCTATGAAATTGTTTTTCTCTGTATATTTTGAATTATTGCCCTTAGCTAATTTCATTTTGAATCCATGACATTAATTCCTTCAAGTGAACATCTCCAACATATAGCAACGGATTACATTCATGTTCACTGGGAACAACATAGTTGTGTAAATACAACCCACACAATAAATTCTTACTTTCAAGAGGAGAGGATTGATAAGCTTGGAAAAATTCTTGTGGGATTTCAATGGAAGAGTTTAGACCGGAAATGACCCTTGACAACTTAAAAGAGAGATCGTGCTCCCTTAAATATAATGCATATACCCTTGGGGGAGTCCTACATTCCATAATTTTTGGTACTAGAGTCACCACATTGTTTACCTTATCTTTTAATGCAGTAATCTTTGCATTCTTCTCCTTAATTTCTTCATTTTTCTTATTGATCTCTTCTTGTAGCCTAAGTTTTTCTCTATTCCATTCTTCTTCTTTCTCCTTCATTTCTTTCCATAAATCCAGGGCTACTTATGCCCATGAAAAAGTAGGAGGTATGTGCTTTCCTACTAAGATCTTCCCCTACATTGGTTCCTAATGTTCGACTTGCTCTACAATAGTAGCGAGTTCTACCAATCCTATATTTTCCTACACCTTAGGAGCTTCTTCCTTCTTTCCAAGTTTCCCTTTGAGTCTATGGCTCCTTTTTGGAGGCACAACAATAGTAGACTCAGCCAATTTTGATTTCCTTGGAGGACTTTTATTTTTCCCAGTGGCTACAAGATGCTCAGTTTCTTTAGTTTTCTGCTTCCTAGGGCTAGGATTTACCTTTACTAGTTTTTGCTTCTTAGCCTTCCCTTTGCTAATTTCTCATTTTTCTTCCTCCTTTCAAATATCAGCCCTAGTGCGAACTGTGGTTTTAGGGAAAACATCGACATTGGGGTTTGAAGATGAACTATCTTCATCTACATGCTCGGATTCAGAAGAAACTAGTTCCCACATTTTCTAAAATGAACTTCTTAATGTTCAAAAATTCATCCCATGACATATTGGACACATCTTGCAAAGACTTTTCTACCAGAAATTTAATCAAACAATGATGGGAAATAGAGTTGTCCCTACCTTTCTATGTCTCAGCAGCCATGATTGCAAGAAGAGTGTACAAGACATTTGGAAAATTCATCCTCTGGCCATGTCTCATGTGATTTAAAAGATTGAAATGCATAGAATGAAGACAGAGTTGGCGACCCTCGCAGGTAATGTATTTGATAATATAAGCAAACAACTTGCTTCCATGTTTCTAGCAAAGAAATTCTTCTTGTTCCTTGTTTATCTATAACAAGTGGAGTATCACTAGGATTGGTGATTTTTTCTCTAGCTGATCTAGCATCCCTAGAAGGAGGGTAGGGTTCTCCTTCAGTGAAAAAAGTTGACACTTCAACAATCTTTTCTTCAGTGGCTATAACTTTTAATCCTTTCACCATTGCCTCACCATTAGAAAATGTTTTTACAAATTCTAAGGAAATGTCGTTATTGAAACTATTTAGCTTCAGAAAGTAATCTATCCAACCACAATTCCTAAATTCAGGCTCATAGAGTACATATTGTAGGATTACTTGGTGAACTATTGGTTCACTTCTGATTAAATAACCTCCCATTTCCTCCACTCACACTTTGGAAAATGCCTCTACAAAGACTTCTTTCCTGCAATCCTTCAGCTGAATACCCAATTTCTCTTTCGCTTCTTGCAATTCTCACCAATACTAACACCAATGTCATATGACCTCTCAATTTTACCTTTTTAGTGGCATTATGATTCTGACTAAGGCAGTAAAGAAGACATAAAGGAGGGGTATTATCAAAGAAAATGGCGACATCTTAATGCCATATCATGCTTGTAGAACATCACTTTAACTTCATCATTTCAAATTTACTACCATGTTGGTGCATGAAATATGACTAATGACATGTATGACACGTAGGTTCACACTCCCCCCCCAACCTAAATAAAAGCATGTGCTTGCATAGGCTGGAATGGAAGTATGCTCTAATAGGGTATACTAATAGGATTTTCTATGTGAAATATCAATATTAAAGTACAATAATCAAACAAATGTATGTAAGGTAATTAATATACATTAAGCGTTATGCACGTACCTAAGAAGTTGGAATGTATTTTCCAAAAAGTGTGGGAGGAAGTACTGGTCATCAGAAAAGTATGATTGAGTTTTTAAATGAAGTGATGGTGGAGTGATGTGGAAGAGAGAGAGGGGTTGGAGATGAATGGGTGGGTAGTTTTATTGATGGATAAATTAATACCCACAAATTTAGTGGAAATTTTTATTATGGTTGCACGTGTACCTTTGACTAGCTAGAATGTTGAACACTAAGTCCGCTTCCTTTGGCTGTAAGAACTTTGGAGTTTTGGTATTCAATAAATTGCTACATGAACTCCTATTTTGAGGCAGGCTTATGGTATAGCCTGAGACGACGACCATTGACTAGGAGCTTGAACCTGACAAGATCAATTGTTGTAAGCTTAACAACACCATTGGGAAAGACCTTTGCAATCTCATATGGCCCAACCACTAGGTTTGAAGTTTTCCTAAGTTTTCTTTATACCTGGAATCATAAAGAAGTGCCCAGTCACCTGGTTGGAACTTATTTTCTTTGATGTATTTATTATGCCATCTAACTCTCTAGTTTTCCACCATCTCAGCATGGTGGAGAGTTGATTTCCTCATCTCATCTAAGGAATTTAGTTGCATAATCCTATCCTTTTGTGCCTCAGATATATCTATTCCAAGGTCTAGTGTTGTTCAAAGAGTTTTGTGTTCAAACTCTATAGGAATCATTGTTGTTTTTCCATACAATAGTTCAAAGGGAGTAAAATTAGTGGTGGTTTTCCAAGTGGTTCTATAGGCCCAAACAGCTTCTGGCAACCTATTTACCCAATCTTTTCTATGGATTGCTACTATTTTGGTCAGAATATATTCTATTTCTCTACTAGCTACCTCAGACTGGCCATTGGCTTAAGGGTGATAGGGTGTATATTTTTTATGCCTAACTTTATACTCATTCACCAATGTTGTGACAAGAGTGGATGTGAACTAAGCCCCTTGATATGTGACTATTTCTCTAGGAACTCCATAGTGTGTGAAGATTTCTTCAAAGAGGAATTCTACAACTTTATTGTCCCTAGCATGTTTCATGGCTTTGATCTCAAACCATTTAGTCACATAATTAGTACAAACCAAGATGTAAGATTTTCCATTTGATGGTGGATCAATTGGACCTACAAAATCAAGTCCCCACTTATCAAATGGTGTGATAACTACTTGAGGGTATAGAGGCATCTCATCTAATTTAGTCAGTTGGCCCATCCTTTGACACCTATCACATTTTCTAATGTATTTTCCTGCATCCTTATGAATTGTATGCTAGTAGTACCCTATATTGAGAATGTTCATGGTTGTTCTCTTAGCTATAAACTGTCCCCCATAGGGTTCATTATGGAATGCATGTATTATATTATAAGTTTCATCCTCTCTTATACATATTCTCATCACATGATCTGGTCCAATATAGAATAAACAACTTGCCATCCATGAGAATGGAAAAGTTTTTTTAATAAGAATCCTTCGCTCTTTTGGAGAGAAATGAGGGGGAACTCTTCCTGTGACCAAATAATTGGCTATATTTGCATACCAAGGTGTGTGCACATTGATGGATAACAAATTTTCATTAGGAAAGGAGTCATCAATGACTTGAGTGTCCTTTGATGTGGTCAATCTGGAGAGAAAATCTTCCACAACATTTTCCTTACCAGGCTTGTCTATAATGGTGATATCAAATTATTGCATTAACAACAACCACCTTGCTAACCTTCCTATAATCAATGGCTTTCTCATAAGGTATTTTATGGTTGTGTGGTCTATATGGAAAAAGATTTGGTATCTTGTGATATAATTCCTAAACTTGTTGAGAGCATAAATGATTGCCAATATCTCCTTCTCTGTCACCGTGTAGTTAAACTCAGCCCCTTGTAGGTTCTTATTGAGAAAGTAGATGGCATTCTCTATTGCTCCCTCTTTTTGTCCTTAGATAGCCCCTATAGCATAATTAGATGCATCTATGTGAATATGGAAAGGGAGTCCTCAATTAGGGCCTTTGAGCACAAGATCATGGGTTAATGGTGTTTTTAAATCAGAGAATGCTTTATCACAATCCACTTTCCATTGGAACTCACAATCTTTAGTTAAAAGATTAAAAAGTGGTGCTTCCATCTTATTGAAATATTTTATGAAGCACCTATAGTATCCTACATGTCCCAAGAAACTTCTAACATCTTTTTGCTTGACATGAATTGAAAGATTGGTAATTACCTCAATTTTGGCTAGGTCCACTTGAATTCCTTTCTGAGAAATATAATGGTCAAGGACCATGCCTTCATGCATCATCATAAAGCATTTATCACTGTTAAAGGATAGATTATGGTCATCACATCTCTATAAAACCTTTCTTATGTTTTCTAATGCTTCTACAAAATTAGTACCATAAGTAGTGAAATTATCCATGTAGATCTCCATACAATCATGTGAAATATCTAAGAATATACTAATAACTGCTCTTTGGAAGGTTGTAGGTGCATTGCATAGACCAAATGGGAGTACTGAATAGGAATAAGTCCCCCAAGGATAGGTAAAATTTGTCTTGTCCTAATCTTCAGGTGCAATATGTATCTGATTATAACCACTGAACCCATCTAAGAAGGAACAATAACTCTTACCTGCAAGTGAATCCAATACTTAGTCTATAAAAGGAAGGGGAAAGTGATCCTTCTTGGTGGTAGAGTTTAGTTCTCTATAGTCAACAAAAACTCTCCATTTACCTCCCTTTTTAGGCACAAAATTTACCAAAGGAGACACCCACTGGCTGTCTGAGATAGGGTAGATAAATCATGTATCCAATAACTTCTGTAGTTCTTCTTTCACAATCTCCCTCAATGTAGGGTTGATTCTCCTTTGTGGTTTCCTTACTGGTGTGTAGTCATCTCTAATGTAGATCCTATGAGTATAGATTTTAGGATCTAATCCTTTCATGTCATGGTAATCCCATGCAAATGCATGTTGATGCAAATTTAACAGGTTTTTCAGGGACAATTGTTGCTCTTGACTAAGCTTGTTATTAATATTCAAATGTTTCCCCTCTAAAACTTGTACTTGTGTGATCAACTTAATCATGGTTGTTTCAATGATGCTTGGAATTTTTAATTCATGCGGTAACAATATATGAAGCATATCTATTGCTATAGGAAATTTAGGTACAGGAGAAGCTAGAAAAATTATTTGCAATGGACATGTAGAACTATATTCATGAGTGGGCGGTTCTTCATGCACTTCACAATGGTTCTAAATTATATGGGATAATATTTCATCTTCTTCTTGAAGCTACATAAAAGGAATTCTTCCTATGATCATGAGTTGTGCCACTAAATTGACCTCCTCGGCCTCTTCTCCAACATGTGGCCAGATGGGGTTGTCCATACATGGGATGGTTGAGCAAAAGGATAAAGGACGAGCTTTTTAGCGCTTCTCCCATCAGAAATAGTCATTTTCCCTAACCGACATCCAATGTAAGCATATGTTGTAGCTAACCATGACCTTCCTAGAATAATGAGATACCCTCCTAATGTAGCTTTAGGGGAAAGGATCATGAAGTCTATAGGATATTCCCAAGATTCTAGAGTAACAACAAGGTCTTGTACTATACCATATGGTTTGATAGTGAAACTATCAACAAGCTGCAAGATAGTAGGAGTAGGTCTCAAATTCGTAACATTCAGTTGTTGTAGGATATCCTTAGTCATCACATTGATAGTTTCTCCCAAGTATATTAGAGGATTCTTTACTTGGATTCCATTTATAATGACTCCAACTACAGGACTACCTAGGTTAGTATATTTAGGAACAGTTACTTTCCCAAGAATGATATCTGCCAACTACCCCACCATATGAACAATGGTGGGGTCCTTCTTTTTCCTCTCTGGATTTTTGACATGCTTCCTTAATTTCCTTCCGATATATAGGGACATATTTTATGGCCTAGAACAAAGGTATATTGACACATATGTGTTTTAACTAATCCAGAATATCAAAGGTTGTTTCTTCCTTTTCTTCCTTTTGTTTAACAACTTATAACCTTTGAGGAAATGGTGGGTCTGGATCAGACTGCCGAACTAGTTCAGGATTCTTGGGCACACTTGATTGAGCAAGGATATCAGATAAATTTTGATGCTCCTATTCTTCCACAGGAAGCTTTGTTATAATAGGAGTGGAAGGATATGACAAAGTGGTTCCTAAACATAGATGAATATCACTCACACTCACAACATATGCAAGAAATTGGTTGGGATCTGGAGAGTAAACTGGTTGTTGTTATGGTTTGTTATTTGGGTTAGGTGTGGATTGACCTGGTAATTGCGTAGGTCTAGGTGTGCTAGCATTTGAGTTAGGAAGAGGAATTATGGTAGGTTGTTGAGGCTGTTGAGGTGGCTACATGTAACCAGTTGCCTGGTTTTGCCATTGTTGTCCTCCCCTCCATTGGGATGTCTTTTTCCAATTTCCTGGAGGTTGTTGCCAATTCCCCTAGAATTAATACCACTGAGCTAGAGCTTTTTGGCAATTGGGCCAAGTATTTGGAGGGTTTTTCCAAGGTTGAGGTGGATAGCCTCCAAAGTTTGATGGGTATGGGGGTTTCCATTGATTACCAGATGCATAAGGATTCAAATAAGGTCCACTAAAAGATAATGGGTCTGGTGTCACACCTTGTCTTGGAGCCCATGGACTTCTTTGTGCAATGTAGAAAACCTGATCATCATCACCCTGAATTGGCTTGAATTCTAGTGGAATTTTCTTGCTATTAATGTTGGCTACCATTTTACATCTACAGTCCTTATTTTTTCTGCAATGAGGACAATATTCTACCAACATTGTCTCTGCCTCCTCATGTTTCTTCTTTGCTTGAAGTGTATCTACTTGAGTGGCCATATTGTTTATGATATCCTACTTGAAATATTCAAGCAAATGAGTGATTTCAATCCTTGAAACTCCATTAGTGGAGGATTTACCCATAGAAGATTGGTAATCTCTTCCTTTCTTTATAGCTGCCCTAGAGTAATTCTAACATATCTTCTTAATACCATCATAGGGAACTTGGGTGATATCTCCTCTTATCAAGTCCAGAGCACCAGTGCAATTTTCATTGGTCCCTCTAAGGAAGAGAAACTTATGAGACTCTTCATTAAGTACATGATGTGGGGATTTCTACATACAAAACATAAACCTTGAAATATAGTCCTCCAAAATTTCATCCTCCTTTTGCTACATCCTAAAGATATCATCTCCTCTCATAACACTACCTCTACAATATTCTTTATACTTGTCAAGAAAAGTTTCTTTCATAACATCCCAAGTATCTACAGTATTCCTACCTAAGCCCATAAACCATCCTAATGCAACTTCCTTCAAGGTAGTAGGAAACAATTTAAGCCTATGAGTATCAGTAATGTAATCATAGCTTCTATAGAGGATATCAAATTCAAACAAGAAAGTTTCAAGGTCCTCTATTACAAGCCCATAGAATTTAGGATGAACTGAAGCACAGATGTTCTTGAGGTTATCAACTTCATTTTGGTGAGTGATAGGGAATAAAAAAGTTGGATGGTTAGGTCTATTTTGGCTAGCAATAATTGCTTGATGGATTCTCAATTAGGTTTTGGGAAGCTTGCTCTTCAGAGGAAGTTTTAGAACTAGTCAAATTGGGAAATGCATCAACCAAAGGATTTGCCTCTCCTTCTTCTTCGTCTTTTGGAAAATTTTAAAACTCAACTAGTTGGTTATCAAGATTAGGGTCATAAGGAAGAATCTCCCTAGAGAATCTCTTCTTCTGCCCCTATGTGTGTGGTATTAACTCAGTATCAACCAACTCACACAAATAATTGGTGAAATAATAATGGATCATTACTTTATTCGAATGAAGGGTATTCTAAAAACAAGCTTCAGAGATACTAAAAATAAGAAAGAAACTGGAAATGACTCTGAAGAACTTCCTAGTTTGACACCATCCCTGGCAATGACACCAAAGATGTTGGCCTCCTCTAATGGTTCAATAACTAATCCCTTAAAGCTATAATGTAGAGATTAGATATCTACATTAAGTAGTTATCTTGCTCATCATGAAGGTTTATTTCATTATCAACCCAGGGACATGAACTTGAAATGGGGCAGCACTGTCTGTGCACTAGGACTCAATTGTAGTCATCCTTATCCTATAACTAGAGAGGAAATAGTACTAAAAGTGAAATGATTGAAAGGAATTAGTATAAGTATTGAGCTTAAATCAACAACTAAAATGAACTAAAATGAACAACAAACATAAGTCTCAAAAAATAGACATGAAGTTACTTTATCTGCCTTTGCTGCAAGAACAAACATAGAACAAAGTTCCAATGGTTTCAGGAATAGAAAACTGCTAAGACTGTAACTAATTGTTGAACAAAAAATTAACTATTGAACTGAATGGATGGAATTCTCACCAAGTAGACCCCCTTGAATGAGTCTTCCCAAAACTAACTTGGATACAACAAATCAAAGTATCATTTTATTCATTGAAAACATTGTTACATCATAACAACAACATGATTGTATTCCTTGAAATTGAAAATGAAAGTACAATATCAGAACATCCAACTCCCTAAAGTGGAACATCTGATCATTATTTATAGAAGGAAAGTTTCTAACTAACTCTAACTAACTAGGCAGTCAACTCCAACAGAATAAGACACCATTTATTGAAAGCATGCAAAAGCAGAAGGTTATGCATGCAAAAGATTTAGTCAAACCAGTCTTGCCTTAATGGGGATCTAGCATATCAACACCTCCTAAATCTACTCAACTAATAGACATGGTCATTTAAAGTTAAGTTATAACTTCCAAATGAGTTGGAAGTTTCCAACCATTGACCTCTTTAATGCCCATGTCTTTTTGACTCCTTTAGCAACCAACCAGCTAGCATGAACTTCTTCCACCTTGCAAGGTCCATTTATATTTGCATCTTAATCTAAACCTGCATTATGACATTAGCATGCACAAGACAATTTTATATCCATAATCACCTTAGAATAACATTCATTCAATCACATGTAAAATTAATATCGATATATCACATAGAAGGTTAATACCATCAAAAGTTACAAGGATGAGTTCATGTCCAAAGTTCATAAGTTTAAGGAAATAGCATAGAAAGTATTAGTAACTAGGAACTAAAACCCCATAGTAACAATAACAAACATATGATAAATCCTAACAAAAATGAGTCATTATTTGGACTCATCAAATCTAACAAAAAAAAAATCAATTTCGATACATAGAAAAAAGTTATCTTTTATAAGGTCCACCTATGTTTGAATTGTAATTGGTTTGACTTCAAAACTTGAATAAGGAAAAAATATTCAAGAAAAGACTATGAAACCAAATGAAAGCACTAGATATCATAGTTTCAAATATAAATTCAAAAAAAATAGAATTTTATCCTTCATGGAAAAAAAGTTAAGTTGTCTACGGTGAGCATCACTCCTTAAAAATGGTGTTTACTGAATAAAATAGTTTTCAAAGGAGATGGAAAAAGAAGTGCAATCTGAATCTAAAATTTCAAAAAAATATATATTTAGAATCTATAGACAAAATTTCACAAATCACTAGTTTGCATCATCTTCAAATTTCTCATGGTTTAGCTGCTATAGGTGCCCAAAAGTGAAGATCTAGTTAGAAAAAATCAATTTTGTGTCCATTTTGGCCAAAAATTGTAAACCAGTATTGTGGGATCACCCAAAGATATAGCATGTTTTCCCCCATTTTCATCTTCTTCTCCTAATATTGCTCCAATAGCATCATCAAATAAATCAGAATAAATATGGAACAAAGGGTTCCAATTAGGTCCACGAAGGACAGGAGCAGAGATTAGTTTCTCCTGAATGATTTCAAATGATGATTGACACACAGGTGTCAAGATGAACTCTACATTCTTCTAGAGAAATGAAAACATAGGGGTTGCAATCTTGCTAAATTTTTCTATAAATATTTGATAGTATCCAGCATGCTCTAAGAAACTTCTAACATCATTCTGGGTTTTTGGGGTCACAAGTTGTTGTATCACTTCAATTCTCTTAAGATCGACTTTTATCCCTTCAACTGAAATATGGTGTCCCAACACTATTCCTTGTTCCACCATTATTAGACATTTTCATGGCTTAGGGACAAATGATGATCCTCATATCACTTCAACACTTTGTCTAGAATTTGGAGGGATTCATCAAAGGTTGAACCATACATAGTGAAGTCATCCATATGAACTTCCACACACTCATTCACCAACTCAGTAAATATGTCTAAGATAGCTCTCTAGAATGTTGTAGGAGCATTGCATAGCCCAAAAGGAAGAACTCAATATGAAAATGTTCCCCAGGGGCAAGTAAAAGTCATTTTATCCTGGTCTTCTACCATTACCTGTATCTAGTTGTAACCATTGAATCCATCCAAAAATAAGAAATATTTTCTCCCAACCAAGTTATCCAAAACCTGGTCTACAAATGGTAGAGGAAAATAATCTATGTGAGTTGCTTTGTTAAGTTCCCTATAATCTATGCACACTCTCCACTTCCCATTTTTCTTTAGTACCACAACCAAAGGTGAAATCCATTTGCTATCAGAAATGAGAAATAAACCCCACTTGTAGGAGTTTCTCAATTTTGTTCTTAACAATATCTTTCAAGGCAAGGTTGAGTCTTTGATGTGGTTGGTGAATAGGTCAAACATGATCAATATAGATATGATGAGTACATACACTCTAGTGTATTCCTCGCATATTTGTGTATTCCCAAGTAAAATATTTAGATATATTCACCAAGATATCAAACAATTTGTGTTCTTTCGGTTCAGTCAACTAGTTTTTAATGTTAAAAGTTTTTCTTGGTAGCAACATAAGGGTTTTAACACCTAGATGGTTGGATGTGACAATGTACATAGGTCTTGTCAAAGTGTTAATGGTACAACCATGAGGTATGGTTCTATGAATTTTGGCAATGTCTTCAAAGAAATGATTGGAACCATATTTTCTAAAGGATAAGGTAATCCCATGAAACTGGAGTTATTAAATTCAGTGTGGTCTACATTGATTAGTTGTCCTAGGATTTCTTCTGTGTCCAACTTCTCCTCATCACTCAAATCCATGGTAAGATTCTCCATGTAACTAAATTTTCCTATCCATTGGGACCTTCTGGATCATCAATCCATACTTTATTATATTCAGCAGGTTTGGAAGGAGGATACAAGAATAAATGTTTGCTATTAGGACCATGTGAAATGGTCATTCCTCCATCTTTGTAGTCAAATTTGACCGCAAAAGTATCCAACCATGGTCTTCCTAGAATTATTGGATAATTGTTTTTGGGTGTAAGAGACTAAATTATTTGAAAATCCACTAGATATTCCCATCCATCAATCTTAACAAGAAAATTTTTGATGATGCCCTTTGGAATGGCTATGGATTGGTTTTATATTTGCAAAATTGTAGTTGTGGGATGTAAATCAATAAGCCCCAAATTTTCCATTACATCAACAGTCATTACATTAATGACTGCTCATAGGTCCACAATTGTGTTAGGTATTGCTACCTCATTGATTGTCACTATCATTAGTGGACTACCTGGGTCATCATATTTCAAAGCAATGGTCTTTCTAGCTAAAAAGTCAGCTAGATAACCATTTATGTGAACGATTCTTATTCATTTTGGTTTCCTCCCTGTAGTTTTGATACACAACTATTTGATCAGTTGGTTCAACTCAAGAATCTCCTTAATTGCTTTTAGCAAAGGAACCTCTATTTGTAATTGTTTGATTTCTTATATCAACATAGTTAAGGTGGATGGGGGAATTTTAAAAGAATTTTTTAGGATGGTTGATTTTAAACACTCTAGAAAAGGTGCTTTAGTTTTTTCTTTAAGAGTGGAATCCTTTAAAGGATCAATTGGAGACTGAGCCCCCTCCTAAGGTAGGTTGGAAGCTCCAGCTGAAGTTAGTAGAGAGGTCTTGTTTTGGGTAGTTTCTAGGGCTTGCTCAAAAGATGTGGGAGTTTTTTTAGCCATCTCAATAGATTCCTTAATAGGTTCATCTAGAATCTCTTCAATAGTAGGCTGTGAAAGTGTTTTTCCCAATCTTAATTGTCAATTTCCATATTGTATAGCATTAAGTCCAGTAACATTATCCTATTCTGTGGAATACACTGGAGTATTATGTCGATTGTTCTTTGGGTTTGGAATAGGCTACGCCAAGAGTTATGGTTAGTTAACTTGCTCATTTTTCTAAGTGTTTTGGGGAAGTTGGTAAAAGATTCTGTTGTTGATTAGGAATTCTTTTGGGACCAGTATAATACTAATTTTGAGGTTGATTCTATTGAGGAGTAGGATTTTGAGGATACCATTGTTGTTGAGTCTGGTTGGGCCATTGAGGGTTTCCCCAGGATTAATTTTCCCATTCAGGTGGTCCCCAAGGATAAGTTCCCCAATTAGGTGGTGCTTGAGGCTAGGGTGCTTCCCATTGATTATTTTTCTAGTTGTTTTGAGACCTCCAAGAAGGGTTTGAGGTTTGGCCATAAGAAAAATTCCCTCCAATTCTTTGATTTAAAAAGTTGATCTCTTCCTCAACCAAAAATGTTCTCTTCTTAGAATTCTTGATGGCATTCAAAATATCGCATTGGTCAGTAGGATGGCTCTTGTCACAAACTTGAAAAACATCAATTTTGTCAACTTTGTCCAAAGGGCATTCCCTTAACAAATGTTTGTTTTGGAACCTAGGGTAGTAGATGGACAAGTTCTTAGGATTTCATTTTTTAACTTGTATTCCATATAACGTGGTGTTTAACTGAACCAAAATGTCAGTTTTAAGATTGACTATCTCCTCACATAGTTTTCCTATTTCATTGTAACCTTTAAAAAGAGTAGAATTTCGGATACCTCCTCAAGTACGACAAAAATTCTAACATAATTCAGTGATATCATCAAGTCCCAATTGGGACACATCTCCTTTTCCCATTAAATCCAAGCTCCTTCGATCATCTTCATCAAGACCTTTAAGAAATAAGATCTTCAGAATCTCAAGACCTATGGCTTCTTTGCCACATCGTTTACATAAGAAGATAAACCTATCGAGGTAATCTTCTAGACTTTCATCTTTGTTTTGCCTTATTTTGAACAATTATTCTTTCCTATTGCTAACCCTACAGTAACTTTGGTACTTTTCTAGAAAGGAAGACTCTGTATCATCCTAGGAGGTTATCGACAGTGAAGCTAATCCCATAAACCAATGCATTGTTGTGTCTTTCAGAGAGAAGGGAAATAGCTTTAGTTTCTGGTTATCATTCTTGTAGTCGTATGTCCTAAATAAGACTTTAAATTCAAATAGAAATTGTATACACTTAAATTTGGTCTAGAGGAAATAATTAAATACAAGTTATTTAATTAAGAATCTTTAATTCTTCTACTTATAAATAAATTGAAAATTTTATTTATATAGTTCATTTTCTCGAATTCTTCCTATCTTAAATTGTTTTCTTCTTGTCTTAATTAAATAAACAACTTTAATTAGTTTGTTTTATTTAATTAACTTGCTCTTATTAAATTCAAATTTTATATTTGAATTTAGACACATTTCTACTAACTTCTCATCTTCCACCTCATCATGTGTCTCATGAAATTAAATATTCTTAATATTTAATTGGAATTTATCTTCAACAAATTCTAACCAATTTTGAGACACTTGGCTTTCACCTTCATTTGATTCCTCTGCACACTTGGCAGTTTTTTCTTCTAAAGGGAACACACTCCTTGATTCTCTCTAACCTCTTCATTCTCAACTGTCCATCTCTCCAGATCAAATCCAAACCATTGAATCTTGCCACATAGGCTTATGCCTTGGAGAAATCTATAAATAGAGCCTCATTTACAAAAATTCATATAGAGAGCTGAGCATAATTAAACTCTACAGAATTCTAGATAGAATTGTCATCTTAGCATTAGCATTTTAGCATTTGCATTTTAGAATCAAGTAGATCAGTCATGGCATTACCATTAGTTGCATCTTAATCATAGTAGATTAATTGTATCATTCCATTATCAATATCATAGCAACACCATTAAATATTATCATAATCATCTATAGCATTTTAGCAATCAATCATGTAAGAAAGATTTCTTGCATTTCCAAAATCTCATTCTCTATGTTCTCATTTGGAAGGTCATGTGCACAAACAATCTGAGAGAAAAAATGACTTGAAAAATCCTTGAAGATAGAGGACAATGAGATGCCATTAGAGAGTTTGCTATTTCAATTTGATTATTGTTTGAATTCTCAAATATAATGTTTCATTGGTGCGTTGTATTATTTTCTTATGCATTCACATTATTTATACACACATAAATTTGGTGCCCACCATGGGGCCTAGCCTTGTTTTAAAAAAAGTTCTAGCAAGTTTTCGTGAATAGGTTTGGTCGTGAATTTCAATGTAGTGCACCTGATGCTTCTTTCAACACATCTACCTGCTATTTTGGCGTGTCCAACCTTTGTTTCAATGCATCTTAGCCAGGCCCTTTTCTAGCACATATACCTGATCTTCTAGCACATCTACCTTCTCTTCTGGCGCATATATAGGATTTTGGTTTTTGTTCTGCTTTCCAGATTAGCGCATTTAGGGTGTTAAGAGTGCATCTAGTGAATATTTTAGCACATATGGTCTTTGTTTTAGTGCCTTTATCTTTATTTGTAGAAACTTAAAATTCTAAAAACTGAAAAATGTCTTTCTATTTTGTAGGTGCTTTAAACGTTGTCAAAGACAATTATTTGGGACTACTAATGGTGTTTGCAAGGGCTAGAGTTATTTTTGTTTTGCTTTGATTACATTAGGCATATAGTTTAATTACGAGGTTAAATGAACACCGTGTATGTTATGTTGGTAAAGTGATAGGCCTATGCTCTCCTCTTCATTGGGTGACCAGAATGCTAGACTCACTCTTTCATTTTATTGCAACAGAACCTTTAGAAGGCCTACCATAGTGGGAAAAAGTACTCACCCTATGAGAATGACCTAAGTCAGAAAGGCTAAAGCCAATTATTCCAACCCACTATAATCAAACATGATTGCGAGGAAACTCACATTCAATGGTAGTGTGCATTGATAACCATCCCCAAATCCTTTGTTCTAAAGGTTGGGAGGTCACCTGAGGGAGTTTATCATTTTCCGTATTGAATGAAAACCCTTACTAAGAACTTTAAGTGTAGTAGCTAGCTGAGTCAATTCCTGAACATTATAATATTCACAGTGCAAAGGGAGGGAAGAATTTTCCCCAAAGATACTCACCATATAACTACCAGGGATTACTAGCCAAAAGTAAAGGAATTGAATTTTGGTTAAGACTCGAAAAAGGAAAAAACATCGGTGCCCTCTAGGGGGTGACAAGGTTGTGTGAGCTGATGTAGTTCTAAGATGTGGGTTGTGATGTTATCAATGACCCTTGACATTAGGTCTAAATGATCTTTTTTCTCTTGTTCAATACTAGTGGAAATAAAAGGGATCAAACTAGATACTTGAACATACACTTGATGTTTAGATCATAGTGTGAAACAACTATTTTACTACTTGTTGTGTTTGAAGTCTTTTTCAAGAGATCATCCATTAAAATCACTTAATTCACATAATTCAAAAATAAGAAAGCTAAACAAAATTTTCAAAACGGTGATCATTTCCAGTTTAGTGCATAAACTTCTTGTTCTGGAGCATTTATCCCATTTTCTAGTGCGTTTAATTCATATTTTGGCACATCTGCAACCTATTTTAGAGCATTCATCACATTTTTTAGCGCATATAGGGCATATTCTAGTGCATTTACCCCATTTTCCAGTGCATACACTTCATATTTCAGCACATCCATTACACCTTTCAGCACATCTTTGGCTTGTTATGGCACATTTGTCCCATCTTCTAGTGCATTTACCTGATACTCCAATAGAGAGCTAAGTTGAACGTCTATCAGATAACTTGAACCATATTTAGGGGTAGACTAGCGCATTTAGCTCATTTTCCAATGCATCTAGGGTCTTTTCTGGCACATTTATTTCATCTTTCAATGCATAAATTTCCTATGCTAGTACATCTAAGGGACAATATAGTGCATATAGGCTTTGTTTTAGCACATCTTTTCCTTATTTTAGTGCATATGCAACCTGTTTTAGTGCATCCATCTGATTCACAAATAGAGAGCTAAATTGAACTTTTATCAGGCAATTAAAACTAAATTTAGGGATCATTTCCAGAGCAGAGATCATTCCTCATTACAACATCAGGTTAAAATTGAAGAAACTGGTGATTGCAAGTGAAATTCCCTTAACTAAACTTAGATCAAACATCTTAAAGTGCTTAATCATCAATCTCATCATCTAATTGTTTATCTAAGTTTCATCATTAGGATCTATCATCCTTCATCATGAAACAAAATGTTGTACATCAGATTTTCCTTAGTCTCATCAATTCGATCTATCATTCTATTTGACTTAGGTATCTCATTGGCACTCCTAAACAAAGATCAAAGTATAGAAAAACTTTATCACTTGCATGCCCATTTTAACAAGAGCCCAAAAAGAAAAAAATAGAGAACAAGAAATTGAAATCTAAACCATCATGGTTGAAGGTGAAGAAAATCCATTTCACAGATTCCACCAACCTAAAACAGATGAGGAAATTCAAAAAGCTCAACAAGACCCTAAATTTGACAAGTTTATGGAGAAAATTTTAGAAAAATATGGAGAGAAATACCTTTTAATGCTAGCAAACCAAGGTGTGAAACTACCTAATGAATTTGATATCAACCAATTGAAAGGAGCTCCCAAGAAAACATAAGTTGATTCACGAAATATAGATCCAATGAATGCTTTAACTCAAGAAATGAAAAATCTTCAACAACAAATCCAATATATGTAAAGAGGAACAACAAAAAGATATTTGTTGCAACACATTTGCCCTTATCCCTTTGACCAAAGTTTGAACATGATATCATTTCCACCAAATTGTGATCTTCCAAAATATGACAAATACAATGGAAAATCTAATCCTATAGATCATGTAAGATAATTTTGCACCATGAGCTTGGAATTTGCACATGAAGAGGGGTATGTTCAGGATCATCATGGAAAAAATAGAACCTTAAGTGGCAAAAAATTCAGAAAAATGAGAGTTAGGCAATGTGACATAAATTTTTTAATAAGTTATCTATATTATGTCAAAAATATGTAAGAATAAAATCTGTAGCAAATTGAATGTAGTTTCTAAACTACTAGGTTTATTTTTATTTTTTAAAAATCTATTTAGTAAAAATTTAAAATTTCAATGTAGTAGTATTTAAATTTTAGGTAAAAGATAAGAATTAGGTGCCTATCTGACCACCCTAACCACAATAAAATGATAATTTTTTTTATAATATTTTACACATAAGTAGAGGACTCATGTTTGGATTGGATGCATATTTTTTTATATTTTTTTTCCAAGTAAATAATTAATTTTGAATTTTTTATTACAAATTTTAGAAAATATAAAAACTTGTATGTTTGACCACCTTAACTTGGTCAAAAATTCATGAAATTCAACTTTTCTTTTCTTAATCCTATAGTATACGAAGCATAGAATGTGATGCATGTTTTGGATTCAAAAAATGTGATACCGTCTGAAAGCTATAGATGTTTTTCAATCAGCCTATCAATTAGGAATTTAGTAGTTATTCAAATAGAAAATGAATAAGAATTATTTATTAAATTCAAAGTAAAAAATAATTTATATTGGTGGAAAGTTGAGAATCTCCTTTAAAAACCCTTTTCATTTCATCAATTTTGGGTTAGAAAAAAGTCATCAGCCACATACCCTACAAATACCCATCATATCACCACTTTTTGGCCCATCATGATCTTGCACGTACCAGAGACCTATTTAATGAGATTATTTCCAAGAAGTTTGGGTGGTTAATGCATGGAGTGGTTTTCAAAACTCCCACTAGGTATTAGATCATTTGAAGAGTTGGTAAATAAGTTTATCACCCAATATTCCTATAAAATTCAACATGAAATAACCATGAAAGATCTTTGCAACACAAAACAAAAAAAATGGTGAATCATTTCTCACATTTTTAAAAAGATGGAGAAGATTATTTGCTAGATATGCCCGTTCTATACCCAAGAAAGAAAAAATGGAAATATTCATTGATAATCTTAACAGTGAGATGAGTTATAGACTCCAATTGCAATGTCCACCTAGCTTTAAAAAGATGATTGAAAATGAACTCAAAATTGAGGAAGCCTTGGTTAAAAGAGGAGTGTTAAAAATCTATAATGAAGTACTACCAAACGCTACTAACTCTTTCAATCATTATAACACCAATGAGAAATCCAAATTTTGGACAAGAAACAAGAATGTTGGTAATGATGGTGTGGCTGACACATAATGCAAAACCAATCTTCAATCTATCAGGAATTACACCCAAAAGCAATCAAAACAGCAATCAAAACAACACTAAATCTAAACCAGCTCCACCACCATATCAAACACCATCAAATCATACAAAATTTACACCTTTGGGATAGTCACTTGAATCGACATTAAAAGAGATTCTTGTAGCCAAACTCATAACATTACCAGAGGCATGAGATTGGGAACCAAGAGTCAAACCATCATGGTGGAATGATGCACATTACTATGATTTACATAGAAACAAAGGTCATAAAACAAATGATTGTATGCAATTAAAACATTTGGTGCAAGATTTGATAGATAGACGTGAAATATCAATAGAAGGACCCCAAACAAATGCTAATCATGGAGAATTTAAAAACCCTCTACCCAACTATGAAAAAGGGGAATTGTCTTAAACAAACACCAAAGGGAAAAATGTCAACTATGTCTATGATACCACCATCCTTCACATTACTGCAGTTGATAATCAAATCAATGAAATCAAACAAGGCACTGATACAACTGATAATCAAATCAATGACCTTGTTGCAGCTGAAAATCAAATCAATGACATTGAAATAGAACATAAACAAGACCTTGTTGCAACTAATAATCAAATTAATGTCATCAAAATCAACAATAAACAAGACAACTTGCCAGTAAACATGACCACAAGAGCACAGTCCAAGTTTGTATTGAAAGGAAGTACATCAAAAACACCTGTTGCCCCTTCAAAACAATACAACATAATAGACCAATTACAAAAGATCCCAGCACAGATATCTATACTAGAACTTCTTAAAATTTCACTAGCCAATAATGATATTCTAGAAAAAGCTTTGGTGGACACCACAATACCAACTGATTTGGAAGTTTGTAAATTTCAAGGCATGGTGGAACATTTGACTACACCCCATTGTTTATCATTCTCAGAAAATGATGATGCATCCCTCACTCATCCACACAATGCACCACTCCATGGATATTAAGGTTTTAATCCATAAACATCAGGTCAAATTTGTTTTAATAGATGGAGGAGTTGGTCTAAATATATGCACCTTAAAGCTTATTCGTGCATTGGGATATTTAGAAAATGCCATAGATTCTAGAAGAAATATCACCATAAAAGCTTATGATGATGAAGAAAGATTCTCTCAAGGACTTATAGTATTTCCAATTCAAGTGGGACCAATTGTAAAGGATATACTTTTCCAAGTTTTAGACATGGATTTGACTTACAACATACTCTTGAGTCGACCTTGGATCCATAAAATGCAAACAGTGCCATCAACTTATCATTAATGTCTGAAATTCCCCTACAATGGACAATAGATCACCATTTCAATCGATTCTAACAATCCTCCATACTGCAACACTCTCAAGACAGTCCAAGATATTTTTGTGCCACACAACAGAGAAGCTCCCACTTCCATTTCTTCAAGCAATGAAATCCAACTCAATTCTTTGTCAAATTATTTTTAGAAAAAGGTTCAATCGAAAGATAAAGGCATTGGTGATCCCATTTCCTCGAGCAATGAAAGCCAACTCAATTCCTTGTCAAAAAAGTTTGAGAAAAAGTTTCAATTGAAAGATAAAGGCATGGGTGAGTATTCAATTGAGCAGTCCTTATGTCTCTCATAGCTGCAACCCTCTCCAAAATCACATGGGCATCCATCAACATCTAGACAAAAATCTTCACAACCCACCACGCTCTTTGATGGTAAATTTGTAAATTCAGACACTCTAGTTGATGAATCTAAAGACAAAGACATTCAAATTTGGATTTACAAAGATGAAGAAGCATCTAAAGCAACAACTTCCAGCATACCAATAGAGCAATATGGTAAAGGATTCACAATCTTAGAAAAGATGGAATATGAAGGGAAAGGTCCTATTGGCAAAAGAAAAGAAGGTATCGTGGAACCAATTTGTAATGTCTTGCCAGGGAATCCATTAAAACAAAGCATAAAGTAACAAATTAATCAAATATATATATTTAAAGTAATTTTATTACACAAACATTGTAAGGATTCCAAGATGACGTTACTTAAACATTTACAAATAAGAACATCATGTCAATATTAAAGTCATAAAACATAAGTACATATCATATTCATGAATGGTCCAATTTCATAAACTTTATAAAGTCAAGTTACATAATCAGATTACATCAAGTGAGATTATAATAAATCTCATATTACATAATGTCACTATGAAATTTCTCTCATAGACACTAAGAGAAAATATAATAAAGATGAAGAACATATCACGTTTGTCATCCTCATTTATGAGTGCGCTCAACATCCAACATCATGAACAAGGAAGAATCAGGAACCTGTCCCACAAACAATGTTATCCAACTATAGCAATATCTATAAGAGGAATCAATGGAGGAAATAGCATGGTTTCCTCCCAACCACATGGAACCCAAAGGTCCACTCCCTCTATGCTAGGAGATAATGACAATTCCACAAAATAATCAAACAAACAACAAAGAATAGAACACAACATCACATGGCTAACAATCACATATGTCATGACATAACAGTATCTAATTCACATGAACACTAACAAAATCCTAGAGGCAACAAAAATAACAAAAGTGGCTCTACATAAGAGACCAAAAAACTTGTATAAGGATAAGAGTGTCATCACACAATTTTTCTAGGTTACCCTGGTGAATCTTCCTAGATTACCGGCCGAGTTACCCTAGCAATCTCTACCGATTCTTGGCCCCTAAACAAAATTGTGTGGAACTGATTCACATTTCGAGAGGACAAAGTGATCGACCATGCCATTTTAGGCCATCTCAACCTACCCTTAATCTATACAAGCATTAAGGCACTAGGCAAGGCATTCTAATTATATGAGTTATTATTTAATGAACCCCAGGTACATTTATTAAGGTTTTCACTGAATTAATAACTTTCAATAGGTTACTCTAGCTACCACTTTGGGTACCAACCCCTAATGAAAGACACCCTTCCTTTTACAATATCATAACACATATTAAGCCAAAAGATAGCCATCATGCACACAAACTGAATCTTGACCACAATCCTTGGAATCATGATCTAAATTATTTTACTCTCAATTACCACTTAGGTTTACAATCAAATACAATGTGCATGGCTATTTCACAATATATTTAAAACAAAAGATCTTCATAACTTAAATAGAATAAACAACTCATTCAAATGGTTCCCTAGCCTCTAAAAATCTAAGAATCCCATAACAAAATCAAGATATTCAACCTCAAAAGCTTCCTTGATACCAAACCATAATAAAATAATAGTTCAAATAATAACCTCATTACACACAAATTATAAGCCTTACTTATATAAATTAAAACCGACACATTATTTCCCATCATACACTTATCATTAAAATGACTTCATGGACCAAAAATCATAAAAGATAATCCATTGTCATAATAAAAAATATTATTTATAACAAAAAAAATCTAGGATCATTCTCCATCAAGAATAAAATAAATTCTTAAAATTTACTAATCAACATACAAAGAACTAAACAATTTAAATATATACATATATACACACCTATATATATTTGTTTACATGTATACACTATTACATTTGAATCAAATTGTACAAAATAACCCTTAAAACATATAATTGTCAAAAAATATATATATATATATATATATATCAAAGAATCTAATGATGTACATATAACCCCCTTATCTGTATTTATCTCTAAAGAAATTATATATGTGCAATACACGTAAAGTTTAGTTAAGAAGAAATATCATAAACTGAGAAAAGATAATTAGCATACCATGCAATCATATCGAACTATAATATTTTCGTAAAAATAGATAGACACTTTAGATGGTTGCACTTACAGAATGGAGAATATGCGTCATGCACAACTAACAAAATATAGAATATTCAAAAATGACAAAACAATCTTTAATCTTAAAGTTAAGTGTTTTGTATTGCATGCATAGTACAAGAAACACATATAATCTAAAACAATTAAGACACAAAAGAAAGTGTCAGATTTTATATTACATAATATGCACCAAATTACATTTTACCAAGTAAGCACAGATGTGGGTAGATCAAATCCCGAAGCAAGATAATTAAGGAAGAAATAGGTGTCTCAATGGCAATTCTTCAATATAATTAAAGAAAAAGAGATGACTAAAGAGGAATAGTGTCGACTTCCCAAACAATATATATACTAGATAAAATCTCAAATGGCTATGTACATACAAACCACGTGCAATCTATGGCAAGAAGAAATCATGGTAAACAGGAAAAAATCCCCTTATCAAGAAGAATCAACGCCAGAGAGGTGAGATGTAAAGGAGGAATAAATTATGAATATCTTTACCCATGAATACCTATATAGAAATTTAGCATAAGCGGTGTTGGGTGTAGGGAGAGTCATGATTCAAAGAGAAGACAAGATAAATGTTATAGTTTAGAAATTATTTCGAATCCATTCAAGAAATAATCAGGAATCTGATATACACTAATTCGCGAATAGAAAATTCGTCCCCCTAACTAGACGATGATATCATGAATTTCCAGCTATCCCTCCAATCCACAAGATCAATACTTGAATGTAAAGAATGATTGTAAAAAGGCGTGTGTGATGACTTGATTTATTAAAGACATGCATGTACTATGAGGAGGATTAAAATATGCTAAGAAGGTCAGACCATAGTTAAAGATTAGCTACTGTAATAATGGGCTACCTGGGTGTATTAAATCATAAACTTAGAATTCTTCCATTGATTATTAGTCGCCAATCAATTTAAGCATGCACGCAATATACAGAGAAAATATATAGAATGGTATACTTTTGATTTCGAAAATAGAAACTTAATTATAGGAAATCATTGTTTTGCTAAGTGTTTACCTTTGAATTTAAAATCTTCACTAATTTTTTTTTGGTTGGTTGTGTAGGTTTGGAAAGGTAATTCTTTTCCACAACAAAAATAAATGTTTCCAGAGCATATAAATTTCAAGAAAAAAATTCAAAAAACATAGATTATGATATTGCAAAACAAGAAAGGAACCTGATTTATAATCTTGAATTCAATGAAGATTGAAGTCACAATGTGAACCCCACAATCTTTTATTTTCTCCAAAAACATCAGATCTTTGAAAGCCACCGTCTACAAAGCTTTAGACTAGAAAATACAAAGAAGTAGCTTTTCCAAAAACTGTCGTGAAATTTTTCTTCTTAACATTTCAAAATCCATTCCATCCATGATATTGCACAACTAAAAGCTTTTAATGCATTTTAATTAACTCAAAGTCACAAGACTTAACTGATTGTCAATCATGCATTCAAAATTGATAAATCATTTCTAACTTAACCATTTTACTCAAGATCACATTTTCAACTCCAAATCCAAATTCTATAACATGTTGAAAACAACCTCTTTTAAAATATCTACTTTTTACATAAATCCTATTTGCACAATTAAATCAACAATTGTATTTAAATAAATACCTTTTCACAAAATTAATATTCACTTTTACATAAATAACTTGTTTAATTTAATTTAATAAATCAAACCATAAAAAAACATTTTAGTCTAATATTTAAACAAAAATTACATTAAATCAAATATGTTAATTAAATAACCATTTAACTAAAATAATTAATTCCCAAACAAAACAACACAAACAAGAATGACATGATGGAAATAGACAACAAACAACAATAGGTGGCAAATGGATACTTGTTCAATGAAGAACGATGGCTAAAAATGAGGACCTGACACTATCTCTGAATCAACATATTTCCATTGGGTTAGGGCACACTCAGACCTAACAAACAGGTGGATCCGATACCTAGTACTTGCAAACTACATAAAACAACACTGTCAAACATACCATCATATATTGAGAAACACACTATGAAGAAGAATCGCAACGTAGCAAGGTACTCACGAGTGAGTAATACTACACTGTCTCCTTCACCAAGACTGACGAACATCATTATATCATAAACAACAATTACATCATGATAAACTCATTAAAACACAGAAACAACATATACCATAACACACACGTGTCAATCATAATGTCATCACATGAACATAACTAGATGATCACGATGTCAAATGTATCATCCACAAAATATAACAACTCACATTACATCTATGTTGTAGAACTAAAAAAAATGTAATATAATATCCAAAATAGCTAAACAACTAGCAAACAAACATAAAAAATTGAAACACATAGTAGCAATTGGAGGGTCACTACACAATTCAACCTATCACAATCAATGCAAAAGACAAGACAAGGATAGGATACAAAGAAGAGACAAAAGAAGAAACCACTCAACAAATTTGTGAGTGAATCATCCAATTGTAAGCTATTTATGAAATAGACTCAAATGAATATGAATGAGATTCACTATCTGAAGTATCCCTTGAAGAAAAAGAAATCAATGTGATAAAGAGGTATGCACCCATACCTATGGAGGGAGAGAGTTTAGGGTCTAGACCATTTGAATTTGGATCACTACATATCGATGACTCTAGTGAGGATGATCGGACATCGAGCGAGATAGATCAATCAGAGGAGAGTAACATTATAGACCTTGAAATTTCTATCGAACACCTTGAAAATGCTTCCATCATGACACTTACCACCTTTGACCTTGACCAATCTGATGATTCCTTACCTTTGGTACATCCCGAACTCATTGACTGGGAACAAACTGAGCTACTTGATATCCCTATCTTTGCAAATGATGATGCCATTGTCAATTTCCTTTGTTCTAAAAATATCAAAACTAGTTCCAACAATGAATTTCATAACGAAGCTTTGAATTAGGGAAATGCCAAATCTCTTAGCTACAAAATAAAGAATATGAAAAATCGATCTAATGGTGAAAACCATGCAATGGCAGTATTAGATCATGAAAAAGTAAAAAGAAAGAGCATATCCAATGGTGAAAACCTCCCTGAGGCACTGAAAGATGAGATATTTGAGACTCTTCTTGAGCATTATCATGAAAGATCCTCAATATTGATTGATCCTATGCAATCCATAAACATTGGTATTGCAGAAACAGTAAAGACCCTACATCTAGTTGCATTAATGACAGAGCAAGAAAAGCCAAGTTTCACAAAATTCTTGGAAGAAAGACAAATCAATTTTGCTTGGTCCTATGTTGACATGCCAGGAATAGATTCGGATCTAATAATGCATCATTTATCTCTATCACTTGGAGTGAAGCCAGTAAAGCAAAAATTGAGAAAAATGCACCTTTACATCGCCCTACTGGTGAAAGTAGAATTCAAAAAATTATTGGACACAGGATTCATCTGACCAATTAACTATGTAGAATGGATTTCAAACATTGTACTAGTTTCCAAATCGGACAATAGCATCAGAATATGCATTGATTTTAGAGATCTTAACAAGGCTTGTCTAAATGATGACTTTCCTTTTCCCAATATAGACATCATTGAGGATTTAACAGTAGGACATGCTATGCTATCACTCATGGATGGTTTTTCAGGCTATAATCAGATCAAAATTGCACCAGAGGACCAAGACAAAACAAATTTCACATGCCCATGGGGTAAATTTAGTTGGAACATCATGCCTTTTGGATTAAAGAATGCTAGAGCCACCTATCAACATGCATTGGACACAATCTTTCATGACATGATGCACACATTCATGTAGGACTATGTGGATGAATTGTTAGAAAATCATTCACAAGGGAAGGACATCTGGAAATATTGGATAAAATCTTCGCTCAATTGGAAATTTTCAATGTGTGGTTAAACCCAAAGAAGTGTGTTTTGGGAGTAACATTAGCAAAGCTCTTAGGATACATAGTCTTAGCTAGAGGCATCAAAGTAGATCCAACAAAATTTAGAGCCATCATGGAAATGTTTCCTCCTAAGAACATTAGCCAACTAAGATATCTACAAGGAATATTCCAATCCATTAGAAGATTCATCATGCAACTAGTAGACAAAATCCATCCTTTTACTCATTTGTTACACAAGAATGTTTCTTTCCGATGGGATGAAAAATATGAGGCTGCCTTTAATCAATTAAAACAATACCTAATTAATCCACCTATATTGGTACCACCAATAGATAGAAAACCACTTATACTCTACATAGCAACTACTGAGGTATCTTTGGGAGCTTTTCTATCACAAGAAGACTCTACAGGGAAAGAAAGGGCGATCTACTACATCAATAGAACACTGAATGGCTATGAACTTAACTATACATTCATTGAAAAAGCTTGTTTGGTAGTGGTGTTTTCTACTCACCAATTGCGACACTACATGTTAACACATACCATCAAACTAATAGCCAAGATAGATCCATTAAAATATCTACTCAACAAATCTAATCTAATAGGAAGACTAGAAAAGTGGTTAATGATATTAAGTGAATTTGACATTTAGTACGTGGATAAAAGAGCAATCAAGGGCCAAGCAATAGTATATTAGTTATTTGAATCACCATTGTAAGATGACCATCCTATGCACATTGAATTTACAAATGCAGATGTCCTCACAATGACAACACTGGATATTATACTTTGATGGGTCTTACAGTCAACATGGGTCGGGTGTTGGAATCCTATTTGTTACTCCTCAAGGACACACTATCCCAAAGTATTATAGGTTGATGTTCCCTTACACTAACAACATGGATGAGTATGAAGCACTAATCATTGGTATGAAGGTAGCACTAAAATGGAAATTCATAGAATTACAAGTCTATGGAGATTCTCAATTAGTCATCAATCAGGTTAATGATCACTATAAAAAAAAAGATGACAAGTTGATGCCTTACAAGAGAATGGTCTATGACTTCAAGAAATACTTTCTTGAGATCAAGTTTGAACAAATTACAAGGGTAGACAACAAAGCTACAGATTCCATGGAAACCATTGCTTATCTTCTACAAATGCTTAAAAAATGAAGTCATTATGAATTCATGGTGCAACAATTGTTTCACTCCGCCCATGACAATTATGAATCCCAAGTTGTGTACCATCTAGCTAGTGTTGATTCTTCCATCTATGGGAAGATTTATACCTATCTAAGAGACAATACCCTTCCACTTGACCTATCCCAGAACCAAAAATGCAACTTTATCCATGAAGTAGCTTGGCACATCCTAATAGTTGATACACTTTATCAACGAGTTCTTGATGGCACTCTCCTTTGATGTCTTGAACGTGATGAATCTAAAACTGCTTTATGAGAAGTTCATGAAGGTAGTTGTGGTACTCATTCAAGTGGTCTTACTCTAGATAAGAAACTCCTACGCTTGGTATATTATTGGCCAAACACTAAGAAATAATCTTTTGAATTTGTCAAGAAGTGTAAGAAATGTCAAGTCCATGAAAACCTCATACATGCACCGACGCAGGAGCTGCAACCATTTGCATCAACCTAGCCTTCTGTCAATGGGGGCTTGATCTTGTGGATAAGATTCATCCATATTCCTCTAATGGAAATAAATTCATAATCAAAGCCATGAAGTATTTCACAAAGTGGATTGAATTTTTCCCATTAACCACCATCACTATTAAACAAATTGCCTCTTTCATCCTAAACTACATTATTTGTTAGTATGGCATCCCTAGCTCCATTGTCATCAACAATGGTAGAACTTTCAAAAACCAAGATTCACAAGAACTTTGTGAAAAATTCCATAGCCAACACTGATTTTCCACACCATACTACCCTCAAGGGAATGACCAAGAAGAAGCCTCAAATAAGACCATTTTGAAAATCTTGAAGAAAACTGTCAATGAGGTTGGACGTGATTGGCATGTTCAACTAAACCCTACTTTGTGGGAATACTGTACTAGCATCCACACCCCTATACGAGCCACACCATATGCCCTCATGTATGGATCATAAGCCATTTTACCTATTGAGGTTGAGTTACCTTCACTTTGGGTATCATTGAAAGGAATCATTTCAGAGGAAGACTATCGAGTATCCAGACTACAGGAATTGGAATTGTTAGATGAACATTGTCAGCATGCTATTTATCATCTTAAATTCTATCAACAAAGAATGTCAAGGAGCTATAATCACAATTTCAGACCAAGAAAATTTTAGGCTGGTGACTCGGTCCTAAAAGAGAATCCTCACAATCAACAAGATCGGGAAAAGAAGGGAAAATTTGAACCTAATTGGCTAGGTCCTTTTGTCATTGTATCAGTCTATGGATCTAAAGCTTATCAGTTATCTACACCTGAAGGGGGCCTATTTGAGGAACCTATAATTAGCCTTCATCTCAAGAATTTTTATACATAACTCATCTAGTGCATGGTCAAAATGAAAAAAATTCAAAAAAATCAGAAAAGTGAAAAATCCAAAAAAATAAAAAAAGTTTAAAAAAAGAGAGAAAAAGTACAAAAAAGTAAAAAATAAAAAAATTGTTACCTTGATGAAAACCTGGAAAACAAGCATCTTGGTGACAACAAAAAAATCATAAAAAATCATAAAAAGTGCAATAAAAACTAGTGGAAACCTGTCAATAGGCGTTATTTGTGATAGATAAGATTTTCCATCTATTGGAATGTGTATCACTCATCTGCTTTTTGTCATCATTTTTCCTGATCATCAAAAGAATCTCATGTACATATCTAGGTGTTGCGGTTGTGTCTCATCTTGGCTTGGTGATCATTGTGCATATTCACAATAAATGGTTGGTTTCTCACTAGGAGAAAAAATCCTAAACTCACTGGGGGAAATCTACTTTGAACTTAAAACAACAGACAAACAATAGTTGGACAACGTAGAAAATATAATGACCACAATGAAAAATCAACATTGAACATCAACAACAATTTTTAGAAAAACCAACCATCCAAATCAACAGCATAATCGATCAAAAATAAAATCTAATTGGATGATGTTCTTCTGAAGCATGGTTTAATCACTTTAGCATGAATGTTCAACTATTGTATCTTGATTTTTGTGATCATTTCTCTGAAGGATGTCTTGGACTACAGAAGCTAGGATGGAGTATGATTTTCCTTTTATGTTGTTTGTGAGTTAATCATTACTACTATGCAAATTTTTTGTGGGACGTGCTCTACAAAGTATCATTGATGACATTTCAGATTTGCATAGGAAAATGATTAACTCTTGTCTGGTTTATGCAAGCAATACTCAGGTCATCTCGGTTCAATTATATCTAGATGCTTGTGTTACCTTGCAATATCAAAAATCAATGGAAGTTGTACTCAGGTCATCATGGTTTAATTATACCATCAATGTTTGTACTAACTTTCAACATATTAAAAGCTTAATGATGATACCAAGCACAACAATTCAGTTGACAAAATGACAACATTGCATATTAGCTTTGCATGGTTAAGATAGATTGCATCCATATTAGTTTTGCATCTATATTTTAGATTTTCCAAGGCTAGCACATTTCAAAATGATTTTATCTCTCTCATCAAAGGATTGAGTACATTTGACATTAACAAAAACAAAATCATTTACATGTAGTTCCATAAGCATTATCATATCATACATACATTAGAAGGCATTATCATAGGTTATTTTTCCATGCATTAGGTCATATATTTGCATTAGAAAAATACAAAAATAAAATGCATTACATCTTAAGTTGCATGATCATATCCATCTCATACATTATAAAGCATCATCCATAAAGCATATAGCATCATAATCCATGCATCATCATTTCATCATTGCATCCATACAAAACTATGGCATAATTATATAGGCATCACATAGCATATAGAACAAGAATTAAATACATTTGTCATAAGCATTCATCATAAAAGCATATAGACAACATATAGATAAATAAGTATCCACTACATCTCATATATAATCTCAAAATAATCAATGTAAAGTGTAAACAATGATATCATAAAATATGGAGTGATACATCATCAAAATGGCATAATATCATTAAGTCCCTGACTGAATAAATGTATACATCAAATGCCAATACATCAAATCTAAACACAAGAGCTATGTGCTGCTCCCCCCAAACATTCCTAGCCTCATTGTGCCTCCTTCTGCACCACCAGATGACCTACACTTGGATCCCTGCCTAATGGATCTCTAGGAGGTGGCCCAGTCACATCCCTGCTCATAGTCTGTGAATGACTTCGACCTGATCTAGCACTAATAGACTATGCATAGCTAGGGGCACGTCACTCTGGAGGAATTTCCTCGTAATATCGTAGCCTGTAGTACTCCACCTCTCTGGATAAATGTTGTACCTATCTGAGCATATCTCCTATAGTGGTCCCCTTAGAAACTCTCTATAATCTCTCTTCCAAAGCCTCTTCCTGCTCCCATCTTTGTCTCATGGTATCTCTCTTTGCTATCAAAGAGACAAACTATGTGTATTCCTACGCTAACTTTCCTTGTAAATTCTACACCTATGCCTATAAGGCATCTATCTATGTCTACTATTGATGAGAAGGCACACAAATCTAAATCTATGAGGGGCCTATCTACTACTCTCCTGAGGGATCCATGGATCTCCTCCTCAAAGGTACTCTAAAATCTAGTATCGGTCCACTTCCACCTATATCTCCACCATCTCCTCCATCATCCCCTCCATCTCCTCCATCCCCACCATCTCCCTCCTCCTCATCTCCATCTCCCCCATCCCTCCTCTATCTCACTACGTGTGGTGGTTCCCTCTCATCATCATAAAATGATGGTAATGGCTCATTTCGACTAGATATCCTTGATACAATGTGTGTATAGAAATACTCAGCATACTCATCAGTCATCAAACCAGCTAAGATCTTTGGATGGTAATCCCATACCTATGCCCACAACCCAAAATACTCCTCGCAAGTTGCATCATATGATAGGGTGGTTCCCCACTCTTGAATATCCTACCATCTCTAAGTATATAAGGCAACTCCTTGGGGCATCCCCTACACTCAGCCATACTGATGAAGCACTCTCATGAGTAGGAATCTCTTGATAACAAACTATTTATGTCTAATTTGATACCTCATAGTGCAAACATATGGCATCTTAGTATCATCCTCAGGACACTACTCACAATCTAAGTATGGTCTCTAGGTCACAATCTCTAGATCATCCAAAACTTGATGCTAATACTCCAATTTTCCAAGCTTGTGCTAGACAAACGAACCTGTGTATCCAAATACATATGGCCTACCCACTAGACAAGATCTATTTGCTATAGGTTGAGTAACCAATATATTCTCCCAGGCCCAAATCTACAACACTGTCGCTCTAGCTAATAAACTCGTGGCTCCAAGATACACCACTTGATGTAAATCATGGTATAAGTGTGCTAACATGCAAGAACCCCCTACATATCTAATCCCCTGCATGATCATACTCTCTAATATCTAGCCCCAACCAACAGAAAATCCCTTTGACCTATGGTTGGGACATAGAAAGCCTCCAACAAAACTAGCTAGGATACATGGTAAGGGCTCATATGAAGCAACCATCTCTTTCCATGGGATCTCGTACCCGCTAATCCCATCATCATGATAAATCCTCCTTAGTGTATTAGTACCACCTTGCTTTGTCTGATCATACATGACTAGCTCTCCAACTAGGGGAATCCTCAAAATCTGATATACATCCTTTGGAGTAACTGTCATCTCATCGGTTGCTAGATGGAAAGTGTTGTGGTCACTATGCCACCTCTCAACTAAAGTAGTCAAAAGTCCCCTGTTGATCCTATACTAGGGCATATCAATCAAGGAATTCAAACCACATTGTCCAATAGCATCTAAATCCACCTACACCAGATGCGAAATCATATCCCAAGTCTTTGGGAAGTTCTCTTGAGACTGAAGGACTCTAAAGTTCTCCTATAATCATAACATCATCAAACATCATCAAAACTATGGCTGACATGATCATCAAACATCCAAAACAAGGAGAATAATCAACAAAATTCAACTCTGGTGTCAATGCGCTAAAACAGTGCATCCATGTGCTAAATCTATGGATGTACCATCAAATTCCATTAATGCACCAAAACAATCATCCAATGCATCAAAACCCTAGATGCGCTAAATCACAAACCAAATGTGCCACTTTGCAGTCTCTGTGCGCTAAAATCCTGAATGCGCTAAAACATGATATCTATGTGCTAAACTACCCTATGCGTTAAAACAAAAAATGTAGGTGCTAAATCTGGTTTCATATGCGCTAAAACGTGCTATAATTGATTTCAAAACATCAAAATGGGCGAAAAAACACATTCAAATTTTACAAAGCAGTTTCTTGGGGTACATACCGAAGGTCCATATGTGGCCAGGCAGTCATGACGTTGAACTCACTCGAATCGGTGGGTTTAATATGGGATCACCATTTTGCTCTAATTTCACAATCAGCTCAATCTCCAAATGCAAATGAATTCAAATGAGCTTTCCTTTTCACCTTTTTACCATTTAAAGGGGTAAATGGAAGGTATTTAATTGGGATTGATTTTATTTTCACACAAGGCATTAATTAATCACATGGAAAGATCAATATTCTTTATCGGGAGATAAATCATCTCAACATCATAAAGTTTGAAAATCATAAAAATTTCAAAAATCTTTAAAATCCTAAAAATTCAAAAATTTCCTGATTTATCTCTCGAGGGGGCATACTTGCATTATCACTCGAAAATCAGCATCTGGGGCATATCAATTTTTTTTTCAACACTATCAGCAAAAATTTTCTTTGAAGCAATGTGTCGCAAACACATCACTTGAAAGAGGGGAAAAAAGTATACACTTAAATTTGGTATGGAGGAATTAATTAAATACAAGTTATTTAATTAATAATCTTTAATTCCTCTACTTATAAATAATTTGAAAAATTATTTAGATAGTTCATTTTCTCTAATTTTTCCTATCTTAAGTCATTTTCTTCTTGTCTTAATTAAATAAAAAAAATTAATTAGTTTGGTTTATTTAATTAACTTCCTCTTATTAAATTTGAATTTTATATTTGAATTTAGACACATTTCTACTAACTTCTCATCTTCCACCTCATCATGTGTCTCATGAAATTAAATATTCTTAATATTTAATTGCCATTTATCTTCAATAAATTCTAATAATTTTGAGACACTTGGCTTTCACCTTCATTTGATTCCTCTTCACACTTGGGAGTTCGTTCTTCTAAAGGGAACGCACTCCTTGATTCTATCTAACCTCTTCATCCTCAATCGTCCATCTCTCTAGATCAAATCTAGACTGTTGAATCTTGCCACATAGGTTGATGCCTTGGAGAAATCTATAAATAGAGCCTCATTTACAATAATTCATATAGAGAGTTGAGCATAATTAAACTTTGCAGAATTTTAGAGAGCATTGTCATCTTAGCATCTTAGCATTTACATTTTAGAATCAAGTAGATTATTCATGGAATTACCATTAGCTACATCTAAATCATAGTAGTTTAATTGTATCATTCCATTATCAATATCATAGCATCATCATTAAATATTAGCATAATCATCTACAACATTTTAGCAATCAATCATGTAGGAAAGATTTCTTGCATTTCCAGAATCTCATTCATTAGGTTGTCATTTGGAAGGTCATGTGTACAAACAATTTGAGATCAAAAATGACTTGAAAAATCCTTGGAGATAGAGGACAATGAGATGCCATTGGAAGGTTTGTTATTTCAATTTTATTATTGTTTGAATTCTCTAATATAATATTTCATTGGTGTGTTGTATTATTTGGTTATGCATTCACATTATTTATATGCACAGAAACTAGCTAGGGTCTTCAGAAGACAAACCTTAGAAGGTTGGAAAGAAGGTTGGCAAGATATTTTTCATAGTCATGTCATCATCTGCATCAATAGCAATAGGATAAGTGAATGTGTGCAGCGATAGAGGGTTAGCAATATTTCTACGGTCAGCCATGATGTTGAAGGGAGTTTGTTCCTCTTCAAAAGTCCATTCAAATGGATGAGGTTCTGGAGTTTGCAAAGGAATATGCTCCTCTACAACTATATGTTCTCTTTTTGGGGTATGCGGGGAGGTCTGATCGTACTCAATCAATTCTCCAGTAAGTTCTTGATCTAAGACTTCTTCCTCCCTACTTGTGGTTGGTACCTCGGTTGGGGGGGGGGGTTTGGAAGTTGAAGGTTGCATCAATTGGTTGTCATTGATGTCAACACAGTACTACATATATGACTAGTTTACCAAAAGTTATTTCACATTGAAGTTGACCGTTATGTGTGGTCCGACATGTTGGTTTTAGGTTTCGTTCCTACTGTGTGACAAACTATGATTTATATATTTCAATATTTTGGCCGACCTTGTCAATGTGTAAGATATACATATATATTCATATGTGTCTATGGAAAGTAGAGAGAAGAAGAGAGAAAGAGAAGTTAAGGCAAAGAAAAAGAAGAGAGTGGGAAGTGAAGTGTGAGGTTATGGAAGAAGAACATAAATTCATAAAAGTGTGTGGTTGCAATAGATCAGAATATCAATTTAATGAAGATAAAATGTGTGATCAGAGCAGAAGTATTGGGTGATTACTGAACTTCATCTGGAACTGAATTCAACACAAGAAGGGTGTAATCCATCAATTCATTTTTGGTGGTAATCCATAACGTTTGTATTCTAGCGGTGAGCCATCCTTTTGTATCTCTATGACAGTGAGCCCTTTGGGTTGTAGCTCTATTGACAATTAGTCCTTATTTTAGGCAGTGAGCCTTATTTCAGGTAGTGAGCCTTTTGCAATCGGTTTTGATATTCTCTGTAGTGTGAGTTAATCCTCACTGTGCTTTTTCCCTCATTGGTTTTTCCACGTAAATCTGGTGTTATTGTGTTTTTGGATTTGCATTTGATGGTTAATCACTGAATTAGATTATGTGTTAGCTCTAGTAACTAAATTTAAGGTTATAATATTTGACAATTGATTCACCCCCTGTCAATTGTCCTATCCAACAACTGGTATTAGAGCTTGATCCTTTGGAATAATTTTAACAAATTGAAGGAGATCTTGGAAATTTAACTAAAAGATGAAGGGATTTGACTTAGATGAAGAATTGAGAGAAGAGACTGTGAAGTCTAAGAATGAAGATCTGAAAGAAAATTTAAAGCCGGTAGGTGAATGTATTTAGAAACTAAGAAACCAAATCTGAAAATTTAAGTTGAAACATAGAGAATTTTATTAGGAACTAAAAAAAGTGAAGGAGATTGCTGAAAATATAAGTATAAAACTTGAAGAAAGCAAAATAATGGAAGAAAATCTAAAATTGGAAATCGGAAAAAGCAAAGAAATTATCAATCAAAAGGTAGAAAAATGTGACAAGATTGAATAGGAAGCAGCGATTCTTAAGTCTGACCTAGAAAGGGAAAAAAATTTTGAAGACAAATTTAAGATAAGCTCTGGAATGCTTGATGAATTAATTTTCTCAGAAGCCTGTAAAGGATAAAGGTGGTCTAGGACTTGAAGAAGGACAAAATTCAAAAGTTAATCCAAGTCTCAACAAAATGAATAGTCAAAGGAAATTTCAAGGAAATTGATACTTATCAAGGAAAGAATAGAAGGATCAATACTGGAATGATATCCAACCGACAGCCTCATGATCAAAGATAGACAGATCTTTTAATGGCTTTTATTACTCATGCAATAAATTTAGACATAGAGCAATAAAATGTAGAGGAATGATGAATCAAAATAGATTCTTTGGAGGAAAATGCTATGGATGCAACAAGTTTGGACATAAATCTATAGAATGTAGAGATTGGACAATGATGAACAGATTTAATACCAGAAGAAGATTCCATTCTTTTCAAGGCTATTGTTATACATGCAACACTTTTGGACACAAGGCCAATCAGTGTAGGAAAAATATGAATACGAATCCTCTTGATCAAAGATTTGTTGTATGTCACTCTTGTAACAAATCCAGACATATCTCAAAATTTTGTAAGAAAACAGTTGGAAACAAATTGAATATGAAACAAAAGAACAAGCTTAATCTAGAAAAGGTGAGGAGAAAAATGGAAAGGATTTGGAAAAGGAAAGAATAACCTAAGGATAAGGATAAAACAAATGATCCTATATCTGCATCTAGTGAAGATACCTCTTCTATGAACTAAATCTAGTAATGGCTTCAGGGGGAGCAGTTACATAAAAATATTTCAAAACCCCAGTATAAAGAGATATCATGAGATGACATGAGGATATGCAATGTACATTTTCATTCTAAAGGAAATGAAGAAAATCTCGACAAAAACATGTACTACAGAATATTTGTGGAAGCCATTTTCCTTACAGTGCATTCCACAGATTGGTTAACAACATAGGTGGAAGAAGAATCTAACTAAAAGTACAAATGATGAAGTGGAAAACAATTAATTATCTTTTATGATGAAACCCTAAAAGTGATAAGTTAAATAAGGAATATTGAATGGTGTTTTTCATTTTGAAGTGAGAAAATTGAGAAACAAAGAGTTAGGGTTACTAGCAAGCGAATGTACAAAGAACAAGGAAGAAGCAATGGAATCAAAATAAATGGTGGTATTTAGTCCACACAACAATGAATTGTAGAAATTGAGTAAGTTATAGATTGATGAATTTGATCCTGAAAAGATTCAAAATCTCGAGACTTCTTTTTCAGTTGAGCAAATGCAAAAGGCCAAAAATCTATGGTACAAAGGTTTAGACATTTGGAGCGAATTTCCATACTTTTCAAATGTGGACATTGTTTCAGTTATTTTAAGTAGAATTCAAGGAAATTAGATGATCCTTGAAAAACCCTATGAGATCATGAAGGAAGTATTGCAACCATAGTGTGACTATGTGATATCAAACCTGTTCCAATCAAGAAATTGGTAAAGAAAAAAGAGGTTGAAGCCCTAAATGGAGTAATAGGAGATCAAAGGGAACTTATAATTCACACCATAATCAAACCTATGGTAAGAAAGAGAAAAGGTTTTCCAAGAGTATTTTGAAATCAAGATAAATGCATGGAATTCTAGTATAATTTCTAGTTCAGTTATGATGTCTAAGGGATCCTCCTTCAGAAAGAGGAAAACAAGAAAAATCAGTTCATGTCTCCCTCTAGAATGAAGAAGCTGAAGGAAGAGGAGAAGGTAGAAGGAAAGGAAGAAAAAAATGTAGGAGCACTTGATCTGGAATCAATAGATGATGATGAAGATATTACTAAAGAAAGGATGTTAAAGATTCTTGAGCAACCTAATGGGATAATGAATAGTGGAGATATTTGGTTGTCTCAACCATCATATGAACAAGATGAGATAATAGATGCTCTAGCTATTTACATAATTCATAATGTTATTGATCTAAGAAAATTGATATTTTTCTTACTGGAAGTATTGGTTGAACAGATTGAAGACAAATTAAGAGAAATATCACCTAGTGAAACAATAGAAAAAGATGAAATTCAATTGGCCTTAGAAGAAAGATGTAGAAATAAACAAAAGAGGTTGAATGAGAGTATAAATGATCTAATAAGTTGTATCAAAAGTGTAAACAGTGTATAAAGGTATTGTCTCTTGTGGCCTACTGCTATTGAGAATTACAAAACAAAAATTGACACTATTGCACATGAATTGTATTGAGAAGTTGTTGAGATGATTTAGCATTGTTGTCATTGATGTCAAAATCTAGGATCCGAAAGGTTGTGCTCCAGATGATATACATAAATGATCTATCACATTGAGTGTTATGATGTTGCAGACAGTGGATGTTATCCTAGATCTAGATATGGCGGTACTTCTTTTTGGGGACATTCGTGGAAGACAGTTAATGCAAAATAATGAAGACTAATCTTTCTGGTTGTTGTGCTCAAAGCTTATTTTGGGTATCCTTGCTATCTGTACATTCATGTGTCATGATATAAGTTGATTTGGTCTTGGTTGTGGCATTCCCATCATCTCCAAAATATATTTCATGTAAATTGATATTTTCTATCTTTTGGTAATTATGCTATCTTATGTTTGACCTATTTATGGGTCCCATGGTAATGTGGTAAGGAGATATTTTATGTGTGACCTATCCTTTGGGTATAGTACTAGTGTGCCAAGCCTTATTGAATATTTCAAGGTTGCTCTTCAAGCCAACTTATTTTTTTCTACCGGTACACACACACGCACACACACACACACACACATATATAATATATATAGAGAGAGAGAGAGGGAGAGAGAACATCTTCTTGGTTCTGAAAGAGAAGAGTGGAAGAAGTATGATGTTTGCTAATAGATAAAAGGGTCTAAAGGATTATGCAGAGAAGGAAGCTAAAGGTAAGCGTCAGAAAGAAGTGATTTGTATTGCAGTGGTTGGGAAGGAAGTTGTGCAATAGATTCTTGACCAGATTTGTTGTTGACATATATTGTGCTCTTAACTGGAACTGACTTCATGCACATGTAGATGAAGCTTCATCAATTCATTTTTTTTAGTGAGACTATTTTGTAATCATATTTTTTTGTATTAATAAGGCAGTGAGCATTTTGGTAGTGAGCCTTCAAAAAAATCACCTTAACCAATGTTCTATAATTGAGAATTAGCATTCTCTCTGGTTCTTCCCTTCTTGGGTTTTCACATAAAATCTAGTGTTCATTATGCATGATGTTGTGTGCTTTCATGTTCATATATGTTTGATTATTTTCTAATTGATATAAGCTTGCTCCAGATTAATTAAAGTTAAGAAAATTATTTCATAATAACTAATTCACCCCCCCTCTCAGTTATTCAGACTGTACAACAATTGGTATCAGAGCTTGGTCCCTTGTAGTTAAAGCTTAACCGCTTAAGGGAGATCTTGGAAGCTTGAAGAATATGAAAGGAGATTATTACTTTAAAGAAGAATTGAAGACAATATTAGATGACATGGAAAGCACATAATCTAAAAATGAAGAATTGAATGAAAACCTCAAGGAGGCAAATTCTTGTATCTCAAAGCTAACAAAGAAAATTCAGAAATTCAAAGCAAGACATAGAGAAGTCAGCTAGGAATTAAAGGAGTCAAAGTGTTGTGGATCTAAAGCTATGGTTGGATGAATGTAAGAAGATTGAAGAAGATCTCAAAAATACCATCAAATAGAAAATGGAAGAATGGAAAAAGACTAAAGAAAATGTCAAGGATACCATCAAACAGAAATCAAAAGAAAATGAGAAGTTAGATCAAGATTTAAGAAGGTTGAAATCAGAAGCAAGAGTATGTGAAAGTAGCATAATTCTGGATCAACTCTTGTCCCTACATAAATGTCACAAAGATAAGCGAGGACTTGGCTTCTTAGCTGAAGGCTCAAATTAGAACACCAAGGGTGAAGACAAAGTAGATGAAGATGAAGTGAAATCAGTTGTAACAAGCAAGGTCCAGAACTCTAAAACACCTACAAGAAGACCTCTGGTCAGGCAACCAAATGCTCAAATGTACTTATCATTTAATGGCTATTGTTTTCTATGAAAAAATTTTGGACATAAGGCTATAGAGTGTAGAAGCAAGAAGGAACTGAGTACTCAATGCTTTAACTATCACAAGTTTGGACACAAAGCAAGTCACTACTAAAGTGAATTATCTAATCTAGTTAGAAGGAATGGAATGAATAATCTCTTTCAAGGTTATTGCTATCTATGCCATGGTTATGGTCACAAAGCTAATCAATGTAGATCTAGGGTTCACTTAGTTAAGTCAGGACAAAGATGTTACAAATGTGTAGTCAACCTAGACATTATGCTAACACATGCAACTATGTTGCTCCAGAAAAGCATAAAAATAGAAAGAAGGTTGCAAAATTAGATGAATCTAAGAAGAAGAAGACAACCATGATTTGGAAGAAAAAGGAAACGAGTGTGGAGAACTCTTCTATGGCACTAGATCTTAGTACAAGCCCTATTAGAATCTGAGCCAAAGTGCCTTGGATTAGGGGGAGTTTTGCATTGCACATCCTAACGGTTCCCCCTCTTCGAAGTAATATTGATGTGTTTTCGACATGATTAAGTCTAATCTAGTTGATGATGTATGATGAAGCTTAATCCAGCTGATTGAAAAGAGAAGTACAATTGCTAGTGTCATCAATGTGTGTCTTTGGCTGTGAAGTCGTCATGAGCAATTAAGGATAAAAGGTGGAGTTTCAAATCATTTCTCATAGTTTGCAAAGAAGGAGAAGAGGTTCCATAGAGTGATAAAAGGATTGAAGAAGCTAAGAGCGACAATGGAGTCTATGTTGGTTAACAATGAATCCAGTGGCAGTATCCTGTTGAGATAGAAAGGAGTAGAGTTGGATGGATTTGATCATCGAAAGATGAAGGAAATGGAACTACGGTTGAAGATTGATGAATTGCAAAATGTAAGTGCCCTAGGTATGAATCTATGGGGAGAATTTCCCTAGTTTGCTGACAAAGAGTCTATCTTGTTCCTGTTGAGTTGATTCAATGATGGTAGCATCATTTTGGACAAACCCTATCCAATCACTAAGGAATTAATTGAAGCTATTACTAGATTGTGAAAAGTTGGTGACCTCCCTAGGAAGAAACATGTGAAATACAAACATGTGGAGGAACTTACTGGTATCGAAAAAGACCCCAAAACTCTACTAATAAATACCATTGTTGATCCTACAGTAAGGTATGTTGCTTATGGTATAGCTTACAAAATATATTTTAGAAATCATGAAGGTTCTACCTTGGCTATTGTTGTGTATCTTACACATAAGATGGTGAAGGAAAATAAACAGTTGGATCTATGTAGCCTAATAATGGAAAACCTAATTGAGAATGTCAGAATGTCTTTGGTTGAGAGTTATCCCTTCAAGTTTGTGTCTCTGCTCATATGTTTAGTATTCTACTTTATGAGTTTGCTACTAGAAAAAGAGAATGTTAAGTGGAAGTCTAGAATCCCTATCAGAAAACAAGTTTATAAATATTTGGAATGTATGGAAGATAAACCAAATACATGCAAATTTTATTTATCATCCTTGTAGATAGATCTGTGCTCTGGTATGACAGTGTCAAATGATACATTCCTATCAATCAGTTTGAGGAGGGTTCCACCTTTGGTATGGAGTTAGAGGTTGTCATTGGTGGTTCCCCTCTAGAACCCAAAAGGAGGATATTTAACACAAAATACATTATCACTATCTCAAAAGAGAAGGAGAAGGAAGGAGAGTCTCTACCTAGATCCAGATAAAATTCATTCGGTGTTGGATGAAGGTGATATGAGAAAGATTGGTGAAATGTGGTATGCCTGCTCTCTGGATAGAAGGCCTAGAATTGAAGATGATCTTGTTGATTATCTACTCAAAAAGGATATTACTGCTTCAGATGTTATTGTCTCGTTACCAGATGAACTAGTAGAAATTTTTGAAGAAAGGTTCTTGCGGGAAGGATTTGAAGGTCATAAGATCTGAACTATGATTGAAATAAGGTGTTTCAAATCCAAAAAACAATCTCCAAATACATTGGTGAGACAAGAGAATGCATTATGGATATGTTTGACATCTATAGGAATTGTCTTCGGTGCCCTGTGGCTGTTGATAATTTTAGAAGCAAAATTGAAGCAATTGAATCTAAAATGAATAATATTGGAAAGTGGTGCAAGGGCACCTAGTCTTCATGTTGTAAAAGGGGGTTAAATGATAGGATTTTATGTTTGAGTGACTTTTTTTGTTTTTAATAAGGTCTATTTAGACCATTTTTGATTTTTTTGGTTAGCTTGAGTCATGTGGGGTCAGTCTTGTGAAAAATTTTCAAGTTTTGCAAAAAGTTGCAAAGTTGCTCAAGCAACTTTTGCGTTTTTGGTCTTTTGTGGAAGTTGAATGGTTGGGGAGTTAAAGGATAGTTAAGATCAGTTGTTTTTTTTTTAAATGTTTAAATAATCCTATTGAAGGAATAGAAAAGGTTCTAAAGTTGTAAAAGATTGAATTTGAATAACAATTTACTCTATTTTTTGTGTTTTCCATTGTGTTTTTGCTACTACAGGAGATAGTACGGCCTCGTACAGCCTACACATGATCTAAATTATATTTGGATTGATGATAAGTTTAATCATATACCATTTTCAATTTATTTCATCCAATTTCATTAAGTTTGAAAGGATTTAGAGCCATTTTACTATAAACAGCCAGGTAACCCTAGTTGTGAGGGTTTGATTGAAGAAAATGATTTTTTGACCCATTCCACCAGTGAAAAGGTCTAATAATTGGTGGAATGGGGGTAGATAGGATTTTTTTAAGTTTTTTGGTGTTTGTAGGAGTAGGGGATAGAGTTATGGGCAATTTTGATGTTTCCCTAGCCTAATTTCACCATATATTAGGCTTAGGTGATTAGGTAGTCATAGGGTTTTGTGGAAAGGAGATTTGGAGTCTGTTCCAATTGTTGGAAAAGATATTTATAGACCCCATGTGACATGTTGATAGCTCTAGAATGAAGAATTGAGGTTTTGAGATATTAAAACCAATAGTTGCCTTGTTGAACTAGCTTAATTAGGCCTAGTTGGGAGTGTAGTAGTCCAATTTTGAGGGTTATGTTCCAAAACAACCCTATTTAGGAATTTGATATCAGATTCTAGGTTTGAGGAATAGAATGAGAATTATGTTGGGAAAAGATAGTTTTCTATCCTACAAGACCTAAAGTCTGTTTGGTAAGGAAATCTATCAAATTAGGGTTCTAATATTGAAAAATTTGATTGGTTGTGTTAGTTTTGAGTTGGTTTGTGATCCCCACCCCTGCTCTACATGAAATTGGTATTAGAGCATAGGTAGGTCTTTAGAAAGGGAAAGTTTGAAGTGAAAAAGAGAACAAGATGCAACCAAAAGGTAACACTATGGCTAGGGAAATAAATGAGATGAAAGAGAAGACTGTAAAGGAGATTAGAAGATTGAAGGAACTATAAGATATGGTGGTAGCAAGGCTTGAGGCTGTTGAAACTGTTTAGAGGAGAGGTATGGTCATGGGTGATGAGAGTGACTCCAAAGAAGAAGGGGAAGAGGAGAATGAAGAAGAAGAGGAAGAGGAACTGGATCTTGATGAGCAGAGGATGGACAAGCTACTAAGAGCAGTCAAGGAAGATAAACACAAGGTAAAAATGGATGTACCAATGTATGGAGGTAATTTGAATGATGAAGAGATTTTAGATTGCATTGCATCACTTGATAATTACTTTGAATGGGAGGATGTACTAGAGGAACAAAAGGTAAAGATAACAAAATTTTTTTTTGAAGAGTCATGACCTATTATGGTGGGATTATGAGCATACTGAAAGGAGGAAGAAAGGAAAGTCAAAAATTGTCTCTTAGGACATAATGGTGGCCAAGCTTAAGGGTAATTTCTTACCAGTTGATTATGTAATTCAAATGTACAAGAAACTTCAAAGTGTGAAATAAAGAGAAATGGATGTCAAAGCTTACACTGATGAGTTTTATACGCTAAGTATAAGGGAAGGTCACATGGAAGATGATGTGGAGAAGGTGGCTAGATATATCTGTGGGTTAAGGTTTAGCATTCAAGATGAGTTAACTTTAGAAAATCCAAGAACAGTTGAGGAATACTATCAAATGGCAATGAGGGCTGAAGAAAAGCTAAAGATAAGGCAAGACAAACAAACTAGGGGTAGAGGCAGCAATTCTAGAGGAAGAGGTTCATTTTCTAATGCAAGGAAATCATATGAGAACCAAGAAGATACAATTAAACTCCAAAAAAAAGTTGCACATCAAACAGGTGGATTTAGAGGAGGTAAATCAAGCTTTAGAGGTAGACTTGGAGGTCAAGAAAGAGGATCAAATGCATTCAAAGAAAGGTGCTACCAATGCAACAAATTTGGGCATAAAGCATGGCAATGTAATGAAGGTCAAGCCTCTATTTCACATGGAGGGGAAAGAAGGACTCAATTGGTGCAAGAAGATGACAATGAGAGTGTAAACTCTCCATCACAGCATGCTACTCTAAAAGTGGGTGAATCACTCATGGTAAGAAGAACTATCATCAAAGCATCAGTAGAGAAGGATCCACCACAAAGGAAGACTCTTTTCAAGACCACTTGTAAGTGCTTGGGTAAGGTATGTAAAGTTGTATTTGATTCAGGAAGTACAAATAATATGGTTTTAGTTAAGATGGTTGAAAAACTTAAGTTGCCTAGAATACCACATACTACTACTTACAAAGCCTCTTGGTTGAATGAGGGTCAATATGTTTTGGTAAATGAACAAAGTTGGGTGGAGTTCAATATAGGAGGGTATAAGGAAATAATTTTATGTGACATATTACCTATGGATGTGTGTCATTTGTTGCTAGGGAGGTCTTGGCAATTTGATAGGCATGCTATGTATGATGGAAGGAGGAATACTTATGAAATAGAAAAGGATTGGGTCTCCTATACTTTGACACCATTGAAGGAGGAGGACAAAGGAAAAACTAAGGGAGCTAATGTGATGATGGTAGGTAGGAAAGAGTTCATAAGGGTAGAAGAAGAAAAACACATGGAGTTTGCAGCCACTTCTAACCCTAGAGATACTATGACAGTAGAAATAAAGACTGAATTGATTTTGGGGATTCAAGATTGGCTTGAGAAGTATGTTGCCATGATGGTAGAAGTGTTTCACTCATTGCTTTCAAAATGGGGATATTGGTCATTCAGTTTCTATCATGCAAAAGGTTAGTACACCTGATCAAGTTGTAGTTATAAGGGAACAACAACAAATGGAAGGGATGGGAAGCAAAGATGAGAAGTTCAAGGATGAATTGTAAAGGAATGTGGACGAATCTGAGCATACACCTAAAGTGAAGAAGGAATATTATTACAAGGATGGAGGAGGTATAGTTGAAGGTGCTGATGTAGGTTCAACAACATTTTCAGGTGAAGGAGTCAAGGATCAACCATCAAATAGATCTCTAAAGTTTGAGCATAACCTAGGTGCCAAACAATTCAAAAAGACAAGGGATAGTGCCTATTTTCAATATTTAGTTCATTGGAAGGGTATCCCAAATGGAGATATCACTTGGAGGTTAGAGAATAACATGATCAAGCATGATTCTACTATTACCACACTGTCCTCAAAGGGGCTTGAGTCAATTTTTCCTAGGGAGTATGGTGTAGGGGCACCTAGTTTTCATGTTGTAAAAGGGGGTTAAATGTTAGGTTTTTGTGTTTGAGTCACTTTTTTTTTTAATAAGGTTTATTTAGACAATGTTTTATTTTTTTGGGTTATTTTGAGTCATGTGGGGTCAGTCTTGTGAAAATTTGTCAAGTTTTGCATAAATTTGCAAAGTTGCTCAAGCAACTTTTGCATTTTTTGGTTTTTTGTTGAAGTTGAATGGTTGGGGAGTTAAAGGATAGTTAAGATCAGTTGGTTTTCTTTTGTAAATGTTTAAATAATCTTGGTGAAGTCATAGAAAAGGTTTTGAAGTTGAAAAGGATTGAATTTGAATAACAATTTACTCTGCTTTCTGCATTTTCCATTGTGTTTTTACTGCTACAAGAGATAGTACGTCCTCGTACGTCTTGCACATGATCTAAATTGTATTTGGATTGATGATGAGTTGAATCATATACCATTTGAAATCCAATTTCATTAAGTTTGAAAGGATTTAGATTCGTTTTACTATAAACATCCAGGAAACCCTAGTTGTGAGGGTTTGATTGAAGAAAATGAGTTTTTGACCCATTCCACTAGTGAAAAGGTCTCATAATCAGTGGAATGGGCATAGATAGGATTTTTTTAAGGTTCTTATTGTTTTCAGGAGTAGGGGATAGAGTTATGGGAAATTTTGATGTTTCCCTAGCCTAATTTCACCATATATTAGGGCTAAAAGCAAGAAGTTGAGTACACAAAGAGGGGAAATTTTGGGCAACAATTGTTTTTTTGCAAAAAACACGTACGCATTACGGAATGGGTACCTGAACCAAAATTCGAACGTGTATGTGCTCAGCTACAGGTACATGAACCAATGACATGTACGTGTTATGAAACACGTACGCGTTACAAATGCGTACGCATTTACAATGCGTACGCATTTCATAATGCGTACACGTTTCATAATGCGTACGCGTTTTGGAAAAGTATTTTTTTTTTAAATAGACTGTTGGCTTTTCATTTTATCCACTGTTTTTGGCGGTGTGAGAGAAGCCAATCTAGAGCGCGTACACATTTGTAAGTTGTTGCTTCGAGCATATTTGGACTGCCACCTCCTCCCATCAACACACCCGACCTCTGAGACCTCCAGGTTGGTTGAATTCTGCTATTTTTTGCTTTGTATCTTGTATTTTTGTTTTTTAATTAGTATTTAAGTTTTGTTTCTTTAATGTGTTTTATTTCAATTTTTAATAGTTTTAAATTGCATTTAAAAAATAAAAAATGTCAACAAAATAAATAACGTTAAATTGTAAATTGAAAACCATAAAATCTAAACCTAAATTGGACACATTTAACTTAGAAATCTAAACCCTAAAATGTAAAACTAGAAACCTCTTAGAGACCTCTCTCCCCTTAGGTGAGCTAAAACTAGAAACCCTAATACAATTTTAGAGAAACCCTTACAAATATGACTATTTAGTAAACTTTCAAAGGCATTTGAATGGGCTAAGAGTAAAAAAATTCAATAATTAGGTACACCAATATACATACATGCATACATACATACATACATATATAAATAGACGCAGGTATATGCAATACACACACATGTATATTTATACATTAATATACATCACCTACACTTAGTTATATTCATAGATATATCTATGTATATATATGTTTGCATATAACTTTACTCACATACATAGACATATATGTGCATATAAATATAAAATAACACCTACCCACATTGAAGATATGTTTTTATTTGCACAATATATAATGATTACCACCTAAAGCCAAATAAACTTTTATATCTAGAACACACTTTTTAATGATTGATAATGGAAATGCAAAGACTAAATTGTAGCCCAAATTTGATATGAAGGATTTGATAATATATTTACTTTTCCAAATTGAATTCATAAGAAAAGGTTATTGATGTGAGTGAGTGTGTGCATTCTCACAATCTTCACGATCATGGTTGTTCTCTTAGACCTATCTCCCTCTCTCCAGTGATACTCTCCCTCTTGTCCTTGGAGGGTAACTCTATTCTACATTCACCTCATGAAACCAAAAATGTAGTTAGTTCATTATTAAAGCATATGTGCATATATAAACTTATTTATATATCGACATAAATCTCTTAGAAACATTAAGAAATACATGTTCCATTTAATCATTATGAGTATTAAAGGCATATTTACAATAGTTCATATTATGTTAACTAGATCAAAATGTTAAATTGACATATTCTTAATTAACGATAATACATATTTTCAAGTCAAGATTGAAATGAAAATAAAAAATAATATAACCTAGAGGGTAAAAGAAAATGGGATGTAACAAGGGAAACTATCTCTTACATGCACCTCATCAAACTAACAAAATAGTTAGTCTGTCAAATCATATCATTAAATGTATAAATTTTTTATACTTTCCTTTGCTAACACACTATTCCTCCATTATTCCCCATTTGCACATTTTCTTAGGTTTCCTCTAAGTTCTTTTATATATTTCAGTTTTCAAGTTTTTCCTTACCCAAGTATCTTGTCAAGAAGTTCTCCAAACTTTTTGTTCCCTATTCAATATTTTTACTATGTTTAATTTCCTGAGATTTCATCTACCTCTATGCCTCTTCATCGATTCTTGTGATTTTTGCTACCCTTAACCCCATAGTGTGCATAAGGTTATAAGTAGTTGGTTTGTGGCTACCTTAAATCTTAGTTAAATTATATGATTTAAATCATAGTCTTATTTCTAGGTAATTAAGTTAGTGTAGATGAACATTATTCTTAGGCATCTAAGTAAATTTAAGTGAAAACCAATGAATACGTAGGGTACATATGGGAACTAGCATTTTGTTTATTATCAATAAATTTACAGAAAAATCATAAGAGCAATAGGGATGAGAAGATTAAAATTGAATAAAACTGACAACAATAACCGACAACAATAATTCTCACTACATTCACTAGATTTGGTTATACCACCATATTCATGTGCATTTGTGAGACATAACCCTATGAAGAATTCAATAATACAAATCTCACCAATTTATTCAATGTACATTTATTTACATTTATTACAATCCTTTATTTATTACCAAGATAAGATAATCCTTTGCAAGACAACAAGCATGATCCTTTGATTCATCCAAAAATATCAAAATTCACTAAATTTAGTAGAGTTTGATGTAGAAAATGTAGATGCATTCTATCATAAAAATTATTTCTAACCCTTACACAATTTTTAAAAAGAGATGTACATAGGAACTAGGTGTCCCAAAATTTAAGGATCTAAAAGAGTTTAGTTGAAACTTAACCCTAGGTGACTTGCTCTAATTGGAAAACTGATTGAAAATTAATTGAAAGCCAACTGAGAACTACAAGATGAATGGGAAATCCCACACCATCTCAATATTTATCAACATCTATGTTGATTTATTACATTTATTTAAAAGAATAAAGAATTCACAAAGTAATTTAACTAGTACCTAAAATACTTCGAGTCTATAAAGTTATTTGAAAAGATATTAATAAATTCATTTAAATCATTCATACTAGCCTACCCCTTTTGATACTTAAACTTAATCCTCTAAGAAAATTTAGATTCTTCAAAGTTCCCTTGTAGTTCATCAAAATCAACCACCTCAAGATTCTTGGAATTTTTGAATATCTTTTTTTATTTTATCATTCTTGAACAATATAATTCTTGGATATCGACTCATGCAATGAATCTGAAAATTATTTGATCATCTTAGTAGTTGAGGTTACCATTTATGTTGTCTCCTAGAATGTGCAAGAGAGGTCTTCAATGATTTTCAATATTTTTCATCACTTGTTCTACTAACCTTCTGTTTTTATTCAACTCTCATTTATAGTTCTTAAGTGACTATCGGTTTCTATTCAACTCTCATTTATAATATGAATTTTTAATGCTATGATTTTTTAATGTTATAAATTGAATGGTCTTCAAATGAAATATATTTTGAATTTGTGCATGTTCAATGTGATTTTTAAATAACTTTGAAATTGTGTGCATTATTTAATTAGTTTGTTGATATATATTTTTTAATTGTTTAACATGCAGTTGCCATATCATTTCTCGGATGGATCCACTTTTCACTTTAGAGGATTTCATGCCTAATGCAGAAATACCTATAGTTCCTGGTGCACATCCCACCCCACCACATGAGGATATGCCTCACTCACCTCCACATTCTCCACCACCTAACCCCCCACCCCCTCCTCCATTTGACCAAAATCAACTAAGAGAGAATATTCAAGCCAACTTAGTTGTCATTCAAGGAAACATAGATCTCATAAAAAATGAGACTAGAATCCCTCCACATCTCACACGGTTTGCATCTACGATGCAAACTATTGTCAATTTTTTTCGATCTATCGATGCGGACCTAGATAGGTTCCATCAATGGAGAGAAGAGAGGAGACAATTCTATGTAGATGGACTTTCATATAAAGAAATCAATGACCTAAAAATCACTAAACAAGCAATGTGCCAATATTTTGTGAACCCCCAAACAAACGAACCAATACCACCCACAAAAAAAAGAATTTCAATTTTATGGTGTAGGCACCCGCAGATAGCTGCAATTTTTTGGGAGAGATGGTGGATGGTGTTTGATACTCCACCACATGGCAACAGTGAGGTGCCCTTATATTTTTTGAGAAAGTTATTGGTTGAGTGTGAGTTGGGTAAAAAACCCAACTACTTTGATATGAGATCATTTTAGGGAGCTGGGCATGGCATACCCCAACATAGACTAGGAGCATGTGTCGATCCTCAGCGACGTGCTCCAGTTGCTCCTCTTGTTCCTCCTCCTTCTCCTGGTATTCTTGCTGCATTTCAGCAGCAAACCATGTTATCTACACTAGGAGCATTGAGTTCACTTTCAGGACATCTCACTTAGCAGAATACACACGCGGCCACTGAAGTGGCCAATACAAAGCATGGAGGCTCAGGCTATAGGGATACTCAAACATCCACTTCAGGTGAGGCACATGCATCTAGGGTGGGATCATACCTAAATTTACTATATTCTAAGGATCGTCCCACACAGGTATGTTCATCTTTTGAACTTAAATTTAATTCAAGTTTGAAATGTAAAAAATTCATGTAAATAATAACATCAAACTATATATAATATAATATTAATTCAATAATTTTGTGTTTGGTGTATAGACACATGATGACATGATGCCCGGAACTCAATATCATCATCATGTGTATATGTCGAGTGCTGTAGATTTGGGCTCACCTTTTCGATAGGTACTTGAACCAAAATATATTAAATAATTTGTGTGGATATATATATATATAATTTAATTTGAATTTGTACACATGTGTGAATTGATATATTATATCTAGATGCAAGGAAGTCATACTATTCCTAGTATTGACTAGCCACAAGTTACAGTGGTGAGCACTCCTGAGACATCATCAACTCAGGTGCGTGCTTTCAAAAGTTTGTTAAGTTTAAATTAAATACACATCATAGATCTAATTTAATTTTTTCATTTACATACACATGTGTGAATGATCTATATGAACTATTGTACATCTATATGTAGGGATTTGATGAGATAACCATGGCAGGCTGCGCACCTGAGACATCATTGACATCTATTCATGGGCAATCTCAGGTGCGTGATCATGAGGTCATATCATTCGAGGTTGTAAACTTTACTTTAAATCTCCTATACAATTTTTACGAACATTATATATATATATATATATTCAAGGTTTTCACATATTGTTTGCTTTATATGAATATGCAAGATATAGTGGATCAGGCATTTACATCTTCTCAACAAAAAATTATGTTACCTATTGAAGAAAATGTGCCAGTTGATTCACATGACCATATGGTAATTTATGCATACTAGAAATCATTTTTACTATATTTAGTCGATATTTAATTAGTTTTTTTTATCTAAAAGTTTATATTTTCAATTTTAAATATGTTTAATTATATCAAAATTTCTAAATAAATTTAAATCTAATTTCAAGTTTCTTGAACTCTTTTACAGCATGATGCAGGTACATCTAGTCAACGTGGAACAAAGAGGAGACTTGATTTGACCGATCAGCCTGAGAGTTAGATAGTTTTATATTTTATGGACTACAAACCTCTAGTTTCATTTCAATATATGTGTTGGACTTGACATATAAATTTTATGGACTATCTAGATCTCTAGTTTTATTTTGAACATGTTATTATCATATATGTGTGTTTATTTATATCAGTTGACTTTAATATGATGATTATATATGCAGTCAATTATGAGATCATGTTATGTTCATTTTCATAATTATATGCATTTATATACATATCTATATATTTATATTTTATCAAATTTTCAAGTAATACATGCACTATATAATAATTCTTATCTAGAATCAAATTTCATATATATATAACTTATCACATGGTTAGGTGACAAATTAAAACATTCCTTAAATAGTTTCTTAAATCATATTCATAATAAATTAAGGGCAAGTAATTCTAACTATTTTCCAATTACATAGCAAATATTTGAATCAATAAACAAAAAACCATCTCCTTGTATGTATATTTAATGTATAATCTATACAATTGAATAATTATATAAAATGTGGTAAATAGAAGACACATGAAATATGTATAATCTATAAATTTGAATAAGATATTTAAAAAGTGACATCGAACAAACATATATAATGTACATCAAGAAGTTTAATGTACAACTATATAACATGATGAAACATATATGTGCATGTAGATACAATTAAAGCTTATCAACTTTTAGGTGAATACCAAAAATTGATATTTACATAGTCTCTAGATAAAATAGTTTTTCAGTTCAACAATCACATTGTAGACCGACTTGATGAGAACTTGCAAAAATAATTAATGTAAGTAACTACAATTTTTACAAGTCATTTAAGTAAAAAATTCATGCAAGAAAAGAACTGCATATAGTAAATTCCATACAAATTCAAATGATGTTAGCCATAGGATGGATTAAGGGGACCTAAGAGGATATATAGCTTAAGGGGGGGTGTTAAGAGAATTCCTTAAGGGGAGTTAAGAGGATGCATCTCATGAACCCTAGGATATGGCTTAACGGGTCCTAAGAGGATTAAGGAGATGTAAGAGGATATGACTTAAGGGTCCTTTAAGAGGACGAATTAAGGGGATGCAAGAGGGTGGATTAAGGGGAGTTGATAGAATGAGTTGAAGGAATGCAAGATGGTGGATTAAGGGGAGTTGATAGAATGAGTTGAAGGGATGTTGAAGGGATGTAAGAGGTTGGATTAAGGGGATGCAAGAGGGTGGATTAAGGGGAGTTGATAGAATGAGTTGAAGGGATGTA
>VDFB02000017.1:504922567-504972874 GCA_007258455.2 Sequoia sempervirens
GAGAGAATGAATTTAAACCCCAAGGGGTGTTGAGAGAGTGACTTAAGGGGATGCAAGTGGATGGATTAAGGGTAGATATATGAGGATATTGATTGAGGGGTCCTAAGAGGATGAATTAAGGGTGTTGAGAGAGTGACTTAAGTGGATGCAAGTGGACAAATTACGGGTAGATATATGAGGGTATGGATTATGGGGTCCTAAGAGGATGGATTAATGGTAGTTGATAGAATGACTTAAGGGGCTGCAAAAGGATGGATTAATGGTACATAAGAGGATGACTTAAGGGGTTTTAAGAGAATGGCTTAATGGGATATGAAATCAATTATAAAGTATCAATTAAATGTATCTAGAACTATATATAGTTACCTGTCTCTAGATTCAGATTCCATTGTAATATATGTGCATCTCCTCTCTTTTTTGTAAAGCATCTAGTTTTGGGAGACCTGAAACAAAAAATGATATAAAACTTTAATTAGGAAATGATTAAATACAAATATATATATATATATCAATTAAATATATATACGACTAGATATACTTACCAATATTTATTTACTCTATTGTACCATTTGCATCCTCTCTTTTTTGTAATGCATCTATGATTGTATCATGACCATCCATTGAAATTGTCCATAAAACTTTATTAACAGGCCTCCCTTGATATCTAACTAGTTTTATATTGGTTGCCAAAATCAAATGTGAATAATGCATAATCTTCTTGTGTCTTTCATAATCTTCAAATGTAGGCAAGCCATTCTTTCTCATCAAATATTTTCGAAGCCAGGTACCAACAACAACCACTGAACCAGTTGGATACTCAAAGTTGTCATGATCCACTCTAGTATGTACCAACTTATGTTTTCTCTCAACACATCTAGCCAACCAGTACTCTATCTGCTCTTCATTCCCTTGAGGTGCAACAACAACATACACATGTCTTGCAAAAATAAATACAAAATTAAATAAAAAGTGACTTATATTTAACTCATATAAACATGCATACGTACAAAATTCAACTCAATAAATAATGTACCTTCTTGTACAAGATCTGAAACATGATCATAATCATCTGATGCGAACACTTGATTATCTTCAATTGTCATTTCACATTGAACATGTGTCGATGTAGGCATTAAAGCTTTTTGTTGCCATTGTTCGACCCATTCCATATTTTCACATGCCTGCCAATCACCTACAATACAAAATTGACAATAGCATGCCAACTCCCTTGTCCATATTGTCCATGTGTTTGCATTCGAACTCTTAAATGAATGCCATTTTGCATTCCATTAATTGTTTCACAATCCTATCGAGAAAAAATATCATTTTCTTCAACTAACCAAAAGAAGCGTCGAATTATTGATTTATCACTTGTTCTTGTAGATAATTTGGTATTGCACCAATCTACAATTGCACATGCAATTTTAAATTTTGCAGCATCATCTAATTTTAGTTGCTCTCTAGCAAGAGCTCTTTTTACACATGCACCTGCTCCATCGTGTTCTCCCTTACCATGACCAGCTTCAAAAAAACTCCATATGTGTTAGATATTATTTTCCTTATGAACTCTACATAGCCAATAAAACATTCTAGCATTTTTGAATTGACCTATGCAATTATCTGACCACATGAGATGTTCTAGCATTTGAATTCCTCTCTCTTTTAAATTTTATTAAATATATCAAAACAATATTGTACAAACTCAGATGAATGTAATCGATTATCACTTACATAAAAATGGTACTCTCTCAAAAAATTTCTATTATCTTCTGTACTATCTTCAGCATGTCTATAAAAAATGTGAACAAATATAGCTACTTGCACTAAATTATAATATTGTGATTGAATTTCTTCTTGTCGAGCAAGAGTATAATTTTTAGCAAAATTAACAATTGACAATATAGTTCCAATTGGAAATGTGTTTTTACATAAACGAAATTGATTATCAAGCTAATGAGCATTTTGAGAGTGTTGAACATATTTAGGTACAAACTTATCTTTGAATTTAGTAATAAAAGCATGCACACTAGCTTTTTCCACAATTAGCTCAACACCTTTTCCAATTTTACCATCTTTTAAAGAATACTCAATATTTTTAATTTTTTTTACATCCACTAATTGTTTTCCAAATTCATCTAAACTACTTTCATGCATACATTCTCCTAATAATGAAAAGTTACCACATCTATTGCATTCTCCAAAAATGCATCCTTTTAAAAAAAATGAGTTTCCATTTAAAGAGGGATTACAAAACAAACCTGCTATAAAATCTTTGATTCTTTCAGGTGGCATATTAATACCACAAATGTCCTACATAATTTGGTTAGCATGCAAAGTGCATTGTATATATTGAAATATATCATAATAATAATGAAATTTTACATGAGTCTTACAACAACAAGAGATTCGTTGCTTATTAATTCTAACATACCAAGGTTTACACTTTTCAAATGATCTTTGACTTATGTTAATATTCAATGGTAAGATTGAAGCATCTAATTTTTTTTTATATAATTCAATTTGAGTCATATCTAAGAGATGGTTTGGATGAGGTTCACGAATTTTGGAACCCACCCTTAATTTTAAGACATCTCTAATGTTAGGTGATACTCTTGTATGATCATACCAAAAAATTTTGATTAAAGATTTAATTTCATTAGTTAATTTCATGTCTGATTTTAGGAGTCTACCACTAAAACTCCAACATTGATTAATAGGATCTTTTTCAATACTTTCTCTTCTTTTAGCAGCTCTTATCAAAGTTCTAGGATTTAAGTTTATACATTTACTAATGTTACTTAACATTCTTTTATTTGAAGTTGTTTTATCAACTAGAGCACTTGTTATTGCATAGCAAGCCGCATTCTTATCTTTTGATTGACTTTTCTTACCAATAACATCAATAGAATTAGCAACACTAGATATGACTTGTTCTACTGAATCATCTTTCTTTTTTGGTTTTACAAAAACACCTAATTTTTTCATCACTTTTCTCATTTTAAACATTCTCATCAATTGCACCATGAGTTGACATTGGAATCCTAATTTCTTTCTATAAAAAAACATTTTATATATTTTATTTCCATAATTTCTAATTTGTCTTGAAGAAACTTTACCATGAAGGTTATCTAGCACATTTGTTTCAATTGTAAAAAAATATTTTCACCTTCATCCATAGATGGAGTTTCATTTTCATTCACACAAGGGGTTTCATTTTCATTTTCAAATGTAAAAGGGATTTCATTCTCATTTACATTCTCATAATATATAATTTCATCATTTTTTTGTTTCTGTATTGTTTCAACCCTAGTATTATTGATCTCATCAATTATGTATCCAGCTTCTTCTAAACAAGCAATATCAATATTATAAAAACATGGGTTTGAAGACATACCTGGATAGATTGTTTGAATAGGTACATTTTCCATATCATTGGGAGGTGGATTTGAAGACACACCCGAAGTTTTTTGCATATCATTCAAAGTTGAAGTTGAAGGCACAGTTGGGTTTGTCTCCATAGTTGCATTTTCTTCCATATTCACCATCTCCACATTTGCATCATTTACATTGATTTCATTATTCATGGCTTCCTCTTCGACATTCTTGGAACTAGATGTTTCCAAATCTTTTATTTGATGAATCCTTTCTCTCCTTTCCCTTTGTCTTTTTGCCTCCTTATCTTTATTTGCTTGAATTTCTTCAGGTGTCATTACCTTTCTACATCTTTTTCTTTGTCTTTTCTTATCACCCATGGTTACCAACCCTCTTTGATGACAAAAAAAATAATTCAAAAAACCTATTTTAAAATTGCCACCTCCTTCAAATATTCAAATAAAACTATGTACTATGAAGATTATTTTTTCTATAAACTCTGAAGTACAAAATCATCATGAGTACATCTAAAAATTCACTTTTTCCAAATCTTCTTGTAAAAAGTTCTTGCACTTGATTCCACTTCAGAAAATTTAACTTGCACTTTTACTCTTCCAACAATTTGAATAGAATATGCCTTGCACAAGACAAATTTGCAATAAAAAACGCAAAAAATGACACTTTTGGACTGTACTACAGAAAAAGAATGTTGCAAGAAAATTGTGTTTTACCAGTATTTTTCAAATTAGGAAAAACGGCTATTATAGAAATGCGTACACATTATGAAATGCGTACGCATTATATTTAAAAACCACATACACGTTTCATAACACGTACGCATTACGGTCTCGCAACGGCCAAAACGTAACGCGTATGCGATATGAAACGTGTACGCATTTCTATAACGCATACGTGTTATTTAAAATTTGATCTCCCATACCAAATATAGCCCTAGTTTTAGGCTTAGGAAAGGCTTGGCAATCTGAGCCTTAGCTTTTGACCTGCAACTAAAAAACTAAGGCAGATTGAAGAAGAATGTCCAACTTTGACAACATAAATGATGGACTTTTTTTTTGAATGAGTCTATAAAATTAAAGCCCATTAGAGAACACAATGTCTACTTTCTAAATATATAATTTTTGTTAAAATTGGATTACATTTTCTATTTTTTAATTAATTTCTAAGCAAATTAGGCCTTAAACTTGAAAGATCAGGTTTTTTTGGTTTTTTAATAACTTTGTATTGATTGAGTTTCTTGTAAAAAAATTATGTGGGACCAAACTTTAGACAATTCTCTACACAATGAAAAAAAAGAGAGTCAAAAAATGTTTTGTTTAGATCCAATTATGTTGTCCGTACACATTGATTTGAAAAAACATCAATTAAGACCAATAAAAAATTAATTAAAAAAAAATATTCAACCAAAAATTACAAAAAAAAATCCAGCCCAAACTTCATGTTGTTAGCTCTCTTTTCCTAAAAGTAATTAGCAAAATAATTTTATTTGGGTCAAAAAGTGTTGTTCGTACACCTACTTGGTATGGTAAAAAAAAGGGACTTTTAAAAAGTGGTTTTTATAGATCTTTATCAAAATTTAATTTCTATAAACTAGGTATTTTAATAATTTACATATTTGGAAACTAGATTCAAAATTCAAAATTTCATATTAGTGACTTTTTTTAAGATTCATTGTGGAAGTGCTTCAAATTTTCAGTCAAGTGTGACAAATTCTGAAATACAGCAAAAACATTTCCACTTTTTGAGTTTTTTGTGTACCCAACTTCTTGCATCAACCCTTAGGCTTAAGTGATTAGGTAGACATAGGGTTTTGTGGAAAGGAGATTTGGAGTTTGTCTAATTGTTGAAAAAGGTATTTACAAACCCCATGTGACATTTTGATAGCTTTGGAATGAAGAATTGAGGTTTTGAGATTGTAAAACCAATAGTTGCCTTATTGAACTAGCCTAATTAGGCCTCATTGGGAGCATAGCAGTTCAATTTTGAGGGTTATGTTCCAAAAAAACCCTATTTAATAATTTGGTATTTTTTTAAGTGGCATAAAGGGTATCTTAAATGGTGATCATATTTTGGGTTTGAGTTCTATTTTTGAGAATTATGTTGGGAAAAGCTAGTTTGTTGTCCTACAAGGCATAGAGTTCGTTTGGTAAGGAAATATATCAAATTAGGGTTCTAAAATTGAAAATTTTGATTGGTTGTGTTAGTTTTGATTTGGTTTTTGATCCCCACCCTTTCTCTAAATCATAAAGTGTTTTTATTTCTTCAAAGATAAAGATGGAAAACAAAGAATAAGAGTTGGAGAGTTGCAAGCTAAGTTACTGTCTATTCAGAGGCAGAGGGAAGATTTGGTTAGAACTTTATGGTTGGTCAAAGAACTTATTGAGGTCTGGTTGGATCATTTCTCTGGGATACTTTCTGATGTGGAGGATTGAGAATGACAGTGCTTGTCTCTCGACTAGTCATCTTCATTTATGATGTTGAATCTATTGGATAGTATGAGTGCCAGAATGGTTTCTGTAATACATGCTTGCAAGAGGATTCTTCCAATTGTGAGAGAAAGCTACAAGAAAAATTTTCATGTGAAAAGTACGTTATTTTTACTTAATCTTCTGAATTTTATTATTTTTCCCTTTACCTTTTATGACAAAAAGGGGGAGAAAAATGAAGAGGAAAACAAAAAAAAAAATAGGAAGTGAATTGCTTGTCAAAGGGGGAGTTTACAGTTATTTTTGTTTTTGATTTTTTGTTATTTTTCCATCAATTCCAAAGGGGGAGATTGTTGAGAAGTTGTTGAGATGATTTAGCATTGTTTCCATTGATGTCAAAACCTGGGATCCAGAAGGTTGTGCTTTGGATGATATACAAAAATGATCTATCCTATCGAGTGCTATGATGTTACAGAGTGTGAATGTTATCCTTGATCCAAATATGGAAGTACTTCTTTTTGGGAACATCCATGGAAGATAATTAATGTGGAATAAGGAAGACTAATCTTTTTGTTTGTTGTGCTCAAAGATTATCATGGGTATCCTTTCTATTTGGACATTCATGTGGCATGATATAAGTTTTGGCATGTACTCTAATTGTGTTTCTCTGGTTGGTACTGAAATTGATGAGAATGGAGATTTGGTCTTGGTTATGGAACTCCCATCAGCTCTAGAATACATTTCATGTAAATCAATGTTTGGTATCTTTTGGTAACTATGTTATCTTATTTTTGACCTATTTATGGGTCCCATGGTAAAGCAGTAAGGAGATATTTTATGCACGACCTATAATTTGGGTCCAGTACTAGCATTCCAAGCCTTATTGAATATTTCAAGGTTGCTCTTCAAGCTAACATTTTTGTTAAGCCAACTTATTTTTTTCTACCGGTACACACACACACACATATAGAACATCTTCTTGGTTCTGAATGAGAAGAGTGGAAGAAGCATGATGTGTGCGAACAAATAAAAGGTTGCAAAGGATGATAAAGAGAAGGAAGCTGAAGGAAAGTGTCAGAAAGAAGTGATCTATATTGTAGAGGTTGTGGAAGGAAGTTTTGTAGAAGATTCTTGACTGGATCTACTGTAGACATATATTGTACTCTTAACCAGAACTAACTTCATGCATATGTAGATGTAGCTTCATCAGTTCATTTTTTTTAGTGAGACTATTTTTTAATCAAAATTTTCTATATTAATAAGGAAATGATCCCACCGATAGTGAGCCTTACCTATAGTGAGAATTCTGGCAATGAGCCTTTGTAAAAATCACCTTAATTGGTGTCACCTTAACCGGTGTTCTATAATTGAGAATTAACATTCTCCATGGTTTTTCCCTTCTTGTGTTTCCATGTAAACTTTGGTGTTCATTTTGCATGATATTGTGTCCTTTCATTTTCATATCTATTTGATTATTTTCTGATTGATATAAGCTTGCCCCATATTAATTAAAGTTAAGAATTTTTTTTTATAATAATTGATTTACCCCCCTCTCAGTTATCCAAACTGTTCAACAAATTGGACTCTATTGGAAAAACATATGATGTTCTTAATGACAAGGATGGAATGCAAAAGAAAAGGATGAATTCTTTACAAATTGATCTTGCAATCATCATGGCACAAAGGGATGGTATTGTGAAGACCTTTTGAAAATTCAAAGAGATAATTGAGCTAATATTGGAACAACTTTTCGGTATCTTGGAGGATGCTAAGAAAAATGCATAGATATTTTCATTTCAAATACTCTCCTAGAAACAATTGATTCAATAGAAAAGAACAACAATATTTGTCTATACATCAAGCTGGCGGTGGATTCTTGGAAGAAATGTCTTTCAGAATTGAAAAAAAATACAAGGAAATATTTTGAAGAAAGAAGGATTGAGGTAAAGAATCATTTTTTATAACCTTTTTGAAAATTTTGAAGTAAAAGACAAATAGAGATTTTTTTTGTCATGGATTTCAAAGGGGGAGAGAAGGCATGTGAAAAAGAGAGAGAGAGATAGAGAGAGAGAGAGAAAGCTTGTGAAAGTGAAGATATTTTTTTTGTTTTTATTGTTGGCTTTCACATATTGTATTATCATCAATGACAAAGGGGGAGATTGTTGGAATTTGAAGGTTGCATCAATTGGTTGTCATTGATGTCAACATAGTACTGCATATATGACTAGTTTACCAAAAGTTATTTCACATTGAAGTTGACCGTTATGTGTGGTCCGACATGTTGGGTTTAGGTCTGGTTCCTACTGTGTCACAAACTATGATTTAAATATTTCAATATTTTGGCTGACTTGATGTATGTAATATTTATGGATGTTTTGGCCAACCTAATCAGTGTGTAAGATATACATATATATTCATATGTGTCTCCAAAAAGTAGAGAAAAGAAGAGAGAAAGAGGAGAAGAAAAAGAAGAGAGTGGGAAGCAAAGTGCGAGATTATGGAAGAAGAACATAAAATCGGAAAAGTGTGTGGTGGCAGCAAATCAGAATAGCGAATTTAGCAAAGAAAAAATGTGTGATCAGAGAAAAAGTATTGAGTGATTACTAAACTTAATCTAGAACTGAATTCAGCACAAGAAGGGTGTAATTTATCAGTTCATTTTTTGTGGTAAGCCATAACTTTTCTATTCTACCAATGAGCCATCTTTTTGTATCTCTGTGGCAGTGAACCCTCTAAGTTGTAGCCCTATGGAAAATGAGTCTATACAATGAGTCCTTATTTTAGGCAGTGAGCCTTATTTTAGGTAGTGAGCCTTATCATAGGCAGTGAGCCTTCTGTAATCGGCTTTGATATTCTCCATAGTGTGAGTTAATCCTCACCATGGTTTTTCCCTCATTGGGTTTTCCAACTAAATATGGTGTTATTGTGTTTATTCATTTGTATTTGATGATTAATCACTTAATCAATTTATTTGTTACCTTCAGTAACTGAATTTAAGATTATAATCTATGACAATTGATTCACCCCCCTCTCAGTTGTCCTATCCAATAGTTTTTGGTATTAATCTTTTGTGGGGGGCTCATTTCCTGACCATGCAGAAAAGGAAGCCAGAGGACTATTTTTGTTCCTAAAAGAGGCATTCAAGGTATCTCCTACTAACACTAAAAAAGAAAGGTCCCCAACAATGGTGCCAAAAAGTGATAGGATATCGTTAGGTCTGATATCTTTAGTTGATAAATGCATCAATATATCAACCGGGTATTGTTCCAAGGCTATATGCAATAAAAGACATCTTGACTATCTCTCCCATATTTTATAAGTGTTTGGAAAAGGTATGTGTAGGATCATCATGGAAAAAATAGGCCCTTAAGTGGCAAAAAATTCAAAAAAATCAGAGTTAAGAAAATTGACGTAAAAATTTGAATAAGTTATCTATATTATTTCAAAAATATGTAAGAATAGAATCTATAGAAAATTGAATGTAGTTTCTAAACTACTAGGTTTGTTTAAAAAAAAAGAAATCTATTTGGTGAAAATTGAAATTTCAATGCAATGGTACTTAAATTTCAAGGAAAAAATAAGAAGTAGGTGTCTGTCTGACCATCCTAACCACAATAAAATGATTATATTTTTTTATAATATTTTATATATAAGTAGAAGACTCATGCCCTGATGTGATGCATATCTTTTTGTAATTTTTTTCCAAGTAAATAATTAATTATGATTCTTTTATTACAACTTTATAGAAAATATAAAAACTTGTATGTCTGACCACCTTAACTTGGTCAAAACTTCATGAAATTCAATTTTTTATTTTCTTAATCCTATTGTATGTGAAGAATAGAATGTGATTCATATTTTGGATTCAAAAAATGTGATACCATTTGAAAGATGTAGATGTTTTTCAATCAACCTATCAATCAGTACTTTAGTCATAATTTGAATAGAAAATGAATAATAATTACTTATTAAATTCAAAGTAAGCATAATTTATATTGGTAGAAATATGAGAATCTCCTTTAAAAACCCTTTTCATTTCATCAATTTTGGGTAAAAAAATAGTGATCAGCCACATACCCATCATAATGCCACTTTTTGGCCCATCATGATCCTGCACATACCCAACAACTGAAATGAAAATTTTAAACTAAGAGGCCACTACACTAGAAAGAAAGAAATCATTTACCTAGAAAGCTTGAAATAACTAAACTAAAAAGAAATAAATTATAAATCTAAAACGCATAACAATTAAACTAGAAAGCATGGAAATAATTAAACTAAGAAGCATCTAAATTGTTGAAACATAAATGCTTGTAAAGAAACTATGAAACATCTAACTAACAATGGATAACAAACTTAGAAATTAATAGAAAACAACTTAACAACTTGAAACTAACAAATGAAGGTAGGTGCTCTAGAATTTTAGATAACTGAACTAAAGATTACAAAATCAACTACAACCTATAGGATTAATCTTAATAGAGCTCAACATATGAAAATAAACTTCACTCACATTTATCATCTACAAAATGAAAACAACAAAATTAAAAATAGAATACTTATCTATCTACTCTATAGTCCCTCGAGTGGCTAGCTCTCAGGTGCTCCTACACTTAGCTAAGATCACATACACTTTATAATTCAAGATTACTCCATTCAAAATGATTCTATTCACAATACTCAATAATTCATAAGGTGATGGGAAAAACTCAGTTTATTCATATTGAAAGTATAACTCAGAAACATAGTGACAACATAACGATATCTCTTTGTATATCATTGCTTCTGATGATTACATATTTATATAGAAATAGATAACAAAATCCTATATTTCAAATGGTAAATATTACCATTGAAAAATTCTTCAACAGATTTTAACAAACTAATGGACTTAAATTCCATTACATATAAATCATTAAAGGGCTCGAGATGAGCCATAAAGTCTTCAAACTGGAAATAATAGAAAACTACAAAAACTTAATCCACCATGCATTCCCCTAAAGTTTCAGTGCCTATTCTTCAGGCGCTTGTCTTCAACTATATGGAAGTTTGCATTAAACCCTCTTGGCTAGCATGATGACTGATTGTACTTATTAACCTGTACAATACTTAGAAACTAAACCATTACATTAGTGTGGGTTAGCTTATTTCAATTAATTTCAAGAAATAAAGATTGTACACCTTTTCACAAAATAAATCAATCATTAATCCTAAAGACAATTAATTGGCAAGGTAAAGGTGACTGGAAGATGTGAGGTAAGATATTTAGTTCATTATATTGATGAGGTTATTTTTACTCATTAGTTACCATCCCGTATTGGAGTGTATTCTTCTAATGTTGGATTGTTCTTATCACCGCAAAGCCTCCATAGTTCGTGAAAAGCTTAATGAATGATGCTTGATGTTGGTTGATCAAAGGTATTTTGAAGCTCTACAATGGTGATCTCGACAACATTTTGTTGCATAAGGTATGTTGATTCTCCGATCCTTTTTTTGTGAGGAAATAGGTTTGTTATATAGAAAAAGAGATTTTGAATCGACGATCAGGATTCAACAATGTTGGATTGAGATCAACGATCAAAAGGTGTTGAGAGGATATAGACATGAGAAGATTGTGCAAAATTGATTGCACAATTTGTGTAATTGAAGAATAGATTGGCTAGTTAGGGATTAGATTGATCAATCAGGATTTAGATTGATCAATTGGGATTTAGATGGCTTAGTTAGCAAATTATATTGATTAGTCAACAAATTAGATTGATTAGTCAGCAATCATAATTTTCTCAATTAGAAAGTGGGTGAGGAATATGAATTAATTGATTTAATTAATTAATTCTTTTTGGAGTTGAACGTGCAACTCAAGTTTGACTTTTGCAAACAAATTTGCATTAGTTGGATTTGATTTTTGATAAATGATTTGAATAGTTTGATTTAATTATTCAAAATTTGGAGGGAAAGTGTTGTAATTAAACTATTATGATTTAATAATTTAATTAACTTGGGGGAATAAGGTGATTTAGTGGCGTAATTAAATAATTGGCATTATTTAATCAATTAGAATGAATTAAAGTGAGATTAGGACTTTATTAAATAAATGTAATTTATTTAATTGGACAAAATGATAGAAACGTGAATTAATCAAATAATTTCATTTTATTTAATTAATAGAAAAATTAAGGTTTTTAAGACTTCATTAAATAAACAAAATTTAATTAATCCGTCAAAAATGATGAAAAAGTGAATTAATTAAATAATGTTGTATTATTCAATTAATAGTAGAATTAGGGATTTTCAGGACTTCATTAAATAAACAAAATTTATTTAATTTGTCAGAAATAATGAAAAAGTGAATTAATTAAATAATGTTGTATTATTCAATAAATAGAGGGATTTAGGGTTTTAGATGATGTTGATGTAAAATGTCATGTTGTTTGATGATAATCATGTCAATGTTGTGTGATTTTACAAGAATGTTCTGAGAATGTTTTGATAAGTTCTGAGGTGTTCTGAGATGATTTTGAGATGTTCTAAGACATTTTGAGATGATTTGGGATGATTCTAAGATGATTTCAAGATGTTTTGAGATGTTTTGAGATGATTTAGGATGATTACAAGATGTTATGGTGATGTTCTAAGATGATTTGGGATGATTCTGATATGTTCCAGGAATGTTTTGAGATGTTTTGAGATTATTCGAGATGATTCTGAGATATTCCAAGAATGTTCTGAGATGTTCTAAGATGATTCTAGATGATTCCAAGATGTTTTGGGTGTGTGATAGGTGTTAGGTCAATTTTACATGTCTGTAACTTGATAACTAGAAGAATTCCTTGTTGTTACAAGGGCTAAGGGGACAAATGGGTACAATAAATGGCATATGCTATGTAACCCACAAACATGGAACAGTTGAAGCGAAGGAGTAGGTGACTATTGCAACAAATGAGAATTATCATAGGAAAAACTTAATGCTTTGAACAAGGTATTGTCGACTATGGATGCATTCAATGCATTAATTATGTATTCATTGCTTGAGTAGCCACTAGCCTATCAATAAAGCTTACAAAATTTGTATTTAATGTCTAAATGTTTGCAAAAAAATGATCGCACTGGTCTATTTTTTTGCGAATTTTATCATGTGCTTTTGTGTTTCATGTTTATGAATAACATATTATATGTCATGTTGTCAACTATGGAGGCATACAATGCATTAACTATGTATTCATTGCTTGGGTAGCCATCAGCCTATCAGCAAAGCTCACAAAATTTGTATTTAATGTCTAAATGTTTGCAAAAATTTATCGCGTTGACCTTCTTTTTTTGCAAATTTTAGCATGTAATTTTGTGTTTCATGTTTATGAATAACATATTATATGTCATGGACTATACTCATTTGTCTAATTTGTCCCTGTGAAAAGCATTGCTTGCAATTGGAGTCAAAGGAAAAGATCTATATGACTGCAAATATTCTTGGTTGTTGAACAAGAAATTGGAAGGTTAGATCCTCATATCATTCTTCCCCTTTGTTTCTAATGAATTTTAAGTCTTCCAATACATGTCTAAAAATTATGCCTTGGAAGAGTTGTGAACAATAAAAGGGATGCCTAGTTCAAGAATCTGACTTACTAAATAGACATATGAGTATAGTGAATGGAATGCTATGTAATTCATAAACATGAAACTATATTTTGGCCAAAAGCAAGTTACTTTTGCAATCAAAGTTATGCATAATTGCAAACATGTGATATGCAATCCATATGTGATGTTTCACTTTTAATACCAATTAGATTGTATAATTTAAGTATATTTTCCCATATCTATTTTTCTATTCACTACATTGGCTGTAATATTCATTTTCTTGTAAGAAAATTAGCAAAATTAAAGAAAATGATAAATTTTGGAAAATATCTCCAATGCATCGTAAAGTAGCAAATGCATAGTTAATGCATTAAATACTATGCCAATTCACTAGCACAGTTGTTGAATTTTCCTTTGATATGGTCAACTTGTGGGACAAATTCAATAATCTAAATATATGTAATTTTATTTCTATAGTTAGTTTTGTTTGGGAAATTTTCCCAACAAAGCAATGATTTTTTAGCCTAAAGGTTAGAATGCTAAATAGCTATAAATTGGAAGGCTTGTGTATGCTTTGACGTTTTGCATACTTGGTACATGTGGACTAGTTGCATGGATGGTAAGAATGTTAGGGTTGTTACATGTAAATGTGTGAGGACATTCACCTGAAACAAATTTGTGCCTTAGTTGATGCATTGGGATATGGTCTACAAATTTTGTGAAGAAAATTTTGTAAATCAATTGTTATAGCGCAGTAAACTTTTTATTCTGCAAGTGCTTCTAATTTAAGCAGGGGGTAGAGGACTATATCAATGCAACTATATTCATTCTACAAAGTCACTTAAGTGGTTTCCCTTGTCCTAATATCAATGCTTTTGTCCTGCTGCGACTAGAATTATTATTTGTTGTTATAAGGCCTAATTGTACACATGGGTATAGTGGATGCAATATGCTATGTAACCAAGATACATGGAATAGTTGAATCCAAGGAGTAGCATACTATTGCAATGGTTTCATTTGCAATTGAGAGATAATAAACAATTTATCTCTTTTTCTATTGGTTGGAATAGGCCTATTATTCAATTTTGTTAAAGTAAATTAGGAAAATAGGAGAACATTATATATTTTGCAAATATTTAATCACTGGATGCAAATTGTGCCAACTTTGGCAGCTGGGTGGTCGATACTAAAGCAATAAATGCATGTTTAATGCATTAAATGGTATGAGTGGTGCATTAGAAACAATAGTCTATTAAATACAAATTGTGTCAGATTTGTAGGTGGGATTGTGGGTATGCAAGTTGTGAATGCATAGCTAATGCATGAGATTTCAGGGAAGCAGTCAGTTTCATTTGTGCTAATTCTCATTTTCTTATTTTTTGTTGAGAAACTTGAGTATTTTTAGCTCTGGATTCCCCTCTTCCATGTTTGTTAAGTCTATGTAGCCCTTGAATGCTAGAGGAGCCATAGAGTTTTTTTTGAGAAATATTCCCAATAACTTATTTTTTGTGGTTATATCAATAACCATTAGCATTCACTTTATATCAAAACATAGGAAATACATTAAACATTTTTATCAAAGAAATGACATCGAAAAGTGCCTTAAGAAACATGATATGCTAGTGTTAGTGATAGGGACCAATCCCAATATCTGGTAGTCTATTTTTGCTACATAAAGCAATACTCATTTAGATCTTTGATCAAGGACTTGTTCATTGTAGAGGAATACAATACTTTAACTCTAGATTTGTTGCTTGGATAGGCACTAGCCTACTAGTAAAGCTTGTAAATTTTGGATTTAATGTCTAGATGTTTGCAAAAATTTATCGCATCTCTCTATTTGTCTTATTTTCTTAAAATAAAATGATTGTGGAGGCATTGAATTCATTAACTATGTTTTCATTGCTTAAGTGGCTAGCAACCTATCAATAAAGCTCACAAAAAATTATATTTAATGTCTAGATTTTTGCAAAAAATTATCACGTTGGTCTATTTTTTTTGTGTGCTTCTGTGTTTCATGTTTATGAATAACATATTAAATGTCATGGACTATGCTCATTTTTCTAATTTTTCCCTGTAACAGGAACCGTTGCTTGCAATTGGAGTCAAAGGAAAACATCTATATGACTACAAATATACAAGTTGGTTGTTGAACAAGGAACTGGAAGGTTATATTCTTGTATCATTCTTCCCCTTTGTTTCCAATGAATTTTAAGTCTTCCAATGTGCCTAAAAATTAAGCCTTAGAAGAGTTGTGAACAATAAAGGAGAAGCCTGGTTCAAGAATCTGACTTACCAAATAGACATATGAGCATAGTGAATGGTATGCCATGTAATTCATAAACATGAAACTATTTTTTTCCCAAAATCAAGTTACTATTGCAATTTTTGAATTCGCTTTTGAAATAGTTGTTTGGTCAATCAAATTGTATTGTTTAAAATATTTTTGTCTTTTTCCTATAGTTGGGATTTAAGGATATATTTTTGGTGTTTGAAAATTATGTTTTATCTCTTTTTCTATTGGTTGGGGTAGGTCTATTATTCATTTTCGTTTAATTAAATTAGGAAAATATAGTGACATTATATATAGATTATAGAATTTGATTCGCTAGTAAGGATTTTTTATCAAGTGCATCGAACACATTTCAGTGACAAAGCTCACACAGTTTGCATTTAATTCTTAAATATTTGGCAGATTTTATTATGTGCTTCTATGTTTCATGTTTATGAATAGAATGTTATATGTCATAGACTATGCCCATTTTCCTAAATTATACCTATAATAGGAACCATTGCCTGCAACATTGTTGCACATAGACTTAGCTCTTCAACAAGAAACTACAAGGGCATATTCTTGTATCATTCTCCTGCTTTGTTTCCAATGAATTTTAATTCTTCCAATATCTCTAAGAATTATGTATTGGAAGAGTTGTGAACAATAAAGGAGAAAAATGGTTCAAGAATCTAACTTCCCAAATAGACAAATGGGCATAGTGAATGACATGCCATGTAATTCATAAACATGAAACTATTTTTTTCCCAAAAGCATGTTAATTTTGCAATTAGAGATATGCATAATTTCAATCATGGGATATGCATAATTTTCTTAAATGAAAATCAATAATAAACCTAGTGCATTAATCATGCATTCACTGCTATAATTCCAACCAGCCTGCTGCCAAAGCTTGTGAAATTTGCATCCTGTGATTAAATATTTTCCAAAATATATAATGCCCTATTTTCCTAATTTACTTAAACCAAAATGAATAGTAGACCTGCTCCAACCAATAAACATGAAAAATATGTCCATAAATCCCAAGTATATAATGTTCCCCTATTTTCCTAATTTGCTTCAACTAAAATAAATAATAGACCTACTCCAACTAACAGAAAAAGAAATAAATCATAATTTCTAAACACAAAAAATATGTCCTTAATTCCCAACTATAGAAAAGCACAAAAAAAAATTAAACAATTAAATTTGATTGGCCAAGTAAGTATTACAAATACAAATGATAAAATTAAGAATTGGATGCAAATTGTATTAGCTCTATTGTCGCCATGCACTTAATGTGCCTGGAATTTTGCATAGAGGAAAGTTACTATTGCAATCAGGGAAGGTCACTATTGCAATTGTATGATGTGCATTAGATAAGGTACGCTTGTCGATCAATCTATAGCTATTTCATTAAATTCCTGCATGGTCGACAAGACCTTGTCCAAGGTATTTAGTTTTCCCTTTCGTAATTCTCATTTGTCTACTATGTCTAAATTTGAAAGTAAACGATTGCATATGTGTCAGTGCTTCTGTCCTACTATGACTAGAAGTATTCTTTGTTGTTATAAGGCCTAATTGTACAAATGGGTATAGTGGATGACATATGCTATGTAGCCAAGATACATGGAATAGTTAAAGCCAAGGAGTAGGTTACTATTGCAATGGTTTCATTTGCAATTGAGAGATAATAAACAATTTATCTCTTTTTCTATTGGTTGGAGTAGGCCTATTATTCATTTTTGCTAAAGTAAATTAGGAAAATAGAACACTATATATTTTACAAATATTTAATCACTAGATGATAATTGTGTCAGCTTTGGCAGTGAGGTGGTAGGTATTGAAGCAGTCAATGCATGTTTAATGCATTAAATGATATGACTGGAGGATCATAAACAATAGTTTATTAAATGCAGATTGTGTGAGATAATATGTTATTCATAAACATGGAACATAGAAGGACATGATAAAATTTGCAAAAAAATAGACCAACATGATTATTTTTTGCAAAAATTCAGACATTAAATATAATTTTTGCGAGCTTTGCTGATAGGCTAGTCGCTACTCAAGCAATGAATACATAGTTAATGCATTGAATGCCTCCATAGTCTAGAAAACCTTGCTCAAAGCATTCATCTTTCCCTATAATAATTCTTATTTGTTGTAATTATCACCTACTCCTTGGCTTTGGTTGTTCCATGTTTATGGGTTGCATAGGATATGTCATCTATTGTACCCATTTTTCCCCTTATCCCTTGTAACAACAAGCAATACTTCTAGTTATCAAGAATCATAAACAAATAGATGAGCCACTCACTAGTAGTGCATTATTCCTAGAATAAAGAACATGGAAGAGTGGAACTCGAAGCTAAAAACACACAATTTTTTCAACAAACAATAAAAAAACAAGAATAAGCACAAATAAAACCCAACACTCACTTGAGATTTCATGAATTAACTATGCATTCACTACTTGTGTACCCACGGCCCTCCAACACATCTCGCATAATTTGCATTTAATGCATTAAACATGCATTCACTGCTTCAACACCCACCAACTCACCACCAAAGCTCGCACAATTTGCACCCACTAGTTAAATATTTTCCAAAATATATATTGTCCCCCTATATAAAGTGGGTGTTGTTGCTTACTCGATCAAGTATCAATTGAATCTTTGTATAATTTGCATTTAATGCTTAGATATTTTTCAAACTTTATTATATGTTTCTATTAATCTACTTTTATTTTATCTATCCTTTAATTCAAACTATAATAATAAGACCATATATATTCCCTTTCATTTAAACTATTGAATTTGATCGCCTAGCTAAGCCTATGAAATGTAGAGTAAATGATTGCAATAGTATTGGTCTAGCATTTACTGCATTCATTAAGCATTGATTGCTTTATGTTTATGAATAACATATAAGATGTCATCGAATATGCTCATTTATCTAATATGTCCCTATAACAAGAACCATTTTTTACAATTTCAGTGGGAGACAAACATCTACATTGGTTGAAATATAGTTGATTGTTGAACAAGAAAATACAAGGGAAGATTCTTGGATCTTTGTTCTTCTTTGTTTGCAATGAAAAAATTTAACATCTACACAAAAGATCAGCTCTATTGTCCTACACTTATGTGTAGAATACTAAAGATTTAGCATGTATACATATTAAGGCCAATTAGCATTTTGAAAAATCTAATACTTTATTCATTCTAAATGGAAACAAGATATTGAAATATAGAAATGATAAATGTTGATAAGTACGAATATGCAAGCTTCTCACAAGTTTGCAACATAGAAAATGTACTTGAAAATAACAGGCTATGTAGAGTAGGCACATTTAAGTGCAATGTTGGAGATTGTTTGTTTGATTCATTACAAGTACTGCTAGGTAATCAGTATACATCAGTTGAACTATGAAATGGAACAGTAGATTACTTCTTAATTTTCCTTGTAAAAGGAGATAAAGATGCAATTAAATCATACAACATTGAACTAGGCCCTAAAACTCTGTATAGACTACACAAAGTACATGATCCTGATACATATCTACACAAAATGCGCTTTTCCGTGAAACCAGACACAAGCAACAATGAAATTTGCTTATGGGGAGATGTGTTTTGTATTCAATGGCTATCCAAATGGTTGAATATACAAATATGTGTTTGGTCAACGACATTAGGGAGAAAGTACTTGCACTTTAACAAACTATCCAATTCGCCAGCATATTATATATTGTTCCATGATGCAAACCCTTAAAATGGGCATTTTGTACTACTTCTAAGAATTTAAACCACATAATCTGAATGACCAATGGCCAATAAGGTTAAATCAACTAAAAAAACTCATTAGAAACAATACACAATACCAAACTACCAATAGCAACAAAAGGAAAAAGCTAGATAATAACAAAAGCAATTCCATTCATACAATCAAACAAAAGTATCTCAAACATATAACTCAATTGTAAGATTGCAACACCTTAAGAAATTTATTCTAGAAATAATAAACAAAATCCACCTACACCTATGAGATCAAATAAGAAAAAAAATTGTCACCAGTAGAGCTTTACGAAAGAACAATTCAGGATACACCAAAATACACATGCACAATCTGCCAAATGTTGTGTTTTATCAAAGATACTAGAATATTCAAAGATTAAAAAAAGGAGATATATTATCAACTAGTACAGTCAAGATCCATAGCATTGAAAAATTACATATACATGTCCAATATGCTACTCCGCACTAAAACAATCCATGATACCAAAGTATGCTACACCACACAAAATCTGAACTAAAAAACCATTGTCATATGTCCAACTTTTGTCCCAACTAGAAGAACAATGTGTGTCACTTAGAAATGCATTTGGAAAAATCTGGGAACTAGGGTACAAAAGATATCAAATATGACTAACAGGTTCCATCATTAATGTCCCTATTGACATCAACATTATACAAAAAGCATTACCACAATCAACTAACAACACACAAATTGTAATTGCTTTTTCACTCAAAAGAAGATTGGAATACAAGAATGCATTTCAAAAAGGCATGGTACAACCCAATATCGTCATGGAAGATTTGGCTCAATTATCAAAGACAACATATACAAAATGCAAAATGTCCAGATAAACAAAGATTGGAAACAATTTTTGCACCCCAATGATGACCTTGAAGAGAATACTGGACCTTTCACAACTAAAACTGAATCAAATAGTGACATAGAACATGAGAACCCATCTAAAACCTTGGTCCATGGATTCATTGAATCTAGAAATATACATAGCATGCAAGACAAAATCATTGAAATAGCACCTACAGAACAAAACTATCTAGTTGGAATCTTTAAAGACAAATATGCTAGGAGGAGATGAATTTCCCAACATTATTCTTTGGCAAGCCATGCGATGATGAAATTCTAAAAAACTTCAAATACCATAAAATTGCACAATGGGAAGTTTTACAATCAAACAAAAAGTTTGCATATCACACGACAAACATATTTTTCAAAACTATCAAGATACTAATACTACAAGTCTTGTCTATAATGTCCATAAGAATATGAAAGGGCCAACAAAGAGGGTAGAAGCTACTCGCAAACAACATGAGATACAAACCAAACCTTGAGAAAATCCTAAAATCAAATATTGGATATGTTGACTTCAAAAGAATAAGAATATCTCCAAACTATAGAAAGCAACTTGAGAACTCTTTTTTGCAATGACACAACAACTAGGACCACCAACATTCTTCCTCACTTTCACTAGTGCTGAACAAAATTGGGATCCTTTAACAAGCACACTACGAGAGTTACACAATCAACACCAATCAGTTCAAAAACAACAAGAGTCAATTGTTGAAACAGACATTGACAAATTTGAACTAATCAAGAAGGGCCATGTTATTTGTGTATGGTACTATGAAAATAGAATAAATGCAATAAAAAAATTGATGCTTGTAGATAATTCTATCTTTGGAAATATTATTGATTACTTCTCTATGACTGAGTTCCAAAATCAAGGAAACAAGTATGATCATATGCTAATATGGGTGGAAAATGTACTAATCTACATAGAAAACAACAATGCGAACATCATAGCTTTTATTGACAAGTGCATTACTTGTAGCACTGATCATTTGCAACGTGACTTGGCTACTTTACAAAAGAATCACCACACAAAGAGATGCAAGAGATCAAGAAAAACACTTTGCAAATACAATTTCCCTTTTCCACCTATTCAAAAGACACAAATACTTTTACCAATACTAGAAAAGACTGAAACAATAACTTCAAATGATGCCAACGTTTTCTCAATACTACAAAAAGAAAACTATGACAAAGAATAAATGTCTTAGACATGTTTTTAAATGACATAAAAATAACTGAAAATGATTACATAGTAGCTTTAAGCTCTACATTAAACAAGCCAAACTTTCCTTACAAAGAAAACCATTAGAAATATGGAACAATAGTTTTGCAAGGAAAATACTACACCTTTGGAAGGCCAATATAGATGCCCAGTTCGTGCTTAATGCATATGCCACAACAATGTACTATAGCTCTTACATTGCAAAGGTAGACAAATCAATGACATATTCATTCAAAAAAATACGTAAAGACCACCATCAAGACAATAAATTGATGCAATAAAAATGATAATTAAACTTGGAAATGTGTTGTTAAACTTGCAACAAATGTTAGCACAACAAGTTACTCATATTGTTTTATCACTGACCCACTAAACTCTAGTTCAAGAAAATACATTTTCATTGACACCCAGTTCAACAATGATCGTGCATTCATACTAAATCCGTCAAACAATTAAACAATGAACCAGATGAATTAGAAAACGTACTCCCAAAATCTATTGTAGACTATTATTTAACATGTCCTCAAACATTGATAGACATATGTCTCACAAAATTCATTTCAAGCTACAATAAAAATAGAACTACAGTTGACCCAAAAGCTAAACCAAATGTAATATGGTTTATTAATTTCAACAAGCACTTTGATCTAGACAATCATTATAGAGAGAAATTAGTGCTCTATGTACCATTTACAATGAATGAGAGTATGCTAAAACAAAACTTCAACTCATGGGAACATGAATACATGCATCATGAAAAAACCATTGTCAAAAATTTTGCAAGGTTCACTCGCACCACAAGTACTGCATGGGGTGACAAGGAAAAAACATTTAATGAAGTTGAGTCCCTTGATGATGACAACGATGATACATCATTAACAACAACAAAAGCTAGGCAAAGAGAAAAATATGACATTCAAATAGATCTTCCAAACATAGGGTGCATAAAAGCAAATACAATGCCACACATTGCAATTGAAATTGCTAGACATCCATAGATAATTGACAACAATGAATGCTACAAACTAAGGAAAATGTTACAAAAAGGAATTGTTAAAGATGTTTTAATGAAGAAGATGAATAACATCAACAAGCCTTTTCATTTGTTCTTAACCAATGGAGTTGGAATTGCAAATAATTTCACTGCAAAAGCCATATACCGAGCTCTAATTCACATTTATAGCAAGTCTATTGACAACAATCTAGACAAACCAAAGGGCTTATTAGCCACATATACAGGTAAAGCAGCTTACAACTTGGGCAGAGTCACATTACATTAAGCATCTTAGGGTATGTGCAGGATCATCATGGAAAAAAATAGCCACTTAAGTGAAAGATGAATTTGAGGGAGCTTAATTTATGCCTTCTCTTCAACAATAATTTTGACATGTATTTCATTGAGTTGATGAGGGTTTTGAGGTTTTGAGGGATTTGAATTTGCTAAAAATTAAAAATAAACAACTTAGCATAAATAGAAATTAAAATTATTTTATTTAAACTCAAATTAATATAAAAATGAATGAACTTGACCCTCACACATCATGGCATCTTGAATTCTTTAATCAAATATGCTCACACTATAACATCTGTCGCATTATGAAGAAAGTCACATGAATGAATACATACTAATTTTTCTTTTATATAGTTGAAAATGTGAGTGCATTATAGCATTCTCACTCACATTATAACATGATATCATTTAGGCTCAACAATGACTAACTTTTAGGTTTATCATGCTACCAAACCATAATATGAGTGCATTTTGGTTTCCATAACATGGTCATAAAATTGAATATTTTAAATAAATAAAAAAATTGGTCATTTTCTACCCCACCAAATTTATGCACATGCCACAAAATGAATCACTTGCAAATATTTAAAATTAGAAAAATTAACAAGAAATCAAATTTAAAAGTGAAACCCTAGAGGGAAAAAAAAGGGTGAATAGGGTAGATGAAAACAAGGTGAAACAACAAATCACAAAACATTATAGGAAGATAAGGTTATGAAATACAAGTAAAATGAGGGTACAATTAAATATCATACATAAATATTCCCCAAAATATAATGAAAATGAATGACTTGCACAACTATCTAGGTTAATGACATAAATGTAATTGATTAGAAAATAAATTAACTTAGATAAATGAGTTGGGATTAAGAGTTGAAATTACTCAAACCAAATATTAAAATTAAATAAATGTGATACATGCTTAAAATATTTTTTGAGAAATCATTTCTTAGCTACATATGCATAATGATCATATAATCTCATTATTATACATGATCTTCCAAATTATTCTCAACGTGAAAATTTTAGTCATCATATTAGAAAATATCTCATTATCATTAGAATAGCTAGCCATAGTAGGGTTTAGACAAGTACTCCTTCATAAAGGAAGATTTGGATCCCAAGTGGTTAGTGGCATAAAAAGTGATATGAAAAAGAGTGGTAGAAATAATTAAAAAGTAGTATAAATTTCTCTTAGATTTGTAAAATAAAAAAAATTAACAAGTAATCATTTTTTTGAAAATGATCTACCTCATAGACAAAAATAAAGGTGAGAGTGATAGGTGAAAACATGACAATTCAATTAATTTCAAAAACCAAAAGGAAGATAAGGATATGAAAGATAATTAAAAGAAGATCCAATTAGATATCTTATATAGATATCACAAAAATGTAATGATTTAAATAAATATCTTACATAAATACCTAGGTTAATTAAATAAATGAAATAAATTAGAAAAATAAATAACCTAAATAAATGAGTTGGTATTGTTAATTAATATTTCTAAAATTAAATAAATGTGATACTTAAAATTCAAAATATGATGATATAAATAATTTGCAAAGATGTTAATAATTAATTTTTCTACGTGCTAGAATTTTAGAGATTTCTTAGATGAAGATCTCAACTTTTAAAAAATAAGCCTTGTTTAACTTTTTTATGCCATTTTGGCCTAAAAAGTTATCCAAGAGGATAATTAAAAAGGGGGGTCTCACAAAGTCACATTTTCTTATATATATTCAAAGGGATCTTAAGTCATTTTAAAAGTCCTAGATGCCAAAAGGAAAAATAAAGGGAATGAACTCTCAATGTCTCCAAAACCCATGGTCCATCTTAGGAGAAGATCCTTTTCTTTAAAAAAGTCAAGTTCCTTAAAATAGTTTAGGGTTAAGTTTGAAGATGAATGAATGAATGAGGGATTTTAATGTCATCCACGAGACCAAAATTCTAAGGGACCGAGAACCACAAAAACTACAAAATCTTGAAATTATTTTCGATGTTGGATCTTCTACTATAAATTTTGATAAAAAAAAAAAGCATTCTTGATGATCTTTTCTTCATCAAATAGCTTGTGTAGGTTTTTGATCTTCAAATTTCCTTCATATTGACTACGAATATCCTCATAAGTCATGCACTCTATGATAAAATGTCATTTTGTCTCTACCACCCCTTTGCTACAAAACATGCAAGTTCTATCCTCCAATGCTTCCTTAGGTATAGTCCACCTTTCGATTTCACACCTAAGATGATGTGACCCAGTCCTCAACTAAACTATTAGCAACCTTGATTTACCTTTAATAGGTCATCCGCATACAATGCATGGATGCCATCTTGCTACATTGTTCATGACACATTGCAAATTTCCTCCAAAAAGAATGGGCATGTTGCAAACATTGGAGGAGGTGCATGACATATTGCAAAAAAAGAGCAGGAATTTATGGTGTCTTGAATAAGAGTTTGAAGAGCTTTTTTTTTAATACCCACATTGCAGAACTTTGCAGTGACTTGGTCAAACAACAAATAACGTGGAGGATGAAGGAGAGGCCAAGTTTGTTTTCTCTTTTTTGCAAGCTATTTGTATTGTGTTTAAGGTCAGCATGTGAGTGATAAATGAGATTCAAAGGAGCTTCAAGCCATTTATTTTTAAAGTATCTTTCTTATGCCAATCACCATATTTCATTATAGTCTTCAAGGAGTTTGGTGATTCTATTTTTTTTTTTTGTCATCCCCTATATTGATTTTCCTGAAATCATACCAAGAAGCCCTAGAAGATGGCATAAGTGCATGTTGAAGGCAGATATCTCCGTCTTATAGGTAGAGCATTTAGTGAGTAGACTAATAGAGAAACATGCTATGGTAACATGTATTATTATTGGAATTTTTGACCAAAGTGAAAGTCAAAAGGATAGAAAGCGGTAATGTGAACATTGCAAGATAGTCAAGAGAATAGTTGAGAGAACATGGAAGCCAATGCAGCAATAAGAAGATATATGATTGGGATATAACTCATTACAAGAGAATGCAGACCTGCACATGAGAGTGGCATGGGAGAATAACTCCATGATATGGACAATAAAGTGGTAGAGAGCTTTATAAGTTTATCAGGTGAAAGAGCACATTTGGACAGAGTTTTGGTCAAAGGGGAAGTAGCAACCAAATGAATGAAGATCAAAGTCTTGTAAATGTAATGATTGGTTATTGTAGAAGTGATAATGCTAATGTACCAATGGATGTATTTTATTAAGCTACTCTTTGTACCAGGGAGAGACATAAAGGGGTGAATGGAAAGTTGGAAACTCAATGGATAGATTGTTGTAGATTTTGATTCTATACATGTAGTGCCCTGCCATGAAACCCAAAAGGACAACACACCTAACTAAAAATTATGGCACAATTTTATTTTTTTTAAAAGAGTGAATCAACATATAGATCATACTAATAATAACATAGAATGTAATCCACATGTACATTTTCACTGACTATGTCCTTTAGGTATCATGACTACATTACGAACATAATGATTAACCAGCCTAAACATACATCATAAAATAACTAATAACAAGAGTTCATTTACATCTTCTGCATTAAAAGAATTAGCTATACATATTTCCACATACACAACACCATTCAAGAGCATAAAATATGAACCAATGAATACATATACAACTTCCCATACATGGGGTAGAATATTACACTGTTTACAAGATTACATCAAGCTTCCCTTATAATAGTGGGAAGGATACAAAAAATACATGATAAGATACAAATGAAATGATCACATTACATAACATCAATGCTAAGTCAATTCTAGTACAAGATCTAGAATCTCTGCATCAAGTACCACATCCATTGTCACGAACATCAACTGGGAACCCAATGGAGTGCATGGCATGTTCCACCCAATGATTTGGAACCCTAAGGTCCACCCCCCATGCTAGGAGATAACAATAAGGACCCATCACCAAAGCAAACAAGAAGATAGTAACACGACACAAAAGGGCTAACATGACTCCAACATACAAATACCATAAACAACTCATAACAATAACACTGCTTCCAGAGGTATGCAAACAACAAAGGGAAACAAACGACTTGGTAATTGCTAAGTTGCTATAGGGAGGAGTGCCATCACATAGCTTGCTATGGGTTACCCTAGCAAACCTTCCTAGGCTACCAAACCCCCATCCTAGGTTACCCTGGCCACCTCTACTGGCCACCGGATCCCCATACAAACTCATGTGGGATCAACATACCTTCCAAGAGGATAAGGTAGTTAATCTTGCCACTCCAAGCCTTCCCACTCATCTCAAGCCTAAACAAGCACTTAAGCCATGAGTGAGGTGTTATCTTAATTAATGTGAACTACCCAACCCCTTAATTTATTTTAGATTATCATTGATTAAAGAAACTCTCAATGAGTTACCATGGTTGCCACTTTGTGCGCCCAACCCCCATAGAGAGCCACTCCCCCTACTAACAACTAGAAGATCAAAAAATATCCAACCAGGTAAATCCATTTGCACAAAATCACAAATCACATGCACATACACATAAAGCAAGGCTTGAACACTTTTGCTCACAAATTTCAACCATAACGATGACTAAGCAGTGCTTGGCTTAAACCTTCAATAACACAATTCAAGTACAAATTCAATCCACTTTCAAAAAGACCAAAACTATGAAACCAAAACTCAAGCTATAATCCACAAGCCTCTAGAAGTCTCTCAAAAACCATCAGGGACAAAAGGGCTCCCGCCATCAAACAATAACCAAAATTTTCTTAACACAAAATCAACCACAATAATAAAAATTAACTTAAATTCCAAAATCGCACACATAATTCATCACAAGGAAACAATCAAACATTACAACCATGAAAACATTGTTTAAAGCAAACACACAATAAATGAGCAATCATGAACACTCCATAACTACACATCATTTCCACATTTTATAATGCTCATTTTCCATAATCAAGACACACATTGTCATATTATAATCATGTAGACAAGAATTATTTCAACTTTCATTTTACTCACTAACCTAATCACTTAACCCAAGCACTCAAAACAATTATACATACTTAAGACCAATTCCAAATCTTAACATATAATCCTTCATAGAAGTCTAGTTTAGATATCTATTTACTTGTACCAACCCAATATACTGCTCCAATTTATAGACCCTTCTGTTGAACTTATTGAATAGGAATTGAATCAATTATTTGTTGTAAACTAATAATAAATTTATTTTCACACAACTCAACAAATGATATCGTAAGGTAATATCCATTCAACAATATGCACTAACTGATTTTATCTATGATGAAAAATGAAATTTATAACTTAACTAATTATAAATATTTCAATTTCGCTATTGAACTCCATTACTTATTTATCTAATAAAATCAATAAATTATATACACGAAATATTCTTTTCCTAAAATCATAATACCTATACATGCTTATACCCATATCTTTTAAATTATTTAACTATTTCGATAAAAATCATTTAAACTATAATCTGAATCATTTACCTTAAATAATCTATCCCACTAATTTTTCCCTCACTTACAATTAACTTTCCCTTTTCATCAAGATATTTCAATTACAATAAGGAAACTAAGTGCTAGTACTATTGACAAAAGACAGTAGATATGGTAATACCTCATTGATGCTGTCTCACCTTGGATGGCACTTGCATTTTCTTGAGTATTTCCCTGTCACATCTTAATCTTCCGTAATCCCAAACGTTAATATTAAATTACAAACAATACACTATCTAAAGTTCTCATTTTTCGTTATCTTCAATTTCCATTCCACTCCTTTTGTAACTATACCAAATATTTATTCCGCATACAAGGCGTAAATTGAATACTCTTGCAAGTAAGAAAAGAAAACACCTTATTCTATTACTCACATCATTACTTATAATTCTTTAAATGCTCTTCTTATTCCTATACCATATTTACTACTTTCGTTATATAAACAATTCCTTAGTAACTTTGTTCTAATCCTGATTCCTATTTGCATGGGTATTTAATCGGCACAAAGTAGGATTAAATGGGGAACCTAGATCTTTCAAAAAAAACGATGAGTTTCAAAAAGTAATTAGGGAAAACCGTTATAGCGATCTACTAACCTGAGCGAAGTATTTTGTGAAAAGAAGGCTAAGAGATGATAAGTGGGAGGAGGATATAAAAGTGCAGATTGGATGTTGTTTTCAGACCAGAACAACATGAACTTTGAGGAACACAATATACAGGCCACATTCGAGCCCTAAATTTGCAAGCATATGTAATAAACGATTTATACGAATGCCATGGTAACTCATCTTCAACGATTTACCCTTCGAACTGGAGTTGCAAAATGTGCATTTCCCAATCCTAGGTCTACGCATTTATCTCACTCACATACATTGCTAGTGTAAACTTGCAAATGTTTCTTGTGGTACGAGCAGTCTCTACTTTATTCATCAAGACCTAAAACCAAAAAATAACATACCCAATTTGTTTGAGACATATCCAGCGAATTTGACCAGGTCGAATACAAGGCGCAGACAGTAGCTTTTACCTAAAGCAGTGTGAATTTAAATGAAGGAAAGGCATCGAATAAAACCACAGAAAGAAGGAAAGACTCAGCTAAAATGATGCTCACAAAAGGCGCAAGGAAGATAACGTCGTTTAAGTCTCTAAGAAGTACGCAGAATTTAAGGAAGATTGCAAAGCGGATCAAAAGACGCATATACCTATGGCAGCAATTCACAACCGAGCAAAATAGAAAATGCTTGAGGGAAGAATTCAGCGATTAGCAAACTTAAAGCAAAACCAACGGTTTAATCACAGCACACAGAAAATAAAATCGATGCCTCCCTTTAAATAAACGACAAGACGAGACAACTGAAAACTTATACACCTCACATGAACTGGATTGTACCCCGCATGGGTGAGGAATCGACAATAAACTACAGAATAAGCAAGGCAATTGACAGGAGAAAGAAGACGACCACGTTCTTGTGCCAATTGGCAGAATAAGATTATGCGCGCCGGTCGACATGCATCCAAAATATGTAAGCATAGACAAGGCAAGATACATATTATAATTCGCATAATTTCCGGTCCCCTCCAAAGATTAATATACTTAAATATTTAAAACCATCACTCTCAGTAGAGTTTCCAACCTAAATACTTACTAAGATATAATCGTTCCAAACCATTTAAAATGGAACCATTCACTAAAGGATACGACCCTTAACAGTTATATGCTATTGAAGCATGCAAAACAGGGAATTCTAACACCTAATAATAAAAGCAAATCAAACAGAATCTTAATAAGTTCGCAATCACTATCCAAAAAAGTATTTAAGAGCTAGGTTACCGGAGATCATGAGATCGGCTGATTGGAATGATTAAGAACATAGAAATCTAAGGATACTCTTCCCTTGCTTTTCGATTGAATGAGCCGATGAATCCTCTACCAAGAAAAATAAGTAAGATACCCGAGCAATTATAAATAAAAGATTTAACCCAAAACTATCAAGAGTTCATGTTCCATATACTTGAACGTTTGTCTGAAGGAGCATCGACTATTTGGCAGGGGTGCAAGGATTATAAAACCAAACATCGGAGGGTCCTAAGCAACTCTGGTTTCAATAATCTTCTAGCAAAAGCAACTCCATCAACCAAATACTTATACTACATATAAATCGCAAACATGCAACATCATGCAACAAGTATTCGTTTTCTATGAACAAAAGCGATAGAATTCGATTGCCTTACAGAGAAGTAGAACAAAGAACAAAATCACGCCAACCTGGACCCTTAAGGTTGACAAAGTTGGAGATTCAGTGCTGAGATTATCCGTTTCTTCCAAACCATACAATAACGATCCACTCGAACAATTCTTGGTTCTAGAGAAGGATTTCTTCAGACCAAGTTCTCGTTCCAAAACTAAAAGTCCAAGATGAAAACTCAAAATCTCCCCAAAATTAATATTTAATAACTGAGAAAACTTTTTGTTTTTCAAAAACAAAAAGCAAACAAAAACAGCAGGTTTCCAAAAAGAACCTACTTCAAAGCATCGACAAATCTTTTCCCATCTTTTTAATTGCTTTTCTTTTTTATCATTTATCTTGGTTCAAAATTAATAGTAATTTTAGTATTTTCTTTTCTTTTAATATTTCCTTGCAAATTAAATTTATTAATTAAAACTTTAATATTAAACAATAATTTATTTTTATATTTAATTATGAAAGCATTTATAATTTAATAATTAACCATTCAAACTCAACATTTACAGTTTTCTAATATCATAATTTATTTAATAACAATCTATTTAATTCTATAGTAAACAACAACTTTAATAAACAATTAATTTAACACTACATATCAGAAAACTCACCTAAACAAACTTAATCAAACATCAAGAAAGGGCCAAACACGAAGGGGCACTACAATAAAGTATCCATTTTTTGTGTGCTTCTACATGTGTTAAATGTAACTATCAAAATGGGAAATAACTCAAGGTTCACTATAAGAGTATTGTTAGGATATTGTACAACAAGAATGAGATAGTTGTTGCAGATGAAGAACTGTTTATGTGCAAAGAACAATGTCTACAAGAGCACATATTGACAAAGGTCAAGAGGAAAGGTGACAGTTCTTAGGATGACAAAAGTAAGGTAACAATCCTTGTAAGGGGCAGTCCTATCTCTTGATATCAATAGGACAGTTTTTGATGAAATACATACAACCATTACTAATGAAGTCAGCTAATGAAGTCAATAGCCTTAGATGAATGTACAAGGAAATCTCAATGCCTTCAAAAGGAAAAGAAAGGAGCAACATTCATTCATTTTTTGAAGGAGAGTTGGATTGGGTAGATGAAGCAACTAGAGTATGCACCTTAGATGAACATTATTATACATAATGTTTAGGAGTGCATAGAGAGGTATACTCTAATTTAGCAAACCATGGATAACATAGACATAGAGGAAGAGTTTTGATATAGGAGAAACAAGTATGGAAGAGTAACTACAATCCTCTTATAGAAAGAGTGGCAAAAGCTACTGCTATATAATACTTCTATCATTGTTGTATGACAATCAAAAGAATACTTGGAAAAATGAGAAAGAATGCACAAGGGCAACATTGATAGTGTATGGCATAGGTTATCCACTATGTAGTTGCAAGGTATTTTGCCATCTTAAGGAGAAGACTGCCAATATTTTGTATCTCAAGATGTTCAAAGTGAGAAGATACAAGCCATTTCAAACCTTTCCAAAGAATAGGATCTTAGAATCCAAGCAGTGGACTATAGAGGGACAGTCATGCAAATGCAACAAATAGTTTACAAGGTTAGAAATTTGTGCATGAAGATGTTGGAAAAGTTCATATTAGGACAAGGTGTCATGAAATATAGATAGACAATCACCATTAAAGGACATCACAACAATCACATGAGAGATGCCATCACTTTATAGCCATCAAATGATAGAGCATATAATAAGGCATGGTTTGTGCACATATCACAAGTGATTTCATAATCAAAGGATGTAATCACAAAGACCTTATAGGACAGTCATTCTAAGGGAAAAGGTTTTAGGGATAACAGTATGGAAAGTTCAGGGTAGTCCTTAGAAGACATATAGTAGTCTAATAAGGAGAAGAGCTAGTGTAATTGTAATAATAATCCATGACATGACAGGGGCCAGTGATTGAAGTTGCAGTCAAACCTTCAAGGTGACTATCCTATGAAGAAAATCAAGATATGTCTTGCAAGAAGAAGGTTCTACAAGCATAGGGGTTTCTTGAAATGAGTAATCAAGGTATTGTCCTTGTTTGTGATAATGAATCCATGTACTATTTGGATTCTTGATCCATTTCCATTTGATAGTTGGTCCAAACCTTTGTTAAGAATCATAGATGTTAGGCTTGTCTATTGTAGACGAGATAATCAATATTGAAGAAGAAAGACATAACTATTGAAAGAGCAATAAAAAGGATAGTAATCAGAAATAAAGGCAATGCATGGTAGCCATCAATAGGAACAGTGGATAAAGAATCTTATAAGAGGTGGTAGATTGCATATTTAGGAAAATTGATCTTCTTGGATTACAAGGACTAGCTACAAATCCTATCTTTGCTTGGAAAAAGTTTCTATAAGCCCAATGCCTAAGATTTAAACACAATATAATAGTCAAGATAATTTGTAGGTTTTGTACAACCTATAAAGATAGTAGTAATAGGTGATAAAATGTTATAGAACAGTCTACTATTATGAAGGATGCATTCTCATGTTTAAAAGGATAGTCACACTCCTTGTGAAGATGCCAAGTGTTAATAATATGACAGATAGTCATGCATTGGAGAGGATGGTCACTTTAGAAAGGGATAGTGAAGATCTCATAATGAATAGTTTGAAGTAGTTTGTATAGTCACCGTGCAAGTGACAGTAATAATGAACAGAAAGTCTATGAAAGATAGTGCTATGAAAGACAAGTGGTGAAAATGGTGGATGAAGAGAATTTAAAGACATGGAATGTGTGGAAAAATCAACTCTTAAACATCTCCTACACCCCTAAGATGACCTTTGACCATGTCAAATCTTTGGCACATGTCCTATAAACCTACACAAGAGAGATTATGGCAATTCGACAAAGTACGGAGCAGTTGGAGGGAATTTTAAACCATTTGGATGACTTGGACAGCAGGTGAAGATATATAGGGGCAGTTGAATTAATTTGAATTCTTTGTAGGAATCTAGGGGCTGAAGGTTATCTCCACTCTCTTCCTCAACATCCAGTTAGAGTTGCAACTTGAAGTCAGCATTGAAGACTCCTCATGGTAGGCACTTAAGGAGGATTTTTTACTTTTAAAAGTGGATACTTGTCATTTTATCTTTAGAAGACATGTTCCATCTTTCTTGAAATGTGTGTATGTAAAAAGGAATGCCTACTTTCATTGGAATTAGTTCTTTTCACTTTTGATACAACATTGTAAACTTAGCCAAAAAAAAAATAAAATTAAGTTTTAGTCTAAAACAAAACATTTGTAACACATTTTCGAGAAAGACACATAGATCTCAAATCATGTGTTGTTGTAAGAACATATTATATTAATAAAATAAGCATTTATGGCCTTCATAATTTCTTTTTTTTGTTTTGTGCATGAGGTAATTGAAGTCATTTTTTGTGATTTTCATATTGAAGTTTTCAAATGAATGTCTTATTTCTACCATTTCAAATCAGAGGAGATATATTTATCTAGGTTGTTGCTTGTTTCATAGTTCAAATAGGTATTAGTTTGTGAAGAACATCACACTTTCTTCCTTCTAAAACTATAAATAGGTTGTTGCTTGTTGCTCACTATTGGGAATGACACCACCTCCCAATACTAATGTTAAAATGAATTACTTTCACTTATCTATTTAAAACCAGTAAAGTGGGTCCCACTCCTACTGAGAAAAGCCCTTACTCCTCATACATTCAAAGGATAAAGGATAAAAAAAACACGTGTGCATAAGCAGGACACCCTAGAACTACGTGTGGATAATGTTATGGAGGGAATCAAATGGAAAAAGTTTTCTATTTTTTTTTTCATGGTTGAAGTTGATCGACAACTATAGACGGTTCAACCAACTTGCATCCCTTCTTGAGTAGCATCCACTATGGATGGAGAAAGTCAACTGGCTAAATTCTCAAATAGGAGATGCCTTCGGCATAAATATGGAATATTTATGAAGTTGAAATGGAAAATAAACTAGCATTCGCATCTTGGTGTACAATGAATGGTTTTTTGTTAATTTATAATTTGTATTGATAGAACTTAGTATTTAACATTAAATATAGTAGAATGTAATTGTGAAATGCTTTGAAGTAAGATGAAAGGCAATTTGAAATAAATGTTTATTTTTGTGTAGGAAGATGGAATAAAAGTGTTTATTAATGATGGTATATATATATATATATAATGTTTGAAACTGAATAATATTGAGTATACATTCAAAACATTAAATTAATTGTTTCGCATGTTTATAATATAATTTATAAACTGTGAATATTAGTAAAAAATTTCAAACAATATTTAATTTTGTACTTTCTTTCTTTGTATAAAGTGCAATGATTATTTTGATAAGCTAAATTAGTGTATTTAAATATGTTTTTTTCTAAAATATAATTGTTTTTATTTGAATTTGCAAAATATAATAATTATGGTTTTTTTCTTTTTTAATACAGTGGAAAATTAGAAACAATATATAATTCTTTGCTTTCTTTCTTTGTATAAAGAGAAATGATTGATTAGATAAAGTAAATTCCGTGTACTAAAATATTTTTTGTAAAATATAATAATTATGATTTTTTTGTTTTATCTAGTGGAAATGTAGAAAGAATATCTTATTCTTTGATTTCTTTCTTTGTATAAAGTGTTTTATTTTTTTAATATTATTTAAATTATTATTTTATATTGATTTTATCAAACAATCGGATCTTTTTCAATGGTCAACCATCATTCTACCACATTCTCAACAGTCAATCATTAAAGTCATATGATAATGTTCATATAGGGAATGCCTTCGGCATAACAACTGAGTTTTTGAATAAATTAATTAAATTAAATAATGAGTTGAAATTAATTTAGTTATTCAAATTTAGTTAAAAGTTATCTTATTTAACTTAAAATTGATAAAAAAAAATTATGTATCAAATATTAGTAATTAAATTGTCAATTTATCAATGTCTTATGTCGTGTCAAATAATTATTTAACATTAATAATTTTTTATTTGATATTCTAGTTTACCTATCAATTATAGACATGCATGTCAAATTGAACATGTATCTATGTGTTAGTGTAGGTTTTTATTTTACTAGCGAGCTAAATTGTTTTCCCTTGGTCCTATGTTTTTCTTACACTTTTATTAAGCTTTATTAGGTTAATAAAGTGATTTTCATTAATTAATAACTAGGAGGTAATGTGTTGAGGTGTCATCATCTTAAAATAGATGAGTGTTTATTATTTTTAGACTATTGGGTGGTTGTGTTCTTTATTGGTTGGATTTTCCACCTTCATCCTCTCCTTAGTTCTATATAAACTCACTACCTAGCTTACATATTTGCATACTCCTTTACACATTCTTGCATATTCGTTGTCGCATACTCTGGCATACATATACATTGATGCATGCAGTCATTCTTCTATATCTTTTCTTTGAGATCCTAATGTAATATTTTTATCTTTACATTTTCAAATCTCATGGAATCGTGGATCTGTCATTGTGTTATTTCATTTATGATTTTAAAGCTTATGTCTTTCATAAAAAATCTTGGTTATGCATCTATTTCAAATTTTTAACATGGTATGAGAGCTTTAGTTTTGAGAGTTTTGAGTACTTGGATTCTTGATTAAGATATTGAATTTTTTTGTATGATATTGTAAATCCCCATATGCTCTTATCTTGAATATCAATATGATCTAGAAAATCGGAAAGGGATTATGATGATTTGTTAATCCTATATTTACATGTGCGTTTCTAGTGAGATCTAGTTATTTTAAATACTTTGACTATAGTGACAATATTTTTATTTATTTCATTTTATCCAAGAGGTTTGAGAAAGTCAAATTTAGCTTTTGTTTCAATCAATTTAGCCACTGTATGACATAGTAGAAAACAAGCGTTTCAAGATCATATTTGGTGAGCAACTTTTTATTGGAGCATTTTTGTCCAAACAAACCTTATTATTGTGCTTAAGACATTGATTAGATGAAGTTTGACTATAAATTTGTCCACTTTTGATGCCAAGAGCTTTTGATGAAAAAATGTTTTTATAAGAAGGTTGTATGACCCCCCAACTCCCAATACCATATGGTAGAAAATCAATATTTGCACAAAAATTTATTAAAGCGCTTTAAGAGTTGGGTAGAGCACTTAGCACTAATAACCAGTACTAGTGTTGTGTCCTATGAAGTGACCAATAGTTTTCACTAGTCGATTTAAATTTTCCTATAGACTACAATAGCAAGCCTAACTACTAATGGTCAAGAACAAACCACGACTATTAGTATAAACTATGGTGATCACCTCATAAACTACAACCAAGATTGCTAGATAACAACGTCATCTTTGTTGACTTGCTTCACCCCAGTCATCATCTAATGGCCATCTCCATTTGTGGCATCACCTAAAGGTTGCTCAAGGGCCACTATGGCCCTCCCTATAGGCCAAATTGGACCTTTTTCTCAAACTATAGTTTAGAAAATTGTATACCTTTACAGTTTCACACTATGTTTTGGACCCCCTAAATTATTGATCTTAATTGACACCATAAGTACCTAAAATTATGCATTTATAGTTCCTTTGTCCCATTTTATAATAAGCACCAAGAATTGAATAAATGCATACAACTCATTTGTTTCCCTAGAAATGTGGGCCAAGACTCATTTGCCCAAGGGTGAATTGGTCCCCTTTATGAGCCAAGAACCATTTTTCGATGCAATTTAACATTCAAAATTCAACTTGCAAATGTCAGCTATCGGGATCTAATTTTCAAGAAATTAAATAAATATCTATAAATACCTAGTTATTGCATCATTTGAAATCTATCTGGCAAGAGTTGAACATTAAGAGCATTCAAGATCAAGTCAAGAGTAGCTTATCAAGGATCTATTGTAACAATTCAAGATCCAAGCATCACGTCAAAGTGTTTGTGAGTTTATGTTATCATGTTTTCATTATTTTATGAAGGCTAACATATTTTTGTAGGTCCCCAAAGTATTCAAGAAAACCAATCATGCAAGATACAATTCCCTTGAAGTGATGTGTATGTCTTCAATCCTTCAAGGGAGCCATTTAAGGGTAGTGACTTGCAACACATTGTGATTTCATCATTTCTTCCATTCCATTATATTTCTATCATTGACATTACCATTGTGAAAGTGGAAACACTATTCATAGGGTTTGACTAAGGAAAACCCCTATATGGCACGAGCATTTTCACTCTTTGTGTATGTGCACATTACTAGTTGAAGAAAGATTTAAGAGATCTTGAAGAGAAAATTTTCATTGTTGCATTTTTTGTCTCCATTCTTGTCAAGACACAAAAAATAAGTTAGAAAATTCATTTATGACACTCCAACAAATTTTCAAGTGGAAAATAGCATCTCAGATCTAGTACCAGAGGACCAAAAAAATTAAGCAGGACCACTATACAAAGACCCATTCACCATTGGGCGAATGAGACCTTGTAGGCACATCAAAACCAATTATTTTGAATAGGTTTGGTATCCTCTGCACTTCCCAGATCCACTTGCAAACTCTTGTTTCAGTCTATCATTTGTCGAGATCTTGTATTTTTAATATTAGGGCATATAGGATCATTAGCCTAATCATTTCAAAATATTTCCAATCCATTCCACCCCCCATTAGATGTAGATTCGGGTATGATTAGCTACTATTAGGGTTGAAATTCAAACTTTTCACCTTGTGATCTACATCTCTAATGAAACTTGGAAAAAGGCCTATTAAATCCTAGGTTATTTGCATTTAGGACCTAGGATCCCTTTTTCTATGTTTCACAAACTTGCATAACTTTTGTTACAAGTGTCAAATTTGGAGAAAAAATGGTTGATTTTTTTTGGAGATGAACACTTTCCATCTAGAAAGGTCATGAAAATATTATTTTTTCCCATATTTGTAAGATATTGCAAGTTGAATTTTTTTGTTGCTTTTTTCGTCAACATGCCATAACTTTCACCTTGGAGAACCATTTTTTGGAAATAAATAGCAATTCGAAAGGTATTGATATCACTACACAACTACAAGGTTATTTTTTAATTATTTTTATCAAGTTCATTTTATATAAAAGCTTGTATTTTTGGCAATTGTGAACCTAGAGAACATTGTAATCTAGTAAAATCCTTGTAAAGGTACTAATCATAAAGTACCAACATTGTAATCTTTGAAGAGGTAATTTCTAAGGCTAGTGAAACTGGAAGGTGTCTCTTGGTGTCTCTTTTGCACTTTTTTATATAGGCATTTTGTAATCATGAATTGAGATAAAGTTCCATTTTTGGGGGTTCATCATGTCTTTTTATGTTTATTTCCATATTTTTGTTGTCAAGCTAACTTCAAAGAACTATTTTTCCTATAGAAAAGGGATAAACAATCACTTCATCAAGTAGGATTTATTGCCCTATCTCCTTGGACTCATTCCTCAACCAAGTGACCATGAACAAAAGAATGCATGGTTTAACAACAATGAAATGGTTTACAGACTAATATTTCTTATTGTTTTTTAGGATACTCCATATCATATAGAAAACACTAAGTTCCCTTTCATTGCTTGGACCATCATCTAATGGTTGTATGGAGACTTTTGTATATTCTTCATCTAAAAATGTTGTTTGTTTGGATGGCTAGACTCTTATGGATGATACTAAGACTTATGTTAACCCATATTAAATATAGAAACATCCTCTCAAGATGATAAAATTATTTTGTTAACATACATTGACACCCTATCTACAATACTTATTACAGCTTCAAAGTTCAGATTTACTTCTTTGAGAACTTCTAGTGATTCATTGTAGCAAGGTCATTTATACCTTTTTGGATTTAGTTCATTAGATCAATATCTACATAACATCTCTTGTTTATTTGAAGAATCCCTCATTTTAGATATAGACAACACTATTGAGGACATAAGTCTTCTCTTTGACGATATATACTTTTTCATTGCATTGCTACTTCAAAGTCTAGTGTTGCTTCTTCAAAAGCTTTTAGTGATGCTTTATAGTAGGACATACATTATCTTTTAGATTTAGCTTTATGAGATGATCTCTTGATAGGTATTTCAAACTTATTTATGGAGATACATATTGCAGATTTTGAAAATACTATTGAGTGCATTCATCTTCTTCAGATACTGTTGATGGATTTGATTCTTCTTCAATTGTTGTGAGTAAAAATTTAGACCCTCTTTTTCCTTTTTCACATGATCACTCATCACAGTTTGACATGAGTGTGGATACTTTTGAGCAACATTTGGAGGGGACATATTTGTATTTAGAGGAGGCATATTTGTCTTTGGATTGTGTTCTACAACCTTTTCTACTATATTCTAGATTGTCATATTTATCAGTGTGGCTTGAAACATCAAATTTGGTAGTGGAATCTTTCAGCATCGACATGGAGACACTTGAGTAGAGTTCAGATACTTCATACATTTTGAGACTTTTTCTTACATATTCCTTTTAGGAATGAGAAGATATCATACATTTACCTTTATTTTTTTCTTTCTAAGGGGAGGAACATTGTTTGATGATTTGGACTATTGTCTACATCCACTTTTGAGCATCTACCTTTGGCATAACTTCTATATTGTTAGGGGGGACTTCCTAGTCTTCTCACTTTTCATCTCTCTATAATATGGGGTGTATTTCCTTATTGTGGGAGGGGTCTTGTTCTTCTTTGGTGGGAATTCATATGTACATTGGTATCTAACATAGCCTCATTTTTTTGGACCCATCATCATCATTTACCCACCTAAGCTACATTTAAGGTGTGTGTTAGTGTAGTTTTTTAATTCCTAGTGGGTTAATTTATTTTCCCTTAGTCATAGGTTTTTCCTACACTTTTATTAATATTTTTTAGGTTGCTAAAGTGAGTTTAATAATTAATAACTATGAGATAAGCTTTTGAGATGTCACCATCCTAAAAGGGAAAAGCATTTACTATTTTTAGACTACTTGATGGTCACTTTCTATTGGTTGGATTTGCCACCTCTATCCTCTCCCTAGTTCTGTATAAACTCACTAGCTAGCTTGTATTTGTATATTTCTTTGCATATTCTTGTATATTCATTGTTGCATACTTTGAAATACATACACATTGATGCATGTAGGAATCCTTCTATAGCTTTTCTTTGAGATTCTGATATACAATATTATCATCTTGAAAGTTGCATATCTCTTGGAATCACGAGTATGTCATCGTGTTATTTCATTAAAATTTTATAGCTTATCTCACTCTTAGAAAGATCTTTGTTATGAATTTGTTTCAAATTTATAACACTGGGATTTGAACTTGGATGATTCTAATGTGTATAACATATTCATCTTTCCTTTTAGGATAAAAATATGCAAATCAAAAAATGTTTTTGAGCACCTTTTGGGAGTTTCTTAGATAATAATCTTCTCATTTGTTCAAACTCTATGATTTGATTTAATGGTGTTGGCACAAATATTTAAGTCCACAAGAAATTATGCAATGATGTATAGGGTATTAATGCAATTGGATGATGTAATGTATATGCTCTAATATAAATATGTTCTCTTCGATCTGTTATATTGTTTTGATGACATTATTTTCAAAGTTCTAGGATTTTAGGGCCTTTGCATAATTTATTTTAATGTATTCTATTTAAAACCCTAAACCATTTACATGGCCTTTGTTTTATGTTTTCTTTGATCAGTGACTTTTTCAACCCACCATGAACCTTTTAAGTTGTTCTTGTATGTCCTAATTGTTCATTGATCAACCCCTAATCCTAGTTATCAACTTTACCACTTTTCATTGTATGCTTTATTCAATCACTTAAGTCACTTTTATGTGCCTGATGGAATCATCCCCACAATAATACAATTTCTCATTTACATGTGAAGTTTCCATTACATAACATTCTTTTAGTCTATCACTACTTTAAAATTCTCAAGCATTACAGAATTGTGATAGTGAACTCTTGTGACATGTGCTAGTAACATGTCAAGATTTCATTGCATCACACAACATCCTTTCCTCATATTTTCTAAGTAATGAGACTGCTTCAAGACTATTCTCACTATATCAACACATGTCCTCCCATTGACATAAGCAGGACCAGTTCATATGGTTGTAATTTCACTTTATAAGTGTCATGCTTTTATTACATCGTATGGATTTAGTTCATCGCAACTTCACATAGTTCAACCTTTCTCAAAATTGTGATGGTGTGACATGGTGACACATGTCTTTAAGAGGTTACCCAAAGTAAGATTTATTGACCCTACCAATCATAAAGGAAGAAATTATAATGGACCATGTCTCTGTAAAAATGACATGGAGCTACATGTCAAGTTCTTATTGCATTGCAAAGTCTCTTTGCACTTGCAACTTTGTAAAAGGCCATTCAAATGGTTTTTGTGATGGGAAAGAGGGATGATAGTTGTTGATCTTCCATGCCAAATCAAATCTATTTTTTTAATAAATAAACAGTTGTAAACACATTGTTTGCTTGTATCTGTCATAACTATGATGAATGAAAGATTTCTACCAAGACCATAAATGATTTCAATTGAAGGAAATTAAATTAATTATTGCTAGCATCCAATTAAGTATTGCATAAAGAAATTTGGGGAACTACAAATAGTTTAGCAAAGATCTAGGGTTTCGAGCAATTGGCAGTGGGTAAGTCTAAAATTATTCAATTAAGTATTGAAATTTGTTCTAATATCATAAAGTAATTAAATTCTAGGGTCATAAAATCATCTCATAGTATTTTTTATTGTAAACCTTAGAGTATTTTCAAATTCTATAAAACCCTAATTTCCCTAAGAAACCCTAAAATGATTCAATCCTCTTCTCAACTAAAAAAATGAAATGAGGCTTAGAGGAAGGAATTTTAACCCAAATTTTAAGTTCCTCCAAAAGGTAAAATCATGCCCAAGGTTTTAGAATATTGTAAGATAGGTTTAGGGAAAATGGTTTGAGAGATGCAACTCTTCCAACGCAAAATTAAGAATTATTTAAGTATTATTATAGAAGGAGCAATGCTGATAGACCTATTTTAAACATATGGAATTTATACTTGGGAAGGCTAGTAGTTTCCAATGTGTTCATCAATGTAGATTTTCTTAGAGTTGTAGCTAAGATATATGATGAGCAGTGAAGAACACTTCTAAGTAATACATGTAAGGTTCTAATGTGTTTGGATAAATACTTTATCTATGAGGTGCTTAATTTGAATGGGGCTCCCAATATCCTAATATATTTTAACTCAGTGTGCATAGAATGTGGGAGGGATAAAAACAACTACAGATTATTCTAGTTTCCACATCATAGGGTCAAGGGTTCTAATAGAATTCTAATCAAATTCACCATGGATGAAGTAGAACCCTTTGATGTAGACTTGTTTGAAGATTACTTCATTAAGAAATATTAATATGACCTCTCCCAAGTACTTGGAATATATGTTAGGTACAAATCCTAGTAAAAGTGATGATGATGACAGTAGATGTGCAATATAGGGACCTAAATAGGAACTTTGACTACACTTCCTAAATTTTAGATGGTATTCACAAGGATTTGATTTCCACAAAGAAGGATAATAGAATAATTTATTCCAAATGGTATTATTTGTTGTATCATATTTTGTTATACTATGGGAAAAAAATATGGAACCCAATAATGCAACTAAAGTTCTTTGACACTCAGGAAGTTCCATTGCCAATTCAAGGGTGCACCCACATATGGGACATGCATTACCAAACTTCTAATTATATTTTTTTGAAGAATATTTTGTTGAAGTGGTAATGAAGAATTTAGGGTTCCAATCTGATAGGTTACTAGAGAAAGTAAGAAGGTTCATAAGGCCTAAGGATGTCGAAAACCAATGGAATTGATCATAATTGGGGCGATTGGTTCTTCCACATATCCAATATTGTAATAAGAGTTTATGGTTACCTAGTACAACCATATGTGGTACCCAAAATTATTCTTGAAATGATTGCCTTCTTAGAGATTATGTGGAAAATTAATGGATTTAATAAATTTGATTTAAGGACACATAAGAAGAGGTACTTAATGTTCCATCTTCCATAATATTCTTAGACTTTTAGATCACATCAAAAAAACAACTGGAATTTTTGTATCCTTTATTCAAAGCATACAAAATAAAAGTGGATGTTCATAGAGATTGTGATCCTTAACATTTCATTGATCAAGTGAGGGTGGTTAGAGCCAAAAGATAAAATTTTACCACAAGTTTGACAAGGTGGAGGATGTGATCACAAATTACATCACAAATGATGAATTAAAGAAGAGAAAATCAACTTGGTGAGAAATCATGAAGGGTCAGGAGTAAGGAAAATTGGTGAATCCCAATTACCCAAGGGTATTGGGGGAAATAGAGGATCCTATTATTAGTTTAGAAACTGTGTTGATAAATTTTGCTACCTTAGCTCTAGGAGGCTCCATCCTATTCCAAAGACAAATCATAGAAGTAATGCCTCACACAAAATAATTTCCACAAGAAGAGGAAGTGTAGCAACCTATGCCTCAAATTGATGTACCAAAGACATCCAGTAGTCATCAAAAGGATCCTCAAGAAGGACTAGGTGGTTTTTAACCCTTGGTGGATTATTCTATTGATTATGAATAAACATATGGAATGGGGAGAATGCACTAGATACTAAAGAAGTAAATCAGGTTTTTCCTTCTCCTCCCAGAGTTCATATTGAGGAAGCCCCACAGAGTAGAAAAATGATTAATATTAGAATTGGGGAATATGTTGTAAATGATACTAAGACATTAACTTGCACTAAATTTATGTCTAATGATATATTGTTCAAGTCCAAAAAATTTAAATACTTCTTAATGAAAATAAAATGGAGAAATTATTTAGAGAAATTAATAGTGCAAAGGCAACAACTTCATCCTAGGAAAAGGAGGATATGACCAAAAAATCTATTTTAGATGTTGATTCTTATATCAAAAAAATAACTCTTAAAGAGGCCAAAAGTATAGTTCAAAATAGTCAATTCTTGCTATTGTCAAATTGGGATATTTCCTCTACCATTGCACTAGACTTAACAAGGAGGCAAGACATAGAGCATGAGGTATTGGCATCAGAGCAGCAAGAACATGATGTATATTTTGGATCACAATTTAGTACCAAGCATGAGACTCTAGCAATATAAGTTGTAGCCCCAAAAATCCAAAAGCCTCAAGTGGCCACCAGTGTCAATAAAATCATTGGAAGCCTCATTCTTAGGAGATTATATAAAACTATTGCCCCACAAGTAGTATCCCTGGTGGTTAGCACAACAATGTTCAGTGAAGTTGCAAGCTAACTACAATAAATTGGAGAAGGATGACACTAGGCTATTGCAAGATTACAATAAATTGTTGTCACAAGTTCCTCCTCCACAAATTTCCATCATGTTTCCAAGTACATACTAATCAAGATCTAGTGACACATCAAACTAGGATAGAGAAGCACTATTTGTGAGGATACGTGAATTAAAAGAGTGGCTAGTTCAAAGCATATAATCAAAAAAATAAGTTGAAGAGAAGGTAAGGAAGAAGATGATTAATATGGTATATGTCTAGCTAGAACATAGGATAGATTGTGTATTTCATATAATAGATGACACATTGGTTGGATATGATAACCTAATGAATGCATATATTTCTTACATGCAACAAGAAACTAGCCTAAAGGAAATTTTGAGTGAGTGGTCCCGATCGAGGAGTAATGTTCATCCTTATGTTTAGCTAACACAAATAAATACCTAGTTTAGGATGGATTCCGAAAAAACAACAATGATAAACATGCATAAATTGACAAGGTTTGATTCTAGTACTCCTAAAGAAATATCTAGCACATGTGAAAGGGACTACAAGGAGATATTTCAACTTGTCAGTCAAAATTGAAGCTAGAATTGAAAGGTATCTTGAAATATTTTAAGGCATTAGAAGATGTAGTGATACCTAAAATTTTATTTATCAATTAAATCATCAAACCTTTTGGTCGATGGAAAATAGAATTAGACATAATTTTTCCATCATTTTGTTCTTTCAGTTTTCCTAGTTGATCCAACCTTATTGAATAGCATCCTTGCTAATATAAAAAAAAATGGAATCGAGTTTGAAAATTTTTAATAAGGAAGCCAAAGCAGTTTTAGATGCAACATATAATTCACACATTAATAAAATTACTAAGGTTCTTGAATATAGTTTACCAAATATAGTTGACCACCAAAAGAAATGTATGCTTCATGGGTAGAAAAGTACTAGGAATAAGTTTCCAGCTCAACATTGTCAACAATTTTGTCTTCTTCAATTTGTTTGAGGTAATAGATGGATGCAAAGGTGTCAACCCATTTTTTATTCATCAACATTTTCAAATCAGATAGTTCCCAATCACCTCAGAGATATTGTTTTTTCTTTATTAGAAAAGGAATATGATCTATTGTTAGTTAGTCACATTCCTTGATTTTGTAAAAAAAATTGTTGTAAAAGGGGACAAGTGTCAAATATACTCCTAAAGCCTATGTTATTATCTTATTCTATAAAAGAGGAGCTTGTATCATTATTAAGGATTTGGGAATTGAAATTTTGGAGTGTGGTCTTTTAGTTTGTAAAGTGTTATTAGGATTTTTATTATTAGGATTGGTAAAAGTCCTTATGAAATAGAAATATATATTTGATCAAAGCATATATGAATACATGCTTTTGATATGTATTTTCTTCAACTTTGCATACAAAATTTTCAAGAATAACATAATCAAGGATAATTGAATTCTAATTTGTAATTTTCTTACACCATGTATTTTGATGATAGATTTTGTTCAAGAAATGGATTAATTTGTTTTTATTAAATTATAAGAAATATTGTTACTACGAATGGATTATGAAGAAGGATCATATTGAAATTATTTTGTTGCTTTTGTTACTATAAGGAAATAACAAAGTATTAACTATTAAGGTCTACCTAAGATTGTTCTATAGAAAAAATTGTAGGGTTTGTAACTCTATCATCCTAGATAGGTATAGGTTAAATTAGGATTTTACTCCTCAATCCTAGAAAAAATATTTATAATGAAAAGTATTAAACCACTTGTAACTTATTATTAATTATTGTTCTATCTCATACTAGGTTTTGAATGAATGCAAGAATATCAAAAGTTGCAATATTATGTTGAATGAATTCTTGTCACATATGTATGAGAAATAATTTATTGGATATCATTAATTTTCATATGGAAATGTTTAATGATATCACAAGGGATGCCCACCTAGGTTTTGTAGAGCCTAAAGTGTAGAGAAAGTTGTCATTCACAAATAATTTTCTATTCTTTGGCCAATCTCATAGTGACCTCGAGCATAAGAAGTGGTTTATCTTTGGAGGAAACTTAGGAATCAATTGGAAAATCCAACATGTTCTTTGATACTTTGTATGCATTGAAAATAATTAGGGTTTTTCCTTGTAAGAGGGAAATTAAGCATAAGGAAAACAACATTGAAATAAAATTAAAAAAAAAAGAGATCAAAGCAAGATCAAATCCCAACCATACTCATGAAATGAAGTTATAAAGCAATGAAATCAATCAAACAATACAATAATAAAGAGAACATAAACAGAATTCATGAAATACAACATTACCATCCCATGGAAAAGTGTAATTTGTATTGATGTTAGATCACTTGGATCAATACGAAGTCTCCATTGTTGTTGCAAAAAGCTTCAAAAGGTGTGTTAATTGTGATCAAAGGTGTATGCATTTGCTCTTAAGAATTTGAATGTCAATTCAACATGACCTCCCCACATGAATTCTCTAGATTATCTTATCGTTTTTGAGAAGGAAGAAGGTTTTTTTATAATTTTTTAGGTCTCAAATGAACAATCAAGATTCGATAGTGAAAGATTGTGATCAATGGTTGAGAACCATTGAGAGGAAAGAGATTGGTTAGTTAACTCTTTTGATTGATCCCATTAAGGATTTTAATTGGATAACCAATGGGATTAGATTGGAATGATTGGTGGGATTGAGAAAGTCAAATTGAGTATTTAGTGGGATTGAGAAAATTAGGTTGAGTTAGGAAATAGATGAGTTAGTCAACCAATTAGAGTGGGAAATCAGTGGTCATTATTTACTCAATCACAAAGGGGTGAGGATAATTAATTAATTGAATAATTAATTAACATTGGAGATGAATGTGCAAGTTTGATTTTAACTTTAACAAATAAATATATATTTGTTTGTTGACCATGTTGAATTATTTTAAATAATTGATTTAATTATTCAAGTTTAGAGAAGAGAAAATGGTTTAATTAAATTATTAATGATAACAATTTAATTAATGAATGGGGTATATTAGCGACATAATTAAATAATTTGTATTTATTTAATAAATCAAGAGGAATAAAATTAGATTAATAATAAAATAGTTAATTAATTAAATAATTAAAGATTATTCAATTACTCGAGGAAAATAAGGTTAATGATGTAAATGCTATGAAATGCAATTATAATAATGATAATGATGTCGATGATGGAAAAATGCAATTCAAGATGTGTGATATGCATTAGGTTAGTTTTACAGGTCAAAATTTTGCCCCTCTTTGAGAAAAAGTACCGGTTACATCATTTCAAAGAATTTAATGTTCAAATTAAGATTTAAAAAATTTAATATGCCCCACTATGCCTGACAATTAGCGGAAAGATAATATGACGTTGGGTTGCCCCCTCGAGAGGTTGGCAGAAAAATTACTTTTCAAGTCAGGCTCACGACAAGGTTTCATTGTAGTTTAGATGAATAGAGGATGAAAAATTAGGCTATAGGCCTACATTTATGATTTTTGATGTTCCAAGGTGCTCAAAATTTAAACCTAGGAGGGTTTCCAAGGTAAAAACTATGATTTAGGGAGTTAAAATAAGAAATTAGGGTTTTATTTTTCCTCATTTGTACTCTTAGCCTTAGTGAATTCTTGCCTCTGGAAATCTTATTGCTACAATTGTAAATTTGTTATAGTGAGGATTCTTGGTGCCCCACACCGAGTAGATGTAGTTCGTTCATTTGGGAGGCTATTTGGCGTAGACATCACGGTATGCACCCCTTCCTTTCTTGTTTTTTTCTTTTATTGTTTGCATAATTAATGATCAAAACTTAATTGGACGATAGCGATAATCTCATGTTTTTACCGCTATTGTCTCAATATGGCTACTAACGTAGTATGTAGTTTTACTTCTTTTGTAGAAATTTTGTGCTATAGTTTAATTTGATCACTATTATAAAATCCATTCAATATTGGTTTTCTCTTTTGTAAAATTTCCACACTATTGTAAACTTATTTGGAAAGTAACCACCAACGAAAAAAGCAACCTCTAACATATAAACTAGTCACTAATGTAAAAACTAGTCACTATAAAAAAGTAGCCGCTATCATATTAAACAGTGTCGTTGGTGTAAACATGTTGTTGTAGTTCAAAAGGGACTCGTTATTGTAAAACTTGAATTATTTAGCTATTTTTTTGCAATTTCAAGGTCATGATTTATTTTTCTATCAAATTCTTGATGTTGTGGGTTGACGGTTTACAGGTGGTTCTCAAATTGTTGTATTCTAGGGAGTGTTTGCCACGACAGTTGTTTGATTTGATTGCTAGGTTTCAGGAGGTTGAGAGAGACTTCCTTGATGTTGTGGGTCTATGACATATTTTCTATATGCTCAAGATCATATGTCACAAGGTGATGATGACTGCACTTGTTGATAGGTGGCACTCTAAGACTTTGTCCTTCCATCTTCCTACTAGTGAGCTGACTATTACCCTCCAAGACGTGTGGAGAATTTTGTGAATTTTTATCGATGATGAATAGGCTACATATGATGTTAGGTAGGGTACCCTTTCCATGTAGTGAGTATTTGGTGTCCGACATATACAAGTAGTGGATTCCAAGATTGGCTTGTCCCCATTCATTAATGGTGTTGATCCTTTGTCGATGGTACTAGTTGGTTTGATTATTGGACCTCTAATGCTCGATCATAGAGGAAGGTTATTTCCTATTGGCTAGGGCATATGCATAGAGAAGATGATGGATCATGGGACAAGATATGTGTGGGGCCCATGTGTTTTGGTGCATTTGTATCGAGATATGCATGAGGTTTTTTTAGCACAATGGCAGTGCCATCTCAATAGGGATGACTCTTTTCCATGTTTGGGCCTAGGAGAGGATCTCAGCGATGATGCCAGATGGTATTCTTGATCGGGATCCTAATGATCCATTTTCTTATATGTATTCATATTTTTTTCATTACATTTGGCCCAACAGGCTACACTACTAGAGAGGTATTTTTGATGATATGATCGAGTTTATTTGGAGGCCTTGGCTAGCTTGTGAGGCTTGGTCAGATGATATGAAGCAGTTACCTTTTTTTGGCAGACATGATGGCTCATAGGCTGTGTGGACACCATTCTAGAGAGGTATCTTCCTGATCAAGTTCTTTGATAGTTCAAAGAGAGACGGACCCAGTTTGTCAATGACTACCATGCATAGTTTGGGCGAATAACCCAAGAGGTCAAGGTTTGGGGGCCGATAGCCTCCTCTACTATGGTTGTTGCAAAGTTTAGAGCACTTGCCCCATTTGGATGGGGGTGGGTAGTAGGTCCAATAGATCTTGGTACTACATGAGATTTTCATCAGTGGTGTGACTAG
>VDFB02000017.1:504972974-505252682 GCA_007258455.2 Sequoia sempervirens
TGGGCCGCAAAAACTTAATAAACTAGAATTGGCTTAAGGAGAAAAGGGGCAGTGCTGCAAAAGTGCCAAAAGAACTCTTTCGCAAAGATTTCTATGAGGACTACCATGACCTGGTAACCATGTTCAGCAAGGTGATGAGCCTCCCTACTACTACATTTTTCCAAGAATGGATGGTGTATTTCATTGAACATATCCTCCGTGGGGATAGAGATATCACCACAAAAGCCTCATTCTATAGGGGAGGCATCATAAGCGACTACTTCCATGAGTAGTTTATGAATGTGAAGAAAAGCTCTAAGTTGTACATGACCTCTGATCTGGTCTACTCATTTTCTAAGAAGAGGCAATACAATGAACTATTTGTGGCACTCAATGAGGAGCTGGGTCGAAGATTGAAGGTATATGACAGATATCCCTAGCTATAGTTTAGGAACTTTAAGAAGGAGTACTGCAGGGTGAATGATGCCTTCATCGACCACATCATCAAGTTTTTTAGAGGGGATTTTGAGAGAAGGGTCTCTCACAATGCTCAAGCGTTCTTGAAGCAATACGCCTTGTGATTTTTACATTACCCCAAATTCAGATATATTCATGCCCAGGGTTTCATAGAAAGGTTGAATAAGCTGCCCCGGTACCCCAATGACCAGATTATACTATTAGAACTCTCCTAACAACTGCAACATGTGCATTCAATCCTCAATATTAGACATTTGGCAAGGATCTCCTATCCCTTAGCCTTTGGTCAAGGAATGCACAAATTACAAACTTCCCAGTGTGCTGGAAATTCTGAGAAGCAATTGGAGGAGTACCATTTCCGCCTACACACTGCTCACCCACGGGTGGACCCACATGGGAATGTAAGAAAGGCACTAGGACCAAGGTATACCCACCTACATCATGTTGAAGATTTTTGGGAAGATTGTCAAGATGACAAGGAGGTGCATGCAAGACATTACATGTGGATGACCACATACTTCATGAGAAGGGTGCAACTATTTCCCATACCAGATCAAGTTGAAGAAGATGAGAGAACCATCATGGATCCCAGATATAATGTAGTCACTAACTTGTCACTGTCTGCAATTGATTGGGATAAGTAGGAGGTTGATGACCTTGATATTGTAACTAAACCAATCATGGCTCATACTGAAGAATGGGTTAAGGGACAAGTAGCCCAATTAAAGCAACAAGGGGTTGTCCTGACATATAAAGGGATCAAGAGTGAGCCTAGTGCCATGGAGGATGTTGTTGCTACAACTTCAATAGGTGGGACATCCAAATCTCCTTCGCTCACAAGATCAAAGAAGAGTAAATGGATTGAAGTTGAATAGTCTCCAGACCCCAAAGTTTATTCAAGGAAAGATTCAGGTGGCTCACCCTGTAAGAGACCCAAATGGATGGGAACCACCATAGAGTAGCTAGAAATTCAAGAGGGTGAGGAGCGGAAAATAGATCAACCAAAACATCCTCCAACTCTCCCTATCTCCACCACCCTTTCACCTATTTCCTAGGCCATGGTCACCACATCCCCACCTGTGGTTGACATCTTAGTACATCTTTCCTCCTCTCCCTCGTCTGGGCCCATAATAATGGTTGACTCTTCCTCCATTGTAACTACTCTGCTTTCCTCCGCTACCATGTCACCTACTACATCACTCCCATTGGAAGCAGTGACAACACCAATGCCGACACTAGCATTACTAGAGGCTTTCTTGTAGAACATGCAGAATGTCCCCTCTGAAATTTCTCAGATCTTTCTGGATCCCACCATTCAAGTTTTCTTAGAGCGGGTCCTCACCAGTGCTACGTCCTCGCAACCTCCAATGGGACCGCCAACAATTCAAGCCACAATGTTAATTTATGAAGAATGGGAGAGGTGGAAGAAAGAAGCCTCAAAGGGAATGGAGGAGGAAGCTGATGAGTACCACGAACAACCGAAGTATGAACACTGGCCGATTGACAAGGTGGTTTGTGAAGAAGAAGAAACAGGGTCTTCTGAAAGTGGAGATGAAGAGGGGAGTATTGGTGGTAGAAGCATCATACAAACCTTTGATGATGATCTCGAGGAGGATATAGCTAGAAAATTGAAGCATGATGAAGAAGAGGAAGGAAACTCACCTCCTAGAGGAGAAAGGCAAGAAGGTGGCAGGATAGAAGAAAATGTAGAACTCCCTACAAGGGAACAACAAGAGGATGTGCCACCTCCTTATGAAGAAGGAAATGTAGAAGAAGACAAGCTCGAGGAGGATGAGCATAAGGATGAACAAGTTGAAGAAAGGAAAGAGAAAGGAATTGAGATAGAAGAAATCCCACAGGAGTGATTGCCTACCAAGCCTCCCATCAAATGCCTCATGTTCATCCAAGACTCTAAAGAGGAAGGAGACAACACTAAAATGAAAGAAAGGGCTCCCATAGGTGAACAAACTGAGATCCAAACAAGGGAAGGTGAGGGTGATCAAGAATCACCCAAGGGAAAATCCACTATACCTGAATGGTTGGAGAAGCAACTTGAAAAGAAGACTCCTACCCCAAAGGATCCTAGAGCAAGACTAGAGGCTATCCTGGCCTAAGCGCAGATCACAACCAAAAAGGAGAAGAAGCCCAAAGTTAGATCCAAAGTAACAATGGATGTTTCTGGGTCCCGTATTGTGCAAATAGCAACACCGGTGGTAGGCCAAGAGGGAGTAAGCTATAATATCTCCACCATTAACTTGGGAACTGCTACTAGGGAGCAAAAGGTGGAGGACCTCAAGGAGTCTGTGGCTACAGTGGTGCATTTAATACAATAAGATAAAGTCTCAAAAGATGAGCTTAAAGCATAGGTAGTCAACTTGATAGCTTACATGCAGCAATGGTCTTCAACTAAAGACATGCCTACCACATCCGCGTATCCACCCCAATTGTTGTCCAAGGAACAAATTGACAAGCTAGTAAAAAGAAAGAAGTTGGACAAAACTACAGAGAGCTTGTTCTAATAGGTCCTATACATCGGGAACATGTGTACTAGTCAAGTTTTTCGAACAGCTGACAAGTTCTTGGATTTACAACAATCTTTGGAAGGCACAAAGAAGCTCTGCATCAACTTCCCTACAATGTATAGGTCCACCTATCCAAAGATCGAGGCTATCCTTCAGCTACCAAAAGCCACATCGGAAAATGAGCTCTCATTGAAAAGGGGTGATCATTGGCTAGTGGATGTGTGGAAGCAGGAATTGATAAGGTGGATCCAAATATTGAATGGGTCAAAGAAGTTAGGGCAGATTTTGCCTAATATTTGAGGCTAATGGTGGGATATGACATGCCAGCAGTGCAAATTGATCTGGAGAAAATAAAGCCCAATTCCAAAAAAGGATGGAAGATGGGATGTCAGATGAGATAACAATGGATTTCATGAGTTTTTTCGCCCGCACCTTCACCTCGTCAGAGTTGTTCAAAGATCACGCTGCCAAGTATAATGAAGACTGGAAGAGACTTGAGGACAATTCTAAGGAGTGCAGTTATCAGGTACTACGGTCTAAGATCATAGAGGTTGACCAACTCCAAACAGTAATTCCGAAATTCATGGAATATGTAGCTTTGAAGAAGTAGGAAGGCAACACTATCATCAGTGAAGAACTTCTAAAGGAATAGCTACAGCAAAAGGAGAAATTAGAAAAAGAAAAAATGCTACAGTGTTGTCACTAGAGGATAAAATAGGGATGAAGACAAAATTGTATTTTAAATTGTAATGTATTGGGGGGGTAGGTAGAACCCTAGTTTGTAGTGAATCTTGGCCACACAATGAGATTAAATCTTGGCTATTCATTCTACTTTTTGGGCACTATAAATAGTGGGTCTCCTCTCATTTTCAAAGAGAGTTGAGTTGTTGTAAAGACACACTGCAGAAATTTTTAATGAAAATACATTGGCTTGGTGCATTTTCTAAGTTCCTCGCATGTTTCATGATTGAATCTCCATTGTTAGATGTTTTATTTAGATTTGCATTGTTTTTCTAGTTAAATTCAAATTTCTCAGATATATTTTAGTAATGTTGTTCCATGATTATAGAAATTTTTGTTGTGTTGATGCCTTCCTAGTCCATGCTTTTTGCTATTTTCTGCTAGGAAATGGTTGTGTAAAGTTATTATGGGCTTGAAATCAAAGTTGCTCCACACTTTTACATTTTTTATGCATGTGTATGCTGAATGAATGGTGAAATATCTATAGATCTTACAAGATAACTCAAATTTCATGAGACTATGAATTTTTTGGTTAAGTGAAATTTCGTTTGAAGGAAGTTGTCCATGGCAGGAACTCCATGATTACTGTTCAGAAGTAGTTGCAAATCCAGGAACCTCCCCTCTTCCCTGCGCTTTTTTCCTTTTTTTAGAAACAACATGTGCTAAGTGTTAGTGTAATTAATATTTAATTACGCTTGCATAAGTTTACTTAGACATTATTTATTTCCTAGGTTATAGGATCTTGTCTTTATCTTATCGAGCTAACTTGTTGCTCAAGATAAGATTAGGTTTAGGCATCTTTTCTTTTATAAAGCAAATTATCTCTTGTAATTAATTGGACTTTTCGAATATATCAATTTGCATATTTTTATGCAATCTCTATTTTTTCTATTTTTCTCCTCTGTGGAAGGTATTTTCTGGTTTGCAATCAGATCATGGGTTTCTAACATGGTATCAAAGCCTTGATTTGTAGCCCCTTCTCAGATTTCTGGAGAGATTCATTGCAGAGTTCATTCGAGGTCCCTCAAGGGTTTCTCCTTGAGTATATTTATGCAGTATTTTGGATCAAATCAAGTTCTCTCCATTGGATTCAGAGTACTGGAAAAGATTGAGGTTTGATGAAAATTATTTTTTTATTGGACCCGTTTTTAGTTTTGCTTCATAAATTCAGCTTCCACTCAGTTTTAGGAAAAACAATTTCTGGGTTTTGTAGCCAGGGTCAAAATCTGATCTGGTTGTCTTTCATTTTTTTGATTTATTTCATAGATCTGAAGAAAATAGCTACACAAAAACTGTCACGCGTCATTTTTTTCTCCTGGCTAAAGGTTTAAAAATTTTATTTATTCATATTCTACTTGCTGGATCAAAAAACCATTTCTGGGTTTTATTTTTAGCTTTAAAAAATTTCTGGGTTTTTGTTTTTGTCTACTCATCATAAACAGATTTTTCATAAATCAAATTTGAAGATTTTTCATCATGGAGGCAGATGTGAACATTAGTTTGTGCATGCACTCTTTTTTGTTTTCATGCACTAGGTTTGCATTTTCTCTCATGTTTCTGTAATTTTGGATTCTCTCCTTTTACAATCATTGGGTTACTGTAATAAATGAACTGATATAAAGTTCCATTAAGGGGGGCTCTTGCATTCATCTTGATTTGTTGGCAACTCGTATGGGTTATTTGGTCTCCTTGTTCTTTTGGCCACATTATTGCTATAACTTGACACATGTCAAATTCATTGGTTCACACTTCAGTTGGGAGATTACGTTTCTTGATCCTCATTGGTTTAGATTCTTCTCAGTTTGAGGGCCATGTTTTTGTAGTTATTGTTCCAGAGTCTATTTTTGGTACTCCTTCCCATGGAAGAGTTTCAGTCACAGTTTGACATTGGCATCGAGATACATGGTTTCCAGATTATGTCATCATCTCATCTCCTGTTGCTTCTCAGATTCTAGAGTTGATCCAATATGTGAGTTTCTAGTGTTCCTTGGCATCAGGTCTGCTGTCACATTATTTTGATTCCGATTTTGGTTTCAGTTGTAGACATAGATTTCTTTCCTTGCTTGCCATATTTGGGGTTCTAGTGTTGCTTCATCAGAGTTCTTCCAATGTTTCTTCACAGTAGTTCATCTCACTGAGGGTGGTTTCTCTCTCTTTACATTTGTACATGAGTACCTCATCAGGCCTTGTTGTCGGGACTCATATTTGCATAATAATCTACTTCTCCCTAAGTTGCACTTATGGGGGGGTGTTAGTGTAATTAATATTTAATTACGCTTGCATAAGTTTACTTAGGCATTATTTATTTCCTAGGTTATAGGATCTTATCTTTATCTTATCGAGCTAACTTGTTGCTCAAGATAAGATTAGGTTTAGGCATCTTTGCTTTTATAAAGCAAATTATCTCTTGTAATTAATTGGACTTTTCAAATATATCAATTTGCATGTTTTTATGCAATCTCTATTTTTTCTATTTTTCTCCTCTGTGGAAGGTATTTTCTGGTTTGCAATCAGATCATGGATTTCTAACACTAAGGTTCATTACACATTGTAAGGCCAAAACTTAAAGAAAACATTGAAGTTTTAGATTGTTGTCTGAACCTACAGCAAAGTGCACCTTAACTCCCATCTTAGAAACTTTAGATCTTAAGATCCATTCCACATCTAGCTACATAATTCTACAGTATGATTACCAGCAAGATCACATCAAACATCAATTGAGGAGTTCCATGCAAGTCATGACTTGACACCCAAGAGACCTTAGGGATATTTTCAGCAACTTGTTGTTGGAGATTTCCTTTCAAGAGAGGTAGTGCACTTGTTTATTGCCTATGTTGAGAAAGTGTGCAAAACACCCATCAATACAAGGTCCAATGGATTGGCTGATCGGTTTGGAAGATGTTTTCATCTAGAAATTCTAATACTGGAGGTTGATGATCTTCCATTGGTGCATCTGCTAGCTAATCTGTTATTACTTGTCCCTTTATGACTTTTCTATCAATGTATTCTATATCAAATTTGTTAAGTATCATTACCTAGACTTAGCAATTCATTGTGTTAGAGTTTCCTTTTCTAATAAATACTTTAATAGAACCACTTTTGATATCAACTTTTGTTGCCTATTTAATATGTAGTTCCTTAGCTTTTGTACTATGAGGACAACAAATAGACATGTTTTTTCTATGGGTGAATAGTTTAATTCATATCCCATTAGGGTACGAATGATATAGTATACTGCTATTTCCTTGTTTTGATCATCCACTTGCACTAACAAAGCTCCTAAAGCTATCATTGTTGTAGATAATAAAAGATCATTGCCTTATCCTAAATTGGGGGCATCAACACTAAGGGAGTGAGAAAATAATCCTTGAATTGTTGGAAAGCCTGATCATACCTGCCGTCCCATTTGAATGTTATGTCCTTATGTAGAAAATGGGTGATTGGTTGGCACTTTTCTGCTAACTGTGCAATGAACCTTCTGATGGATTGAAGCTTACCTTGTAGACTTTGTAGCCATTCAATGTTTTTGGAGGAGCTTCATAGTTGTTTCAATATTTTTGGAGAAATTTCTAGGATAGCTTAACCTTGGAAAGATCCACATCGATGCCTCTTCTTGATATAATATAACCCAACAACTTCCCATATGTCATTCCAAATAAAGGTAAAAGGTTAGATACCCACTTAGGATAGTCTATGGGTCTAATGACTCCCACGTTTAGAAGTTTTTGAAGCTCTACTTTGACCAAGAGTGCTATCTATGGGTGCATCTTGCATAGATTTTGTTTGAAAGGTTTAGCTCCAAGGAACACTATTAGGTTGTGTACTACCAAAGCTGGATCCAACCCTGGCATGTCTATATATGTCCATGTAAAGTTGATTTTGTGTTCATTGATAAATTTTGAGAATTTTACCTTTTCTTTGGGATCGAGGGAAGCTGTATCATATGTTATTTTTGGTGTCTTTGTTGTGCCCATGTTGATAGGTTCAGAACCTTCAACCAAGAGTGTTATTTTTTCTTGATATTTTATAATGGAGAGATTGAATCCTCCATCTTCAGGTGCCTCAGAGAGGTTTTCACCATTAGATTGTCCTTTTTTTCTCTTCTCTTGATCTAATAGAGCCACATTGTGGTTTTCCCTAGGGAATCACTTTTTAATTTTTAAAATTTCTAGTTTATTTTTATGAGTGGAGGATGCAAACTCCCCTCCAAAGTATGCCACTTTTTCAAGCTCCATTACAAAACCAACCTTATGATATCCTCATGGTATATCATTTTGAAGTCCCATGAACTCCGCAATAGCTTCATCATTCTGGAATGAATCCAAAATAGGTGTATGATGTTGTTCATACCACTCTATTAATTGTTGGTAAAGCAAGGGTATTTTGTCATTGGTATTAGCAAAGCTTATGAAGGTTGTAGTTAGGGTAGGGATATCATATTTATAAAGGCTCAATAGGGTTTCTAGGTTATAATAACTAGAGGCAAAATAATCACATTCATATTCATTATAGTTCATTTTAATGTGGTAATCTTCAAATGTAGGTTCAGTAGTGATGGTATTTATGTTGAGGTTTCCAAATATGTTTTGGATATACAAGGATTCATCTAGACAGCTGCAATCATCTAATGTCTCAATAGCGGTAGAAGGAGATCCTTCCTCATAAGAGGTGCTTTTAGTGCTTGGGGTTGTTAGCTCTCAAAAATGGAAGTAAAATACCTCAAGAGGCTGCCAATCTCTTGATACATTTCAGGGCAACAGACAAGGCCAAATGGTTTAGACCTTCTTCTCTTCAGGTGCTGCTAGACCTAAACGGGTGTACCTATATGAATAAAGTAGACTTAAAGTTATATGTCTTGATTGATTTGATGGATCTATTACAATGGTACAAATTGTAATAGATGAAAGCTTGCTAATTATTCCTACTCCTAGTATTAAAATTGAGATATGGATGTTTTAATAAGATTTTATGAAATTCTAAAATGTGAAAGGTGTGACCAGTGCCTATTTCTAATGGGCTAATGGAGTCAAGATTTTTATAATAAGTGACTTGCTTAATGGATATAATTCAAATTGCTTGGCACTTGTGACTGTTTACAGCTTGTGTAAATGTGCAAGAGTATAATTATCAAATTCTTCTTAATTATCCAAATGTCCTTTTCCAAATTACTGTGATTAATGAAAATGATTTAATCGTGTCTTGCAGGAACCAGTTAATTGAACCTCACAAGAGCAGCAAGTGTGCTTTGATAAATTGAAAAATATCCTTGATATTTCAATTTAAATAATCAAGAAATGACAACCTTGGAGACAGCCAGATAATGTTTTCAATAAATTTGAAAAACAATTGACACCATAATTGGATCACTAGATAAATATGTTCTTCTCCATTATATAATTTTAAAAGATTTTACAATTTGCAGCATGATATTTATTTTGGCAATAGTTCACCCTATCCAACTACCTAACCTACTTATTCTCCTCTCTCCTCTTTTTGATACAATCTCACTTTGCACATATACATTTCTATTTTAGGGTTATGACCCTTCATATCCGTTCATTGCAACACTTTAGTATTCTTCTTCTTTTGACAAAAATATTTAATTAATTTCCTTTGACAAATTAAATAATTTAATCTTCATATTTGTGTTCTTTTGTGAATAATAATCATTATAATGCTTTTAATAATTTTCATTAATCTTTCGTTAGAAAATCTCTCGCTTATATCTAGCTTGGTTAGAATATTTCACCAAGTTTAGTACATTACTCCTTCGGTTAAAATAATTACCCATTACCTGCTCTTGTAACTTCTCTAGTAAAATATTATTCATTTATGTCTCTTAGTTGAAAGATTTCACCAATAAATTATTTCTTTGAGAATAATAACTACCCATCCTTTTATTCTCATTGGTGAAAAACTCCACCTATACGTACAAGTATTTTATAAATTTTACCCTTTGTGCATTGGTGGGTAAAATGATTATTTCACCTTATAACTCCCTTTAGCTTTGTGAAAGTACTTTACTAAGGAAAATATTTTATGTCTTCATCTTTATTCAATAAGTCTGTAATCTCATATTTAAATCTCTTTTTTATTTTAACCCATATCGTACCATAGAATTTTAAATTATTTTTATCCACCTTCAAACTTTCAGTGTAACATGTAACATCGAAGAGACCTTATTTTTCTTCCACCAACTTTGATTCTCTTGCCGAACTATTCCACCGGCATGACTTGAAGCATCGATAAGATTTTAATTTTTCCCACTGATAGTATATTGTCTCCCCAATGGATTCTCCATTGACATGACATGTATGTTCAGTAAAATTTCACTCCAATCCACTTGCTCTCGCCAATGTTTTTCTTTTCATTCGCTGCATTTTTAGGGTTTCAACACTGAGTCCCTTCCCAATGGTGTGCAAGAAATGCTTTCATGAAGAGAATTCATATTGTATTCAGTGCAAGCCTTCCACAAACAAGATATCTTGAGAGCAAGGCCGAGGGCTTGTTTATTTCTTCACTTGATTTGGGGCACATTCATTAAACATTCATTAAATCTACATGGTATCCTCATCTATCATTTTAGTTCATGAATACATATCTACAAATAACTTCATAATGATTGTGATGTCATCACAGTAGTGAAGCGGCCCATTGGATTTTATTTCATCAAAGCAAAATAACCTCACACCCTCCTACATAACTTCTAAAAGATTTGCACTCTTTATATCAAAGAATTTATATGTGGTTTGGGTGCCAATCTTGTCATTAAATTCATGTCATGAAACTTGATGTGGTGGCCTGAAATGATTTTAGAAATTAATCCTCACTTCCTTCTTCGTGGACCTATAATAAACTGAAAAATCACTAATAGATTTGCTAGTTATGCTACACTTCATTCAGTCAAGCAACCTATCCTTCAATGACCTCCTTGCATGTTTTGTAACTTACAGTGGTTAAAGCTCCCAAGTTGGGTCTATTTCCAGTATCGACCAAAATTGTGTCATCATGAATCCCATTTATTATCTTTTTTCCCCTGTTATCAATTTGATACGTGAAGTGAGGACAATATCCTGAGTAGGAGGCCCTATTAACTTCCATCGATGACAATTCTTTCAAGACCTGTGACATCCATTTTCACACTTGAGATGCTTACTCATCATCTAATCGCAGCATGGGTCTCTCATATTTTCATTTGCAATTTCTCTCATACCAGTTAGTCTTCCCAATTTAGTGATATCCCTTCGATGTCAATTAAGTCCTTATCTCCTTTCAATTTTTTCTTGTCTACTCAATGAGGATTCATTTTATTCTGAAATGTTATGAATAGTAGAGAAATGATTCTCTTTGATCTGACAACATTGATAATATCCCTAGCATTTGCAACTCCCATTTGGTTAAATCTCTATTATTGGTGCTTTAAAGTATTTAGGATAAGTTGGAACATCTCTTGTAAAAGACCTTTCCTTGCCCAACTGCTTAGCTTCGGTGCTCCACGGAAACTTTTATTTCTGGCCAAAACTTGCTCTCAAGAATGCATTTGAGGGGAAATCTCTCCACTATTGACTCCTTATCAAACCCCACACTTATCAATTTCTTTATGGGATTCTTATTTCATGAAAAAAAAAGTTCTTACAGGTAGGTAACCACCCACCTCCATTTCATAATTCCACTATTTGTATGATGACCATGCCCTATTTATTCTTGTGTAGATTCAAATGTTTTAAAATGAGTTTAAAATTCACTTCCTTTTCCTCTAATGGTTAAAATAAGCAACACAAATTACATCTATACCACTATCCATATTTTGAGCTTCTCCTTGGCATATTTGAGTAGATTTTGAGTACCAAAATAAAAAATTTGAATATGGGAACGTAAAATTTGCATTAAATTTTAGGCTCCAATAGGGGTAATCATGTCTAATGAATCATAACCTAGTCCAATATTTTTCTTGCACTTTTCTATGATAACTAGTTCTCTTATACCTTGTTCATGTAGACCAAGGCCACCTTTTCCAGTGAACCCCATGCTTTTTTCTATCTGATACCCTTTACTGTTTTGATCACTAGGAAGGAGAGGTAGTTGTTTTTCCCATCCTTTTTTGTAAATCCATGAAGGTAGGTCTTCTTCAAACACTTCTTCATTTTGCATGTCTCCCCACTTGGTGAAAATGGTGGGTTTGACTTCCATTGTAATAGCTTGAACATGCTTGATTTCTTTCGGTCCTCTATAAGTCTTTAGTGTCGAGGGAAGAATTCCAATGCAAAAGGATTGGTTGAAATGGTATTCTTCACAGCTTTTTTCAAGCACTTGGATCTTGATATTGGACTTTGGGGGCTTAGTTGATGAAGGTGCAATGGAGGATGAAGGTAGTGATGATGGGTCAACATATGAAAAAAAGTGGAAAGATATATCATTGCTAGGTATTTCAAGAATCTTTTTGTACTTCTCCTCCAATTTTGTGTAGTAATGAAAAGGTTCAGGGTTGGCATATATGATAACTTCCTTATAATTATGAGGAAATTCAAGCAATGTTGGAATGTTGAAGGGACTATTTTTAATGCATGGATCCATGGACATCCTAAGAGAAGATTGTATGGTAGCTCAAGATCCAATACTTGACATGTTGTCTCTGCTATTGCTGGTCCAATTTGAATGGGAAGTATGATTGTTCCTTTTGAGTTTCTCTCCATATCATCATAAGACGTTATGGTGATACTTTTGTTTTTATCTATTACATCATTAGAATATCCCAGTTCTTTTACAAATTTTAGGCTACAAATGTTCAAGCTTGCACTATTATCTATCAATACTCTCTTGACTTTGTGCTTATGGACACAAACTTCTAGATAAAAAGATTGACTGTGGAAATGTTTTTGTGGAAGGTATTTCTTAGAAAATACCAAGTGATGGGTGGAGGTGATGTTACAAACCATGGCTTGAAACTAATCAATGTTAAGGTCATTAGGGACTAATGTTTTGAAAAGAGCTTTCTCCATGATTTCTTTATGTGCCTGTGACAACTTCAAAATCTCAAGGATGGAGATTAAGGTAGGAGTTTTCTTTAATTGTTCCACAATGTTGTAGTAATTTGATTGCTTACTTATGGTTTTTCTTAGGGTGGGGCTCCTTGGATTATGAATCTCACTCTTCGGGTAGTTACATTACATTCAATATCTCTACCTAGTATGGTTACAACATTGATGGTATGGTCATCTTGAGAGATTTTTCCTATGATTTCATCATAGGCGAAGTTGGCTTTACAATAATCTTTCCATTTACCTTTGTCACTTCCCCTAGAATTGTTAGGTATTGGGTCCTTGTAGAATTTTAAGTCTTTATTTCTAGGGAAATTGTTGGTGGTATGACCCTTGATCTTGTGAAATTTTCATTTGTCATTCTCATTATACCAAGGGGGTTTGAATTTTGGCTCCTCATAGTTTTTTTTGTCATTAACCTTGATAAGGTTTTTTTGGACCATTTTTCACATAATTACTTCATGGGGTTCTCCCAATGGAGTAAATTTTCTTCTAGGTTTATCATATTACCTTGGAGGCCTCTTTTCATTTTCCTGTCCTTGATTTTGTTGTTGGTCATTTGGTTGGTTGTTCTAAGGATAATTGAATTGGTTTTTTTGTGGATAATTGACTTGGTCATTTGGTGTGTTGTTGTGGGTATATCTTTGTTGTTTTGTTTGAACATTATTTTGTAATCCATTGGAAGGTTGTATGTTTCATACAACCTTAGCATTGACCACTTCGTCATTGGTTACATTTTTTTTCTTTTCACATATCTTTGGTTTTTTGTTTGAAGTAAAAGCTTGGTCTTTGGGGTTGTATATTTTAATTACGTCCCTTGTGATGAGAGCTCTTTTAGTGAGAAAACCTTTTTCAATTGTCTCTTCAATGTTACTAGGGCACAACACTGTGAGTTGGTAGTTAATGTTTGCATGTACGTTAGAGAAAAAGATGTCTACGAGATGTTTCTCTAGAATGGGCCATTTATATTTGATGTCTTTGTGTCTCCATCTCTATACATATGAAGCAAATGATTCACCTTGACTTTGTTTTATTTTGTAGAGATAGGAGATGGTTATATCATGCTCTATGTTGTATGAAAAATGATTTACATTTTTTTCTGAAAACTCATAAAATGTCTTAATATTAGGTGGTAAACGAGAGAACCACTTGATAGCACGCCCCCTAAGACTTCATGGGAAAATCCTCATTAAGTAGGTATCATTGTTTTGTAAATCCATGCAATCGATTGAGAATTATCGCACATGCTCTATTGGATCCCCTCTTCCCCCACATTTGTCAAATTTTGGTATTTCAAAGCTCTTGGTGAAAGGTATCATAGATAAGTTTTGATCAAAAGGATATGGACAAATATCTTGTAGAGGATAGCTCTTCTTTGGCTTTCCAATTTAGATGTTTGATATTCTTTGGTTGAGGGTTTGTAGTTGCATGCTTATGTCATTAGTTGGTGTGCTTGCTTGAGGATTTTGTGCATCATAGCCTTATTGTCCTATGACATTTGTTTGATCATAAATGAGATATTGTGTAGGTATGGGACCTTGATGAACATGTTGTGTGTAAGGAAGATTGAGTCCTTGTTGTGTGTTGTAGGTATGTTGAGTTTGTGCTATACCCTAATATCTATTTTGAGGTACCCCTTTCTATTGATTGTGTGGAACTCCTTGATATTGATTTTAAGGGACATTGTGGTATTCGTTTGAGGTACACCTTGTTGTTATGGAATAGGAGCTTGAGTTTGAGGTTGTGGAATACCATGATGTTGTGTTTGGGGTATACTTTGGTATTGTAGATTATGAGGAATACCTTGATGATGTGTTTGGGGTACACCTTGGTGTTTTTGTTGAGGAATACCCCGGTGATGCATTTGGTATATACCTTGTTGTTGTTGAGGAATACCCTAGTGATGCATTTATACCTTGTTGTTGTTGTTGAGGAATACCCCAATGGTTTTTTTGGGGTATACCTTGTTATTGTGTATTATGAGTACCTTGGTAGTGTGTTTGGGGTACACCTTATTGTTGTTGTTGAGGAATTTGAGGAGTACCTTGGTAGTTTATTTGGGGTACACCCTGATGTTGTTGATTTTGAGGGGTACCTTGGTATTTCATTTTGAGTACACCTTGTTGTTGTGGAAATTGAGGAGTTCCTTGCATTTTTGGTACACCTTGTTGTTGTGGAACTTGAGGAGTACCTTGGTATTATGTTTGGGATACACCTTATTATTGTGGAACTTGAGGAGTACCTTGGTAGTGTGTTTGGGGTACACCTTTTTGTTGTGGAACTTGAGGAGTACCTTGGTAGTGTGTTTGGGTTACACCTTATTGTTGTGGAACTTGAGGAGAACCTTGGTAGTGCGTTTGGAGTACATGTTATTGTGGAACTTGAGGAGTACCTTGGCAGTGCATTTGGGGTACACCTTGTTGTTGTAGAACTTGAAGAGTACCTTGATAGTGTGTTTGAGGTACACCTTGTTGTTGTGGAACTTGATGAGTACCTTGATAGTGTGTTTGAGGTACACCTTGTTGTGGAACTTGAGGACTACCTTGGTAGTGTGTTTGGGGTACACCTTTTTGTTGTGGAACTAGAGGAGTACATTGGTAGTGTATTTGGGGTACACCTTATTGCCATGGAACTTGAGGAGTACCTTGGTAGCATGTTTTGGGTACACCTTGTTGTTGTGGAACTTGAGGAGTACCTTGGTAGTGTGTTTGGGGTACACCTTGTTGTTGTGTAACTTGAGAAGTACCTTGGTATTATGTTTGGGGTACACCTTTTTGTTGTGGAACTTGAGGAGTACCTTGGTAGTGCACTTGTGGTACACCTTTTTGTTGTGTATTTTGTTGTGATTACCCTTGTTAATATTGTGTATTATTTGAAGGGCCATAATATGATGTTTCTTGCAGCATGTATTGTCCTTGTGATGGGATTTTACCTTGTTGGTCCATTGGAAGGCTTCCCATGTACTGCATAGTGTTGTGTGGTGGCATGTCTTGAGTTGGGTTTCCTTGATATTGTTGAGCTACCATTGCTTGCTCAATTTGGGATGGTTTCCTAAACAATAGGTTATCCATAGCTTGCAGTATAGATTGATCATTGTTTTGTGAGAACAAGGGTGGTATATTGGGATCAACTATTGGTTTTGGTATCTATCTAACCACTATTTGATCTCCTAATGGAATGAGATTAGGATCCTTAAGAATGTCCATGTTAAATTCTATGGGTAGTTTGGCACCACTTTGTGCTAGTGTAAGGAAATACAAGTTAGTGTTCTTCCCAAGTAATTTATCCATAAGTTTATGCATCTTAGGATCTTGGGAGTGTGCTAATATTTTTTTGTTGGTATATGGTTAGCATTTGTCGAGGTTCCAATGAATATTTTTTAATAAATAAAAGTGAGCTCGACAATTTATCTATAATTGCAATAGTGTTTTTCTATACTTGCAAATTTTCTATACTTGTGATAGTTTGTGGAGGCTATAGATTGATTTTTTTTTGTGTAAAATATTAGAATTATTAGATTTTTTTACCTTTCTATGATTAAAAATTATTGGAGCATGAGTTTGATATGTTTTGAAGATCTAAATATTCAAGCTTGGTAAAGAAAAATCATGTAAGATAATATTAGTGCACAGAACAAAATGAAGAGACACTTGCTAGATTGTGGGCTAGATTGAAAATAAAGTGTGATGTGAAATGTTATTGCCCTTGTAATAATTGCAAGGGCTTAAAGATGAGAATACTTTTAATCACAACAGCTGAGAAACATTGTAGGAAGCATGGTCACATTGAAGGGGGGCATGATTATTGTCCATTGGTAAGTTGTTCATTATATTTCTTTATATTGATTGAACTTGTAAATGTTTATGTCATTTTAACATTTTTTATATATATAGAAAATCACTTGATCATGATCATGGTTTATTTGTGTTGATCATTATTATAAAGGTGAGGCACCCTAGGGCACATGATATGGATTATCATGGCTCGGGGAATGTGGTTTTGCAAGTGGAGGAACATGGAGCTATGAATATCAAAGATGAAGTTAATGATCCTATGGAAAAAAATGATCATGCACAAAAAAACACAGTTGAAGATGATGGTGCAAATACATTGATCCATGACACATTTAGTGGCATAGCTGATCATGATGATCGAGATGGCTTTGATGATGTTCATGATTTACATGTACTTGAGAAGGCATACAAACCCCTTTATGAAGGCTCCCAAAAAACTCTTATCTCTGATGTATTGTTGCTGGTGAACTTGAAATTTATGAATGGTTTATCCAACATAGCAATCTCACAGATGTTAAGGTATGTCACATATGTCATCTTTTTTCATCTATTTTTGTTGTTAGTTCATCACTAGTAAATAAATGATGAAATAAGTACCATTAATATTATATTAACCAAAAAAAATTTGTTGTAGATTGATAGGTGAATTTTTGTTACCACCATCAAATATTTTACCTCACTCATACCCATATTTATCTTCCATTATGAAAGATATTGGAATGGAGTATCAAGCAATAGATACATGTCCCAATGATCATCTTATATATCATAAACAACATGAATTTGCAACAGAATACCTAGAATGTCATATCAGTAGATATCAAATAGATCAACTAAGAAAAAAGGTGCCTCGCAAGGTTCTTCATTATATTCCCATTATTCCACGTATGAAATGATTATTTAGGTTGGAAAGCTTAGACAAATTTATGGATTACCATGCATGGAATAGGAGTGGAGATGACATTCTTCGAATTCCTATGGATGGTTCTGCATTTAGGAACATGGAGGAAAAATGGCCACACTTTAAAGAAGAACCTCGTAATCTCAAGCTTTCATTGGCAGTGGACAGTGTCAATCCATTTGGAGAGTTGAGATCTATTTACTCGGTGTGGCCTATTTCTGTTATCAACAATAACATTCCTCCATGGATGTCAATAAAGAGGAAGCACATAATGTTGGATATGATTGTTCCAGGTATTTTTTTAAAATCAATTTTCTTTAACGTAGTAGCATCTCATTTGTCTTATTTGTTGCATAATGACATATTTTTTTCATTTAATAGTCATGTAAATTAATTTATATATATTGCAGTAAAATGGTTATAATAATTATGTAATGTTTATGTTCATTCAACTAGGTAAGTACCAACTTAAAGATATGAATGTATATATCAAGCCTCTTATCAACGAGTTACTAAAGTTATGGAATGACGTCACTATGCATAACGTCTCTAGACCAATAGGACAAAGACAATTTCAATTTCATGCAATTCTTGTATGGACAATTCATGATGCCCTAGGGCTAACACATTTTTGTGGTATGTTATAATGTTCGACTACACTTTAACAATATTTAATTTTATGAAGTGGATATCATGCATATTTTTTAAATAATCTATTCATTATATATAATTATAAAAATTGACATATTTAATCCAATTATATATGATCTTGCAGGTCTTCAAAGAAAGGGAAAATTTGCATGTCTAATTTGTGGTCCAAAGATGAAATCTTGTTGTTCAACAAGTTTAGGAAAGTAGGTGTTTGATGAGTATAGGCACTTCCTCCATAGAAATCATAAGTATCAAACTACTGAAAAACATCTTTTCAATGGGAAAGAAGAGATTACATCAAAACCATGAAGAATGACACCTCGCCTATGGAAGTTGGAATATAATAGAATTAATCATCAAGGCTATATATCAGATTAAATTGTTCATCTATCATATATGATATGTTTGGAATTTATATTTTTATATTGTGTTTCATTTACTCATGTTGTAATTGACAATGATTGTCATTATTTTTTTTTTTAACTTATATGCTTCAAGAAGGTTGTCAAGGCATTAATGGTCAGCTTCCACAAGGACTAAAAATTTATCCCAGAAAATTTAGTAGGTTGCCCTACTATGAGCAACTACAAATTGTGCATTTGTTTGATACAATTCATATCAGAAAGAATATAATAGAAACGTTATGGAAAATATTGGATGGAGGGCATGACAAAAAAAAAATTGTCAAAATTTGTAGTGACATTCAAGAAGCCAATCATGCAATGAAAAATGTCATTCAATTAAATAGCGATGGAGAAAAATTTAATATAAGCGCCTTTCCTTGGTTATTAACGGAGCAACAAAGCAATGCTATAAAAGAAGTCATACAAAAAATTCAATTTCCCACAGGATTTGTTGCGAACATAACAATATCATAACAAAGAAAGGTGAATTTGGGTCGGGGATGAAAACACATAATTGGAATACCTTCATTAAGGTAATTATTTTGGTATATTTTATATATATTTGTATATTGCATGTACTTTTCAGTGTATTATGTTTACTAGTTTTGGAAAAATAATGAAAAGATCATTTTATAATTGTTGCAGTACATTCTACCTCTATCTCTCCCAGACAACTTCGACAACAATTTCAAGCAAGTTATATATGATCTTGGAAAATACATGAGGTAAGCAGTGATATATGTTCAATTCGTTATATAGATCTTATATTTTCCATTTGTTTTACTTGTTGTGTAATATATTGTATATTTTTGTTAAATCTCGTTAATATATTTGTGCCTTGAATCACTTGTAAATGGTTGTCACCTAAAGAAATTCATAAAGAAGATATAAATTATTGGAGGGGAAAAATTCCTCGTCTAATGTGTGAAATGAAAAAGTGTCTACCTTTGACATTATTCAATGCATAAGAACACTACCTCATACATCAAGTTGAGGAGATTGAATTGTGTGGACCTGTACACACAAGGTCAATGTGGATGGTTGAGAAGCACTTGAAATTTTTGAAGGCTTTGGTTAGAAAAAGAGCACATCCTGAGGGTTCTATGGTGGAGGGATATATGGCATACCAAACCATGGTGTACATTACTAAATATCTTCCTAAGTTCGTAGCAAAGATCCATGTAGATCGCATTTGGGATCCCAACTCCATTAGCAAATTCGAATGGGAGTACTTGATAGGGAAAGGTAGATTGAGGAAAGTGAGAGGTAATTATAAGATGGTCATGGAGATTAATTATAATACATTTTACATTGCCTTCAATTTCATGAAAAGAAAAAATAGAGAACTAGTCCAAATGAAAGAATCTTCCACACACAAATAGAAAAGTATTGGTATTGTATTACTCCAGAAAATAAGTCTTTCATTACTGAAAAGTAGTAAAATCTTAAAAAGTGTTGATGATCAAATATTACAATTTGAATTTCATATATATAAGAAGAAGACCCAACAAAGGTGTATCTTTGGATCATCTTTTGGAAAACAATTAAACTATTGATCTTAATTAAACTTATTAAACAATTTAATCTTCTCCTAACATTGACTTAGCTGTTGAGAGATGTTTTTTATACTCCTCCAAGGTATGGGTATCTGCATCATGCACTACATTTTGGGCTTCATATTCAAGTTTTATCATCAATTCCATATGTTTGCATGCTCCATCTAGAAATAGCCCTTCTTCTTTGACTCTATCCAATGCTTCTTGAAGTATCCTATTACATTCATCCATCCTATTAGCTCTCATAAATGCTAGAAAAATACCTCAAGAGGTTGCCAAACTCTTGGTACATTTTAGGGTAACATACAAGGCCAAATAGTTTAGACCTTCTTCTCTTTAGGTGCTGCTAGACCTAGGTGGGTACACCTATATGAGTGAAGCAAACTTGATTTGTGTTTATTCTTCCAACAATTTATCCACAATGGCAAGTGGGAGTGGAAAATTGAATCTTTATTGTGGTATAGATTGTATAAGCAATATCAAGGCTAATCCTAATATGTTTAGTTAACAGATGTAAAATATAAAATGGATGAACTAAAATGAAGTATGTAAGACCAGTGCCTCATTGGGTATATGGAGTCTAATGAAGGTCTAGAAAAGTGTAATCTATGATGATAATAATTCAAACTGTTCGACACACAAATGTAGTTTGCAACTTGTACAACTGTGCAAGTAAGTGGTTGACATATTCTATTTGAGATAAAATGACAACCCTAGTTATATGATTCTTCTTATTGATCCAATTAATACTTCCCAGTTACTATGATTGATTAGAAGGATTTAATTTATGCTTGAGAGAACAAAATAACCACATCACACAAGTACAAAAAATGTGTATTGATAAACTAAATATTTGCTCAATATATCAATTTAAACAATAGAAAAGTATCAAAATGGAGACAACCAAATAACTGTATAATTCCAACAAATAGTTGATACCTAGATTAAGCCTTGAATTCAAACATCTTCATTAACTTCATCAAATTTCATACATGCATCTAAGTCCTTTTAGATAAAAAAATCCTTGCAAAATTACTTACTGCATATTTCTCCTATCTACCTATCTATATCTCTCTTGATCATATAGAACAGGTATGAATATGACAAACTATGAAAGGACACGTCCTTTTAGAAATATTTTTGCATAACAGCAATAACAAACTAGCAGTTAGGCTCTATGTATCCATAAATGGATTTTTGACAAATGATCAAGGTAATCTTGGCGTGCATGTGTGTCGGCATCTCCAAGTGCATTTTTAATTGCTATCTCCATGATCACCATCTGTTCGTTCTACTCACAAGCCTCGTCCAGTGTTGAATTGTCTCCTATAGCTACCTTCAAAATTGTTTGCAACATTGATTCACATTCCCTAATCCATTTGTCTTTTTCCTTCAATTCCCCTTTGTCTTCAAATAGCATTGGTAATCCCTTCTTAGTGGCATCAATCATCCCTTGTTCAGCCCCCTGCAATTCTTCTTGAAAGTCCTCATGTCTCTTTATGAAATGATTGGAAATATCAATAGTTGCATTATCTCGAACGTCTCTTTCACTTATTTCTTGGAGTTTCTCATGGATTCTCCCATCAATGCTCTTATGTTCTTGTTCTACATCATAATTTTTCAAATGTGTTCCCCAAAGTTTACTCATCCAAGTCATCAAGCTAGCTTTCCTCTTCTTTATCATTGTAGTGAGTGCATCATATTTTCCTTGTGAGTATGCATTTGATCCTACCCACTGATCTTTTGTATGAGAACTCTCTCCATGAGTTAATTTATTTGTGGTTCCTAATTTTATTCCCACCATATCCTTCAAACAATCATTCTCTCTAAGAAATCTTTCATTGTTCATTCTATACATTTCATTTTCTTTCATCAACATCTGAATATATGCTTTATTCAATTTAGCAACATTAATGCCAATATCTGTTGTGGTTATGGGATCAACCTCTCCAAATTTTAAGGTCATCGCATGCCCAAATTCATTTTCAGTATCAACCACAACTAATTTCCTGTGAGGTGGATGCATGGCCCAACTCATGAGTGAACCTTCATCTAGATTGTACCTGGATCCTGCATATATCTCTATCACACCTTTAGGGTTGGGCTTATATGTGGCATTATTGTTCTTCAAGAAACTATCAAAGACTAAGGCAGAATTCAAATCTAACCTAGGAAAATCATGACCCCTACATCTTCTAGTAATTTTCTCCCCTTCTTAGGGGTCAAATCGTCCATTTATTTATCCACACTTGTCTTCAAAATACCCAATAATTGTCCTTCATTAGTTGGTGTTATATTTCCAACTAACTCCCTTATTTGTTTCTATGAATATTTATCATGCACCGCTCTTTTCCTTTGTGTTCCTTCTTTCCTTCATAGCTTCTCCTTTAGTTTTGGTACCACTCGCATCTTTCTAATCGCCACCATGTGGCATCCTATCAGAGCTTCCCTTCGAGACACTTCTCTTTCCTTTTGTTGGGCTCTGGTTGCTTGACACATCGCCTCAGCCTATTTTCTATTCAGATGGGGCCCACTTCACAGTTACCCTTGTTGAGAGCTTTCCATATGGTGTTTTTTCGGGCATCCATTGTTTTTGTTCGATGGTTGTTGCAACTGTTTCCATTTTTCTCCCACGTGTCCTTTCCATTTTGTTGTTGCGTGGCCTATCTCTCCTCGGAATGTCCCTGTTGGAATGCTACCTTTCCTTCCTTTTGTTGGTCCCCACATTGGGGAATCTTTCTCATTGGTGACTTCGCTAGAGCATCTTTCTTATTATAGCCTCTAGGTGGTGGGCTGACTAATTTAATTAGCCCTTTCTTCATTTTGTTGTTTCTATTACATGGGAAAAAATTTCCTGAGCACTAAGAATTAGCCTCTGTAGTGCTTGATATTAATTTTGAACTTGCATACTGTGCCATTCTATTTAGCCTCTTTGTTTTCAAGCATTTGATAGGACATTAAATTGTGCTTGCATTTTCTAAAATATATGAACATCTGTTTCAAGCTTTTATAATCTTTATGTAGCTTAGAGTAATACGGATCATGTTGCTACTCTATTTTGTTTGCTTATGTTGTATGGATTATATTATGAAAATGGTTTGATGTTCTTATGTTTGCAGTGTTGGGAATTTTCTATTTGATATATGCTAATTACTACCTAAGCCTTTGTTTTTACAATGTGCTTACTTATCTCATTACTAATCTGGCGCATCGCCTTAGCTTAGATTTTTTTTAATTTTATGTTTGTCTTCGTTACCTTTTCTCCCTCCATTAAAAAATGAATAGCCAGCTTCAATAAAATTTCGGAGGTCACTTAGCTATGTGCACAAGTCCCCCAATAGCTAAGTTTCCCATAAGGTTGCTTCTTGCAAACTTTTGCAAAATAAGTTTTTTTTTCTGGCACACCTAGTGGGATGAACTAAAATGTTCACAATCAAAAAGAGTGTATTAGCCATAGGCCCATCACTAGGTCTCAAACCACAAGAATTTGTGGCCTACTCATACCACCACTTGTTTCAATCAAGGTGAGAAGTCAGCAAGCTAACACATCACCTTCGACTTCTCCTCTAACTTCTCCTTCGTCCCTTGTGCAGATGCCTAGAAATTTTGTATCCTAGGATGCTAGTATCCCTTTGATAGCCCTTGTAGCACCACAGTGTGGGATCCAATCCAAACTTCTGCTTTAAAGTTTGTCCCAAAGTTCATTGGGGACGATTCAAAAACTCCAGCGGAGCACTTGAAAGATGTGGTTGATGTATGTCTGGTTCATGGCATTACTAACTAGAATGTGGCTTTGTGGTTGCTCACAGCCTCTTTCAAAGGGAAGGCATTGGATTGGTATCGTATTCTTCTAAAAAATATAGTTGGCACTTGGGATCAACTTAGAAATCCTTTCTATGAGTGCTTCTCAAATAATGGCGACAGATCTTTGCTATATCGCCAACCAGCTAAATATGAAGCTTTGGCTGATTGCAATGCTCTATTTCATTCGACTTGGTAGAGGGTCCCCTATCATCAGTTGGCCACCTTTGGATCTGGAATTCATGTTCTATCTGAAGTCTATAAATGTTGATATTTCTATGATGCTACAATATCTTGGTGGAAATACCTTACCCGATGCATATAGCCTTGTCGTCACCGTGGAGAACAATCTTATTACTGCCAGAAAGTTGGCACCATGACATTTCATGCCATTATTCTTGGAATCGACCATAGCAGAACTAGAGGTAGCTTCAACTAATGTTCATGCACCCCCTAGGCTATGTATGTGTACCCAACAATGACGCTGAGCTTGGCTCTAGCGCCTAACTCCCTTGTGGCTAAGGTGAACGACATGAGGGAGTAGTTGCGAACCATGAAAAATGAGTTAACTAGTATGAAGTGGCAACAATATGTCTACCAAAGGCCTACTTACCAAAACTACCAAGGCGAGAAACCTCTTTTTCAGCAAAATCAATGGCAGGATAGATCACGCAGTAATACCCAATCTCAACAGAGCAATCATGTCATTCCCATGACTATGTTGATGCAAACTGTCTATCCTAGTTTGAGTAAAGAGCTGGTAGTGGGACAAAATAATCTTGCTAAGGAGATTAATCCATGGTACTTCCCTTGCAATGATGCACAAATGCCCTAAAATTTCCCATGAGGTAATTTACAAGAGAAGATAGTAGAGCAACGTACTCAAGACATCATGCTCGATTTCAAAGTTCATGCATATGCCTCTCAGCAAATGGAGAATACAGTTATCACCACTCAAATGAAAGGAATGTCTATATAGCAGGAGCTAGAGATAGCTACAGACTAGGCACTCTTTTCTTGGATGGAGGAAGAGGAGTCCGCATACCTGAAGGACATTCTGGTGACCAAGGTGCCACAAGTACAGTCAGATTACAATACCCATTCCAAGCGGAGGCTCACTGGAGAATTCACGTCCCTGCAAACTAAAGAGTCACCTAATCTAATGCCCAGTCTGTCAGTAATTGTGTCATCATTTTTGCATCATTCCAGGGCTGTTGTTCTAAGTTCCAAGAATACACCTCCTCTAAAATAAAAAAGCTCCCATGGCCACCCTGGCAATTGCCAAATAGTTGGATGTACCAACTACAAGGTAGAAGGAGCCAAATGCCATACCTCATTAGTCACGTATGCCATTCAATGTGGTGGAACAGATAAAGAAATATTTTTCTAATGTTTCTTTATGGGATATCCTGAAGCAAAAAATGCTATTATAGAAAGCATTATTAGGAGAAGAGGGCATGAAGATGCTTGAGCAGCCCTCAAAAGATAAGATAGCCAATCCAGGCCTGAACAGAGTTTTGGCAAATCAATCAATGAAAAATCAGGTCATAAAAGAGGGTAAGCCTAAACCCAAGCCTTTCTTTCTGTGTGAACCCCAATCCTTATACCTACAAAACAAAGAGAATAAACAAAAATAATTGGGGTGTTTGATGATGTTGCAATTGTTTGTGCATTTGTCATCTATTGTTGTCATATCGACGACAAGTTTTGATTGTTTGGCATGATGCTTTGATTCATGCTTGGGATGTTAGTTTGATTGATACTTGGTAGAGGGGGAAGCCCTAAGCCAAGGAGTGGTGTGGATGATGATGGCAATGGTGGAAGAGGTGGACATATAAGGGGTGTGAGTTCTTTTGAAAAGGTTGTGGTGTCGAAGATGCCCCCTTAAGTTAGATATTACAAGCATGAACAAGGATTCCCCATGAAATCCATTTACAAACTTCAAATTAGGAAAGAAAATAATGAAGAACACAATAAAATGAGAAAATATAGATTCAATCCTAATTAAAATAGCAAACACATATTCCCATGGGGGAATTGGTGCCAATTTGATATGAAATTTGGCCCTTTCCCAATTCCTAAGATGCAAGTTTGATAGGTTGATGATGATTGATCTACTTTGTTGATGAAAGATGAGAGCTCCAAGCCAAAAATCTACAAAAACCTAGCTAAGAAATCAATGGTGATGGATGAAAATGGCTAAATATTTTAGCATAATAACTTTGCATAATTTGTGGATGATGAAATGAGCAAATGAGCTCCTTATTTATAAAATGCCAAGATGGATGAATGTCCAAATTTGAGCAATGTGGGAATAACATTCATCCAATGGCATGATGCCACTTGTCAATCTATGAGTGGATAGAGGATGTGCAAGATTTGGGGATTGTGCCAATAAATGCATACTTTTGAATTTCAAATTTGTTAAAATGACTTGTAAGAGGGAAGGGAAAATGATATAAATACCACTTGGCTCAAAGAAAAGGACATGTAAGATGAAGTTATTGCCTTGTTGGATGTACATGTTGACTTGGAATATTTGAATTCAAACTTGAAGGATATTCCAAAAAGTTTCCTTGTGAGGAAAATAGAGATTTAATAAATGAATTAAATATATTTTCATGTGCAACTTGCAAAATATAGAGGACGCGGCATGATAAGAGATTAAATTAATCAAGGGTTTAATTAATTTAATAGGATATTAGATGATGTGACTCATTTGACTCAAATTTATAGATTTATTTAAATCAAATAAGAGAGGAATAAGGATAAGAGATTAATTAACTAAGGATTTCGATTTATTTAATTAAAAGAGATGGTGTTAGATTAAATCAAATAAAGTTTTAATTTATTTAATTTAATGAATAGACTTTAGAGATTTAATTAAATAGAATTAATTATTTAATTAAATAGGGATAATTAGATTGGATTGATTGATTTAATTAAATAACTGGTTTATTTAATTAAGGGAGGAATATTGATGAATTTAATCAGATAAGGGGATTTGATTGAATGGTTAGACCGAAGCATGATTTAGGATGAAGTGATGTTAGTAGTCGGGATCAGCTGCATGATGTCAATTGGTATATTTTACGTGTCTACATTTTGCCCCTCTTTGAAGCAATGCAATTGTTTGCGTTGGTTCAAAGAATAAATGATCTTGATCAAAGCCAAAAAATTTTGCTATTTAAAATCTTCCCCACTCCTGCCTGGCGAGAGAAAAAATGCCATTATAATGCCACCTTAAGAGATTGGATGAAAAATTCAATTTTTGGGTGATCTCGCGAAAGAAGAGGACAAAGTGCCCCAAAGGTTTGAAAAGGCTCCAGGAGGCCAAAAATGTGTCTAAATACAATAAAACGATGTAAAACAGGCCTCAATTGGACAGAAACAGTTTCAGGGGCCCAAAACCTTAGTAGGATAGCCAATCAGGGTGAAAAAAAACCCTAATTTTTAGGCTTACAAGGGGCCCAAAGGTTCACTTTCAAGTCATTTTCACACACCTCCAATAGTAACCTCAAGATTTCAGCTCTGACATCCTGATGATATGGCGCAACGACAGCTTCCCCTACACATTTCTGATCAATTTTGGATGTACCAGCGACCACCTCGCATTAGGGCACCAGTAAGTGGTCCCTACCCAAGCTTTTTTTTTCATTTATTATTTGCATTTAATGCTTTTAAAGGTCGGTCCATCTGTAGCAGCACTATATAGTGCCGCTCGAAAATCAAACTGTGTTGTGTAGTGCTAAATAGTGTCATGACAATGCAGTTTGGAGTTTGAAAACTTTAATGTTGAGCTCAGGGCTGGAGGGGTGGTTTGAAGAGTGCAACGCAGTGGTCCTGATTTTTCCCAAAGTGCACCACAGCGGTGCAATTTTTCTCTTTTTCAGCCCTAGCGTCAGAGTTTGATTACAAATCAAATTGCGACACCATCATGGGTTGCACCGCTGGGGAATTTTTTTGAACGCTCGATCGAGAATTTTTCAAAAAATTTAACATGGTGACCTTCCTTGATGTAGGGCGCAGTGAGGGAGCTCTACTCTCAAGAGCATAGGTCGCAGGATCTAGCTGGCTATTTGTGAGACCTAAGCGACAGGGACTAGGATCAACTCCGGATTGCGGGGTTATGGTACATTGCATATGCAACACCCATTCACACCCACCTAGGGATGCTGTCAGCACTGGCCGAGAGATGGCACAGTGAGACATCTTTGTTTCATCTTCCCATTGGCAAGGCCACCATCACTTTGGAGGACGTTTGGTATATTTTGAGATTTCCTATTCACGGTCGCCAAGCGATTTTTGACATAGATGAGGGATGTGAGGCCTGCTTCAAATCCCTCGCTACAGACAAGATTGTCTTTTGCAAGGGATAGATAGAGCTTGAGCAGCATAGGCTCTTAGCACCTTCCTACCACTAGGTGATTGCATCCATCATTTCAGGTCTCATTGCCCCTGACAGACGAGGTCGATACTTCAATCCCGACTGGGGATATTGCTGGGAGCAGATGGTGCGAGATAGGCCGATTCGTTTTCCATGGGGGCTTGTTCTTCTAGCTTCATTATACAGAGACCTCCATGAGTATGTTTACATGGATGGAAGAGCACTGGGAGTAGGGGTGACTCTTCTTCACATCTAGGCATGGGAGCACATTGGTTTGCTATGTTCACATGTTGTTTTAGTTCCGATATTGCCAGACAATCCACTCATGTGGTGTTACAAAGGTGGTGTGTCATTCACACACACTAGTGAGCATGGGATCCCCTACTGAAGGAGGGTATTAGACGAAATGCAGATTTTCACCTAGTGACCATACCTTGGTCAGCCCGGATGGGCTGACGATGCCGATCAGTTGTTCTATTGCCGCCAAGACCGTTTTATGTAGGGGCGGGGGCATACCATGATCGAGAGGTGTCTTCTCGGGTGCGTGCAGCATCAGTTTGGTGAGCTGTAGGATCATCCAGATGACAATTACATAATCGTCTTCACCTGCACCATGACATAGATTTCATGGGGGTGGTATATTCCTACTTTAGAGGTAGTTGACAACTTAAGGCAGTTGGTAGCTCGACTATGGGCCTATGATTAGGGACTCATAGATCCAGGCACTACATAGGCCTACAAGGATTGGTTCTGGTCTCTGCTTTGGTTGACGATTCTAGGTGTAGTTCTAGATCAGAGGAGAGTTAGAGATAGAGGGGGAGGATGAGGCCGGAGGGGGGATGTTCGATAGGATCAGCCGGTGGGGCCCCTAGTGCAGCCAAAGCAGGGAGATGTGCATATGCAGGATCAGCAGTAGGTGCCACCAGGTCCACCACCACGAGGAAAGGATCAGCCTCTGGTTTAGCCTCCAGTGCCACCAGCAAGATAGGTGGATGCTCAGGATGCGTTGATTGCATAGTTAAAGGCTCATGTCCAGGCTGTGATAGCCGAGAGAGATCAGGTGAGGGTCGAGAGGGAGCAGCTCAGGGTCGAGAGGGATCAGGCCATACAACAAAGATAGGCTACAAAACTTCAAGCAACCACAGAGCTAGGAAGGAGACAATAGTTAGAGATCGTGGCAGCCTCCTCCTCCCAGGGTATAGTGTCAGTTCGATCATACAAGGATATCGTCCGAGAGGCCGAGTATTATCGAAGGTATTATCATGAGGTTGTACCCAGAGCAGAGCAGGTCCTAGAGTACTCAGAGCGGACTAGCCACAGACCAACAAAGGGTCATGGTGATAGGGGTGAGGGCATCATTCATAGGGATATAGCTTGATTGAGGTGTCATGATACTTTTGTGCCTTATGGGATCATTTTTTATAGCCCGATGGGCCTTTTTGTATTGATTGACATACATGTACAGTGATCTGATTTTTTTCTTGTACTATGATAGTTGTGTTATTTGATGATATATATATGAGTCGATGATGATTTTGATATGATGCGATGTGTACCCTTTATTTATGCATGAATTATTTTACTTCTATATGTTGTGAAATGATGCTTTTATGGATGCATTTATTTCTAATGATGTATGCATTACGATTATGACTAACAGATCTATGTTATGTTAATCTATGATATGCAAATATGATGTGCAATGATATTGTCTATATGATGATCTATTTTATGTTGATGTAACTGATGATGTGATATGTGATATGGAATGTAATATTCTAAATGATATGGTATATATGTGAAATGTTATGTAAATTATGCTTTTATATGAATGGATTATGGATGGATGTACATTTTGTATGGATTTTTTAATTTATTTATGCTTATGTGGAATGATTTATGCAATGAATTATTTATGATGTTGTTTATGAGATGAAATGGATGATGTAATGTGAATATGATGGTCATGATATGATGCACATGGGATGGTTTTATGTGATGCAAATGAGATGATTTTTTCTAAGATGCTTAGAATAATAAATGTTATTATCCTAATGTAATGTGCATGATGTATTTTTAATGTGTTGTACTATATGTAACGATGTGATAATGTTTTATGCAAAATGGACTTAATGCATGAGATGACTTTATGATGTTATACAAGTATGTATGTGATGGATTATCTTGTAATGCTTATGTACCTATTGTTTATTATTATGTAGTATGTGATAATGTTAAATGGTTATGAAATGCAAATGGATGTTTATGTGGTGATTCATATAATGTAATGCAATGTAGTGTAATGGATGAAATGTGATGAAATGGACGCCCCTATCTATGAAGAATGTCTATGATGATTGAAATGTAATGTATGTGTTTCCTATATGATATGTTTATGCAATATGCTAATGATTTGTGGATACAAGATTGATGACGATGATGATGATGACCAAATGTCATAGTACCTTGTTAGCATGATGAGCACAAAAAGAAGAAGTCACTTCAACAAGACACAAGATAATGCAAATGAAAATGATGATGATGATTACTTTCTGAGGAATTGGGATTTTCCATCATAGACAATAGTTCGCATCCTGTTACCTTATGCAATATAGCTTCCATATTGGGTAAAGGATAATTATCTTTGAGGGATGCCATGTTTAGATTTCTGAAACCTACACATATTTTTATGTCTCCATTTTTCTTTCTCACAGGGACCAAGTTTGAGACCCATGTTGAGTGTCAGATTGGTTTAATGATTCCACCATCTCTAAGCTTTGCCAATTCTTCTTGCATTTTAGGCTCCAAATTTGGATTTATGGGTCCTTTCTTTTGTCTAAATGGCTTAGCACCTAGCTTCAATGGTATTTCATGCTGAAACAAATCCTCCCTATATGCTTTTAGATCTTCATAAGACCAAGCAAGCACATGTTTATATTTTCTCAGCAATTCTATCAGCATTTTTCTAATTTTAGGGCTTATCTTCTTCCCTATGTACACCTTTTTTGGTGCCATCTAAATTCCAAAGTTAATTTCTTCAATATCCTCCCTTCCAACTAGTGTTTGTTTCATGAGAGATTGATCATTTCCAGCATACACCCTCTCCAATGCCACTAAGCCTTTAGGAAGCTTTTTTTTTTTTTAGCTGTAAGATTTCTTTCCCAAATACCGTTTGCTTCCCATCCACTTCATCAACCAAGGCATTAAAGTCAATTTCTTGGGCTTCATACTGATCTATATAGTGGAGGAATTTCAAAAGATCAGTATCATCATTAAAGACCTACCAACTATATACATTATCAAGCACAATAGGCCTTGTCTTGAATTCAATTTGTGATACCCCAGCCAATGTAATATCATCTCTTTTTAGTGCTACATTTTCTAGAAAATCGGCCATTATGTTCTTTGATCTATCTATCCACTCAATTGAGAAGGCATCAAACAACTCAATTGTATCCCACACAACATTTTTGTATTGCTTTAGTATTTTGTGCTTTGTTGCATATTTTGACTTAATTTGTGAAACAACCAACTCTGAATCCCCAAGAACAGCTAGCAACTTGATTTTATGTTTCACGACTATATTTAGTCTTGTTAATAAAGCTTCATATTCCACCAAATTGTTTGTAAATTCAAATGTTAACAAGAATGAATACTTAAATGTAATACCTTCCAGTGAAACTAATACTATCCCTACTCCATTACCTTCTGGGCTGCAGGCTCCATCAAAGTACATCTTCCACACACCATTGTAGTTCTATGCAGCATGTTTCTCATGCTTCTCAATTGGATCACTATTGGTTAATTCTGGCTGGGTTGGTTCTATATTGAAACTCCCAAGATCAACATCACAAAACTAATTGATTTGATTTTTTGGTACACAGTCAATAAGCTGGTTCATCCTCGGCTCCCTGTACAACTTCACCTCTTGGCCATTTACCAAAATTGTTACATAAGATAGATCAAACTAGACATTTCCACCAATAGTTTCCATCCACTGTCTTGATAAAAGCATGCCAAACTAAGGAGGGGTGTCTATTACTATTATATCAATATTGTAAGCCACTTGAGGATAAGCAACTAGCTTGACTTCAACATCTTTCATTATACCCACCATAGGAATAGGTCAGTTATCCATTGCATAGCATTTCCCTTCATATGTATCCACCCACATGCCTAGTTGTTTCATCACTCCTACTAGCATAATGTTCATGGAAGCACCAGAATCTATCATGCAATTCCTCAACAATTTTTTATTTATGAGTAATGTAGTGAAAAGAGGATCAACTTGTGGAGGACTTGTCAATACATTACTCAAGCAGATTTCTAGGATATTTAATTTATCAGGCTTACTAATTGTTTTGGTAGCCACCATGTTTTTGGAATTCACATGATTTTCATTTTCATTTGTTATCAGTTGGACAACATTGTCTCTGTATTCCTTAATCTTCATCATCTCAAGTAGTGGAACAAACATTTTTACCTAAGATAAGGCCTGAGTGAAATCAAAAGATGGACCTTCCACTTTAACCACTTTCTTTTGTTCTAATTTTTCTCCTTTGTTCTCCTCCTTTTCTTTTTTACTTGGTTGATCAGGCTTTTGAACTTCTTTATGTAACTCTTTTACTTCCTCCTTTTGGACGGGCTTTTGTTTACCTTCATCATGTTGTTTAATTACTACCTTTTTCACAATTCCTTGTGCCACCTTTTCTTTCATAAAGATACCCCTAGGGACACCTTCCTTCTCATTTACAATCCTATTTCTCAACCAGTATTTGCTCTTTGCTTCTTCAACTGCAGCAGCAGTCAGTCTCTCTATCTCCTCTTTAGTAAGCTTTCTCATACTACATTGAGTAGGTGTTTTAATAGAATGTTTCTCTATATAATCTTCTTCAGAGTTAGAAAGGATCTGCTACTCAGCCATGTGGACATTGTATTTATGATTTGAAATATCATACTTGTAACCTTCATCCTCTGAAGATGAGTACCTCTCCTCCACATGGTGAAAAGTGTTTGAAGTTAAATACACTTTGTGATCTTCTCCACTATCTCCCATCAACATTCCTTCCTCTTGCATTCTTTGGGCTACAACACAATAATCTGGGGAATGTGGCTTATCACAGACTTCACAGAAATAATTGTCATTCGCCATATAGGTTCCCTTCTTCTTTAATGGATCAAGAGTTTCTTCATTTCTAGGCCTATCTGTTATAGGTTTTCCATCTTTCTAGTTTGTGTTATAAGGAATTTCATGCATCCTAGGCCTTTCATTCTTGTATGTGTTCTCCTATTTATATTGATAATTATTGGTTTGTTGGGGAGCCCTATGATTGTCTCTTTTATCCATTATCCTAGCAACCCTCCTATTGTTTTCAATTGTTAATGTTGTCTTCTGGGCTGCAGCCAAGTCTCTTGGGAACCTGTTTCTCAGTTCATATCCTGTTTTAGGATCAAACACATTCAAATAGACAATTAATAACACAAAGTCTAGAGATTTTCCAGGAGGTATTTTATTCTATAGTTTATTGAATCTTTGGTTGAAATCATAAATTGAATCATTCTGATTTTTCTGAATTCGCATCAATTCATGAAGAGCAACATCAGGTGCACTTTGATTCCTATATTGCTCGAGGAACCGGTCATGAAATATTTGGAGAGAATCAATAGAGGTCATTTTAAGGCTGTTGAACCAATCTCTAGCTTCTTCAGTAAGTGACATCATGAATAACCTCATATGTAGGTCTTCATAAGGAACATCCAAAGCCTGAATGGAGGCATTGAAACTCCTTAAATGGTCCTCAACAGAAATTGCACTAATCCCTATAAACTTAGGCACCAGGCCTCTCCAGCTACCATCCATGGGGTAAGGGTATAATTGAAATCCTACCAAATCAAATATTCTGATCATGTTGGGATATTGATGAGGAGGAGGGTTGGGTGGATACTGATATTGGTACATTGGATTATTGAATTGTGTATTATGATGTGGCATATATTGCTAACCATGAGGTGGCTAAACATTTGTATATTGTGTGGGAATATGAGGTGGATGATTTGGCTGTCTGTATTGATTCCCCACTTAATGGTGAGGGAACCTTGGTAGTTTAGAAGGCCCTGTACCATGATTACCCTGTTTATGAGGTGGTACATACTTTGGGGGGCAACCAGCTGTATGAATATTGTTCTGAGTTTTCTGCAATTTGAATTATCTCATTGCTTGTATCATATGGGCCTTATCCTGTTCTTCTCTCTCCTTTCTTTGAGATTCAAACCGTGCTTTTAATTCTTCATATGTTAAATATTCATAATCTTTTTGAGGAGTTTCTTGATCAGTGGGTCCATTCTGATTACCTTCCTTTTTTTATCATATTCATGCTAAATTCTGATTCGTCCAACCTCGAGTTCAGCCCTAAATTTAGCTTGTTTCTGAGGGTTGTAAAAAATATTTCCTTGATCTTCTGGGGTGCAAGGCTCTGCACTTGAATCATCTTTCCATGTGTCATACCGGTCATAAGTTTCACAATGTTGTTTTAGTGTTTTGTCTTTGTTGGTTATGCACATGTCCTCATTTATCCCTTTACCCTTATCAACCTTATCATCCTTGTGTGTCCACTAACTACTACCAGCAGGGGCTCCAGTATGACCTTCCCTGTATTGAGATCTTCTTCCATTCATATTGCAATGTTTTATCAGAGTCACCACTCACTTTCTTAAAAGTGATAAAATATTTGTTTTTTATTATTCCCAACAGAGTCTGTATTTTGTTTCTGACTCTATGATTAAGGCACAAATTTTGAAGTTATTCCCCAGCAAAGTCACCAATTTGTTAGCTCTCAAAAATGCAATTTTGAACCATGAAAGGTTTCCAAGATTTCACAATGTTTTAGGGTAATTGAAAAGGTCAAAAGATTTGGACCTTCTACTCTTCATGTGCTGCTAGATATAGGTGGGTGTACCTATATGAATTGGGTAGACTTGACTTATGATCTTCTCTCTTGCAGTGATTTTTCCATGATGGCAGATGAAAATGGACAAACGAAATCAAATTTGGTATAAATTGTATACCAATATTCAAAACTAAATCCTAATATGCTCAGTTAACAGAAGTAAAAAAATAATTGAATAAAACTAAATGATGAAACTGCGGAGACTAGTGCCTTATAGGGTATGCGGAGTCAAGAGAAATCTAAAACAAGTACTTTGTTCTGGGAGACATTCAAGTTGTTTAGCATTTGATTTGGTTTATAGCTTGTATAAACATGCAAGGTTATGATTACCGAGTTCTTCTTAGTGATCCAATTAACATTCTCTAATTACTATTATCAATTTAAAGGATTTAATCTTTACTGGAAAGAACCAATCAATTGATCATATAGATGCAGAAAATGGGCAATGACAAACTAGATATAAACTTGTTACACCAATTTAAATAACCTGAAAACACCATAATGGAGACAACTTCAATAATGCTTTCAATGAACACCATAAAAAATTGATACCAGAAACAACTGCACCATATTATTAGATTTCAATTGATATCTCCATGATTTTACACATGCAACATAGTCTCATATTGGCGAAACATTTTATTACACTATATATTGTCTATCCTCTATCATATTCTACTTATCACCTCTCTCTATTTCATTTCTGAAATAGATATTTATACATTGAGAACACGAAAGGACGCATCCTTTCAGAAATTGGAAATGTCATATTTTTACAAAACAAAAAGATTAGAGGATAATTAAGCTCTGTTATCCAAATAATCTTAGCGCTCGTATGTATCTGCATCTCCAGCTGCATTCTGGATCGTGATTTCCATCTTCATCATCTCCTCATTCTACTTGCTCACTTCTTCCAACATTGTATCCTCCACAGAAGCTAGCCTCATGACTTCATTTAGCACTGACTCGCATTCACTTTTCCATCTGGTAGCTTCTTTTAGTTCCCCCTTGTCATTAGAGAATGCAATCACAGTTTTCTTAGGAGCATTTATCAACCCCTATTTGTCCCCTTGTGGCTCATTGTAGAAATTTCGATGTCAATTTATAATATGATTTGCAGCTTCAATTGTTGCACTGTTAGAAGCATCTCTTTCATCTATCTCATGAAATTTCTCCATAATGCATCCATCCATCCTTTCATACTCCTTTAATGCAGCAAGAGTATGTGAATGTTTGCCCCAAATTTTATTCAACCAAGGTGTTAAACTACCCTGTCTTTTCCTGATTATTGCAACAATTGCATCATGCTTTCCCTGGGAATAAGAACTTGATCCTACCCAATGATCCTTTGTCTAAGAGCTTTCTCCTTGAGTGAGCATCTTGGTTGGACCCATTGAAATTCCTACCAAATATTTTAATCTATCATTCTCTCTCAACATCCTTTTGTTATTTACCTTGTACATTTCTCTTTCCTTTATCAGCATCTGAATCTGTGCTTTGTTCAATTTTGCAATATTAACTCCAATTTCCGTAGTAGCTATAGGATCAGCTTCCCCAACCTTCAAATTCATGACATGTCCAAAATTTTTTTCAGTGTTGATGAAAACTGACTTCCTATGGGGTGGGTATAAGGCCCAAATCATCAATGACCCTTCATCAGTATTGTATTTTGATCCAGCATACACCTCTTTTACACTTTCTTTGTCAAGCTTATGTGTAGCATTGTTGTACCTCAAGAAACTATCAAAAACAAGGGTTGAATTGAGATCTAGCCTAAGAAAGATCATGACACCAGCATTCTCCAACATTTTCTTCCCCTTTTTAGGGGTCATATTTGTCATTTCATCATCCACACATTTTCTCAATTGATTCAACAATTTTTCTTCATTTCTTGTAGTGATATCATCAACATTTTCTCTTATTTCTTTCCCCTTTTGCTTATACAAAAATGCTTTGAACTCTGGGGAATTTATGAATTCATCATCAGAAACAAATGATCTGTACTCACTATTTCTTCCATCTACATCACCACTTTCAACACTCTGCTCTCTAGTTGGGAAAACATACTATTGAGTTCTCAACCTAGACACCTTTTCTGGTTTACCTCGTGGCACATTATCCTTTGATATCTCAGAAGACAATTTCTCTACATCCTGTAGCCCTTGGTTATATCTTTCGACTACCATTTCAGCTTCATATTCCTCCAGATTCCAAATCATATTATCAAAGGGATAGAGCACATGTTGATACCTTCCAAAGTTTATCTTTTCTTTGGCAGAATTGATATACCCTTCTGGGTCAAAATTCTCCCTGGGTGGTCCTCTCTTCATATTGTACTAAAGCAATTTTTCAAGAATCAAATTGTATCCTTCCTTGGCCAACAAAGTGAAATCACCAAAGTACAATGAGCTAGGCATAAAAGCTTGTTTCCCAAAAGAGATGAAATTCATTACACTGTAGTAATCCATCTGCCTGACAATCTCCAAATATGTAACTCTGTTTGGAACTATCCTTGGAAAAATGAAAGGGGCATCTTCAAACCCATAGACTCTGATCATTGTAGCTCCCTCCAAACAATACCAATCTCCCTAGTTATGATCGATTAGCCCATTGAAATATTTTGGCTGAAGGAATCTTCTAATCTCATCAAACAATGAATAATTACAAGGATATTGATACAGCTTATACAATGTTTTTATGAAATTTTCTACAAATTGAATGAAACTAGCATTAGCAAACCTACTATCCCAAATAGCAGTCCACAATTGAAGAGGTAATGCTTCACCCTCTTTACCAATTTGAGAAATTTTCATCTTTGGAGGCCATACTCCTAACTCCTATCCAAAATATAGTACCAAGTGCATCAACAACAAATAATGACTGAGATGAAAGCTGGGAGATCCACCTTTGATAGCCATCAATCCTGAATCAAGCCCCCTAGAAATGTATGAGGCATAGTCAAATGGCCTGGAATTGTGATACTGGATATCTAATGTGATAATCATCGGTACAATTGACATGAATTCTGGGGCATCCATTCCCAATACCTGAGACACTGAGAAATAAGTGTATTTCATATAGGGCTCAAACAAATCCACATGATAAGGGGGCCCTTCACTATCTTGCAGAGGAACTAGGTTGCTACCTTGTTTAATCCTGTGAATTGGCAGCCTCCAACCCTTATAGATTGTATTGATTCTCAACAATTCTTTCTCCAACTCTTCATATATGATCTCCTCATTACAAAACACTTCTAATTTGAAAACCTCACCTATTTCTTCTTTTGACAAATGTATCTGTGGCCTTCTAAACGGGTCACATATAGCTTTATGCTTTGGGTCATAATGGTTGGCTAGCAATTTTACTAGTTCAGCATTCACAAAAATGTTAGGGCACACTAGTTTTCCTACATTCAACTTCCATGGATTACAAACTGGTTCAAAGTAGTTTCTTCTATGATAATGGAAACTGAATAATTCATATCCCCTTATGGTAGTCTAGATGTCACCTATGAATTTGCATTTATCATCCAATTTATCAATTTTTTCCCTAAGTTGTGTGAACCTTCTGGCTTTAGGCTCTAAACTAGGTAACTGGTCAATAAGGTCCTAGTTTAATCTTCTTTCTGTGCCCTCATGTTCTATATCAATTTTTTGTTTCCTCCCCTTCGATTGACTACTTTCACCCTATTTTCTACTTTTAATTTTTCCAGAACTAGGGGAATCCATTTCTTCAAAGTTATAGAAGCTAAAATTTGAAAAGCTGTGATGCAGCTACTTACAGTATCTTGTTCGAATTCTTTAGACTAAAAGTTGACCTGGTTCTCCGTTTGCTTTACTGGCTCCTCTGCTATCAATTTGACACTGGTGCATTTGATTAGATTTTCCCTATTATATCTGTCGCACCATTAATGTGTCAGCTAAAGCATGAATGAATACTTATTTTCAACTAGCACTGTCGCATCAAGTGTCTTGTTGGTGAGAAAATGTCAAATCTGGGGTGAAATCTATTTTGCAATGTTCATCAAGTCTTTTGCCAAGACATCCTGTGGTCTCATTGGCATTTGGAATCATACTAGTGACCATCACTTCAGTTTTTATATCACTGTGACAATTTCGAGTAGGGGAGATGTTTCATAGAGTTCATTGTGTCATACCGAGATATGTTCTTCAATGCAATTTCCAGTCATTGAGACATAATCACCCTTTTGCTGATGAAAATAATCTTACCGATGAAATAAATTCCATCGGAAAGACTTTGAAGACTTGAAAAGACTCATACCGACACCAAATGTCTCGCCAAACCCTTCTTCTCCAATGTGTTTCATTCAGTGAGACTCTCCCCGAAGTACTTCATCGGTGTAACCATTTCTTTCGGTGGAATCTCAATCCGAAAACCTTTTCTCTCGCCGATGCATATCCCTATCGGTGTGACTTTTGAGTCGGCAAGACTACATGACCTCCTCCCAATATCTTTCTGAGGGAAACCCCCTATGCCTTATTGGCAAGACCTACTGCCTTCTGTAAGACATTACTTCGATAGTCTTTTGTTTGGCCGATACATCATTACACACGTTGGTCGATGAGACACATGTGAGTTCGCTATGACTCACTTTGATAACAACTCTCTTGCCGATATGAATTTTTTGTCGCCAAAAAAATAGATATGTCCTACCGAAAATTTGCAACAAGCATACATTAGTAAAAAATATGGGTCGGGGAGACCTTCACGTTGTCATGCCGATATGGGTAGTACAATGAAATATCAAAGACTAGATGAATTCTAATGGATGATATGAAAAAATATGAGTGAGACGTCATTAGGAAGGAATTTTATGTTTATGATGAGGACTTATTTTGGAACTCATGAATGCAATTAATTGTGAAAATTTAAAAAATTTATAGTTCTAACAAGCAAAATGGATAGGTGATGCAAAACAAGCCGTAAAGATCCTGATGGATGGAAAGTGCTTATCTACACAAGGCGCCTGTTTGCCAGGTTTTCACCAAGGTACTTGCCCAAAGTGCCACCAAAGTGGTTTTCACTAGAGGACAATTTTCTCTTTACTATTTTTGATCCTTTTTCTGATTTTTTTTTTGTTACATTTTTTTTGTCACCAAAATGCCTGTTTGCCAGGTTTTCACCGAAGTAACTATTTTTTTTTTAAAAAAATATTTTTTTGGATTTTTTGGTTCTATACCCTGAAAGATTTAGGCATAAAATTTTTTGAGATGAGCGCTATTCATGGGCTCTTGCAAAGGTTCCCCTTCGGGTGTTGATAGTTGATATGCCCCTAATTTGTAACTTGTGATTATGAACGGTCCCAACCAATTGGGTTCAGACTTTCCTTTGCTGCTTCAGTTTGGGACATTCTTTTGATTCTCCTTCAATACCAGTTCTCTGACATGGAATGTCCTACCTCTAATTTTCTTATTGTAGCTCCTTTTGAATCTATTCTAATAGACTTGCAAATGATTCAAAGCATCTCTACGTCACTCATCCAGTAGCTCCAGCTCATTTAGTCTTGATAATCTATATTCTTCATTTGTGATGAGGTTTTGTAGTGATATCCTGAGGGATGGAAGCTTGATCTCTATGGGGAGTATTGTTTCTAATATGTAGACTAGGTAAAAAGGGGTGGTGTCGGTGGGTGTGCAAATACTGGTTTGATAGGCCTAGAGGGTGGGATTAAGCTATAAATGCCAGTCATGACCTACGTCATTGACTATTTTCTTGAGGATTTTCAAAATGGTTTTGTTTCTAGCTTCTTCTTGGCCATTGTCTTGGGGATAGTATGGAGTGGAGAAGCAATGTTGTATTTTGAATTTCTCGCATAAGTCACGGACCTCCTGATTTTTAAAAGGTGTTCCATTATCTTAGATAATTGCTTGTGGAACACCATATCGAAAAATGAGATAGTCTAGGATGAACTTAGAAATCTGCTTTCCAAATATATACATCATGGGTATGGCTTCCACCCACTTAGTAAAGTACTATGTTCTGGTTATGATGAATTGGTGGTTGTTAGATGAAGTGGGCATGATTTTTCCAATGAGATCTAATCCCCACTGCGAGAAGGGCCATGGTGTGACGATAGGATTAAGCTCTTGAGCTGGAGCATGGATGAGGTCCCCATGCTACTGACATTGTAGACACTTTCAAGAATAATCATGTGCTTCTCTTTCCATTGTGGGCCAATAATACCCCATCCTTAGCAGTTTCTTGGCTATGGTCACTCCACTCAAGTGTGAACCACAAATACCGTTATGTACTTCAGTTAGAGTGGTTAATGCCTCCTTAGCATTTAGGCAGAGTAGTAGGGTTCCTTCTATGCTTCTACGATAAAGGGTATCACCTAGGATAACAAATTTGGATGTCTTTTTGACATGTTCATTTTAGGTTTGAGGGTAGGTCTGTGGGTATGACTCCTATACAAAGGTATGTGTAAATGTCATGATACCAAGGATCACCGAGACTAATGATTTCACACACATATTCTAATTCTAGTACCTCAAATGCAGGTACAAGAAGCTACTCAATTAGGATTCATATTTTGGAATGTTGTTGGGGATGTTCAATAGGGACCCAATTGTTGCCATGGCATCTGTTGCTTTGTTGTTGGTTCTAGGAATATGCTCAAATGTTATTTCAAAGAAGGATTCTTTGAGAGTCTCCACCAATTTGTTGTATGGAGTGAGCTTGTCATCCTTGGTCTGGTATTCATTGTTCACTTGATTTATGATCAATTGAGAGTCTCTGTACACTTTGAGAGCTATGATGTTCCATTGCACTGCTATTTTGAGACCTATAGTCAAAGCCTCATATTCTGCGATGTTATTGGTGCAAGGAAATTCTAGTTTTTAGGACCTTGGTATGCAATCCCCCTATGGAGTGATAAAGACTATGTCGGCTCCCAATCCATGTTGTGTGCATGAACCATCAAAGTACAGTTTCTAGTGGTCAGCTACATTAAGATTGAAAATAGATTCATCTGGAAACTTTGAGATGAGAGAGTTCTCTGAATAGATTGGTGCTTCTGCCAATTGATCTATAATGACTTGACCCTTGATTGCTTTCTGCTTAACATATTCAATGTCGTATTCTGACAATATCATCACCCATTTGGCCATTCTTCCTATGAGCATTTCCTTTGATAATAAATATTTGAGAGGGTCGATTTTGGCAATGAGCTTTCTCTTATGTGCCAACATGTAATGTTTGAATTTCTATGATGCAAATACTACTGCTAGGCATGCTTTCTCTATAAATAAATAATTTAGCTCATGCCCAACCATTGTTATGCTGATGTAGTAGATATCCCTTTCTGTTCCATTTTCATCATGCTGAGCTAGGAGAGCTCCAAGGGTCGCTGTTGTTGCTGATATGTATAGAATCAATGGTTTTCTTGGGATTGGTGGCATTAATACCGGTGGTGTCAGTAGATATTCTTTGATTTTGTTGAATTCCTCTTCACACTTGGTATCCCATTTGTACACTGCTCCCTTGTGGAGTAGGTGAGAATATGGGTTCTATTTGTCTGCCAGTTGTGCTATAAATCTTCAAATGGATTGGAGTCTGCCTTGGAGACCTCTCAATTGCTTTAATTTTTTTCGTGCCTCCTTCTCGAGGATTGATTTTACCTTTGTTGGATCTACCTCAATACCTCTCATTGACACTATATATCCTAGCAGTTTACCTGCTTGTACGCCGAAGACAAACTTCTTTGGGTTTAATCTAACTTTGTACTCCTCCAGCCTATCAAAAATGGTACTAAGGGTTGCTATGTGATCTTTTCTCTTTTGGGATTTAGCTAGAATATTATCGACATAGTCTTCAACAGTCTTATGGATCATATCATGGAATATCAATGCCATAGCCCTTTGGTATGTTGCTCCTGCATTCTTTAAGCTGGATGGCATCATATTCCAACAGTAGGTCCCCCATGGACAAGTGAAAGTCATCTTGTGTTGGTCCTCTTTAGCTATCATGATCTAATTGTATCCTAAGAAGTCATCCATTAGTGATAACATTTCATGTCCATCTATCATGTCTACTATCATGTCGATGTTTGGAAGTGGGAAGTCATCTTTCGAACAAGCTTTATTCAAGTCTCTGAAGTTCATGCAGATTCTTATGCCTCCATCAGGTTTTGAAATAGGTACCAAGTTTGATACCCATTCTGGATAATCTATCGGTCAAATGAATCATGCATCTAATAGCTTTTTTAGCTCCATTTTGACCAAAAAGGCAATCTGAGGGTGCATTTTTTGAAGCTTCTCTTTGACAGGCTTTGCTTTTGGATATAATTCTAAGTGGTGGACCATGATTTTTTGATCAAGACCTAGCATGTCAGCATAACTCCATGCGAAGTTTATCTGTCTTTCCCTTAGGAATGTTGCTAGGAGCTCTTGTTCATCTGATAGTAATGACTCCGCATAGAATGTGATATGTGGGGTTTCCTCTATTCCTAGATTGACCAAATTGCACCTTTCTGCCAGGACTGCTATTTTTTCTTGATGAATAGCTCTACAAGGAATATTGAATCCCCCATCCTCAAGTGCCTCAGAGAGATTTTCACCGTTGGATGCATCCTTTCTTTTTACTTTTTTCTGGTCAAAAAGTGCCATAGTGTGGTTTTCACTCAAGGACCTGGATATTATTCTTAATTTCTCACTTTTGCAACTAAAGGATTCAATTGTTTCCCCATAATAGGCATGTGTTTCTAACTTGATTATAAACCCCGCTTTATGATCCCCATCTAGAATTTTATCCCACAATCCCATGAATTCTGAGAGTGCCTCATCATTTTTGAATGTATTAAGAATTGGTGGTCCTTGTTGGTCATAGTCGATGAGTTGGGGATATACTAGGAAAATCTCACAATTTTGATGGTCTATTTCAAAAGATAGGGTGCTAATCATGCAAAGAGTGGTATCCTCAAATAGCCTAGGTAGATTGGTCATGGTATCCTCGCATCGCTACTACTAAAAATGTCAGTTATAAAGTTATGTATGTCTCTACCTATGGATGCTGGTAGTTGTAGTTCTATTGTCGTTGGTTGAGGAGGATTATTAACTGTTCTAACTAAAGGACTTCGACCATGTATGGTTATACTCAGAGGGGTACATCCAAGGCCAACATTTGTTATCAGTCATGTCTCTGGCGTGATAGGTATTATAAGCCCATTGTCATTTTGTCCAAGTATTTGATATCTATCGTAGCCCATTGCGAGCATCATTTGTAGAACCTTGCTTTTGTCATCCATTTGTAAGTATACTACTAGTCTTTCTTCTTGATATAGCATATGAGATGGATCTTCCTCAATAACCTCTTGGCCAAGGTCTCCCTGGCTTGTGAATTAAGGATAGTCTTCAAGAGGCATTTGAGATGTGGAAGCCTTGTTTATTTGCGAGCGTCTACGTGATCTAGGAGATTGTGGTAACTCTCCTACCACAAAGGCATTATTAGGGAGCTTTTAGTTTCTAGAAATATTATCTTGGATGATTAGCTTGATGTTAAAGATGGTGGGAATGGCGGGAGTGGCAAGTGTCTCTTTCGTAGAAGTGGATGTGAGGGTGGTGGGATCAATGTATGGTGTGGATGGGCCCTCATCATTTTTTGGTACTTGGGGGATTTTTTAGTACTTTTCTTTGAGATTTTTGCAATATGAGAAAGGTTCAGGATCTCCATGGATGGTAATTTCTTGTTTGCTATGTGTGAATTTCACACATTTGTGGAAAGTTGACGCTATTACTTTCAACGCATGAATCCATGGGCATCCTAGGAGGATATTATATGGCAAGTAAAGGTCTAGGACATGACAAGTGGTTTCCATGAGAGCTGGCCCTACTTGAATAGGGAGTTTGGTCATTCTTTGAGACACTCTTTCTTGATCATCATATGCTCTTATCATGATACCCTTTCCTTTGTCAATAGAATCTTCTGATATCTTCAATTGCTTGATAAGGCTGCGAGAACAAATATTCAAACCTGCACCTCCATCTACCAAGACCCTTTTGACTTTGCTCTTATGTATGATGGCTTCTAAGAGGAGTGCTTGGTTGTGAGATGGTTGAGCAGGGAAATCCTGGTTAGAGAATCTCAGGAGATTAGGCATAATGATTTTTCCAACCATAGCTTGGAATTGCTCTGCATCAAGATCTGCGAGGATAGTAGATGAGACCAATGCTTCTTCAAGGATTTTCCTATGGGAAGATGATATTTCTAGCAACTCCATGATGCAGATTTTCATTGGCATTCTCTTGAGTTGATCTAAGACATTATAGCCATTAGGAATAGATCTGGATGCAGGGACCTTGTTTGGTTGGGATGATCCTATGATGGTAACCTTGTTGCCTCTTGTGGTGACTCAACAATCAGCATGGACTCCTTTGATGGTGATGACCATGCAATTTTCATCTAGGGAGGCAATGACTGCTTCATACACATGATTTACGTTTGAGTGGGTGCCTTTCCCTTTATCATTGTTATTCCATTTGTTGCCATGATTTGGCATCAGATTCGTGTATATCCTAAGATCCTAATTTCCTGTAGGTTGTTCCACGTTTATAATTATTTTATCGATGAGACCTTGAACGATGTTTCTCAATCTCATGCAACTATTTGTGGTATGGCCTTTGATTTTATGGAATTTGCAAAGTTGATTTTCATTATACCAAGGATGTTTCACATTTGGTTCTTGGTAATTTTCAAAGGTAGGAGCCTTGATGAGTTTTTCATCTATCAGCTTTTTCATGATGACTTTGAGTGGCTCCCCCAAAGCAGTGTACTTTCACTTGGGATAACTCTTGTTCCTTTGGGGTGGCCCCCTTTGATCATTAAGATTGTTTATTGTTGGATTGTTGTTCGGTTGTTGTATTACGTGATAATTGTTTTGCTGTTGGATTTGGATTTTTGGTGTGGGTATATTTTGGCGAGGAGCACTAATGACCACCTTGGTATCGATGACACCATCATTAGTAATATTTTTGTTCCTTACCCATGTGCAAGGTTTATCATTGTAATTGGAGGGCGAGTGATTGTTTTGTTGTTCGGGGTATGGAGTTGATCATGTTGGTTGAGTCATAAGGGCTCTTTCGATGTTGAGCTCCTTGGGGATCAACTAATCATATGTGGTGATTCTTTGAACCTTGAGATGAAATTCCAAGAGGCTGTCAAGATTGCAAATGATGGTGCAAACTTGTTGTTCTTCTAGCATGGTCCACTTGCTCTGATTGGCCTTGTATCGCCATCATTGTAGGAATGAAGAGAATGATTCACCCTTTCCTTGTTTCAGAGTTGAGAGTTCTTCTAGACTAACATCCATTGAAATGTTGCATGCATAATTTTTAATGAATGCGTCTATAATTTCTTGGAATTTTCTAATTCCTGATGGTAGGTGAGAGAGCCATTCTATAGCGTGACTAGCCAAACTCCTAGGAGATAACCGCATTAGATAAGTATCATCATACACTTCTTCCATGCAATGAACCTGGAATTCCCTGATGTGATATTTAGGGTTTCCTATCCCATGATATTTGTCAAATTTGGGGATCTTGAATCCCTTGGGGAATGGTTTTATCACTAGGCTCCTATCAAATGGATACGGACACAAGTTTCTAGGTGTCTTTGTTGTTCGCCCTGATTGAAGATAGAGAACTTGTTGCGAGAGCAACCTATTTGTGTTGGTACGTCATTTTGCAGATCAGGGGGTGGGATGAAGGTGTTTTGGGGTGTTTCAATTGTGGGTTGGATGGGTGGGTTGGTTGGTGTGTTGTTTGATGGTATCTATATGTTCTGCCAAGCTAGGTAGGCTTCCACCTGCTTTTGTATGAACAACACTTGTTGTTGATGTTTCTGTTGTTGTGCTAAGATTTGTGCTTGTTGTTTTTATTATTGTTGGGCTGCTAATTCGTCTGCGTCTTGCTACTCTTGATATTACTTTATTGCTTGCTAATATGCTTGCAATTGCACTACTTGTCTTTGTGAGAGAAGTTGTGTTTGTGCTTATGCTTGTTGTGCTTGATATTGGGGATTTTCCTAAGCTTGAGCTTGCACTACTTGTGCTTGGGTGTGTGCTTGTGCCGCTTGTTGTTGTAATAGAGCTTGTGCTTGAGAAGCCTTCTGTGCCTGCAATGCTTGAGCGGCTTGGGTGGCTTGTTGTTTTTGTTGCTGCAATAAAGCTTGGGCTTGTGTAGCCTATTATGCTTGTAATGTGGCTTGTGTTGCTTGGGTAGCTTGCACAGCTTGAGCAACTTGTTGAAAAGCTATTTGTACAGCTTTTTGTTTTTCACTTGTTGGAATCCTCCTTGGAAAGTAGCTTGCAATGCCACGTTGTATTGGCTTGATGTGGTTGAAGTCAGTAGTGGTGGGGGTGGTGGTGGATTTTCAATGGCATTTGATGATGTCGTGTTGGTGTTTTAAGTGATGGATGGTGATATTGATGTGGTTGGTCCTTGGGAGACCATGCTTTATGATGTTAGGGGGGTGTTTCTTGATGTTGCAATTGTTTGTGCATTTGTTGTCTATTGTTGTGATATCAACGACAAGTTTTGATTGTTTGGCATGATGCTTTGATTCATGCTTGGGATGTTAGTTTGATTGATACTTGGTAGAGGGGGAAGCCCTAAGCCAAGGAGTGGTGTGGATGATGATGGAAATGGTGGAAGAGGTGGAAATATAAGGGGTGTGAGTTCTTTTGAAAAGGTTGTGGTGTCGAAGATGCCCCCTTAAGTTAGATATTGCAAGCATGAACAAGGATTCCCCATGAAATCCATTTACAAACTTCAAATTAGGAAAGAAAATAATGAAGAACACAATAAAATGAGAAAATGTAGATTCAATCCTAATTAAACTAGAAAACACATGATCCCATGGGGGAATTGGTGCCAATTTGATGTGAAAGTTGGCCCTTTCCCAATTCCTAAGATGCAAGTTTGATAGGTTGATGATGATTGATCCACTTTGTTGATGAAAGATGAGAGCTCCAAGCCAAAAATCTACAAAAACCTAGCTAAGAAATCAATGGTGATGGATGAAAATGGCTAAATATTTTAGCATAATAACTTTGCATAATTTGTGGATGATGAAATGAGCAGATGAGCTCCTTATTTATAAAATGCCAAGATGGATGAATGTCCAAATTTGAGCAATGTGGGACTAACATTCATCCAATGGCATGATGCCACTTGTCAATCTATGAGTGGAAAGAGGATGTGCACGATTTGGGGATTATGCCAATAAATGCATATTTTTGAATTTCAAATTTGTTCAAATGACTTGTAAGAGGGAAGGGAAAATGCAATAAATGCCACTTGGCTCAAAGCAAAGGACATGTAAGATGAAGTTATTGCCTTGTTGGATGTACATGTTGACTTGAAATTTTTGAATTCAAACTTGAAGGATATTCCAAAAAGATGCCTTGTGAGGAAAATAGAGATTTAATAAATGAATTAAATCTATTTTCATGTGCAACTTGCAAAATCTAGAGGATGTGACATGATAAGAGATTAAATTAATCAAGGGTTTAATTAATTTAATAGGAGATTAGACGATGTGACCTATTTGACTCAAATTTATGGATTTATTTAAATTAAATAAGAGAGGAATAAGGATAAGAGATTAATTAAATAAGGATTTGGATCTATTTAATTAAAAGAGATGGTGTTAGATTAAATCAAATAAGGTTTTAATTTATTTAATTTAATGAATAGACTTTAGAGATTTAATTAAATAAAATTAAATATTTAATTAAATAGGGATAATTAGATCAGATTGATTGATTTAATTAAATAACAGTTTTATTTAATTAAGGGGGGAATATTGATGAATTTAATCAAATAAGGGGATTTGATTAAATGGTTACACTGAAGGATGATTCAGGACGAAGTGATGTTAGTATTTGGGATCAGCTGCATGATGTCAATCGGTATATTTTACGTGCCTACACTTTCTAACACTTATCATTGGTAAAAAACTACTGCATAATTGTATGGTAAACTCTAGTGCTAGCACCATCGTCATGCCCAAGCAAGTAGTTGAAGCTTTGGAACTTGAATAAAATCCTCTTAAGAACCAAGCATGGAGCTAAAATGAAGATATTGTCGAAACCTTTACATTTCAAGCATGTGGTTGGTGAAGCCATGATCAATTTTAAGGTAGCACATACCTCAATTACCCTAGGAGAGCTGCCTTATGCCAAACTTCTTGAGGATGAAGAAGCTCTCTTGAATGAATTTATAAGTTCAGACCCTTTTCGCAACTATCATACAACTAGGCTAGGAACATACATCATACATGAGGAGGATTAGATTATGCCCAGAGGAACTAAAGATGCTGGAAGTGAAGGGACCTTAGAGTTATGGACCTTGCACTTTGACGGAGCAAGATGCAGAGTAGGAGCCAACATCAAAAGATTTTTGGTATCTCCATCCAAAGAAAATACCTTAAGGTCATACTATTTCTAGTTTGTGTATTCGAACAATGAAGCAGAGTATGAGGGCCTTGTCCATAGCTTGAGTTTAGCGAAACGAATGGGTGCAAAGAAAATATAGGTGTTCAAAGATTCAGAATTGGTGGTTAACCAAATCTAAGGGCTATTAGCCTCCAAGAATGTCTGTATGTGAATATACTGACACAGCATTTGGGACCTGATTGAAGGCTTCGAGGCATTCAACATCCAAGCCATACCTAGAGAGCATAACTTTGAAGTAGACCGACTGGAAAATGTTGGATCTCAGTTTAAGCCAGCTTCTGAGTTAATTGATAACAAACATTCAGTGTGAGTGATTGTGCAGCCTGTAGTCCCAAATAATTATTAAAATTAGCAAGTGTTTGATAGTGATGCTCATATCACATCATTTCTCTAGTTGTCCGAAGAATTTTCCAACCAATTAAAGCCAAAGATTGTTGAGGCCTATGAGGATCAAGTGGTCCAGCTTAAGTCAAACAAGTTTCCCAGAGGTTTGGTTACTCTCGAGAATCTGTTTGATTATAATGATGCGAGAAATGACAAGAGAGTTTGTAGATATTAAAGGAAATTATGCTGATTTACACATCAGAGAAGATAAAAAGCTTAAGGTCGAAAAAGGAGTCTTGTAGAAGAACAAAGAAAGGTTGAAATATTTTTGCAAGAAGCATCCGAGTGTGGTAGCATGGTCATATGATGATCTTAAGGGATATGATCCCAGGATTATCCAACACACCATTAAGCTACTAGAGGGAGCAAAACCCGTGCGTCAAAAGTAGAGGCCAGTAAATCCAAAGATCGAACCATTAATGGCTCAAGAATTAAAGAAGTTGATTGAGTCCATGATGGTGTTCCCGATAAAACACAGTACTTGGGAATCTAACCTAGGGCCAGTCCAGAAGAAGAATGGTGATATATGACTGTGCGGTGAATTTTGAGACCTAAATAGAGCGTCTCTTAAGGCCACTACCCTCTGCCTTCCATGGAGGCAATTCTACAAACAGTTGTTGGTTCTGAGATGTTTTCAATGTTAGATGGTTTCTCCGGCTATAATCAGATTTGGGTGAAAGAGGAGGACCAACACAAAACGGCATTTACCACCAAGTGGGGAACATACGCTTATACTAAAATTCCCTTCAGACTTTCAAATGTTAGAGCCACTCTCCAATGAGCTATGGACATTGCTTTTAGCTATTTGATAAATAAGATCATTCTTATTTATCTAGATGACTTGACGGTTTTCTCAAAATTTGTTGAAGATCATTTTGATCATCTTGATCTTGTCTTCTAGAAGTGTCAGGAGTTCAGAATTTCTCTGAACCCAAAGAAATGTGTGTTTGGGGTCCCACAAGGGAAACTGTTGGGTTATGTTGTCTCAAAGGAAGGTATTTCCATCGACCCAAAAAGGGTTAAAGCAATCAAAGAACTCCCTTTACCTGTCAACAAAAAAGGAGTTCAATCTTTTTTGATCAAGGTTAACTTCATCAACCAGTTCATACCAGACTTTGCAGGGATTGTTCGGCCCATCACATTGATGTTGAAAAAGTACCAAGCTTTCAAATGGATAGCGAAAGATAGAAAATCTTTTGAATGGATTAAAGAAGTCATCTCTTCAACTCTCGTGTTGGTTAATCTAGATTTTTCCAAAGACTTCCTCATGTACATCTTTGGTTGTAGCAAGAGTATCGCTATTGTTCTGATGCAAAAAGATGATGAAGATAAAAGAGAATTGCCCATCACCTTCTATTCGAACGTGCACTCTAAAAGATTATGAGGTGAAGTACAATGTGGAGAAGTAAGCCTTTTCTATTGTAAAGGGGTTGAAGAAGTTCTAACACCTCATATCATGCAACAAGGTGATTGTTTGTGTCACACCCTAGCATGCATGAATATAGTATGGAAGGTGAAATCATTGAGAAGTGGGCTAACTAGATAACCAAGATTCTAGAGGATGACATCAAGATCAAGTCAGTCAAGACTGTGAAAGGGAAGGGACTGTGCAAATATTTGGTTGGAAACAACAAAGCAATGACTGAGGTTGAAGTCTTGGAACCCATGCTACTAAATGAAGAGAGTTCCTTAGATGATTGGTTGGATGATAGAATTAATTTCATGCAAATAGGAAGGTACTTGACCAACCTCCCCTCATTTAAAAGGCATTTTTATCGACTGCTGAATAATGGCTATGTACTCTTGGAGGGAGTTCTTTTCAAGAGGAACTTCAATGGCGTCTTTTTAAGGTGTGTGACACAAGAGCAAGAAAAAAAGGTATTGGAACAGTACCATAGTGGCCCAGCTGGAGAACATTTTTTAGCAAAAAATACCACAATCAAGATTATGTGTGCTGGTTATTTCTTGCTGACATAATTTAAGGACTCGTATTCATTGGTGAGATCTTGCAATGAGTGTTAGTTTTTTGTTTGGAAACGGAAAAATGTTGCCATGCCACTGAAACCAATTGTAGTGGAAGATCCATTTTCTCAATGGGGTCTTGACTTCATTAGCATGATCAATCCATTTTCATCAGCCGGACACAAATGGATCCTGATGACAACTGACTATTTCACCAGGTGGACTAAAGTTGTACCTTTGAAAAATGCAACCAAGGCAGAAATTGTGAACTTCTTGGAAGAATTGGTAGCTAGGTTTGGCCCACCAAAGAAAATTATCTTGGATAATGTCATAGCTTTTCTCGGCTCCAAAATCAGCCAATTTGCACTAAAATATGGAGTCTTCCTAAAGATATCCTCCAACTACTATCCACAAGGAAATGGCCTTGCCGAATCTACAAATGAGAATCTTCTCTGGCTAATCAAGAGAATAGGTTCAGAACATCAAAGGGAGTGGCATAAACACCTCCAGATAGCACTATGGGAAGATCATATTGCGCCCAAACAAATATTGCAAACATCCCATTATGTGATGGTATACGGGAAGGAGGCATTGTTGCCAATCTCTATGGAAATCCCTGCAATCCAATTCCTCAAGTCTCTTAAAATTGAGCAAAATAGAGCGATGGAGGTGTAGTTGGAAAAAGTACTTGAGGTTCAGGAGAAACGAGAGCACGCTCTCGAGGAAATGACTAATCACTAGTAGGTGGTAAAGAAATGGTTTGACAAGAAAATGTCTGACTAGGGTCTACAATGTGGAGACCTGGTGCTCAAATTTAATGAGCGCAAAGTGAAGCCTGGTCAACATGGCAAGTTTGATAGTCTCTAGGAAGGACCATTCAAAATCACACAGTTCAAGCAGCGCAACTTGTTTGAGTTGGAAACAATGGAGGGTGAGGCCTTGGGTATTCCAGTTAATGGAATATACCTCAAGAAATTCAATTAATTCATCTTTTCAATAAGTGTGTAAATATATATATATTCCCCACTTTGTTAGTTTTGGGTCATTCTCAGTGTTTTCTTAAAATCAACAACCACATTAATGCATGGAAATGAGATAAAATGAAGAAAAGAACCAAACTATAGGAAATATATGTATTGTATTGATTATAGAGATATTTACATCTGTATACATATTGATGTAACAAGGCCCATAGCCATGTTCCAAAAAATACACATATTGTCATTGACAAGTGTTTTAGAGAATGTTTCAAATACAAAAAGGAAGAGGGATCTTCTGGATGTCTCTTCAAAAATTCAAGGGTCCAGCAATGGCAGCAGTTGGTGCACGATGAGGAAACACCATCCTCTCAAAATTCTCATACCATTACACCTTGCAAAAGGGTTTGATGTTGTGCATCCTCATCAGGAAATGGAAGGCGGCACAGACTTTGTGGCGATGTTCCTCATGAGTGTCAAGCTCAAAGCCATGCAGAAAGGGCCTAGTCAACACAAGTCCTCCTCCCTCAATAAGTTAGCATAGGTTGTGAATAGATGGGATTTCGTGGTCGATCTGAGTAGCTCTCATGATGTTCTCCAGTCCCCCTAGGTAGTGTTTGGGAAATACCTGCTTTGTCAACCTCAGATTCTTCCTCTTAGAAATTCCAATGTCTAATAGAGAAGCTACAAAGTGGGAATGGATATTGGTGTTCACTCTATACTGGTCTTTCTATTCTACACAATCTCTACCTAGAACACATTTTATGGCTTTCACATACAGAATTTTCTTCATGCCAGTATGTGTTTTAGTCACCTGCACCTAATTTTTCGTAAGAAGGCAGCTTGGGTCTTCTTGCACATAATCCTAATTGGTGTTTCCATGACTACCGCTACTCTCGCTAAGTAATGAAGCTACCAACTATATCCTAGGGCTAGTTGCCAAGAAATGCTAACTGCAAATATGGATTGCCAAAATGCCAAGGGGTCCTTTTTATACATGGGGAGAGGCTTCCCCAATTGAGTAAGGTATGTTTACATCAAAGGAAAATGGTATGAAAGAGCCCTAACAAGCTGTGTTGCGACATGAAAAATAATGAAGATAATCAAATGCAAACTCAATTTATTAAAATTAAGCCTTTTTAAAAGGTAGAGAAGGAGCTAGCTATTGCCATAAGGAATGCTTCCATCTTGGTTAAATCAAATAAAATATCTTAAGGTGAAGTCATTAGTTGATGTGCCTTGTTACAATCAAGTAATCATTAAATGCAAAAGCTCGCAAAAAGATATGGCACTATTGATTTGGTACCTTTTCCAAGAAAAATTAGAGCTAACATATGTTAGGTCACATCTCTTTATGTGTGGAATCCTTTGGCGAGTTGGAATCCTTTTTGCACACATGAAAGGGTTAGTGGTGCATGGCATAATCAATGTGAAAGATAGTGTGTACCCTTGCTAATTCGATATTTTTGAAAATTAAAAAGATAGATAGGAGAATCATGCAGAAGGAATTAATCGTACGAGGTTGAAAAAGTTTGTAACTACCTTAGTCATTTGAAGAGATAGAGGAAGGATTTCAAAAACTAAGCAGTAGAGTCCTTTGAAATACAGGTAAAATGGTTGAAATTGCAGAAAGCTCAATTCAAGTTGTCGCCACTAATAGCATTGAGGAATGAAGGATGTAGGTGCCTTGCGTGAATATCTATGACTGGGATTCTTATACAACCTTGGACATTCTAGCTAGACCTTCATGGCCATGCACTAAGCTAGCAGACCAAAAAAAATTAAACACAATTTCTCCTAAAAACCCAGCTTTGGTTTCAGAGGATTGGGATAATGTCTGAGATTCAGAGTTATCTCAAAACCCCAAAGGTTTAAGAGAGGTTGCATGCAAAAAAATGAAAAACATCAGTGATCCTTTTCCTAGCTAACTGTGGAATTGTGGTCTCCCTCAGTAGATGGTTCCTTTAGTGCACTATTGTCTAGAGATTGTGGTTGCCTATGCTAAAATTTTTGACATCAATTCAGGAATTATAAGCAACCATAATTTTAGGGTGGTAATCTTCGCCAGGCTCTCCAAGATATGTTGTGCATCCCTCTTAATGCTCTTGTAGGTGTTGAGGATTTCAATCTTTCTAGACTGCAAAATTACTAGAGGATGTTGAGACTAATGCAACAATTTTTCAATGTCGAAACAGGTAATCCATCAAATAACTCCATCCCTCCTAGCTTTTCTCTTAGTCTAGTTGCTTTTAAAGTAGGCATGGCTTCCATCTTCTCTATGTTGGCATTGGTGTGTGGATTGGATATAGATAAGGAAGTCTCATATTTCCAAATGAGCATAGGCTTTATGTTGAAAAGGAATAAAGAGCCTCTACTCATGGACTTTTCAAAAGTCATTGTGGAAAGGATGTGCCAATAGCTAAAGGAGTTTGACCCTGGTTCCAAGTTCAGGTATTCTTCTTCCTTAGCCTACATGATTTTACATCAAAACCTAGATTATTTCCAGTAATTTTTTCCCCTGGCGGTATTTGATGCACATGGCGCTAGAAAGCCAATTTTGACCTGGACTCCTGTCCTCTCAAAAAATTTTGATTATTACGCATTTTCAGATGTATTCCTAGCTCTAACTTTGAGATCTTTGGATAAAATGGGAGGTAAGAGGTCTAGGTGCTTGACACAGAGTCAAATATCATGGATGAGAGGCCTTGTATCTCCTTGTGATTGGTTCTTTGGTTTAGATTTTACAATGCTCTACATGCAGGGTTTCATCTGAGAGCCTTTTTGGCTCCTACATTTTGTTTCAGATAGGGTTTTATCCTTGGAGGTTTTTAGGAAGTTGTGTAATATTGAAAATGATTACTGGGGAGGAAGCATCTGACTTCCTATCTGACGTTTCCAATCATGTTTGGCTCTGTAGCATTGGTCAAGAAGAAGAATCCAAGGGTGAATAGTTTTGAAGTGTTGTATTCCAAGTTAGGTCACCTTGGATTGGTGATTATCTATGATACATGGCGCTATAATCCAATAGGTAATTTGGAAGAGGTAGGCATTAAGATCCCTCACCAACCTCAGTCATTTTGGGACCCTCAGAGAAATGTAGATGAGGGAAATGAGAGGTTATATGTTGGCCTTGAGCACATCCCTTCTAGCTCAGGTCAACCACCTTGGCTAAATTTTTATCATCTAGTGGCCAGACTTGACACTAACCATATAATAAATCAATTCCTCTATAGCCAATTAGCAAGGCTTGGATGGAAGCCTAAAAAGATTAAAGATTTTTGGATTTAGAAACAAGAGATAAAAAAGACTAACTCGTTCTTTTAGGAAGTGGACTCAGACAACCATTTTGATGGTATCTAGTGTCGCAAGAATTCAGATAGTGATAATTCTCCTAATCCTTCAGAGTCCAAGAAGTGCAGTGAGGAAAAAAGTGCAACTCCAAAGCATGAAGAAAAAGTAGCCCAAAAGGATCCAATGATTGAAGAGGGTGATGTGCAAGGAGAGACAGTTAGTGGATAGTAGTTGCAACATGAGAGCTCTTCAAATACATAGTTGTCAGAACAAACTAGCTCCTCTAGATTAGAGAAGAAGAGGTCAGGCTCTGTTAGGCAGCGTCAAAAGGTTATTTGGACCTTGATGATTCCCCACAAGAGAAGAGAACTTAGATAGAGGAAGAGGGAAGAGGAGAAGAAGAAAAGTGTTAAGGAGTAGTTGTATTTGCTACAAATCTTTAGAAAACTTAGGTACATTTCTCCCCTTCTTCTCTCTCTTCTATGTCTTTGGTTTCCTCCACACCTGCTTTTTCAATGTCACTTGTGTCAGTTGTTCCTCTCACTGGTCACCCGAGGTAGGTCAACATTGGTTTCCCTAGGGGTCCCCATTCACCTGCTTCTATGTCTATTGCCCCTGAGGTGCAAGTAATGGCAATGCATCCTCACCCACTGAGTCAACAGTTTGTATCTTCGATGCCTCAGCGTCAAGTGGCTACTTCCCTGGCCTTTTCCCCACTATGTTTTCACCATCTTAGAGTAGTCAGTTTATCCCACCTTTTTCCCTGGTAACTATTGTGAGACCTATCAAATCCGTTGATATGTCAAGCACGTTGTCATTCCCATTAGCAGTTACCCCAAAGTTTCCTTTCACTGGTGGATTAGGTATTTTTCCCCAAGAGTATTTCTTGCAAGTGGATGTTTCCCAAAGTGCGTAGGCTAGCTGAATACAAAAAAATAAGGGGAAAATATGAAAAAAAACCTGTGGAACCCCTTATGCAGACTGTGTCCAACGAAAGTCAAAATTCGCTGATGTTTGCAAATGTGACACCCAATGTCATCAAGTCAGTTAGAGAAATACAGCCAAAGGATTATTCTATCAATGTCATAGGACTTGATTTGCAATAGGCTCATCTGCAAGACAAAGTAGAATTAATGGAGGAAACACAAAGGGTGGTGACAACTAATTTCCTCAAGCTTAGTCACCTTGAAGGAGAAGGAGGAACAAATTACTGCTCTAAGGAATCATATTTCAGTCCTAGAGGGAAGCATTGTAGAGTTGAAAGTAGAATTGAGTAGCAAGGTTGCAGAGGTGGACCTTTTGAGATCCCAATCTCTTCCATCCCAAATGAACTTACTAGAAATAGCCAAAGAACTGCATGCATCATAATTGGATAAGGTTAAGTCATTATTCCTTACCTTGCAGCCCACTCTCAAATTTATGGCGCATGCTACCAACTTATGTGGGGTGGTTGGTGAAACAATGTAATAGGTGCAGGAAATAACTTCTAATAGAGTTCCGCAAGCCAAGAAATTGTTGAGAAAATTGTATACAACTTCTGATGAGGTGTTGAGTAGTGTGGGGGTCACAGACCGAACAACGACAGCCATGAATGTGAATGTTCTCATTTCTATGCATGAAGCCATCTAGCATGTTGGTAAGTGCAAAGAAAAGCTAACTCAAATTACCTATGATATGCAAGATAAATTTTCCCGACTAACTTAGCAAGGGCTTCTATCACCCTTCTTGGATGACCAAATAGTGGTAGGCATAAAACACATCATTGAGAGGATTGAGGAGAAAAAACAAAATCTATTTGTATTCTAGTCTTTCAATCAGCCTCTGACTACCGCCAATATCGAGAACATGGTGCATCACTTGGCACAGCTCTTCTTCTAGCTTGATTCTGAGGCGAAAATATTTGGTGGATTTCCTTTTAAGGAAATTATTGATTTAAACATGGCACATGAAAACTTGTGCACTCTCTTTGTACCATCAGATGAGGTATGGATGTCCCTCCAGGCTGCCCTCTCAAAGCTGTGAGCAATTAGTCCATTGGAGGTAGGACTGGTCTATGAGGACATGATCTGGAGATTCTCATTTTATAGGTGAAATGTTCTTGTGAGTCGCCAAGCTATGAATATTTATTCACGCACCACTCTTTTCCTTCATGGACCTTCTTTCCTTCGTGGCTTCACCTTTTGTTTTGGTACCACTCGTAGCTTTCCGGTCACTGCCACATGGTGTCCTATCAGAGCTTCCCTTCAAGATGCTTCTCTTTCCTTTTGTTGGGCTCTGGTTGCTTGACACATCACCTCAACCTGCTTTTTGTTCGGATGGGGCCCACTATGCAGTTACCCTTGCTAGCAGCTTTCTGCATGGCATTTGTTCAGGCATCTCTTGTTTTTGTTCAATGGTTGTTGCAACTATTTTTGTTTTTCTACCACATTTCCTTTCTATTTTGTTATTGCGTGGCCTATCTCTCCTCAAAATGTCCCTGTTGGCATGCTTCCTTTCCTTCTTTCTATTGGTTCCTGCACTAGGGAATCTTTCTCGTTGGTGAATTTGTTGGAGCATCTTTCTTGTTGGAGCCTCCAAGCGGTGGGTTGGCTAATTTAACCAACCCTTTCTTCATTTTTTGTTGTTTTTAGATGGAAAAAAATTCTTGAGCACTAAGAATTAGCCTCTATAGTGTTTTATATTAAATCTAAACTTGCAGACTATGCCATTCTATTTGGCCTCTCTATTTTCAAGCATTTGATAGGACATTAAATTGTGCTTGCATTTTCTAAAATATATGAACATTTGTTTCAAGCTTTTATAATCTTTATGTAGCTTAGCATAATATGGATCATGTTGCTACTCTTTTGTGTTAGCTTATATTGTATGGATTATATTATGCAAATGGTTTGATGTTCTTATGTTTGTAGTGTTGGGAATTGTCTATTTGATATATGCTAATTACTACCTGAGCCTTTGTTTTTGCAATCTGCTTACTTATCTCATTACTGATCTGGCACATCACCTTAGCTTATATTTGTTTATTTTATGTTTGTATTCATTCCCTTTTCTCCCCCTATTAAAAAATGAAGAGTTGGCTTTGATAATATCTCAGAGGTCACTTAGCTATGTGAACAAGTCCCCCAATAGCTAAGTTTCCCATAAGGCTGCTACCTGCAAACTTTTGCATCAACAGTTTCCCTTTCTACTTATACAAGAAAGCCTTAAACTCTAGAGTTTTTACAAATTCATCATCAACTATGAAGGATCTGTATGCAATCTATCTTGTATCTCTATCTAAACTCTCTTCAATTTCTATCTCCCTTGGAGGGAATTTGTAAGCTTGAGTTCTTGATCTGGAGATTTTGTCAGTTGTGTTGTGAGGCATGTTATCACTAGGTGTTTCCTCCTCTGAATATAGCATCCTGACATCTAGCAATCCTCCATTGTACTCATCAACCAGTCATTTTGCTTCCTCTTCTTCCAGATTTTTTATCAAATCATCCTATTGATAGGGTATATGATCATACCCACCCAAGTTTATTTTGTCCCTTGCAAAGTTGATATACCCCTCTGGATCGAATCCTTTTTTAGGTGGACCTTTCTTCATGTTATATTGCAACAATTTATTCAAAACCAAATCATATCTTTTCCTTGCCAACACAGTGAAATCACCGAAACAAAGTGTGCTAGGCATAAATGCCTACTTTCCAAAAGAACTTAAATTCATGAAATCTAAATAATCTAATTGCCTAACAATCTCAAGATAGGAAATCCTATCAGGTACTGTTCTTGAAAGGATAAAGGGTGTATCCTCAAATCCATATATCCTAATCATTGTTGCATCTTCCAAATAGTACCAATCTCCCCAATTGTGATTAATAGGCCCATTAAAGTCCTTGGGTCTGAGGAACCTTTTTATTTCATCATACAATGAATTTTCACAAGGGTGGTTATACAATTTATACAACTTTACAAAATATTCTTCAAAATGAAGGAACAATGAATTGGAAAATCTACTATCCCAAATGGCGGTCCAAAGTTGTACTGGTAATAGTCCTCCCTCTTACAATTGTGAAACCCCTAGCTTCTCATGCCACATCTTCAACTCTTGCCCATAATAAAGAATCATATGCATCATGATTGAATAATGCTTCAAATGCAAAATAGGAGACCCTTTTTTTATTGCCATCAACCCTACATTGAGCTTCTTGAAAATATGTGTGGCATAATCAAAAGGTCAAGAGTTATGGCACCGAATATCTGTTGCAATTACCATCGGCACAATTGACATGTATTGATCCGTAATTACAGTTTACAAAATTAACTTGTAAATTAAATCTAATTACAGTAATTTCCCGATCTAATATAGAATTGCATGATTATTCTTTTTAACCGTTGAAATTACAAAATAAGTAATTAGAAATTCAAATATTGAATTTAAACTAGAGAGAAAATTGAGACAGAAGAGAGAAGAATGAGACAAAGAAATAGAAGGATCACAATGCACAGATTGATAACAGAGTTCGTCCAGTGTGGACTACGTCTCCAGGTCTGCTTCTCAATGTTGGGACCACTTTATTGATATTGCCAAGAAAAATTATGCTTTGTTACAATACCCAAGCTCCAAGAAACTGCAATAATCTCTCCACAATCTCTCACTATTTTGCAATTTTTGGTGTACAAAAACACCTTGTAAATTCTCCTCCAAAGAATTATTTCTCCCAAAATAAACTTGAATAATTCTCCCTGTTACAATTCTCTCCAAGAAAATTCTCGTAAAATTTTTTCCAATCAATAATTTCCCATGCCCCTTTACAAAAATCACCCCTTTATATACACATTTATTTGCTAATATGGCTTTAATGATATTATTTTGCAAATATTGCATATCTCCCGTATACAAGTAAAAATTCCAACTATTTCCCCCTTTTACAATAAAAATCACTAATATCCCGTTAGTATAACAAATTAATCTTTCAAAAATAAATCCCCCTTTGGCTTTTATAATTCCAAGCCATACAATTAAAAAATGAACCCCTTTAACTATGGGTTGTTATAATTTTGGACTTACATTATAATCTTTAAAAATATCTTTTAAAAGCCCCTTAATAATCTCCTTGGATAATCTTTAAAATAAATCTATTAAATATGAGAAAGGTGGTTAAAGGGGTTAATTTGTTGAAATGTAAGTTTATGGGATTTTTTTCTCTCTCCTTGTTTTATGGGCAAGGGAAGAGGATTTTAAGGGATAAAATCCCACCAAATCCTCCTTGAAATCATAAAAATCTTTTAATTTTTAAACCATACGTGTTTTCTTTTAACAATATGGTTTAATCCATATTCCCTTTTCCACCATGTTTGTGCCAACTCACCACTCCTGCCACGTCACCACCTGCCATGTTAGCTTGTTGATGTCATCAAAGTCAACCAGAGTCAAAATTTTGACCAACCTTTGACCAGCTGTAACTTTCACATATGAGCTCCATTTTTGAAACCGAATATAGTTCTGGAATCAGCGCGACGGGTACTACGACTTGGCATCATTTTTATTTCATTTTCATACAATCAATTTTTTGCCTTTTTGAACCCTTGATTCATCTATTTGATTGAACCTTTGACTGAGCATAACTTCTGCATATGGACTCCTTTTGAGCCCATTAAAGTTGTGTCAAGATTGTATGAGCAAGCTCTACGCATTGATGCTTCTTTGGATGAATTCTGAGACTATGAAATTTTTAGGTATTTTGGATCCACTTGGATCATGTATTCAGGGGCATCCACCCCTAGCACTTAGTACACTAAGCAATATGTATACTTCAAGTATGGTTCAAATAGGTCAACATGGAATGGGAACCTTCATTATCATCCAATGGAGTTGTGTTTCCATCCTCTTTACATCTATGTAATGGTAGTCTCCAACCCTTGTATATTGTATCTAATCTCCAAAATTATCTCTCTAGCTCCTCATATACAATTTTCTCATTGCACACTCCTTCTAGATTAAACACCTCACAAATTGTGGCCTCTGATATATGTATGAATGGTTTTCTAGAAGGGTAACAAATAGCTTTTATCTTGTGATCATAACTAGCAGCTAACACTTTTATCAATTCCACATCTACAAACACATTCGGGTAGACCAACCTTCCTAGGTTAAATTTCTAGGGGTTACACACTGGTTCATACTAGTTCCTTCGATGGTAATGGAAGATGAATAACTCATATCCCCTAATTGGGGTCCATGTATCTCCTATGTTTTTTCACCTATCTTCTAACTTTTCTACATCTGCCCTGAGTTGCGCAGAGCGCCTGGCCCTAGGTCTAGAGATGAGCAATTAATCAATTAGGTCCTGGTTCAATTTTCTTTCGACTACCCCTAGTTCATTTTCAACTTCAATTTTCTGTTTTTAACTCTTGAGGGGACTACTCTCACTCTATTTTTTACCTTTTGTTTTCCCTAAGCTTGTTCCCTCCATTATACTTTTTTTTTTTTTAAATGACAAAATTAGAAAATGAAATTACAGAAAACTCACAGATTCTATTTGAAATCCTTCATCCGCAAGGTTCTATGGTTCTTTGGTCTTCCTTCTATTTCTTCTATTGTGAATTCCACTCAATACCTTCTTCAATTATTGTTATTCAATTCAATAAATTGACTATCTCTTTGCATTTGTGCCACCATTAATGTTTCAGCTCTGAGCACAAGTTCAATTTTTTATTGAAATTCTCACTATCACATCAAGTACCCCATATCGACAAGACAATTTAAAAAATGATATCTTTATATTTGGTTTTTTCCAACGTTCACCAAAAAACCTATTGGTCAAAGAAAAATGATTTATTTCTCACTGATACATGATTTATCCTTTCGATCTTTGTAAATGTCACCAAAAGTCACTCTGATGATCTTTTGATCTATTTGCATCTTCATCAGCAAGAGATCATGCTTTGCTAAGACATTCTGCAGTTTCTTCGACGCTATGAGTCTCCCCAATGTTCATTCCTCTGATCTTGAATATGTTTCCAAGACTCTTACCAATATAACTCTCATTAGCATGACATGGAGAGTCAGGAGAACCTTTCAAACTTACACTGATAGCTTCTTGTTTTGTTGATATGCTTCTTTGTGCCTGATCGGTGAGACATGATGAACTTCTTACTGATAGTGATTCACCGGTAAGACATAATTGCTTAGTATGACTTGTTGGATTCACTCTGATGATGCTTGTCTTACTGATGAGTAGTTTCCTTTGTATCATTGATGTGATAGGATAAATTTCTAGCCAACATATTTCATCAACGAAACTAATAAGCTCATTTTGAATGATAGATCTCAGGTCAATATCATTTGTCTTTTCAATGATCCCCTACGTCGTTGAAACCATGAGTTGTTTCCACCCGATATTTATTCACCTAGGCACTTTGATCAATATGACAACTTGGATTTCCTGCCGATATGTCAAAAACACCATCATTGGAAAATAGTGACTTAGAGATCAGGGGGACCTACACCAACTCTTGCCGATATGGATCAAAATGTTATACTTAGATAATTTTTTGGGGATCAAATTTGATTGTGATCATAGGAAATTACATCAATATTTGGTTTTCTATGAGGGATTTATGAATGTAGAATTTTCAAAATTTTGCAATTCTAACACATCCAGTCATCTCATTTTTTTAGAAACTAGTTCTTATCACATAATTTGGGTAATCCCAACTTCACAGTATCATCAAACCCTATGTTTTCTGAGTGTAAGTCTTCATCATATTTTTCATGCTTTCTCATGATTGTGTCAATGGCCAAGATGGAATTGGTGTCAGATCCCTCATGTAGTTGCATACCATGTCTCTTAGTACCTAATCTATTTTTCAGTCTCCCATTCTCAAGAATGGCTTCATAGTTCTTTATGTGAACATGAAAAAAATCATCAAGACATATCTTCAGGTTTTTAAATCTCTTGTGTAACATCATTTCCATAGTGTCAAACTGAAGGTCCTTCATCTTTTCTACTAGTTATCTATGTTCTTCTTGCAACTGCTCATATTCACTCTACAACTTTGTATCAGTTCCAGAGGTGATCCTCATTCTAGTATCTTTCATGGAAATAATTTCCAAATCTAATTTTTCACTTTTCATTATGTAATAATTTCTTTCTTTCATCAACTTTATTGTTTTTTCCTTGTTGAACTTGGAAATGCTTATGCCCATGTTTGTTGAAGCCACAGGGTCAGTTTCCCCAACTTTAAGGGTCATCATGTGTCCAAAGGATTTTTCGATATCGATGACCTTTGTCCTTTTGTGAGGTAGGCATAGTTCCCATATCAACATTGAATTTTTATCAAGATTGAATCTTGACCCTATGTAAATTTCCTTCACACCCTCTGTGTTTAGCTTGTATTCTCCTTCCTTATTATGCAAAAAACTATCAAAAATTGAAGAGGCACTGAGGTCCCAACCAGCAAACACTATTACACCAGCTTCAAGTAACAACTATCTACCCCTTTTAGGGATCATATTATTTGATCATATCTTTGGTTATTTCATTCCCAAAAAATTAGTGTTTCCTAATGTTGACCCCACATAGTGACATGTGAATGGGGCCAACGTTGAATTTTTTTCAATTTATGCTTGTATGGAGTGAAACTTGACATGGTTAGCCTAGATGCATGCGTTGATGATATGGGAGGGTTTCGAGACTCAAACATGAGGTCATGCTATATAAAGGCATCTTGTCCTTCCTAATAATACAAGTTGCCTTATTCTTCATCTCTTTCATATATTATTCTTAGCATTTTTTTGGTTAATTCTTTCAAAAGATGAGGCTCTTTAAGCCTCGCCTTAGATCTATTACACATCAGTTTGTGCATTTTCATTAGCAATGGATATTTAGATGATCTTTAAAAAGCTCATTGAATATAAAGATGATAATAGAAAGCTAAAAAAATGAGTATATTTTGTTTATGGAACCTAAACCACAAGGTTTGTCACTCTAATGCTAAAACCAAGTCAAATTAACCCCTAACACCTATTGGAAAAGTAAAAACATTCCTTTCTTTCAAATTCACAAGAACGTATAAACCTTTTGAAACCACACATACATGTTATGAAAGTGTATGGTAATCCTACTTATAGCAGAAGTTCACATGATAAGCTAACCAATGGCGCTATATTGGAGGATAAACCCACCTATGGAATTAATTTAAGAGGTAAGGGATGCCTCTTAGTGGAATTTTGATTCTTGGATTAATCCATAGTGCTAAAATTAGTTCTAGTGTTCTTCCCTTGGTGTTATATTTATCTATACAATTTCCCATACTTAACCATTTCATCATCCCCTTTCCCAAGCTATTTGTATCATAATATAAACTTGGTCCAATCTCAAATTAGCCCCTTAGGTAATTATCCATTTCCTCCAAGTTGAATGGAACCTTTTGTACCAATGCATCTATGTTTTCCTACCCTAATGGATCAAGACTTGACATCACCTTAACAATCATCTTTATGTCATAGCATATCTCTGAGATGCCTTTGGCATGCTTTAGATGTCTCAATATTAACTAGATTGAATATATCAATTTTAATGTCTCTTAACACATTCCATGACAAGAAAACGACTCATTTGGATTAAGGAGTACTTTCCTAAACCATTACTTCATATTCAACAATCCCTTCCCACACCCACATCATAATTCATATCCACATTAGTTGTAATGAGTGTTTTAAACTAGAAATCAATGAATCATAGATAGAAGAAAACTCGTTATGCACAAGGATAAGAATCAAAGAGACTGAAAGAATAGATTCACTAGATATGCTCCCCATTACTGTAATAGACCAATGTAAAAAAATAAGTCATAACAAGAATAGGACCAAAAAAAACTAGGAAAATAAACCTTGTAGGCTACATTAATAAGACATTGATTGTGAGCATTTCTTCCATGATGTTTAAACGAAAAAATATCAGATAGCTCAATCTTTGGTCAAGTAGAATTTCAATCACTAATTCTTAGACATCCATCATGATTAAACATCACATATCATAAGCCTTTTTAACAATCACTAGGATTGTAGATAATATTCAATCATGTCATAGGAAATAAATGATCAAAAATTATAAAGAAAGAGAAAACAAACTATATAAGCTCAGCAAGCCACGATACAAAAATTATATTTTACAGAAAATAAAATAAACTATATGATGACATAGCATAAATATTTTGTATATAAACTATATGTTGACATAGCATATATATAAACTATATATTTTTAATTTTGGCCCCATGCATGCAAGAGCATGATATAGCATACTGCATTGAGAGCCCAATTGGAGAGTTGCACTGAGAACCACTGCATCCAGCCCCTAAGTGGAGAGTTGTGAGACTTCACTGGATGAGTTATGCAAGGCCATTGAGTCGAGGAGGAAGACTAGGAACCATTTGGTAGGAGGAAAGCTAGAGAGAGAGGTGAGGGCACTCAAAAATGGAAAATCAACCAAGGGACAATGACTATAAGTGATTTTTTCCCCACATTTAGAAATCTTGTTGCAAGTACAATGATTTAGACTCTATGTCTTCCCATCAAAGTGTTGCATGCTATATTTTGGTCAATTTGAGCCAATGTCCCATTGAAAAACCCAAGTACTACCTAGTACTGGTGTCCAGTTAGTTTGAACAGCCGAGCTTTGAGATGTTCAATCAATTGGGTGGCCATTTTTGGCCTATGAACTACAGTTTTTGTATCTGTCTTAGCATATTTTTTCTTCTATCAGATTGAAAGGAATTCCCATCACATAACAACACACAAAGTTCACTAGGGTTCAAATTTCTAAACTTCAATGAAATAAATTTACATATTGAGGTCCACAAATGATCAAAGGGACTAAAAACAATACATGGTCCATGAGTGAAATGAAAAATGCCTAGTGCCTATCCATAAGAGAACATATAGAAGTACATGACGTAGAGTTAGAGGAAGGAAAAAAACTCACACAATCTCATTTGGCAAGTCACAAACAATCTTGAACTTTCCTTCTTTTGACACACTTATTCAACTATATTTCCCTTCACAAAACTCAGCACAAACACTCAACTTTTTCTTTAGAGTTCCAAACCATTACCAAACCTTCAAACACCTTATTCAACTTCATCTTGATAAAAACAAATAATTACCTAGTCCGCCCTTTCATTTTACCATTAACTCTCTATATGATTGTCCTAAACTTCACAATTTCAACTCAACATAAAGTAATTTTACCCAAAATAGTATTTAGGCTAATATAGAACACACAATTTCTATTCCATTTGACTTCAAACAAATGTAAACCATCTCCCATCCATTATTCTTGACAATTTAACAAAATCATACACTATACTTTCATTTTAGTCTCCAAAACAAGGCTATTATTAGACAAATCAGTCAAAGCAATGGACTTTTTAACTTCATGCTTACACGAAACCTTATATCAAATGAGATCAAATTATACCTTGGTAATCTCTTAACCAAAAAAACTAAGGACTCACACTTAATCATCAAAATACCTTAAAGTTATTACTGTCACTGGTTCCTTCATACCCTATTTTCAACGCTTGTAGGCCTTCCAACCTATTTGTTAGGGATTCATTCACAATCTAAGCACTATTACACAAGTCTATCCACACTTTTCAATTCCCTCCTTGTAGATCTAAAACATATTCAGAATAGGTATCAAAACTTTTACAACACAAGCTTCAAATATTGTTCTCTCAGACAGATTTAGGACTAATTAGGCCTAGTTTGCATAAGGGCTTGTTGCTTTAATAACTCTTGACTAAATTACACTTGTCGAGTGCTTGGGACATGTTTAGTTTGAATTTTATATGCTCTTCAAATCATCAAAGTCTATTTACAAAGTGTTTTCACAAAACCCTAAGGGCTTAACCTTCATAATTACTCTATTCACAGACTGTACACATTTTTTCAGTCAAGAAACTTCATTCCCTCACATCTTATCTTTATTATTTTTCCCTAAATCTACCAAAACATGAAATAACATTCATAGTAGAATAATCTCACAAGAAACCAAAAGATTCCACTAATTAATAAAGGAGAAACATAATTATTTCTGTCTCTACTTACCCTAACTGAGGGTTTTAGTAGTTTGAAGTAAATCCACAATAACTCACACAAATCTTAACTAAAATGCATGAAATTTGATGTAACAGGAAGGTGATTGAGATTATTACCATATCAAACCATTCTACCATGCCTTCAAGGCCGTACAATTCTGTATAATTCCTAGAAATGCAAGATTTCAAAAAAAAATGAATGAATGTTATATGTTATTAATGGATGAATAAATTATTAATGTTATATGATCAGGCATGGGGAATTGAGAGTGATGTGAGGGGGGGGGGGGAATTAGCTTCCACCATCACGTGGTTGGCCCTATTAAGTAGAGAATATTAAACTATTCTTGAAACAAAGAGAAGCTTAATAAGGTAATGCACTTTTCAATATTTCATTATGTTGCATTCAACACATTTATTAACAAACAAGAATTTTTAATTCTTAGATGAGGCACTAGAAATTATGGGAAGAGGAAACCCAAAAATTGGAATATCAATTGTCAAATGGTGAGTACTTTTGAGTTTCCTTGCAATTGAGTTTGTCTAGGACCTTATTCAATCTAGGAAGTGGATTTGTCCTCTTATATTGAATATTCCTCATCTCATCTAGTAGTCCTCTATGAATTTACTTCATTAGATGTATCTATAACAAACGTGCCTGGTTAAAAGGTGATTTTATCTTTCAAATTTTTTCATTCATATGCTACTACACTAGAATTAAACATAATATATTTGTTTGCTTCTTGGTTCAAGCAAATCCTGCAAGATTCAGATTTACCTGTGAAAATTCATTCGTAAGGCATCACACAACTTTTTGGAATTGAACTCTGATTCTTAAATGGATTTTAAGTGGTTCTCACCTTCAAAAAAATCAAGCGATGCATATTTTCATCCCATCTGTGGTCTAGAATTAACTTTCCTTGAATTGTAGGTATGTTTCTTTCAACAATTCTTTTGGTTAGTACCTAAGGTTGATTACATGGCTATGCACCATGACTTCATTGTGGTAAGGCTCACTTACTTGGAGTCATCTTAACAATTCCTTTAATTTGAGTCCCTACCCAATTCATGCCAATGGTTAATTTTTTTTTCATCCCTCAAGCTTTCAATCCATTGAACTATATAGGCTCACTTGGCTCCAAATAGCAAGCTCAATTTTTAGAAATATATAAGGAGGTATTTTGATGATGACTTCAGGGTGGTGGTTGGAATTAGGTCAGTATAAAGACTTTTGAAAGTGTTCCTCCTTGGATATCTATAATGGGTTTTATTGTTTTGCCCTAATCTTCACTTCTCATTTACATTAATACACACCCAGGCTTCGAGTTGTATGCAGCCCTCCATTGTGGGCATTTGTTGTGGTATTTTTGCTTCTTAATGTGTCTAGTAAGCCTTCAACATAAAAGCCACCTCTGTAATGTCTTCATTCTTCATGTTCTTATAAGAATTTTTACCACTATATGAGAACCTAATAAATGTCTTGTTGATTGTATGCACTGTGTTTTGGAATAGGGTGGTATGCTTTCTTTTGGCTCTCTTTTGTGCCCTTATGTGTAAGTTATGAAAGTTGTGTTTTAATGGAAACATCGGCTAATAAAGTTCTCATTGTATTTTTGGTGCTCATTATCAATTTGTTACCCAAATATGCAGATATTTCTATTAGATGGAACAAAACTACAAGCCATAATAATAGAGATGGCCATAGAAATCCATGAGAGACATGTTGTAGTCAAAGGAACGCTAGTAGTGCAGTCGAGTGATAAATGTTTTGGTTCCATCGCCCAAAGTGGGTTCTCTTTTGGATACATTTTACTCTCTTCCAGCTATTAAAATTCTCTAGAAGTTGAAGTCTCAATGTAAATGCTACTTCTTGTTATTCACTATTCAATGGAAGATACACTAAAAGATCAATTTTACCTTATTTTGTGCATAATCCTTTCTAGCTTGCTTTCTTTTTATGGATATGGGTAAGCAAAACTTATTTGGTTAAGAATAAATAGTTATATAAATACTCTTAAATAAAATTTCATTAATACAGTTGAATAGTTTACATCCTCCAATATAAATGCAGCTTATTTAGACTTCATCTTTTGGAAACTACAGTATGATTTTGGCCTGAGGTCCTATTTCCATTCAAATTTTTCATTTATCATGATTAGAGTTGCAATGGGGTGAGTGTACAAATGATGTAACTACAAACCACTTTGTTCATCCACATTTTTAGTTACCATTAGAATTAGTGACAAACAAAATTCTTGTCTAAAGTAAAGATGATAGATTCAGGATAGACAGGAAATCCTTTGAATTGGTTTTTTGGCTTCAATTTCCCTTCCTAATTGTCACACAATTTTTTAAAGAATTTTAAATCTCTTTTTTAGACACAGATGTAGACTAACATGGATTTCTTGTGCATGTGTGTAGGATCGATGGGCAATTTTTGTGCAACTAAATCACAATTCTTCTCTATGCACTTGTGACACAGGTATTTCTTTTTATGCACCCAGAAGATAGAGTTAAAGTTGGTTGTTCTCTAGATGTACATTCAATTTAGTAGTATTATGTTGAATCCCATAAACAAAAATCAATGTGGTTATACTGCCAGAAGTCTATTCCAATTTGTTAGTGTAAAAATGTGGATTTTATTGTTCTTAATATTTTAGCCGGTACTAAAGTTTGCGAAACAATTCAAGTAGAATAAATAAATTCCTAGAATATAGAGAATTGCTCACTAAAGACCATGTTAGGGAGGGAAGATATTTGAATGAATAATTTAAAAAAAAAACTACAGGGTTTCGTCACAATTTCAATGAGCATAGCCCAATGAACCACAAAAATTTGCAATGAGGTTGTTGTACATGCGACATAGTTTTTATCATAATGGCAATGACAGTTTTCTCCATCTCGTTGGAAAATGGGTGAATGTTTGGTTTTTTTTTACGATTTCAAATGGGCATTTGCAATGTTTTGTGATTTTTTGCGTCAATAGATGGATGAAGTTATGTTGATTTTGTGATGGGCACTGCCAACATTTTCTATGGCACTGACTAACGATGTTGGGTCATGGTTCTGACGTATAAAAATTGGTCATTAAAGCGATGAAATTTAAATCAGTGTTGTGTTGGTAAGTCGACAATATTTTGTCGATATGTCACCAAAAATTCATTAGAATTTGTAGTAAAATACAGTAGTGGGTGTTATTCCCATGCACTGCTTTGAAGGATATTTCAAGAAATTGGATAGGCTTCTAAAACAAGGTATTTACTGACACCGTGAACACAGGCGTATAAACCATATGTAAGCCACCTAAATCCTTATCCATTCCTACCCAAATCATACATAAGAATGAGGATTAGGCATTGTCATGTTATCACACCCCCAATATAAGCTACTTTCTTTTAATTTTGTAAATTTTATATATCCCACTGGTAAACATGCTTTTAGAGTCGCCTATATGAGTTCTCTAGTGCAAGATGTATCTTATTAGCAGGCCTTTATCCTAAAAATTAGGTGACCACAAAAAAGTGTAAAAGAGACCAAAGTATTTCTCGTCACCTAGGATCATCAAAAGATGTAGGGGGAGGATACACACTTGGCTTGTCAATCACGGTGAACACAACAAACAATTCATAGAAATTTGATTTTAAGCCCAAAATTGAAGTGTGTAAAGATAACAATTCATTTTTTAGATGCACAAAGTTTAAAACATTTGAGACTTCAAGCAAGCCCATTTGCAATCAAAAAAGATGATTTGTTCAATTTTATGCACCAAATTGAAACATGAAGATTATTACCAATTTTTAATGTACCAAAGTAAATGTTTCAGTTTGTGTTCATTTTTATTGCACTAATAGAAAATGGGTTCATTTTAATAGCACCAAATAAAAATGAGTTTGTTTTAATAGCACAAAAATGAAAACATTTAATTTGTGTTGTTCATTTTCTTGCACCTATAGACACTGAAAAATGTCTTGAATGATATCATACACTCGAATCAGGTATAATAACATAATTTCCTCCTAAAACTCATCCTCTTTTTGCTTAATTGATTAAATTATCCTAGCTAATTAATTAATTATGTCATTTGCATCTATTAACCTAATTAATTTAATCGGGTTAAATTCACCCCCTTTTCATGCTAACACTTCGTCTCATTAAATTAAATAAATCAAACTATTTAATTTAAGCCCTAGATCTTCTTATTTAATTAAATAACCCTAAGTTATTTAATTAAATGTCATTCCACCTTTCCCCCATTCATTAAATCATTTTATTTAATGAATATAATCTAATCCTTCTAAACCCCCCTAATTGTATAATTAACATTGTTTTAATTATCAATTACTAATAAATCTAATTCCCCCCACTTGCAAGGGAATATTCCAAGGGAATATTTTTCCTTTGCACATTCCTCTAAATGGAATATTCCTTCCCTTTTTGCACTATTAAACTTTATTTTAATTTGATAAATTAACTATTTTCCCTCACCCATGAGAGTATTCCAAAGAATATTCTCTCTTCTCACTCATTTGAAAAAGGGGAATATTCTTTTTTTCTCAACAAACTTACTTGTCTTCTTGAGCAAGTTAAACTTGTGACCTCTTAGACAAGTTGAAAGTGTGTTTGTTTGAAGGAATATTAACCCTTGATTAAATCTCATCTTTCATTCTCATCTATTGATGAGAATCCATGATCCATGCCTCCATCTTCATTCCTTTTTGACCATTGATTAGCCTTTTTTTATCTCAAACCTTCGTTTTTCATTTGCTTTCATATAAATAGGTCACTATTCGAAGACTAATGGATCCATCTTTTTACATAAAATTTATGTTGTTAAAATCACTCACACTCACACTCATATTTAGTATCTTTTTAGTTTATTTTAATTGCATTAATTATCTTTAAACTTCCATTAATGGATTCCATGATCACATAATGCATCCATTTAGCTTGTTTATGCATTAGATTTTGAGTCTTTTAGTTTAGATTCCATTTAAATTAGCATAGCATTTGTATATCTTTGTCATTTTAGCATAAAATCATATTTAATTAGCTTACATCTTACTCATTTAGATTAAAATTATGTTTTCATACACATCTCACAATTGTTCCATCAGTTTTCTTTAATAAAAATTACTGGAACAAGTTCATTTATCCACGGGATTGGCAAAGGGTTGTCATTCCACATCAACATGACACCACTCCCACAATAGATAAGTTTCAGATGGATTAGAGTAGGAATTTTAAAGCTCTCATAGTTTTGTATGCTTAGTTTTAATAAATGTTTAGTTTAATTTTCATTTGAATGATCCTACTGATATTTGACATTAGTGGTTTCGTTATGCTTCAATTCTTCATGGATCCAGCATAATCATCCCATACTAATCTGTCGGTCACATTCTGGCGCTACAAGGAGGGAAGGAACTAACTAATATGACATTTTTCTTGTTGAATCCTTATTTTCCTTGTGTTTTTTGGTATGACGCATTTGATGACGTGTCACTATATAGCGATGCACATGTGATTTCATTATGGTGAAACATAATTAAAATCAAAATGTTTAATTAATTTCATCACCATGTTTAAATATAGTGATGCTTATTTAATTTTTTTGATGTGGAATGAATTTATGTATAGCGATGCTATCAATTTTGTGATGCATTTGATCTCACTATTTTCTATAGAGCGATGTGATCAATTTTTTAGTATGGTGATCCACATTCAATACAGCGACACAATTAATGAATTTTAGTGATGCAATTGAATTCAGTGTCATGATTTTCTGGTAAACAAGATTGAACTAGTTTTTTGACATGTTTTTCAATTTTCTTTTATTTATCTAACTTCTAACATATCTCTAACTTTTTGTTCTATTTTTTAGGCTAACTGGGTTTTGCAAGTTGGACAATCAAAGTTGAAGTGAAGAAGCATTCTCATCTTTAAATTTTATGATTGTCACAAGCGTTTTGATGCTTTTGGGACAATTATAGCCCATTTATTATGTTTTGATTTTATGCTTTTGGACCACACTAATTTTCAATTGGGTCTCGCTCAAATGGGACTAAAATTGAACCCTCAGTTCATCATTTTACTTTGGGTTCAAAATTGGAGAAAACAACTTAACACTTCATTTAGTACATGTAAAATAAATTCATCTTAGCTTTAGGGGTTAAAATTAACAAGTGTACTATGTTTTGTGATTTACACTTTTGTTATTGAATGTGTATGCACTTCCCTTGCACCACTTGCCGATCTTGAGAATCATAAACATTCCTTAACACTTTGTATAATCACCCACATCTTTCAATTTGGATTAAAAAGAGCCCCATGCTAGTGTCGAGAAAAGGCATGGTGTGTGTTCTCTCCTTGCTTCATGTGATCTGGGAGATCGAACTACAAATGTACTTCCTTGGTTTTGTTTATCTTTAGAGGGCCTGCCTCCCCACTTCGAAAGGAGGGAACACCCCAAGCAGTAACGAGCTAAATTCAAGCTCTTTCAAGTTGCTATATAAAAATGTGTTTGTGATGAAAGTCATAAACAGCAAGTGCGGATGTGTCATACCAACAAGTGTCACACTTAGTATCTTGTGATACATTAAAATATCTTCTTAGGAAGAGACTGGGAGGCCTCTTGATTGACCATAATCTTGAGCTAATCTTGTTGCATGTATGGCTACTTTGAACGAAATCCCTTATTATGAACCAATTATTTAGAAGCCAAAAACCTTTATTCTTGTTGGTGCAAGAATGGTCGTTATAAAGTTGCCCCACATTTTACTATTCAATTATCAAAATAGGAAAATCCTTAGGATCTTCAAATCTTTAGGATTTGAGATTTGGTGATCTTGAGAAGTGTGTGTCATGGAGGGGAGCTAGTGTCGCCAAATCTCTATTTGTTCACATTGTCCTAGTGTTTAGAGAAATCCAAGTGGGGATTCAGGAAGTAGTATCTTTTGAACCTAAGGTTGTAAATTCTTATGAGTAAATTTAATACTTTGTATGGTTCCAAAACATTGAAAACAAACATCAACACAAGTCTTTTCAAAATTTCAAACCCTTTGGTCTAAATATGGATATCCTTTGACAAAATTTGATATTAATGCTTGTCCTAAGAATTTATTCTTAGAGACTTCTAAGTATTTTTGTTTACATCTCAGCCGACATTTCCCAAGGTTAACATAGGCAAATATATTATGGCTTGAACTTCATCCTTTTCACAAAATGGATCTTGTGAAATTTATGATGTTTTTGACATAGGCATTTAGTTTGAACTTAATCAAGAAAAGTGTTTGCATGGTAAAATAAATTCACTTAAGCAAGATAAATTGACAAATTGAACCCCACATGACTATTTGGAGACCGATTGCTCCCGTTAAACAACTCAACCTAGAAGGTGCTATCATTCAACCAAACTTTGATCTAACTGAGGGAGAACAAACCAACATAATTAGTAGTTTGAGAAGGTTCACTTTTGAAACTAAAGAAACACCCATTCAGTGGAGAAACACAACAACAATATTATACGAAGAAGAGGAATAAGCAAATATTATGGCTGGAAGACCAATATTACCACCACCCGTATGGAAATAAATATTCTTCTTTTCATGACCCTAAGTTTTTCTAAATGATCTCACGCAAAATAAAAATACCCAAAAAAAAGGTCTACATGTTGTCACTTCAAACTTAGGCATCATAGTCCAAAATCTATCAAAAGACACCTTTTAGCACTTTACGAAAATAGAAACCAGTTAGTAGCAAACTTTTATAAACATGCTTCAAGGAATAGTCCAGAATTGTATGCATTCTTTTGGAGTCAAAACCCTAGTTTTTTTCACGATCTTGAACTTCTCTAAATCATAGGGTCTTTAGGATTTGAAAACTTTAGAGGTCTAGCACATTTCTCACCATCATGGTCATATCCAACAAAGGTTCACTTTAGGTCAACATTGGGTCAAACATTTTCTCCACCCCTTCATCAAAATTTCATCCTTCACTTCATCAAACTTTGCAAAAATTTAAATACACCAACACTTATGGACTTAAACATCTATCAAACTGACCCCTAACTTAGCTACTTTTTATGTGAAATGAATGATTTTCCATGTACTTAGTTAAGTTAGTTATCATCTTTGAGCTAGTTTATCTTGAAGGTCATGAGTCTACCCTAAATATTTCCAAGTTCATCAACATCCTTTATGAAAACATCAAACTTAAGTCAAAAGTGTTGTCCCAAAACATTTGCAAAGAACACTTCCCACATCATCCACATTTTTATCTCCCACTACCATCATTGCTCCAAAAATACTTAGAGCATACCTTTTACCTAGATTTGAGTCAACTAGAGAGTTCAAACATTATAAATCTCAACACAACTCTCCCAAAGGTGACCCAAAATTTATGGTGAAAACAAGATCACAACAGAAGAGAATCATGGAGAAAACCAAAGTTACATTTATCTGAAGTGATCCAAATCCTCTAGAATTTGATCTAAGAAGTTGCGTTACTCCATCACAATAACCTTTAGCACCATTAGGACCATATGAGATAGAAGATATCACGAACAATCCATTGGTAATTACTAGGGAAGAAATCATGGAACATCAATCCTTAGAGAATATAGTTCCCAATTCCCCATCTTTTGTTGCATAATCATTGAAACAAGGCTTGTCATCATCCACTATTCCAACAACTCCATCCCTAGGGCTAAATCAAACATCAACACCTAGTATTGCAGCTAGTCTTACTAAGGATTTTGGCCATACTATTCCATTTGAAAGTAGCACACTTGTGGGTATTGTTGATGGTGTTTTCAGCACCCCAACAACTCAGACAGAATACAAGTATCTTATCTCTCTTGAAAGGTAAATTTCAATCGATAAGCCTCAATAAATAACCCCAAGGTCTCTAATGTTAGGTCTTGACAATGCAACAAACAACTAAGTGATAAATGTGAAAATGTTGGTAATCACAAGGGGCCTTATGAAACAAATGTTGGAAACTTTAAATTCATCAAATATAGTAATTATGGTGATGCTTTGTGAATCTTATTCTAACAATATTTCAAAGTAATATAAAAAGATGTAATATTTAAGAGAGATACTTAATCTAAACCTAAGATCAATTGTGCAATTAATAGAGTGTTCAAGATGGACCAATCCTCCAAAACCAATCCTTTCTTAACTAAAATCAAATCTACAGTATCAAAAAGACAATGCAATCTCCAAAGGAACTAAGGATTTCAAATTGTAAATATTCAAAAATACATTCAAACATTCACAATGGAACTTAAGTGTAAAATAGAATAGGCCCAGGCTAACTTTGCACAGTAATCCACAATTATCAGATCACCAAAAGTACGGACGGAAGATTCCTCAACACCTCAAACACTTCATCATAAACATAAATGAATTGTAGATAGTTCTAAGATTTACCATAAAACCACTTATTGAAAACAATTGATAATAGATTACAAACACAATAATTATGCATAGATTAAATAACACAAATGAGAACACCAAAAGGCAATGTCTTCACTTGTATTCAGTTCACAAAAACTTTGCAACAATTCAAGTATCTCAAGCCTGGCAGCATCAACTACTAGCGACTATCCACCATTAACCTTAGGAATGAGGAAAAGGCCTCCATTTATAGAGTTTTTAAAGACATGTCGGCCCAAGAGGAAAAACAAAATTAGGTTTTACTAGGTCATCCATATAGCTCAACCTTATCATTTTTAAGAACTTCCTAATTTAATCTTACAATAAAAAACATAATTTGGCCTCAAAAAGGAAACTTTACAATAAAATCTCAACCCAAACAACTAGGCATGGCCAAATTGTGTCTTTGGTGAACTTGATGCAAAAAGCACATTCTTTAAGGAAATTAGGCTAGGTTGTCCTCTTTGTCCATATCTTCTCCATTTTTAGAAAGTTCTTTAACTTTGGAAAATACAACATCTAGGTCGGGTTGTGTTGGGATTGGTATCAATTTAATTCTTGTTTTAATTGTATTTATTTCTCCTCCATACTTAGTCAAATATTTTTCCTAGTCACCATAAAGTCCTTGATATTTGTCTAGATTAGAAATATAAATTGCACCATCCTCAATCTAATATTTCATCACTAGTCCACTTTTACATGGAGCATAAACCTTGTGCCCACACTCAAATTTTTCTTTGTAAACTTCTTTATTCCAATAACAATTTCTAGGAAAGCATTGCAACTATCAAATATTTCTTTAACTTTATTTTGAGCCTTGGATATCTTCTTAAGTTCCTTCAACTTAAGCTCATTTATGAAATTAAAGGCCTCTATCCACTCCATAACCTTGTATTATCAATTGTAAGGACACCTTCTCTTATCAACACTTCAATAGGAACCTCAAAAACCTTCTTCAACTCAGTAATGATGGTGTCATCATCTGGTGTTTGATATACAATGATAAGATGAGCTATATCATCAAGGAGAGATGTTACTCTTTCATACATATGCAATATCTTTTCAATTATTTCATCTCCTCTTTGACCTACACTACGTAACTATTCCTAGGTGACCTATTGAGAATATCTCATATTTTCAATTTTTGAGACTACATCTTTAGACAATAACCCATCTAAAAATCAAGCCCACACACTAGTTTGTTCCTAGATGGGTTTGACCAAATACTAAACATATCTTTGCACATCCCTCAACTGTTTTTGTAACCTCTCTTTGGCTTGGGTTTCATTTTCCAACATTTTCAAAACTATTTGCACATACTCTTGAAGATCTTCTTTTTCCTACTCCTTTGTAGTTGGACCAAAATTAATGGTTTCAACCTTGTAATTTGAATTCCTTACCTCATCTTTGTATTTGTCACATGTAGGGGTGGCAACATGGAGAACTCTGTTATTACCCTCATCCCTTGTAAACTTGGAGACTATTCCTATCTCTTTTCCTCTCTTTTGGCTGACCCCAACTTTCCAAAAACTGTCCCAATCAGAGGTCTCCTCTACAATGATAGGTTTCTTCTTCAAACTCTTCTCTATCCAACCCAGAGAAGTTGATTGCTTTATTTTTGTATCACCTTAGGGAGTATCTTGTTCTTGTTGTTCTTTAGAGGGGTTATCCTCAACAATTTTTGAATCCTTGTCAACATCATCTTGATTATGTTATTATTCATCTTTATTCTCAACATCAGAAACATGTACAAAGTCCTTTTTAGGGGAGTGAGAAGGAATTTCTTCTATTACCTCTGATTCCACATTCCTACTCTAAGCTTCATAAATTGTCTAATCCAATTGTCTTCCAGAGTTATTTAATTCTCCATTCTTTTGAGTAAACACATCTTCATCCTCTTCCTCTTCTTCTTGCTCGTGTTCATTGGGAACATTATCCTATTCATTCATTGCATGTTCCTCATCCTACACATCATGAATTGGTGGTGATGGAGGAGAATTATTTCATGTAGTTGTTCTCTCTGTTTCCTTAGGAGCATCATCAGTAGATGCCTCTTCGGTATTATCTTCATGTTTGTCCATTACATCCTCCACGTCCTCTACATGAAAAGTTTTATGCCTTGGATAATTTCTCCTTACATACACCTAAGGTTTCTCCTTAGAAATTTCAACATCTACCACTTTTGTTTGAGTGGTTTTATCTTTAGAGATCTTGGCCTTTTTTGACTTGGCCATTTTTTGGCCCTCAGTAACGATTCTCCTCTTCTTAGAAGGTTGGGCTTCTTCAATACCTTCTTCAGCTATTTATTTTAAAGGCTTTCTTGTGTTTGCCACAAGTTGTCTTTCAATCTCTTTGCCTTTATCCTAGCTTTTGGTCCTTATTTTAATAACAACAAGATTATTTGTTTCATCCCCTTCATGAGGTTCAGTAGTGTCATCTTGAGTGTTCTTTGTTTCATCCTCTAAATGGGACTCAAAATCACCCAGCATATCATAAGTGAATTTAGTACCTATTGCCTCCAAATCTAGAATCTTATGCTTAACCCATAGCTTGGAATACCTCATCATAGCTTCATTTAGTTGATTCAAATCAACTATCTCATCTTCTGATCAGTTAACTATAGGGATTGGTCTATTTTAGAATTTCTCATAAACATGGTATTGCATTGGGTCGTTTTCATCATCCACCTAATCTGGTACATTAGCTATCCTTTGCAACTTGATCATCCTCAAAGATATCCTAGATCACTTTCTTTTAATCACCTCAAACTCATCTGGGCAGTTAGTCCAATAGTCTTTAATATGACCCTTGTGGCTATACTCATGGTTGGTAGCCTTTTGAGCTACAACATATGGATCAAAATTGTTTCTATTTGTGTGAATACAAATTAAAATGAACCACCTCAATTTCAGAGTAATGGGAGCTTTGAATGGAAGGGAAGGCTTCTAGACCACCAATCCTAAGTGGGAACTCTCCACCAAGCCCAATTTTATGCATGTATTTTAGGATAGTGTCAAAAGCTACCAACTTCCTAGTCAATTCCAATAAAATGAGCTTGTTAGTTGGATACCTTGGAAATCTCACAAGAACTATTGGAGATCCATGTGTCCTTATGTATGAAAACTTAGGAAATTGAATGAACCAATGGCCATATTTTCTTATTAGCTCCATGGCTTCTACTGGAATTTTTATATGAAGGGAATCCTACAACATTCTTGTAATGTACATGAGGAAAGCATCATTTACCCTTCTATAATTGGAGGTATTGAATAGAAGCTAGGGGTAAACATCACAAATTGTATCCTTACCTAAAACTCCTTTACAACTTAAGCCTTTGTACTTATTCTTTACAGGAAGCAAGTATATAAGATATGAGGTCATTATGAACTATTGGGTGTCTTGCACATTTCTTAACTGCATGTCAGAATTGTCACTTATTATACCTACCTAGTGATAGTGAACTCCTTTCATGATCTATTAAATCACATATAACATCCAATGCTTGAATATGAAAGCCTCCTCCAATCCCATTACTCTGCCTAGAAGAGTAATCATACCATTATGCTCCAGTTTGAAATCACTTGTGTGAAATTGTTTGGAAAATTTAGAATAATGTGCCTTTGGTTTTGAAATATAGGAACCATTCATGATTTCTAGAGCCCTAGAGGAATCCTTCTCATAAAATTCATCTGCCTCGTTTATGTTTATTTTCACCAATTTCTAATGTGAGCCAATGTTGAAGGTCTCGTCTATGAATTGCTCAATCAAGTTTTCCATTATCCTTCCCTATGGGTCAATTATCACTCTCTTATCCAAATCATAGTGCCTAGTACATTCCATAACCAACTTTGGACATTCCACTGAAGGTGGAAATTCTATAGTTTGTGCTAACCCTATGTGTGTAATGATCCAAGCAAGGTTAGAAGGTGCATTTCCAAACATCCTCTACTTGAAGTCATCGTAGTCCACATGGCTCATATTTGTGTCACTCACCTTTCCCCATGTTGAAGTAATCCTAGATTTAGGACTAGTACCTTTAAATTCATACTTCATTTTCTCTACTCTGGTGTAGGGATCCCCTACAACAAGTTCAGTTATCTTTTTCTTGGACCCCTTCCCCTAGCTGAATTTTTCCTACATCTGTTACGAGAAGACCATAATTACCAACCTTCCAAGCATGATCAAGCATTAACATTCAATCACATCATTAGAATAACCATTAAAAAACATATGTGAAACCAAATTGATTTTATATCATCATGAAATTATTAAAAATACATTTTCAACCCCTTTGAAACATCATACAAAACAACTTCAGGTTTTTCACACCTTCAGGGATTTGGGTCATAGAAATATTTCAAAGAATCTGCCAGGAGGTGGATTTTCTAAAAGTTTGGACACTTGGAGAATCCATGGCATAATGGATTTTCCAAAGCAAGGAAATTTCTTACACTTAAGTCATATTTCACTCTTAACATTATAAAACACCTCTCTTTTCAATTCCAAGGTTAAACTTGATCATCCATCACATCTTTCATGCCTTTAGAAATTTTGAGCTTCCATGGATTTAGAGAATCTGGGTCCTACCAAATTTTCTGAAGTAATAGACAATCGAAGAATCTGTAACCACTTAGATTCTGTAAAGGGCACGCTCTTTGCATTTTTTAGTCAGAGAAGGATTACGTGAGGTTTCAACTTATGGTTTATTTCATCATCCCACGAATTTAACTAAGTCTCAACTCGTGATTTTGATTTGATTTCAAGACTTTTGTGATCATACGCCTGGATTCAAATAGCTATATTATGATTCAAAATCAATCCATCTATAAAACACTTAGCATGACCATCCAATTCTTCCCTAATCCCACACTAGGGCATAAACGCAAGCAACTATAGTTTATGAAACTCTTCTTCAATTGTGCTCTGAGAGGAACTGGAAGGCCTTAACTCACCCTTAATATGGAACAATGATTCCCCAACCGGTTCGAGTTAAAATCCAAAACACCACAATAAGTATCATGGATGCATTCAAACATTAATTACCCCGAATCAATCATAAAATGAAATCAAATGCAAGTAAAGCATTGAATTCAAGCAACAATTATCGAATCAAATGGCAATGGAAAATAGAAGAAAACAATGAAGCATTCCATTGAATCACAAAGTAAATAACAAACTTCATAGAAATCACGAGGGGCCACACAAAGCCCTACCTTTTAAGCCCAAAAAGAAGTGAGACTGACCGCACAAACCTTACTTGAAAACCCTAGGCTTGAGATTCGTCAATGCAATAATGGAAACCTTCAGTTTCGTAGTCACCCACACACTAGAATGCACTTACAACTTCTCCAAAAATGTACAACCTTACAATGAATTGTGAACAAAAAGATCAAAGCATATGAAAAAAGTTCAAAAAGAGCATTAGTGATTGTGTACCTCACCCGTCAGAGAAATAAATGAACTGACAAGACTCGTGAAAAGTTTGGAAAAATGACATGGAGACAGATTCAGAGAATCCGCAAGGGTTCAAATTTTTTGAAAGAAAAGACACTCAGGGAATCTATCAGGAGGCGGATTCCATGAATTCTGATTAGCTCAGGTATTCCATCGAGAGGTGGATTCTGTGAAGACCAATCCTTTGGGAAAATCCCCCAGAGGAGGATTTTTCTGAAACTCATCGAAATTCATGAAATTTGATGCCTAGGTAAGATTTTCATGAAATACTCAAGCTCTAGGCATCCTTCAAGGTTGAAATATTGCAAGTTGAGACACCTAAAGTTCAAATAAAACCCTTATTCAATCAAGTGAAGTGAACCCAAGATTCAGAGGAACCTATCCCTTAAGGGGAAAAGGTTGAACCTAAAGCAAAACCAAAAAATAAAGCAAGCAAAAAGAGGGTCCCTACCTCTGATGGGGCATGTATACGAAAAGTACACAACAAATGGCAACTCCCACTGGGGAAATGCTCCAAAGCATTTAGATGGCAAACTTGAATCAAGAACCTAGAACCTCTAGTTTTGATCCTTACATCAGGTCAAATGATAAACTAAAGGCTCAAAACCATTGAACAAGCAAGTCCTTCCTATGTTGGAAATCCAAGTGTGTGTGCATGTATTAATTTCCCTCCCCAATCTACTACAGAAACAAAGTTTAATCGATTTAAGATACATAAATATTCTAACTTCAAAAGCAACCTGGATAGAGCCTCACTGCCATTCAAGCATCCATAGCCCCGACAAGGTTATCATTGTTATTCTTCTGAACATAGTTGTATTGCTAGCTAGGCATCCATAGCCCTAGTAGATATATTTGGATCCTCTTGAAAAGTTGAATTTCTTTCTTTGATCCTTGAACATTTTCTCTTATTTCCTTTATTTTTTTATTTTTCTTTTCACTTCTTTTCATTTTCAACTTGTAAGTAATGAAGCTCACACTCAGGGTTGGGAATCACAGTGGCACTCAAGCAGAAATATAAGATTTTTCACTTAAAAATACCTCACAAGGAACCTAACAACAACCTCATGATTCTTAAGATGTGTGTAAAATGTAAGATTTGAGCACATTCTATAACTAACTCAATCCAATGACTTATCCTCTTTAAATGTTTAGCACATGTGATGCTAATGGAGGACTATCACCATTATTTCAAAAAAAAAATGATTAGATATTGTAAAGGAAATACTTAGAATAGTCCCAAATGGAATGATTATTGTGTAGATAAGACACTTCCCTAACCAAAAGACTAGGAAAACCTCAAAACCAAAACCAAGAAAATTAAAGCAACCTACACTAACCAAAACAAAAGAAAACCAAACCAAACCAAACCAATCCAAAAGAAAGCAAACACCTAAGCTAACTATTTACAAGGATGAGTTGAAAACAACTCAACGAAGGAAGTAATGCTTTAGATATTGCCCATTGATTGGCAATGGGATATCCTCTCCAGTGAGGGTTTTGAGACAGAAAGCATTATCTCCTAGTATTTCAAAATTTTGGAAAGGGCCAAGCCATAGCTTGTTGAATTCATCATGTTCCCTTTTATTTTCATGCTCCTTATCCCAGTACAGAACTAGGTCAAAAATCCTAAAAGATTTGACCTTAGCTCTATGATCAAACCATCTCTTGACAATACCCTGGTGCTTAGCAAAGTTTTCTAATGCTTCATCTCTTTTCTCTTCCAGTTGTAACAGTTCAGCTAGGCAAGCCTCTAAATTCTCCCCTTCCCCATAATACTTGTTAATAAATTAGATAGTAGGTATTCTCAATTGAACAAGAAAGATAGGTTCAAGTCCATAAACTAGATTTTAAGGAGAGATCTCTAGTGAAGTTTCATGTCAGGTATGATCTTCTTGCAAGGAAAATCTTAACTGAGTCTTCCATTCTCTTGGATTTTTTTCAATTAACTTATGAATAACAGTGAGCAGGTTTTTGTTGGTGGATTCTATTAAGCCATTTCCTTAGGGATAGTAGTTAGACAAAAACTTAATAATGATGCCATCGTCAAACACCCACCCAAAAAAATTTAATGATGCAAAGGCAGGTCCATTATCACATACAACAAAAAAGGGGTAGCCAAAATGATTAATAATCCAAGCTTCAAGGAAATTTATCACTACCTTTTTTGTGCATTGCTTGCAAGGAATTGCTTCAGTCAACCTAGTAAAGTAATCGGTAGCAACTAAAACCTACCTATGTCCAACTGAAGATGGTGGGTTGATAGGATTGATAAAGTCTAGCTTGGGAACTGTTCAAAAGGTCTTACCTCGATCATCAGCTGTAATGGTAAAGCATCATTCTTCTCTCTAGTAGTAGAGGTTTGACAAACATGATAGGCCCTTACATGATTGTAGGTATCTTTGAATATAGTTGGCCAATAGTACCTAGCACACATGATTCGAGTTACAGTGGCCATACCCTATCCATGACCTATTCCATACATTTCATGACGTTCTTACATGACGTAGGCTACCTCCTCTTTTCCAAGAAATCAAAGACATACCCCTTCATGATTCCTTTTGAACATAATTTATCCTTTGAGCATGTAACCAACACTCTTCAAATGTAGCACTCTTCATTGCACTATATTTAAGTGATAAGGACATTTTTTATTCAAAAAATAGTAAACCAAGTCATCGTATCATTGATTGGGTGAAGCATCCTAGAGATGGTAGTGTTGTGCTACAATTTTGGGGCTTGTTTCAACCATTTTCCTCATTAACGCCTACCTTCTTACCAATTTCATCGGTTGAGTCTCAATGTCATATTCCTGTAACATAGTGACCCACTTGGCTCTCCTTTCTCCCATTTCATTTTGCATCAATAAGAGCTTCACTACCGGGTTAGGCACAATTGCAAAAAATTTGTTCCTTAAAATGTAATGTTGGAATTTCTTGACTCCTCTAACCAACACATAGGCTTGCTTTTCCACATTTGGGTATTTCAATTCAGCATCCCTAAGAGGAAAACTCATGAATGCTATTGGTTGCTCATTTCCTTCATTTGACTTTTGTGTCAACATGCTGGCACATGAATGATCTGATGCAAATGAATATATATAGAAGGTCTTTATATAATTTTGACTTACCAGCACAAGAGCGACAACTATGGCCTTCTTGATTTCATCAAATATCTACTTTGCTTTAGTAGTCCACTCTACCTTCACATCCTTCTTCAACACTGCATTCAATGGCTTGACTATTTCTACAAAATCAATAATGAATTTATGAACAAAATTGATCTTCGCAAAGAAAGACTTCATCTCCTTCTTGCTAGCAGGAGGTTGTATCTTCAAGATTGCCTAGATTCGCTAGAGATCAATGCAAATATCATGTTCAAAGATTACATGGCCTAGGAGCTTTCCTTCTGTTACCTCAAATATACACTTTTTGGGATTTAGGGAGATTCCAAATTCCCTACATCTTTGGAATACCTTGCACAAATCTGAAATGTGATCTCCCCTATTCTTAGAGAAAATAGTCAAGACATCTATATAGATAATAATGCACTTACAAATATATCTTTGAAGGATATATCCATAGCTCTTTGGAAAGTAGTCCCTACATTGATTAGCCCAAATGGAATTCTTCTATAAACAAATGTGCCCCATTTAGTACTAAAGGTAGTTTTATGCTTATCCTCATATTGTACCATAACTTGGCTGTAGCCTAAATAACCATCCAGAAAGGACATAATTTGTGACCCATTCACAATTTGCAAAACTTCATCCAATGAGGGTACTAGATAGTTGTCTTTTTTTGAAGCACAATTAAGGTTTTTGAAATCCACACATAACCTTATCTCACCATTCTTCTTGCCGACTGGAACCAAATTAGCCACCCAAGTTGAATGTTTGACTGGAAAAATGATACAAGTAGATAGTAATTTCTTTACTTCTTTATGAATGATGGGCTCTAGTAATGCATTAATGGGCCTTTCCCTTTGTCTGAATGGCCTTGCATCAAGATTCAAAGGAATAGTATGTGTGATTATCGAAGTATCATAAGCTTTTAGGTCCTCATAACTCCAGGCTATAACATCTTGATATGAATGTAAGCCATCTATTAATCATTTTCTTTCTCCTGGAGTGCATACCTTGCCTATGAAAACATTCTTTACATCTTCTAAAGTGCCCCTATTATAAGCCTCACATTGACTAGCTATTGAGTCCTTCTTTTCCTGTTGATCTTGATCCCTGATTCTATCCAATTCAAAGATCCTTTCTAGATGTACCATGCCTCTTGGGATTGTATTCGTATTGAGATTGATTACTCCTTCTATATCCAATTCCACCTCTTGAGGTTCTATTTCATTGATTATCTAAGAAGTAAACACATCAAAACTAGTAATAATGTCCATAATATTCTTGTCATCTTTGAATACCTGAAATTTTGTCACATTATCTAGTACAGAAAAAACTGGAGTAAGCTCAACCATAATTATTTTCAATCTTGACAAGGATAATGGCTACAAAGTGTTGGTTTCTTGAGCTAGAGCATCAACAATATGATTCCTTTTTTGAGGAATCAATTGAATGTTAAATGCATTGAACCCCTCTATTAGATCCCATACTCTATGCATGTAATTTGTCATTCTTCTATCATGGAAAGATTATTGTTTCTTGACTTGTTTAATCACTAATCATGAATTTCCAAAGACCTATAGAACTTTAACCTTCTTTCTTAGAGCCATGAGTAATCCATGTATCAATGCCTCATACTCAGCAACATTATTAGTGCATTGAAATTGAAATCTATGAGCAGTAAATAAGGTTTTACCTATTTGTCTTATCAATTCAAATCTAGCTCTACCTCCTTGCTTAGACTTAGAGTCATCAAACTGTAAATTATAGAATTTAGTAGAATATATACCTATTGAATCCTTTGTACTCTTATGCTTACTTGATGAAGGATCTTCTTGCACAACCAATTTTTTAGCATTTTGTTCATTAGAAATTTCATGGACTTCAAATTTAATTGTTGGAGGAGGATTAATGCATCTCTTAATTTGTTCCATAGTAATCTAACAGAGACAACATTCGAGTTTAGGATGTGAGGCATTGTGGACTCTACACCATTTGGGCAATAATAACTCTTCAAAATTCATTCGCCCTCCAAGATTAATTTGGTTTTCTATACACTTTTGCATGAACTCCTAGAAGTTGTCCAACAAACCAAGGTTACCATTACTATGTTCAAAATCTTCATCTAACTCAATTACTACTTATGTACTACTAGAACATAGAGTTAAATCCTTAGGTGTGTCATCCATCATTAAGACTTCCTCTAATTCTAATTCATCAATGGCTACTGCTAGGATATAACTCCCTAGACTTTCCTCAAAAAAACACCTCATTTGATGTGTTTTGATACTCAGTGATCAAATATTTCAATCTTGGTTCTCGTTCAATCCTAATCTGATTGGGAACTCCCTTCCATGGAAACCACATATGAGAGTGATCTGTTTCCAAGTATACCCATTAAGAACTCTCATGAAATCCCTTCCTAGAATCATCTTGTAAGCATTTGGTATATCAACCACCTGGATATTGATAACTTGTTTCACACATGGATCTGATGCAACTTGCATTGGAATCATATGTTGAATAGGACAACTAAGAGGGGGGGTGAATCAGTTGTCACAAATTTTATCCTTTAATTCAATCACCGGAACTAATACATGAAACTTCTTAAATGATTAATCATCAAATACTAATAAGAAAACTCAAATCAAACACTTAAACACAGTAACACCAGATTTATGTGGAAAACCCAATAAGGGAAAAACCATGGTGAGGATTAACTCACATTATAGAGAATATCAAAACCGATTACAAAAAGGCTCACTACCTGAAATAAAAACTCATTCTCTGGACTCACTATCCATAGGGCTACAACCTAAAGATACAAAAGATGGCTCACCACCAGAGTACAAAAGTTAAGGCTTACTACCAAAATATTGAACTGATAGAATACAACTTCAATGTGCAAGGTTCAGTTCCACTAAAGCTCAGAATATGAAGTATTGCCTCTCACAATGATCGCTCAACAAAACTATACTAATCACAATTGATAAAGCATTTAGGCTCTCACACTTTTCTTCTCCTTTGCATACACACACACTTCTCACTTATCCTTCTCCTTTTCATACTCCATATATATATCTTCATTCCTAAAAAACATCTTATATATAAGCATATCTTGATCATCAATTAGGTTGGCCTAATTAAATGAACACAAAAATAATCAAAATGTTCTTTTGTTGACAATATATATGATTTAAGCAATATACCAAGCCAGCCAAGATCTTTGAATATCAGAATCATAACTTATCTCGTGGTAGAAATCAGACCTTAATAATTAACACACCAGACCAACCATCATACCAAACCATATATAATGATCATCTTCAATACGAAATAGCTTCCGGTAACAATCTCATTCATTCAGTATTGTGTTGACATCAATGACAACCTATTGACATCAATGAAAACTAGCTGACATCAATGAAAAACTGTTGACATTAATGACAACCATTTGATGTAATTCAATTTCCAACATCATATTCAATTCACCTACCACACTTACCTCAATCTTGTCGAACTGAGTCACCTTTCCCTGGGAAGGAGCTGGGGTGATGCCTAAATCCTTGCAGACTGAGAATGGCATGACATTTTTGGATACCCCAAAATCCAATAAGCAATTGTGCAAATTCTTTCCAAATATACAAATGGAGATTAAAAAAGGAGTATCTTGTTTAGCTTGCAAAAGACTCACTAGAGAATCGACTTGAGCCACTTGAGTCTTGTCCTCGTATTTTCTCCTATCTTTTGTTTGCACTTGGGTTTGATCTTTAGCGGGCTGATTGGCCTGATCCTTAGTTGGTTGTGAATTTTGTGTCTTTTTAGTGACTTCTTGGACAACTGGTTCGGTAAAACTAACTCTTTTCACAATATCATCTTGTGGAGGCCTGGTGGGTACATTCTCATTTAATGAGCCGAACAAAGAACTTCTAATGGTTGGAACTCTTAATAGTTCAAAAGCTAAAAGACTTAGCCTTACCTTCCTCTGTTCCTCAGTCACATATTGACCCATCTAAGTCACATTCATAGTGGTTTAACTGCTCCTAGGTTGTTCTCCTTGTTTGTCTCTACCAGTACCAATATTTCCTCCCTTAGAGGAATTAGAAGGCCCTCCTTTCAAAAGTTATTATGTTGGCACTGTCGAGAAATATAGGTTGTTACTTGTATTTGGATCAAGAGGTGTTATGAGATTATTTGGCAAAGTATATGTAGTAAAAGGCCCATCAACTTTCCTATTTCTCAAATAATAAGGAATTGCATGTTGTTGAAACATTTGAACTTCCTCAATCCCAAAATATTCATCTATAGGACAATTACCAACTTCATCATTACTTTCAAATAATTGAGCCATTGATTCTTCATTACATACCTGGTCTAACTTGACACCTTGTTCCATTGACTCCTCCTTGAGTCCATTTTCTTCACCTCATACGAAAGGAGCATGATTTAATATTAACACCGGTGAATCATATGGATTAGAGGGAACAATCTCTTGCCCATTTGCACCATTACCAACAACCTATTATACTTCCATTTCGACTATAGCAGCAGTAGTCTAGAATTTTAGATATTCAAACTCATAATGTTGTGTTGTCTTATGGAGCCTACAATATCCAACTAATGCAACCTCATCCAAGAGGACTATACTTTTTGACTTCTCCTAATTAACAGATTGGTCCAGTGATGTTGGTACTCCTCCATTGTTAGGCCTGGTGTTCCTTGCCCTATTTTTTATTGGGAGCTATCTCTTGTCAAAATTATGTCTTGATGACTAGCCTCTATCAAAATTCTATCCTTGAACATAAGAAAACTCTCTATTATATCTATTGTAATTGGATTGTATGCCTCTCTACACTGCATGTAGCTGACTATTTTGATTCCTCAAGTAGGTGACTTATGTGGAAAACTTCTTTACTTGCTCTATCAACTCATCCACTCTCTCTTTATCTACATTGTATGGTGGTGGCACAGAGCTTGCTGAATTTTGTGAATCAATAGGGGGTGAGCCCAAATTCTATGACTGGTTCAGCACCTCAGAGTGCTACAAATAGCTTAGAATGTTTTTCTACTGAGGAGGGTGAACCGATTGACCTGAACCTTACACGTAACTAGGAGAGGGTGGATTTTGGCTTAATGGTGGGCCTGGATGTGTAACCAAAGACATCTAAGGGATTAGATTCTTTAGGGGAGTATGATTAGTCATAGCTTGGTTTAGTCCTTGGACTTGTCTTGGATGAGCAGGTGGTCCCAGTGATGGAAAAGGTTCAGAAAATTTTTTCCTTAGATCTGTGCTAGCCTTAACTGCCTTTGCATATGCATCTATTAGTGAAGCTAGAGGTTGATGCTTCCACTTAATGAATGTAGAATTAACGCTATTTCGGGCTTCGTAATAAACCTCCTTAGCTAAGGCATCATCTACAACATATAGTGGCTATCACTAGGATTAGGCATGATGGACCTTATTTTTAAATGAACCTATGGGTTCATTGACTTTCCTTTTGATTGAAATGAACTATAAGTACAAGTCAGTAGGACTAATGGAAATTCTGAATTTCTTCAAGAAAGCAATCTCTAGATGGTTCCAACTGGTGATAGAACCAACAGAAAAATGATTATACCAATAGAATGCCTCCTCATCCAGCGAGTAAGGGAAGATTCTACATGCCACATCCTCATGATTGATCAATCTATCCCTTAGAGCAGTCTAAAAAATATTGATGTGCTCTTTAGCAGTTCTATTTGGATCATTAACATGGAACTTCGAGAAAAAATGCTAAGGATTCTTCGGCATAGCATTATAATTGTTGAAGAATAGGGGTGAAGATTTATTAGCCAGAAAATCCATTGGTGGTGGTGGGGGTGGTAATGGTTGATTAGGGACTACTTGTGGTTGTTGAATGGGAGTGAGAGCAGGTTCAATGGGAGTGGGTTCAGTAGGAGTGGGATTAGAATCAGATAATGCAGAGCTAGATGAGGAGGATGGCCAAATGAGTGAATATGATGATGATTCCTTCCTTTTCTTAGTCCTCCTTGACCTAGTGGTGACTCCTAATTCTTGTAAATCTCCTTCTACTATAGATCTAGTCTTCCTTTGAAATCTCTAGGGAGATATGGATGAGAGAAAACAATCCAAATTTGTTGAATCTCCCCTCCTTCCAGCACCAATCTGTTGATGGTATTTTTAACACTGCAACAACTTAGACAGAATACAAGTATCCTATCTCTCTTGAAAGGTAAATTTATATCAACAAGCCTTAAGAAATAACCCCAAGGTCTCTAATTTCAAGTCTCGACAATGCAACAAACAACTCAGTTATAAATGTGAAAATGTTGGTAATCACAATATGAAACAAATAATGGAAACTTTAAATTCATCAGATATAGTAATTATGGTGATGTTTTTTGAATCTTATTCTAACAATATTTCAAATTAAGTGAGATATTTAAACTAAACCTAAGATCAATTGTGCAAATAAAAAAGTTTTCAAGATGGACCAATCCTCCACAACCAATCCTTGCTTAACCAAAATCAAATCTACAGTATCGCAAAGACAGTGCAATCTCCAAAGGAACTAAGGATTTCATATTGTAAATATTCAAGCATTCACAATGGAACTTAAGTGCAAAATAGAGTAAGCCCAAAAAAACTTTGCACAATAATCCACAATCAGCAAATCACCAAAATTATGGACTGAAGATTCCTCAACACCTCATACACTTCATCATAAACACAAATGAACTGCAACTAGTTCTAATATTTACCATACAACCACTTACTCAAAGGAACTGATAATATATTAGAAACAAAAGAACCATGCATAAATGAAATAACACAAAGGATAACACCAAAAGACAATATATTCACTTGTATTCACTTCACCAAAACTTCAAAACAATTCAAGTATTTCAAGCCTAGTAGCATGAACTACAAGTGACTATTCACCATTAACCTTACAAATGAGGAAAAGGCATCCATTTATAGAGTTTTTAAAGACATGTCTACCCAAGAGTGAAAACCAAATTAGGTTTTACTAATTTGGCCATATAGGTCATCCTTATCATTTTTAAGAACTTCCTAATTTAATCTTACAATAAGAAACATAAGTCAACCTCAAAAAGGAAACTTTACAATAAAATCTCAACCCAAAAAACTAGGCATGGCCAACTTGTATCTTTGGCAAACTTCATGCAAAAATCACATTCTTTAAGGAAATTAAGTTGGGCTATCCTCTTTGTACTTATCTTCTCCATTTTTAGAAAGTTCTTTGACTTTGGATAGTACAATATCCAGGTCTTCTTGTGCTAGGATTGGTATCAATTTAAATCTTGTTTTAATTGTATTTATTTCTTCTCCATACTTAGTCAAATCTTTTTCCCAGCTGCCATGATGTCCTTGATATCTATCCAAATTTGAAATATAAATTGCAACATCCTTAATATAATCTTTCATCACTGGTCCATTATTACCTAGAGCATAAACCTCATGCCACCACTTCTGTAATTGGCCCACATTCAATGTTTTCTTTGTAAACTTCTTTCTTTCATTAACAATTTCCAAGAATGCATTACAACTATTAGATATTTCTTTTACTTTATTTTGAGCCTTGGATATCTTCTTAAGTTCCTTCAACTTAAGCTCATTTATGAAATTCAAGGCCTCTATCCACTCCATAGCATTTCTTATATTATCAACTGTAAGAAAACCTTACTTTATGAACACTTCAACAGGAACCTCAAGCACATTCTTCAACTCAACAATGATGGTATCATCGGGTGTTTGATATTCAATGATAATCCAAGCTATATCATCAAGGAGAGATGTTACTCTTTCATACATATGCAATATCTTTTTAGTCATTTCATCTACTCTTTGACCTACACTACTTAACCATTCCTGGGTGACCTGTTGAGAAGATCTCATCTTCTCAATTTCTATGACTGCATCTTTGGATAATGACCCTTCTAAAAATGAAGCCCACTCACTAGTTTGTGCCTGCAAGGGTTTGACCAAATGTTGAACATACCTTTGCACATCCCTCAACTATTGTTGCAACCTCTCCTTGGCTTGGGTTTCATTTTCCAACCTTTTTTAAATTGTTTGCACTGACTATTGAAGATCTTGTTTTTCTTGCTCCTGTGTAGTTGGACTCAAATTCATGGTCTCAACCTTATAATCTAAAGGCCTTACCTCATCTTTGTATTTTTCACTTGCAGAGGTGGCATCATGGATAACTCTATTATTAGCCTCATCCCTTATAAATTTGGAGATTGTTCTAGCTCTTTTCCTCTCTTTTGGCTAACCCCAACTAGCCAAAAACTTATCCCAATCATGGGTCTCCTCCTCTACAATGATAGGTTTCTTCTTCAAACTCTTCTCTAGCCAACCCAGAGTAGTTGACTACTCTATTTTTGTATCACCTTGGAGAGTATATTTTTCTTGTTGTTCTTTATAGGGGATATCCTCAACATTTTCTATATCCTTGTCACCTTCATCTTTATTATGTTGTTCTTCATCATTATTCTCAACATCAAAAACATGTACAAAGTCATTTTTAGGGGAGTGAGAAGGCATCTCTTCTGTTACCTCTGATTCCACATTCTTAATCTAAGCTTCATAAATTTTTTGATCCAATTGTCTTTCAAAATTATTTAATTCTCCATTATTTTGAGTACACATATTCATCCTCTTCCTCTTCTTGATGCCCTTGATCATTGGGAAAATTATCCTATTCATTCATAGCTTCTTCATCATCCTACATATCATCCTACATAGAGTGTTCAAGATGGACCAATTCTCCAAAACCAATCCTTGCTTAGCCAAAATAAAACATACAGTATCACAAAGACAATGCAATCTCAAGAGGAACTAAGGATTTCAAATTGTAAATATTCAAACATACATTCAAATATTCACAATGGAACTTAAGTGCAAAATAGAGTAGGCCCAAGCTAACTTTTTACAGTAATCCACGATCAACAAATCACCAAAAGTATGGACTGAAGATTCCTCAACACCTCAAACACTTCATTATAAACACAAATGAAATGAAACTTGTTCTAAGATTTACCATAAAACCACTTACTCAAAAGAACCGATAATATATTAGAAACACAAGTACCATGCATAGATGAAATAACACAAAGGAGAACACCAAAACACAATGTCTTCACTTGTATTCACTTCACCAAAACTTTGCAACAATTCAAGTACCTCAAGCTTGGAAGAATCAACTACTAGTGACTATCCACCATTAACCTTGCAAATGAGGAAAAGGCCTCCATTTATAGAGTTTTTCAAGACATATCCGCCCAAGAGGAAAAACCAAATTAGGTTTTACTAGGTTGGTCATATAGGTTGGCCTAATCATTTTTTAGAACTTCCTAATTTAATTTTACAATAAGAAACATAAGTTGGCCTCAAAAAGGAAACTTTACAATAAAATCTCAACCCAAAAAACTACGCATGTCTGACTTACATATCTTTGGCGAACTTGATGCAAGAAGTACATTCTTTAAGGAAATTAGGCTAGGCCATCCTCTTTGTCCTTATCTTCTCCATTTTTAGTAAGTTATTTAACTTTGGAAGGTACAACATCCAGGTCAGCTTGTGTTGGGCTTGGTATCAATTTAATTCTTTTTTTAATTATATTTATTTCTTCTCCATACTTAGTCAAATATTTTTCTCAATCTCAATGAATTCCTTGATATTTGTCCAAATTAGAAATATAAATTGAAGCATCCTCAATCTAATCTTTCATCACTGGTCCATTATTACCTGGAGCATAAACCTCATGCCACCACTTTTGTAATTGGCCCACATTCAATTTTTTCTTTGTAAACTTCTTTCTTCCATTAACAATTTCCAAGAATGCATTGCAACTATCATATATTTCTTTTACTTTATACTGCGCCTTTGATATCTTCTTAAGTGCCTTCAGCTTAAGCTCATTTCTAAAATTAAAGGCTTCTATCCCCTCCATAGCCTTGCTTGTATTATCAACTGTAAGGAAACCTTCTTTTATCAACACTTCAATAGGAACCTCAAACACCTTCTTCAACTCAACAATGATGGTGTCATCTAGTGTTTAATATTCAATGATAATCTAAGCTATATCATCAAGCAAAGATGTTGCTCTTTCATACATATGCAATATCTTTTCAATCATTTCATCTACTCTTTGACCTGCACTACTAAACCATTTCTGGGGAACCTGTTGAGAAGATCTCATCTTTTCAATTTATGAGACTACATCTTTGGACAATAACCCTTCTAAAAATGATTCCCACTCACCAGTTTGTGTCTACAAGGGTTTGATCAAACGTTGAACATATCTTTGCACATCCCTTAACTATTTTTGCAAACTCTCCTTGGCTTGGGTTTCATTTTCCAACCTTTACAAAATTGTTTGCACTAACTATTGAAGATCTTATTTTTCCTACTCCTTTGTAGTTGGACCAAAATTAATGGTTTCAACTTTGTAATCTGAAGGCATTATCTCATCTTTATATTTGTCACTTGTAGGGGTGGCAACATGGATAATTCTATTATTAGCCTCATCCATTGTAAACTTGGAGACTATTCTAGCTTTGTTACTCTCTTTTGGCTGACCACAACTTGCCAAAAATTTATCCCAATCAGGGGTATCCTCCTTTACAATGATAGTTTTCTTCTTCAAACTCTTCTCTAGCCAACCCGAAGTAGTTGACTGCTCTATTTCTATATCACCTTGGGGAGTATCTTGTTCTTGTTGTTATTTAGAGGGATTATCCTCAACATTTTCTACATCCTTGTCACCTTCATCTTGATTATGTTGCTCTTCATCATTATTATCAACATCAGAAACATGTACAAAGTCCTTTTCAGGGGAGTGAGAAGGCATCTCTTTTGTTACCTCTTATTCCACATTCCTACACTAAGCTTCATAAATTGTCGGATCCAATTGTCTTCCAAAATTATTTAATTATCCATTCTTTGGAGTAGACACATCTTCATCCTCTTCCTCTTCTTTTTTTCCTTGTTCATTGGGAACATTATCTTATTCATTCATAGCCTCTCCATCATCCTACACATCATCCTACATAGAGTGTTCAAGATGGACAAATCCTCGAAAACCAATCCTTTCTTAACCAAAATCAAAGATACACTATGGTAAAGGCAATGTGATCTCCAAAGGAACTAAGGATTTCATATTGCAAATATTCAACCATACATTCAAACATTCACAATGGAACTTAAGTGCAAGATAGAGTAGGGCCAGGCTAACTTTGCACAATAATCCACAATTAGTAGATCACCAAAAGTATAGACCAAAGATTCCTCAACACCTCAAACACTTCATCTTAAAAAAAAATGGATTGCAGCTAGTTCTAAGATTTACCATAAAACCACTTACTCAAAAGAACTAATAATATATTAGAAACACAAGAACCATGCATAGATGCAAAAACACAAAGGATAACACCAAAAGACAATGTCTTCATTTGTATTCACTTCACCAAAAACTTGCAACAATTCAAGTATCTTAAGCCCAGTAGCATCAACTGCTAGTGACTATCCACCATTAACCATACAAATGAGGAAAATTACTCTAGTTATAGAGTTTTTCAAGACATGTCAGCCCATGAGGAAACATCAAATTAGGTTTTAATAGGTCAGCCATATAGTTCAGCCATATCATTTTTTATAACTTCCCAATTTAATCTTACAATAAGAAACATAATTCGGCCTCAAAAAGGAAACTTTATGCATTAAAATATCAACCCAAAAAACTAGGCATGGCCGACTTGTATCTTTGGAAAACTTGATGCAAAAAGCATATTCTTTAAGAAAATTAAGCTAGGTCCTCCTCTTTATCCTTATATTATCCATTTTTATAAAGTTATTTAACTTTGAAAAGTACAACATCCAGGTCGGCCTGTGCTCGGATTGGTATCAATTTAATTCTTGTTTTAATTGTATTTATTTCTTCTTCATACTTAGTCAAATCTTTTCCCTAGTTGCCATGAAGTCCTTGATATTTTTCCAGATTAGAAATATAAATTGCAGCATCCTCAAGCTAATCTTTCATCACTAGTTCATTATTACCTAGAGCATAAACCTCATGCCACCACTACTGTAATTGGCCCACATTCAAATTTTTCTTTGTAAACTTCTTTCTTCAAGTAACAATTTCCAGGAATGCATTGCACCTATCAGATATTTCTTTTACTTTATTTTGAGACTTGGATATCTTCTTAAGTTCCTTCAGCTTAAGCTCATTTCTAAAATTAAAGGCCTTTATCCACTCCATATGTTTGCTTGTATTATCAACTGTAAGGACACCTTTATCAACAGTTCAACAGGAACCTTAAACACCTTCTTCAACTAAACAGTGATAGTGTCATCTCATGTTCGATATTCAATGATAAGATGAGCTATATCATCAAGGAGAGATGCTACTCTTTCATACATATGCAATATCTTTTCAGTCATTTCATCTCCTCTTTGACCTACACTACTTAACCATTCATAGGTGACCTGTTGAAAAGATCTCATCTTTTCAATTTCTAAGACTACATCTTTGGACAATAACCCTTCTAAAAATGAAGCCCACACACCAATTTGTGCCTACAAGGGTTTTACCAAATGTTGAACATATCTTTACACATCCCTCAACTATTGTTGCAACCACTCCTTGGCTTGGGTTTCATTGTCCAACCTTTTCAAAATTGTTTACATTGACTCCTGAAGATCTTCTTTTTCTTGCTCCTTTGTAGTTGGACCCAAATTAATGGTTTCAACCTTGTAATTTGAAGGCCTTACATCATCTTTGTATTTGTCACTTGCAAGGGTGGCAACATGGATAACTTTGTTATTAGCCTCATCCCTTGTAGACTTGGAGAATGTTCCTAGCTCTTTTCCTCTCTTTTGGCTGACCCTAACATGCGAAAAAATTATCCCAATCAAGGGTCTCCTCCTCTACAATGATAGGTTTCTTCTTCAACCTCTTCTCTAGCCAACCCAAAGCAATTCACTGCTCTATTTTTGTATCACCTCGAGGAGTATCTTGTTCTTGTTATTCTTTAGAGGGATTATGCTAAACATTTTTTTCATCCTTGTCACCTTCATCTTGATTTTGTGGTTCTTTTTATTTATTCTCAACATTAGAAGCATGTACAAAATCCTTTTCAGGGGAGTTAGAAGGAATCTCTTATGTTACCTTTGATTCCACATTCCTACTTCGAGCTTCAAAAATTGTCTAATCCAATTGTCTTCCAAAATTATTTAATTCTCCATTCTCTGGAGTAGACACATCTTCATCCTCTTCCTCTTATTGCTTCCCTTGTTCATTGGGAACACTGTCCTCTTCATTCATAAACTTTTAATCATCCTACACATCATGAATTGATGGTAATGGAGGAGAATTAGTTCTTGTAGTTGTTCTCTCTATTTCCTTAGGATCATCATCAATAGGTGCCTCTTCAGTATTATCTTCATGTTTTCCATTACATCCTCTTCAGGAAGAGTTTTATGCCTTTTGGATTTTCTCCTTACATACTCCTGAGGTTTCTCCCCAGAACTTTCAACATCTACCACTTTTGTTTGAGTGGTTCTCTCTTCAAAGATCTTGGCCTTCTTTGACTTGGCCATTTTTTGGGCCTTAGTTATGATTCTCCTCTTCCTAGAAGGCTGGACTTCTTTAGTACCTTCTTCAACTATTTATTTTGAAGGATTTCTTGCTTTTTCCATAGGATTTCTTTTAGTCTATTTTCCTTTAACTTGGATCCTTGTCCTTCTTTTAATAATAGCAAGCTTCTCTGTGTCTTCCCCTTCATGAGGTTTAACAATGTCATCTTCAGTGTTTTATGTTTCATTCTCTGAATGGGACTCTAAATCACACAACATATCTTAAGTGAATTTAGTACATGTTTCCTCCAAATCCATAATCTTATGCTAACCCATAGCTTGGAATACCTCATCACAAACTCATTTAGTTGATTCAAATCAACTATCTCATCTTTTGACTAGTTAATTGTAGGGATTGGTCTATTTTGGAGTTTCTAATAAGAATGGTATTGCATAGGGTCTTCTTCATTATCCACCTGATCTGGAACAACTATCTTTTGCAACCTGATCATCCTCAAAGATATCCTAGAGCACTTTCTTTTAATCATCTCAAACTCATGTAGGCAGTTAGCCCAATAGTCTTCAATATGATCCTTATGCCTATATTCACGGTTGGATACCTTTTGAGCTACACCATATGGATCAAAATTGTTTCTATTTGTGTGAGAATACAAATGAAAATGAACCATCTAAATTTTAGAGTAATGGGAACTTTGAATGGAAGGTCACGCTTCTATACCACCAATCCTCAATGGGAACTCTCCACCAAGCCTAGTTGTATGCATGTCTTTTAGGACAATGTCAAAAGATACCAACTACTTAGCCAAATCCAACAAAATGATCTTGTCAGTTGGATAGCTTGGAAATCTCATAGCAACTGATGGAGATTCATGTATCCTTATGTATGAAAATTTAGGAAATTGAATGATCCAATGGCCATATTTTATGATTACCTCCTTGGCTTCTGTTTGAATCTTGATATGAAGGGCATCCTAGAACATTCTTGTACTGTACATGAGGAAAGCATCATTTACCCTTCTATAATTGAAGCTATTAAACTAAAGCTGGTGGTAAACATTACAAATTCTATGCTTTCCCAAAACTCCTTTACAACTTAAGCCTTGGTACTTATTCTTTGCAAGAAGCAAGTACATAAGATATGAGGTCATTGTGAGCTGTTGGGTGTCTTGCACATTTCCTAGTTGCATGTCCAAATATTCACTTATTATACATGCCCAGTGATAGTAAACTCCTTTGATGATTTGTGAAATAACATAGAACATCCAATGCTTGAAGATGAAAGACTCCTCCAATCCCATTACTTTGCCTAGAAGAGTAATCATATCATTATGCTTCAGTTTGAAATCACTCTTGTGTATTTGTTTGGGAAATTTAGAATAATGTGCCTTTTTTTTTAAATCTAGGAACCATTCATGATTTCTAGAGCCCTAGAGGAATCCTTCTCATAAAATTCCTCTACCTCCTTTACATTTATTCTCAGATATTTCTGATGTGAGCCAATGTTGAAGGTATGATTCCTTATTCAAGCTTTCCATTACCCTTCCCTTTGGGCCAATAATCACTCTCTTATCTAGATCATAGTGCTTGGTACATTCCATAAGCAACTCTAGACATTCCACTGAAGGTGGAAATCCTGTAGCTTATGCTAACCTTGTGTGTAATGATTCGAGCAAGGCTAGAAGGTTCATTTCCAAACATCCTCTACTTGAATTCATTTTAGTCAACATGGCCCATATTTGTGTCACTCGCCTTTCCCCATACTGAAGTAATCCTAGATTCATGCTTAGTACCTTTAAATTCATACTTCATTTTCTCTACTCTGGTGTGGATCTCCCCTGCAATAGGTTCAATTTTCTTTGTCCTGGATACCTTCCCCTGGTTGTATTCTACTTGCATGTGTTAGGTGAAGACCATAATTACCACAAATCCATGCATGATCAAGCATTAACATTCAATCACATGATTGGAATAATCATAAAAACACATATGTGAAACCAAATTGATCTTATATCATCATGAAATTATTTAAAATCCATTCGCAACTCATTTGAAACATCATACAAAAAAACTTCTAGTTTTTCACACTTTTGGGATTTGGGTCATAGAAGGATTTCAGAGAATCTACTAGGAGGCATATTTTATGAAATTCTGGACACTCAGAGAATCTATGGCATAATGGATTTTCCAAAGTCAGGTAATTTCTTAGACTTAAGTCATATTTCACTCTTAACATTACACAACACCTCTCTTTTCAATTCCAAGGTTAAACTCAATCATCCATCACATCTTTCATACCTTCAAAAATTTTAAGCTTACATGGATTCAGAGAATCTGGGTCCTACCAAATTTTTTGAAGTAATAGACAATTGAAGAATCTGTGCCCATGAAAATTTTATGAAGGGCACACTCTTCAAGTTTTTTAGTCAGAGAAGGATTTTGCGAGGTTTCAACTTATTGTTTATTTCTTCATCCCACAATTTAACTAAGTCTCAACTCATGATTTTGATTTGATTTCAAGACTTTTGTGATCATACACCCTAATTCAAATAGGTCTATTATGATTCAAAATCAATCCATCTATAAAAGACTTAGTAGGACCATCCAATTCTTCCCCAATCCCACACTAGGGCATAAACACAAGCAACAAGTGTTTACAAAACTCTTCTTCAATCCTACATTGTAGGTTAATCATCACAAATGTGTACTTGCATAAATATCAAGATGCATTAAACCTATACCCTAGCTTTGAGAGGAACCTAAAGGCCCTAACTCGCCCTTAATATGGAACAATGATTCCCCAACTGGTTTGTGTTAAAATCCAAGACACCACACTAAGCTTCATGGATGCATTCAAAATTTAATTACCCCCAATCAATCATAAAATGAAATTAAATGCAAGTTTCAAATTCAAGCAACAATTATCGAATCAAATGATAATTGAAAATAGAAGAAAATAATGAACCATACCATTGAATCATAAAGGAAATCACAAACTTGTTAGAAATCACCAGGGGTCACACAAATCCCTACCTTTTAAGCCCAATAAGAAGTGAGAGTGACCACGCATACCTAACTTGAAAACCCTAGGCTTGAGATTCAACAATACAACTACAATGGAAACCTTTAGTTTTGTAGTCATCCATGCACTAGAATGCACTTAGAGCTCCTCCAGAAATGCAAAAACTTACAATGAATTATGAACAACAAGATCAAAGAATGTAAACAGAGTTCAAAAATAGCATTAGTGACTATGTACCTCACCCATTAGAGAAATAAATGAATTGACAAGACTTGTGAAAATTTTGGAAAAATGACATGGAGATGGTTCAGAGAATCCATGGGGGTTCGAATTTTCTAAAATACAAGATGCTTAAGGAATCCGTCATGAGACAAATTCTATGAAGTTTGAGTAGCTAGAGTAATCTGTTGGGAGGAAGATTCTGCGAAGACCAATCCTTCAAAAAAATCCACCAAAGGCGGATTTTTCCAAAACTCATCTAGATTCATGAATTTTGATGCCTAAGTAAGATTTTCAAGAAATACTCAAGTTCTAGGCATCCTTCAAGGTTGAAATTCTACAAGTTGAGACATCTAAAGTGTAGATAAAACCTTTATTCAGTCAAGTGAAGTGAACCCAAGATTTAGAGGAACCTATCCCTTAAGGGGAGAAGGTTAGACCTAAAGAAAAACTAGAAAACAAAGCAAGCAAAAAGATGGTCCCCACCTTCGGTGGTGCATGTGTGTGAAAAGTGCACAATAGGTACCCTTGAAACTAATCCTCCATCCCAAACAACCACTTAGATACCAAAATTTGGTGCTCCTCCCATTCCTGAGGATCCGAAATAGCCATATAAACCACTTACACTTCATTACTCCTCAACAACTTCAACATTTTGAGGACACCCCTCTTCATCCATACCTACAAGTACTGCAAGTGTGCCCAACATTATGCAAAGTAGTATTGATCAAGTTTCACAAGTAGACCCAAAAGGGAAAGGAAATACCCTTATGCAAAATTGGCCTTTAACACCACATGGGACCTCTTCATCCAATCCTCCCCTTGATACATCAAACACAATGATTTCCCAAAACACATATATCCTATCCATCATTAACCCACATCAAAAAAATCCCTTGGTCATAAACCCCGTCATTCAAGGTAATACCTTGACTGTATCTCAAACACAAGGGAATATCCAAAGCATCATTCAAGGGAGCCCCTTCAATCAAATGAACCAAGGTCCTAATCTACCCTTAACATCACAAAATATTATGATGTCATCCTGATCTTTTTTGTTTGTCCCCTAAGTCATGCAAAATCAAATGGGACCTCAATCATACATTCCTCCACCTCAATCCACTATCCTACAAGGAATGATAAACCAAGGGACCCTCCAACCACTCATCAATAACCCACTACCCACTCAAAATATCACCACTCAAAATCCATCACTGATGTCCCAAAGACTAACTAATCCTACACTAAAAGTGCATGCATTATCTTTACAAAAAGCACAAAAATCTTATCAGCAAGCCATCCAACAGTAGCAATAACAACAAGCATCCCTAGCAGCACAACAACAAGCATCCCTAGTAGCACAACAACAACAAGCAGCCTTATCAGCATAACAATCCACCTTAGTAGCACAATAATAGTAAGCAACCTTAGCATAGAAAAAATAGCAAGCCTATCAAGCATCCTTAGTAGCACAACAACAATAGTAGGCCCAACAACAAGCCCTAGTGGCACAACAATAACAACAAGCTCAAAAAGCAACCCTTGCAACTCAACAACAACAAAAACAAGCCTTACTAGCTCAACAATATATCCGACAACAACGACAACCCCAACAAAGTTCCTACTATAATCCTTAGTAGAACATCATCAACACAAACATGTTAGGAATATATATGAACACCCCAATCCCTTCACATAATCTCACACCACCATACACCCCATACAATACTTTATCATATTATAATCCTACATACAACCCATCCACCATCCCAACATATGTTCCTCCACCAAACTTGCAAGATGATCTAGCATCACAACTTAAGTTGTTGTCACAAGAACTACAGGACCTTTGGATAGGCAAGACAAAGAAGCCCCAAACACGAAATCTATGTCCTTATCCATTCGATCAAACATCAAAATGGTATTGTTCCCTCCCATCTTTGAGGTCCCCAAATTCAATAAATACAAAGGCAGAGGAAGTCATGTGGACCATTTCAAATAATTTAACATCATGTGTATGGAGGTTGCGTACAATGATTCTTATTTAATGTGCCTCTTCCCTCGAAGTCTAACAGGTCCTGTCACGAATTGGTTTTCTCAACTACCCCCCAGTATCAAAAAATTTCAAGAAATTACTGATAAATTCATAGATCACTTCTCCTTTGATCTTAACATGGACATAAGCCTAGAAGAATTGTATACTCGTAGACAAAACGAAGGAGAATCTTTCACTAATATCTTATAATGGTGGAGACAAAGAGCTAGTAAGAGAAAGTGGCCTCTTCTAGATGAACAAAAAGTGGGGATCATCATAGAAAATCTAGATCAGGATCTATCCTTCCACTTGAAAATGTAGTGCATCACATCTTATGACAAGCTTGTCCCTAGGGCCCTTAACATTGAGAGAGTTTTAATCTCACAGGGAAATACCCAAGCTTACAAAGACAATCGCCTATCAAATACTTCAATGACAAGCCTCGTGTCTGGGATAAGAACAAAAACATAAAAGATGATAGTGTGGTAGATTCCAAGGTAGTCCTAAGTTCTCCTAGGCCAAACAACAATCAAGTTGTTAACATTCAACCAATTGTACAACAAACAACACCCCCTCTGAACAATCAGATCGACAACACTGCAATACAACAATGGAAAACTCCTAAAAAGAAAAAATATCCAAAATACAAGTACACGTAGTTTTCAAAACCTATCAAGACCATCATGAAGAGATTAGTAGATTCAAACCTAATAATGCTTCCCAACTTTAAAAAATACCAAGAACCACAAGAGAAACCAACCTGGTGCAATGAGAACGATCTTTGTGACTTTCATAATATCAAAGGAAACAAAATAGAAAATTAAATGAGGCTCAAAAACATTATCCAAGACCTTATAGAGAATGATAATATATCTATTGAAGTATCAGCCGGTAATAAGGATCTTAAGATATTCAAGAACCCTATGTTGGATCATAGCAAAGGGAACAACATTGGGAAGGCTAAAGATTACACAAACATGTAGCATACCTATTCTAATGTGGTTTCTTCCTATGATAGCATTATTATTGTCATCACCATTAAAGGGAATAGTGTGGAGTGTGGAGTTACCACACGACATGGTAAGGTCACCATCCAAGGAGTCACATCTCAGTCTGGGGCACACCCTATCCAACCAACGGCAAGCACCAACAAGTATAATCTCTTAGATCAGTTTTAAAAAGACCCCCACATAGATTTATATCTTAGAACTATTGAGGCTATCTCCCACGCATAGGGAAATCCTAGAGGAAGCTCTTTCTCATCATCTATTCCCAAGGATATAGATATCGAAAAATTTCAAGCTATGGTAGGGAATATCACTAATCATCTCCTCACCTTCTTGAAACAAGACCTACCATCACATCCATCTTATAATCGTGCTTTACACCTTGAGGTTATAATTCATAAGAATAAGGTTAAAAGAGTCTTAGTAGATGGAGGTGTTGGTTTGAACATTTTCACCCTTCAGTTAATCAAAAATCTAGGCTATTTAGAGGATACTATTGAGAAGACAAAAAGCACCACCATTAGGGCATATGATGACCAAAAACGAGTATCACAAGGAATCATCGCACTACCCATCCAAGTGGCCCCCCTCATCACAAAAACTACATTCCAAGTGTTAGGCCTGGATCTTCCCTATAAAATCCAACTTGGCCGACCATGGATCCATGCCCTAAAAGCTATAGCTTCAACCTACCATCAATGTGCCAAGTTCCCTTTCAAGGGTAGAGAAATAACTATCCATGGAGATCCTGAGACTTTTTACTACTACAAGAATCGTGAGGCCAAGTTATATAAAATCCCCCAAATACCTAAGAATGATCAAGGTCCTACACCTTCTACTTCATTTTTTGACCCATCATCCCTTGCATCTACCTTTGAAATGAAAACACTCACTGTGTAGACCATACCCAACATCAAGGCAGTGATCCAAGATGATGGTTGTGGAAATTATAAGCCAACGAAGGATACTTTTGTGTTGGAAAAGTTAACTCTTTCTCTCAAATCTCATGGGAAACCCATGCATACCAACAACATCCCAGAAACTATCAAAATGGCAGCTACTACCTTCACCAAATTGGGGGACTTGAACAAAGAAGATGTCAATGAGGAAGACATCTCTAAACTACTATATCAAGATGAAATACTTGTTCTCGTTCTTCCTATGGAAGATGATAACAAAGGCTTACAGCTAATGAAGGGCATGGGCTATACCAAGAAAGAGAAAGTAGGAAAAAATGACAATGGTTTGCTAGAACCTATCGTTCCTGAGAAACATCAAAAGAATCTCAGCCCAAGCTGTACTACTAGCAAGGTCACCCTTATTGGCAAAGGTACTTCCGCTAAAAATGAAGAGGTTTCTTCTTGGTTATCAACATCATGTTATACTACCCTATATGATTTCCCCCTTGATGTTACTGACCTCTTTGAGAATAAATCCTTCTTCATGACATCCACATCAACCTTTACCCCAAGCAACCAACCAAATGAAATACACTTGGCATAACTACAACTCATTGACTTGGACCAACAAGGACCACTAGTTTTAGATTTATTTGAAAATAATGAAGCGATCTCAAAATTCATGGGACTTTGTGACAACTTACCATGGGAAAATCATAAGGTGGGTTTTGACATAGAGCTAGACATAGGAGCATACTATGGGGAAATGATTGAGTCCTTTAGTCACAAAATTGATGGCATGCAACTAGCTTGCACATCTTTAAGTGAAAACCACACTGTGGCACTTTATGATCCCAAAATAGTAAAAAGAAAGAATGTATCCAAGGGTGAAAACCTCTCTGAGGCACCCAAGGATGAGGGATTCAATCTCCCCCTTAGTGCAATACATCTAGAGAAATCATTCATTCTAGCCGAAAAGGCCACTCCAATCAATGTGGGAACAAAAGAAGCACCCAAGATCACTTTCTATGTTGAATCCCTATTGGATGAAGAACGGAAGAACCTAGCAACATTCCTGAAAGAGCGAAGAGCTAACTTTGCATGGTCATACACAGATATGCCAAGGCTTGATCCAGAAGTGGTGATGCATGATTAAGTAGTCTATCTTGAAGCTAAACTAGTAAAGCAAAATTTAAGATGCACCCTCAGATAGCACTCTTGGTCAAACTTGAGTTACAAAATCTTCTTGATGTTGGGTTAATCTATCTGATAGATTATCTTGAGTGGGTTTTAAACTTGGTACCAGTCTCTAAACCCACTAGGGGCATCAGAATATGCACTTATTTCAAAGACTTGAACAAAGCATGCCTGAAGGATGATTTCCCTCTTCCTAACATCAACATCATAGAGGACTTAATAGTTGGGCATGAACTGATATCACTCATGGATTATTTTTCAAGCTACAATCAAATCATGATCACCAAGGAAGATCAACAAAAAACTACTTTCACTTGTCCATGGGGGACATATTACTGGAGCGTGATGTCATTTGTGCTAAAGAATGTAGGAGAAACTTATTAGAGAGTAATGACCCTCATCTTTCATGACATGATCCACAAAACAGTTGAAGACTATGTGAATGATATTTTGGAAAAATCGAAGAAAATGAGTGAGCACATACAAGTATTAGGACCCATCTTTAACAAGCTTGAAGGATATAAGGTATGGCTAAACCTAAAAAAGTGTGTCTTCGGGGTTACATTAGGAAAGATTCTTGGTTATATCGTCTCACAAAGAGATAGAAATTGATACAGTAAAAGTACAATCCATCCTAGACATGGAACCACCGTAGACATTAAAATAGATGAGAGGGTTACAAGGAAGATTGCAGTCCATCAGAAGGTTCATAGTGTAACCATCAAACAAAATACACCCTTTTTCGCATCTTCTCCATAAAGGAATAACATACAAGTGGGATGAGAAGTGTGAAAAATATTTCCAACAAATCAAGGACTATCTATTGACACATCTAGTACTCATGCCATGGATACCAAACAAAGAATCGATCCTATCTATCTCACCAACATCAGTAGCACTAGGTGCTCTTTTGGCACAACATGATGAAAATAAGAAGGAAATCCATTTATTACATAAGTAGGACCTTAGTGGGCTATGCAATGAAATTTTCATCCATTGAGAAAGCATGCTTAGAATTGTTTTTTTCTTCACAAAAATTTAGACACTACATGTTGTTGCATCAAATCAAGCTTATTGTAAAGATCGACCCATTAAAATACATATTATCCAAAGAAAATCTAACTAGGCGAATGGAAAAATGGGTGATGATCTTAACTAAATTTGGCATGGAGTGTTTGGAGCACAAGGCAATCAAAGTACAAGTGATCACAGACCAACTGGTAGAGGAACCTATCTATGTGCAGAGAATCCATTGATATTTGAATTCCTAGATGAATCAATATTTCTTGTCAATCCAACAAATTGGTGGAAGATTTACTTTGATGGATCATTCACCCAACATGGATCAGGAGCGGGTATTTTTTTCATCACCCCTCAAGGTGACTGTATCCCAAAGTCATACAGGCTATCATTTCCATGTACAAACAATATTGTTGAGTACGAATCCCTAATCATAGGTCTAAGGATAGCAATTCAATGGCAAATACAAGAAATAAAAATCTATGGAGACTCATAGTTGATTATCAACCAAGTCAATAACGACTACCAAACTAAGGATGACAAGGTTACTCCTTACAAGAAGATGGTAGAGATTGTCAAGGACCTTTTCATTGATATAATTTTTGAGCAGATTCCTTGCATGAACAACCAAGTAGTAGATGCTATGACAATAATTAGATCAGTATTAGACATGCCAAACAATGTCCTCCAATGTGAATTATTGGTAGAACAACTTCTCGTACCGACTTTTGAAATCCCTAAATCTAAATTTGTGTGTGTCATTATTGGTCCTGGATCCCCGTGGTACCATGACATCTTTACCTACCTTAGCAAAGGAATCCTCCCATTTGATATCACCTTCAACCTTAAAAAGACCTCTGTTAAAAAGGAATCCTGATTCATGATCCTAGGTGATACCCTTTACTGCTGAAGCATCAAAGGGACATTACTACGATGTCTTAACCAAGAGGAAGCCTTGACTTCTTTAACGGAAGTAGATGATGGCATATGTGGTTCCCATTCTAGCAGTATGACTTTAGCAAAGAAACTGTTGAGGATGGGGTATTACTAGCCAACCATGGAAAGAGAAGCCCATCAGTATGTGTAGAAGTGTGTCTAGTGTTAACAGCATGGAGATCTGATTCATTCTCTATCCTAGGAATTGCAACCAATGGTCACACCTTGGAATTTATTGTAGTGCGGACTTGACCTCATAGGAAAGATCACTCCAACCTCATCCAATGACCACAAGTTTATCAACATAGCCACTAAGTACTATACCAAATGGGTCGAAGCCATTCCTATGACCTACATAATAAGGAATCAAACTTCCAAGTTTATCCTAAATTACCTCATTTGTCATTATGGTGTTGCACAAACCCTTATCTTAGACAATGTAACACCCTTCAAGAATCAATATGTGAAAGAGCTATGTCAAAGATTCAACATCCAAAATTGATTCTCTACCCCATATTAGCCCCAAGGAAATAGTCAAGTTGAGGCTACAAACAAGACCATTCTAAAAATCCAAAAGAAAATAGTCAATGAAGCTGGCCATGATTGGCATCTGTAGTTAAATCTCGCTCTTTGGGCCTATTGAACCAATATTCACATGCCTACTGGTGCAACCCCTTTCTCCTTGATCTAAGGATTAGAAGCCATTTTACCTATTGAGGTTGAGCTTTCATCAGTATGAGTAACACTATAGAACCTAATCACTGATGAAGAGTACAGAGTATATCGGCTAAATGAGCTAGAATTCTTGCATGAGCATCATCTTGATGCTCTTAATTACTTACAAGTATATCAATACTGACTAAAACTAAGCTATAAGAAGAAGATCAGATGTCAGTATTTCCAGGTAGGGGACATTGTCCTAAAGTAGAATCAGAAGAATCTTCTAGATTAGGATAGTAAAGGAAAGTTTGAGCCTAATTGGTTAGGTCCCTTTGTCATCACAACAATTTATGGATTAGGAGCATATCAATTGTCAACACCTAAAGGTGAACCCTTATAAGAACCAACCAATGGCTTGCATCTTACAAAGTTTTATGTCTAGTCTTGAAGGGTGTAAATTTGAAAATACAAAAAAAAAAAAAAAAAAAATGATCAAAACCCAAAAAAAAAAAAGGATTGAAAAAAGTAAATAAAAACAATCATCATCTAGTGAAAACCACTTCGGTGGTGCTTTGGGCAAGTACCTTGGTGAAAACCTAGAAAATAGGCACCTCGAGTAAATAAATTACCTCCATCTACATGGGCTCTTTTTCCTATCATTCCATCCATCACATCACATCACTCATCCTATTCATTTAATCACCCATCCTTGACCGCATCATAGCTTAGTGTTGTTAAGTATTGTATACCCTTTAGCACTACTTAGCATATCCCAAAGGTCGGTTTGTTCTACCTATATCAAGGTAGTCTATTGCATCAACACTGGAGGAAATTCATTATGGATCAAATCGAGTTCTTGTATATATTAAGGTCATCAAAAATCCCAAAAAACATTCATAAAACGTTCATCAAAAAATCTAGAAAAAATGCAAAATCCTATATAGCTAAAATCCAAAAACATTTAAAATTTGTAAAGGAAAAATCCAAAACATATCAAAAACCCTAAAAAGGTCAAACATCAAAAATCCAAAAAAAAGAAGAAAAAAAGAACCATATCAAACTACGTTGTCTCTATGCTTGAATGTAGGCAAGGCCATCATTGATGTGCCCCCAAGATACCCTAGGTTATTCCTTTAAGATTCCATCATAATAAACTGACATTCCATCAACTATTCTTTTCTCATTTTCAATAAGTCATGTTAGTCGAACTACATAGTCTCTACATGTATAACATAGGCAAGGCTAATCTTTGATTAGCCCCTGAGGCCCCTAGGATAGGTCTTTTAGGTTAGGTTCTTGGTCTAAATTCAAAAAACCCCTAAACATCCAGATAATAAAAAACACAAAAACATTCAAATATTGAAACCCTCTAAACATTGGAAAACATTCAAAAGACCTAAACAACATCAAATATCTTCAAAAAAACCCTAAACAACCTCAAATAAATTGAAAACCAAAACATTCACATAAGCTTTCAAAAAATACCAAAAAAATCCTCAAAACATTTCAAATTACCAAAAACATTAAAATATTCTAGAAAAATCCAAAACCATCCACTCCATTTCTTTTTCACCTGCAATAACCATCCATCCATTATAAATCAAGCGCCACCTTCAACCATTGGTGAAACAAATAGAAAACAAGTATCACAAGTCATAAAGTGAAAACTTGAGTGTCAAAATCTAAAGTCTAGATCATAGGTAAATGAGTCAGTGAAGTTTGTATCAATGGCTTATCAAACACCTCATCCTAATCAAACCATCCGATCAACATGTTCTAGGATGCATCCTTCCTACAATGGACATCAGCATCATAAATCACCTTAGTTATATATAAACTATAAAGAGATATAGATAACACTAACTGTTTGTCTTTGATATTTACTTATGATTTATCTTAATGACACATTTTGAGGACCTCTCGATGATTTCTATCAAAATGATTTAGAGAGAAAGGAATGGGGCATCATTCATCATCTTTCATTTGCTATGCTTGTGGGTATTCTTGTAAAATAATCTTGGTGCATACTTAGTTGTGTGTAGGGAAGTTTTTTGGAGTAAATTGTTGACTATTGTGTATGCTTTGGTCCAATGTATTCTAATTTTCTAGCTTACATTCCAATGAGGCTTTTGTATGTCAAGAGGTGAACAAGGCCTATCCTATCTATTTGAAGAGTCAAAGTCCATTACACTAGATACGATGTCATCCTAGTTATCAATACCTTGATGCGTCATGTCTATGTGTTATATCAAACAATAAGGACCAATGGAAAATCCCAATCCCAAGATATGAGAAAATCATCATCATCATCATGCATTTCTCATCTCCATCCCTAATAAAGTATTGGTGGATTATAGACTCATTGGATCTTTTGAATCAATCATCAAAATCAATGGTCAATAATCTTATTTCCTCTAACTTCTCTCTGCACTAACCTGGTATCATGATGTCAACAAAAACATCATCAATGCACCCATCCTGCATACAAAAATCATCAACATGCATACATCTCTCATAATCATAGCATATCATAAAACATACAACATCACTATCATTTAAGTTCTGATGAATAATATGGACTTATTATTCTAAGAATCTTAAATCATTGCACACATATCATAAACATATATCACATTATCATATAATAAGAATGAACATATGCATTTTCCATACATACATCCACATGCATACATCATAAACTGGATAAGAAAATACAAAAAAAGAAATACATCCAGATCATTTTCATAAGCATAATGTATGCATATCATATCATATCATCCCATGGTATATCATAAAAAGATACTAAAAAAGAGTATAACATTGCATCCATATCATTACATCTCATATCATCGCATCATGGATTATCATCACATATTGCATGAACAAGAATAAAATGGAAACACATACATTCATAATGTTTTCATCCATACATGACCATAATATACATAAGCATATCACATGATTTCAAAATCAAATGCATCCATACATTTACAAGCATGAAATAAAGAGGACACTACATCATATTGCATCTGAATCATCTCATATATATATATAATGGTGACTGTCATGATACAATATCAAAATCAATGTATCTATATATCAATCAAGAATACAATATCCATGAGGCTATCAAAAATGATCCCATGAATGTATATCTATATAATAAATCAGGAAAAATCAAAAAAGTGTCTACACCAATAGGCTAGCCCTGGTGGCTGCTCGTCTCACCCCTAACTGATGGTTGATCCATGGCTCTAGGTGGTGCACCACTCCACTATGAGAATTCGTGCTATCACATCCCCTATGGAACATTATGATTATAGTGCATACAATAGTATGCAACCTCTATGACAACCTCTATATATAATCAAGCAGAGACAGTCTTGTCGTGTGATGTTGTAGTCACTGCCTCCAACTGTTGTCTTTTCCCAATCTCTTGGGCTAGCTACATATCCAAATATTGTCACAACTAGACCTCTTGGTCTCTCTGATCCATCATAGCCTATAATTGTTGTTGTAGATCCCTCTCTACCTATAGTTGGTCTCTCTCTGTAGTGAGAGCCTAAATTTGTGGTTGTGCCTGTGCGTCTAGCTATACAGGTGAAGGAGGCAGTGGTGCCTCTGGAACCTGTCCAACATGTTTCCCATCCTGGTGCCACTAATCTAGCTACTACTAGTTCCCATCACCTGGCACCTGATCCTATCCCTGGCCTCTATCACCATCTCAACCACCATCCCTCCCTTTGTCCCTGCCTCTTCCTCTACCTCTACCTCTATCAGGGTATGCCTCCACTCGATCTATAAGTCATGTGTGTGGCCTAAACCATGCATCATATCCTAGAGTGGTCCCTACATCTAGGAGACCCTGATCATAAGCCCACGGCTATGGGAGAAGTGCTAAAAAATTAGTAATCACCACTATGGGATCAATGATGGCTCCCCACTCTGCCTCTCTGCCACCTAGCAGATATAGTAGTATAATCATTTGCTGGTACATCTTGGGTCTCCCCAAACTATCAGGAAACATGGTCTAGTGGGTATCACTCAAAAATGGTGTGCTCTTGACCCTGAATGTATATAGTTTTTCATGCAAAATCAAGCTATTGTTGGTCATTGTACCATCGTGGATGCTGAAGCCATGGCCTCTATTTGAAAACTATCATTTCATCAATGACACAACACTGATATGCTAAACCTATGGGGCTTATATGCTGCAATTTCATTGATACTACATATTTGAAAACAACAGGCTCATCCTCATAGATATCAGCAAGGAAAATGATGGGCCTCATAACTATAATGTGCTTATATTCCCATATGTGTAGTAAGGTCACTCCCACTTTGATACTCCTTCCCTCTCTATAGATGACCTCATGCATATCATGGTATAGGGAGGAAAGGAGGACTAAACCATAGGAATACATGATGTCTCTCTTGATCATACTCTCCCAAGCTAAACCCCATCTGGGACTAAAAATATACCCCATTAGTCTAAGGCAACAATGTCACAAATCAGAGTGCCAACAAACAATCTGAAGGTGTCGACACAACCGCAATAGAAATCTAGATCAATCTGGGAGCTGATAAGAATAATTGAGCATCTATGTAAAAAAGAGAGACATGCGTCTATCCTAACATCTATGTCATAAATGACATGCTCTCCATGAATGGGAAAATGTACAATACGACACACATCCTCAAGTGTGATAGTCGCCTCCCCAATGGGCAAGTGGAAAGAAGACATCTTGTTGTTTGATCTCTTTACTAGCATTGTCATCAAGGCAAGATGGGTCCTGATCTCAAGTATAAAGGTGATGAATCCTAACCCTAGTCTCCCTAGCCACTCTACCTCCATGTCATCAAGGTCTCTAGCTATAGAAAAGATCTCATATCTATGCTCTCAGAACATCAGTGGTGGTGGATCCTCCTACGTGAATAATGCACACAACGTCAATTTTCCAAAAAATTCAAAAAACTTATCAAAATCTAAGGCTTTGTACCGAAAACATCAATAACATTGTTAAAATCAATAACATCATTATTTTTGGGTGCATCATTATATTACTTTTTGGGATGCATCGCCAATTTGGTGATGTGCGTTGCTATGCTCAATAATGAATCGGTATTTAGGTGTGTCATTATAACAAAAATTTGGGGTGCATCGCCATTTGTTACATGTGTCACCCACCTCTTTCCTACATCATTGAACCAAAAAATCCCATGCATCGCTATATTACCCCTACAACTCCATTATCAAATGCATCACAAAATCAAAATATTTGGGTGCAATGCTAAATAGAACATGCGTCACTAAAAAATCAATAGTGACTCTTCTGACACTTTTAAAGTGCCACTATATAGCAACACACTTTTTTACCTAACTTCGATGCCCTATTAAATGCACTTAAATGTGAAAATCAAGATAACTTTCAAGTCACATACTTGGGGTCCTATATTTGCACACCACTGGTACTCTCGAACTCGATCAGAAAGATGAATGAGGAGCACATGAGCCAATTTGTTGGAGGTCAAAGCTCAAAAATCCAAGAGATCCTAAAGGTGTAAGGTGACCCTTCCTCACCTATTTAAGCTTAAAAATTGGGGTTTTTTCCCCTAATTTCAACCCAAAAATTGGGTTTTCCCCATTTTCACCAATTTTGAGAAAATGAAGCTTTTTTTGCATCATTTTTTGCATTTTTGGCATTTTTTTGCATCCTAGAGCCTTTCCAAACCCCTTGGGCAGCATTTTAACCTTTGTCAAGAAACCAACCCAAAAACAAAAAATTTCCCAATTTCTTGAGGGGGCATGCAACCAACTTATTCCTTCTGCTGGGGCAATAGTGGGGCATCTAAAAATCAGCATTTTTTTTATTTTTTGATTCAAGTAGTAATTTTTAATCCAAAGTATGTCAGTCTTTGAACCAACATAATAGGTACCTTGCTTCAAAGAGAGGCAAAATACACACACTGAAAAATGTCTTGAATGATATCATACACACGAATCAGGTATACTAACATCATTTCCTCCTAAAACCCATCATCTTTTCACTTAATTGATTAAATTAGCCTAGCCAATTAATTAGGCCATTTGCATCTATTAACCTAATTAATTTAATCGGGTTAAATTCACCTCATTTTAATGCTAACACTTCATCTCATTAAATTAAATAAATCAAACTATTTAATTTAAGCCCTAGATCTTATTTAATTAAATAACCCTAATTTATTTAATTAAATGTAATTCCACCTTTCCCCCATTCATTAAATCATTTTATTTAATGAATATCATCTAATCCTTCTAAATACCCCTAATTGAATAATTAACATTGTTTTAATTATCAATTACTAATAAATCTATTCCCCCCACTTGCAAGGGAATATTCCTCCTTTGCACATTCCTCCAAAAGGAATATTCCCATGGAATATTCCTTCCCCTTTTGCACAATTAAACTTTGTTTTAATTCGTTAAATTAACTATTTTTACTAACCCATGAGAATATTCCAAAGAATATTCTCTCTTCTCACTCATTTGAAAAAGAGGAATATTGATTTTTTCTCAACAAAATTACTTGGCTTCTTGAGCAAGTTAAACTGGTGACCTCTTGTGTAAGTTAACTTGTGACCTCTTGGAAAAGTTGAAAGTATGTTTGTTTGAAGGAATATTAACCCTTGATTAAATCTCATCTTTCATTCTCATCCACTGATGAGAATCCATGATCCATGCCTCCATCTTCTTTCCTTTTTGACCATTAATTAGCCTTTTTTATCTCAACCCTTTGTTTTGCATTTACTTTCATATAAATAGGTCACTATTTGGAGACAAATGGATCCATCTTTCAACATCAAATTTATGATGTTAAAATCACTCACACTCACACTCATATTTAGCACACATTTAGCATCTTTTTAATTTATTTTAATTGCATTAATTAGCTTTAAGCTTCCATTAATGGATTCCATGATCACATAATGCATCCATTTAGCTTGTTTATGAATTAGGGTTTGAATCTTTTGTTGAATAGGACAACTAAGAGGGGCGGTGAATCAGTTGTCATAGATTTAAACCTTTAATTCAATTATTGAAACTAATACTTAAAACTACTTAAGTGATTAATCATCAAATTCTAATGCAAAAACTCAAATCCAACACATAAATACAATAACACCAAATTTTTGTGGAAAACCCAATTAGGGAAAAATCATGGTGAGGATTAACTCACATTATAAAGAATATCAAAACTGATTACAAAAGGCTCACTACCTAAGATAAGGACTCACTATCCACAGAGCTACAACTCGAAGGGCTCACTACCACATAGATACAAAGAAGACAAAGAAGAATTGCTACAGAGAGACTATAATCTCAATGAAACAAAGGATTCCACCATAGTTACTTGATCAACTTGCATGAATGGTAGAGTTTGCCTTCTACTCACTATATTCGGTAACTTAGAATTAAGCTTTGCACTAGTCTGCCACACACAACTCATTCACACTTTCTGAATAGCATCAATGTCAAGTCTACTCTTTCACTTATCTTCCTTCTTTTCTCTTGTATGATTTTCATTATGAGCTCATCCTGTATTTATACTATATCCAACCTTGAAAAAAATAGAAAGTTCGCCATCCAACTTCAAATTCAAATTAGGTCAGTGCCAAACATCCTAGGGTGGAATTAGAATGAGGGCAACCCAAACACATGCTTCACTAGGACCCAAAAATAGATCCAACATGCTTCATTAACTTTGAAGATAGTGCTTACCACATGGTCGGCCAAACGAGCGTAAAACACATAGAACAATTAAGCTCGAAACTTCCAAAAATGAAAAATATATTCAATGCAATCAAAACATCTTAAATCTAGAACTGCAAGTCAAAAGACTTCATCAAAGAGAAATCTAGACTAACAAATTTTCTCCCGGACCTCAACCAAAACATAGAGAAACATAGTTCACAATTCGTGAACACAACTCAAACTTCACAATGAACCAACAACGAAACATCTGGATATAGCAACCTTCAACAACCATCAACTACACAAAACAACTGAATACTGGTAATCTTCCTTTAATACAATTTTCTCAATGGGTGTTGTCATAATAGTGGTTTACAATTCCTGAGAGGAACGAATTTTAGCTGAAATCACATATTTTTAGAAAATATAATGATTTAATCCTTAAAAAGTTCCATTTTAAGGATTCCAATTGAAGAGGGTTTGATCAAATCACCTTAGATCAAACCCCTTGGATAGAACCTTGCTAGTTTTAAACCATACCTATAAATGTGTCTCCTTTACACCTATCAAAATGCTGATAAAAAAATCACTTTTGATTTAGCTTTTGGGGGATCAAATGAATTCATTTAAAATTTATTTCAAATGATTATGGTATTCCTCAGAACAAGCTATCCAATGAATATAATTTTAATATGTTTTGGTTTTGTTATCTATTTGTTTTTTAAGTTTTATTAAACATAGGTTTTTCATCGAAAATGAATTTCTTTGTTCTTCACATGTGGAAAAATAGAGATATTATCAAAAAATTGAAAAATATGAGTGCACCAGATATTGAAATCCTTGATCCAACAAAAATTAAATTAAATTTTGACATATACAAAAAAGTTACGTGTTATACCACGCTTGTGTGAATTGTCATTCATTTGAATTTGAAACTTGATTAAGGAAAAATATTCAATAAAAAACTATCTAACCAAGTAGAAGCACTAGATATCAGAGTTACAAATCTAAATTTGAAAGAATTAGAATTTTATCCTTCATGGAAAAAAAAAATTATGCGTTATACGGTTTTCACTTTTAAAAATGTTGTTTTCTAAAAAAAATCTATTTTCGTGGGAAATAGAAAAAGAAGTGCAATTTGATTCCAAAAATTTTGAAAAAAATATTTTTAGAATCTATAGACAAAATTTGATGAGACTCTAGCTTGCACCATCTTCAAATTCCTCACAGTTTAGCCGCTATAGGTGCCCGAATGTGAAGATTTAGTTAAAAATAATAATTTCAGTGTCTAGCTTGGCCAAAAATTGTAAACCACTATTATGGGATCACCCCAATATCCTCAACATATATAGCCAACAACAACTAGTAGATAACTAGTTGACTAGTTGACATCAATGACAACACCTTCATTCCTTTCTCTATTCTTGCAACAATCTCCCCCTTTGTCATTGATGGCAATACATGATGTGAAAAACCATCAAAGACACCATACTAGATCTGAATATACTTCTCAAGATTTTTCTTTTTGTTTCTACCCCTCAAAAGATCATCTTCTTCATTATGTACTTTCTCTTATTAGCTTTTTCTCATTTTCACATGCTTTCTCTCCCCCTTTGACATCAATGGAAAAGGAAAAATATATGTCCATTGAATCTTCCTTTGACATGAAAATAGAATAATCACAATGAAAACACTTGAAAACTACCTGCTCCCCTTGAGAGGTAGCCACCAAAACATCATTCCAAAAGTATAGAACCATGAATCGATCGGACTGATACATCTCCAAATGCATCTTAGTTTATGAAAGGAGGGGAAATAACCCCTAACTTCTCCCAAAGATACTCAAAATTATCTTTAGGAAAAGCCTTCATAAATATATCTGCAATATGATCCTTTGTCGAAACATACTCAAGCTTGACTTCATTCTCCATGACCTTCTCTCTCAAGAAATGATATCTAATAGATATATGCTTCATCCTCAATTTTATCAAAGGATTGTTTGAAATGTTAATTGCACTTGTATTATCATAGAAGATAGAGATGGGATCATCATATAGCACTATGATATCTTTCAATGTTTGTTTCATCCATAAAACTTGTGTATAGCAAGAAGCAACAGCAATATACTCAGCTTTAGCAGTATACAAAGAGACTAAATCTTTCTTCTTACTCAACCATGCCACCAATCCACATCCAAGAAAGAATGCACCGCCACTTGTACTATTTTTGTCATCTACACATCCAACCCAATTTGATTTGTATATGCACTAAGTGTAAAGTTATTATCTTTATGATACTACAATCCATAATCAGGAGTTCCATTCAACTATTTGAATATTATTTTAATTGCAACATGTGTTTCCTTCATATCTTCTTGAAATCTAGCCACAAGCTAGACTGCATTCATAATATCTAGTCTAGTACCAGTCAAATATAGTAGTCCACCAACCATATATCTATACTTCCTCTTATCAACCTTAGGTGAATCATCATCTTTACCCAATTTGCAACAAGTCACCATAGGAGTACTTAGCGGTTTGGAACTGTACATACCAAATTTCTTCAATATCTCTCTTACATACTTAGATTGTGAAATGAAAATTCCTTTCTCTACTTGATTAATCTGCAACCCAAGAAAGAAATTCATATCCCCAAACATAGACATTTCAAATTCTTTTTGCATCTCTTCCATGAAAATCTTGCACATCTTTACATTTCCACCAAAGATAATGTCATCAACATATACAACTACAATCAAGACTTTGTCATTTTCAATCTTAAAGTACAAATTACTATCTATCATACCTTTGTTAAATCCTTGTTGAATCAAATACTTATCTAACATTACATACCAAGCTCTAGGAGCTTACTTCAATCCATATAAAGCTTTCTTCAATCTGCACACCATATTTGGTTGATCTATTAATTGAAATTCTTCTTGGTGTTCCATGTAAACTTCTTCTAACTCACCATTCAGAGATATTGACTTGACATCCATCTGATATACTTTGAAATCTTTACAAGCGGCCAATGTCAAGAACATCCTTATAGCTTCCATTCTTGCTATTGGGAAAAAATTCTCTTGAAAATATATGCCTTCCTCTTCTGAGTAGCCTTTACACATAAGCCTCACTTTATTTCTGACAACTTCTCCATTCTCATTCAACTTATTTTTGAATACCCATTTTGATCCAATCATATTTTTATCTACCAGTCTTGGGACCAATTCCCAATTTTGATTCTTCTCAATCTATAAAAGTTCTTCTTTCATTTCTTCCTTCCAATGTTCATATTTACAAGCTTCACTTACTATCTTTGGCTCAATCTCAGAGAATAAACACAAATTTACTTCAGCAACAGCTTTACTTCTAGTTAACATGCCTTTTGTCTTGTCTCCAATAATCTAATTTTCTAACTGATTCCTCTGTACATATTTTGATGTCCTAGGGGTCATCACAGGAGCATCTTATTTACTTTCATTCTTTTCATTCAACTTTTTCTACTCATCTTTATCTTGTTCTTCCATAATTTCTTCTATTCTTGCACAATCATGTTCATCAAACACATATCCATCAAGATCAATAGAGTTTTTCACTATCTCATCTACCTTCACATTCAATCTCTCTAGAATCCTCTTAAGTATTTTATTGAAACATAGGTACACTTTTATTTTAGTAGAGTATCCAAGAAATATTCCTTCATTACTTCTTGCATCAAACTTACCCAAAGTTTCCTCATCTCTTCTGATATGCATTTGCTTTTGAATACCTTGAAATATTTAACTATAGGAATTATTTTGTGCCATAGCTCATAGGGAGTCTTTGTACTATTTTCTCTTGCTTGAACCCAATTGAACACATAAACAGTAGTATGAATAGTTTCTTTCCAGTAAACTTCTAGTAATATGGCTTCAGTAATCATCAACCTAGCAGCCTCTTAAACTATTCTATTTTTCCTTTAAACAAATCCATTCTATTGAGAAGTTCTCGGAGCAAATAACTATCTCTTTATTCCATGCACTTCACAAAATATATTGAGCTCATGGGAGGTGAATTCTCCACCTTTTTTAGATCTTAATCATTTTATCTTCAAATTCACCTCATTTTCAACCATAGCCTTGAATTCCTTGAATCTATCCAATGCATTTGATTTCTCTCTAAGAAATGTAACCCATGTATATCTAGAATAATAATCAATTAAAAGCATAAAGTACCTTTCAGCAAGTAGACTTCTCACTCTCATATAACCATAGAGATCTATATGAACTAAATCCAGTAGTCTAGTAGTAGATTGTTCCCTTGAATTGTAATGATTTTGTTCTTGCTACCAAAATAACAATTCCTGCAAATAGTATTAACAGGATTTGTAATTCTTTGTAAATATCTCATAGCCTAAACAACATTAATCCTTACCAAGTTATCAAACTTCATGTGACACATTCTCCTATGCAATAACCAACTATCATTTATCTGAGTCATAAAGCATCGTCCATCAACACCTTTAAGTTGATAAATATTCCCTTCATATTTACTTCCTATAGCAATCAATGTTCTAGATCCTTTCCAGATCTCATATTTCTCATCCTTAAACACAAGATCATATCCTTTTCTACACATCTGACCAAAGCTCAATAAATTATTCCTTAAACCCTTAACATATTAAACATCATCAGTGTGATGCTTGCTATCAAAACTTACTAAACCTATCCCATAGATTTTAGCACCTATATCATCTCCAAACATAACCAAGCCTCCATCATATTTCTCAAGCTTAACAAACTTACTCTTATCACCAGTCATGTGATGTGAGAAACCACTATCAACTACTAAAAAATTATTTTCTTATTTAGCATGTAGGTCAGAGATAATTGTACCTTCATTTTTCTCCTTCTCCTTCTTCGGAGGGCTTTCATTGACCTATTTTTTTGAATTATTAGAAGTAGGTTAATCCTTAATCTCCAAGAACAAGCATTCATTTTCATCTGAATCTTCATATTCTAAATCTTCATCTGAAATACTAGCATTCTCATTCACATAGTAAGCTCTGCTAATTTTCTTTCCTTTCTTTTCCTTCTCATATCTTTGATTATTCCTTTTAGCTCTTTGTGAACAATTTGCAGCATAATGACCTATTTCTCCACAACTAAAGCATTTAAAGGAAAAGTTACCTTCATACTTACTGGATCATTTTCTCATCCTCCTTACAAAGTTAGCTTCTATTTCATCAAATTTTTCTTCATTTGGATCTTCAACTTTTGTAGCTTTAAAAGCAGTTTTTGATTTGCCTCCATTTCTTAGATTTGGCTTCCTCATCTCATAAGATGTCAAAAATCCTTACAAAAGATCCTTAGTACAAGTATAATAATCTATAGTATGATCAATAACACTCACCTTCTCACTATAAGCATCAGTAAGAGTTGTGAGAATCTTCTTTACAATCCTAGTTTCATCTATAGTAGTGCCAAGTGATCACATTCTAGCCACTACCTCATCCAATCTTTGTACATAAGCTTTAACATTTTCATCTTCAGACATGTGTATAAGATCAAATTGTGTTTCCAAATTCTGCAATTTCACCTCTTTAACTCTTTCATCACCATCATGTGCTCTTTCTAAATCATCCCAAACTTCCTTAGTTGTCTTCAAATTTTGAACTTTAATCAACTTGGAATGTACCAGACTATTCTTCAAGATGAACTTTGCCTTATTATTCTCTTCATATGCTTCGATCTATTCAGGTGTACTCATACCATTAGTAGGAGTTTAAGGATTCTTGTAAGCTTTCTCCACATCATATCTACAATACTTCAAATATTCTTCCATCAATACTTTCCAAATACCATAATTAGTTCCATCGAAATTTGGATAATCAAAGAGATTTTGTCCAACCATCCCAGACCTTCCTCAAGTGGTTAATCTCTTCACCAACGAACCAATCTTTGATACCAATTGTTGAATAGGACAGCTAAGAGGGGGGTTGAATCAGTTGTCATAGATTTAAACCTTTAATTCAATTATCAGAACTAATACTTAAAATTTCTTAAGTGGTTAATCATCAAATGCCAATGCAGAAACTCAAATCCAACACATAAACACAATAACACCATATTTACATGGAAAACCTAATGATGGAAAAACCATGGTGAGGATTAACTCACACTATAGAGAATATCAAAACTAATTACAAAAAGGCTCATTTCCTGAAACAAAGTTCACTGCCTGAGATAAGGAATCACTTTCCATAGGGCTACAACCCAGAGGGCTCACTGCCATAGAGATACAAAGAATACAAAGAAGACTTTCTACAAAGAGACTACAATCTCAATGCAACAAAGGATTCCACCATAGTTACTTGATCAACTTGCATGAATGATAGAGTTTTCCATCTTCTCATTACATCTGATAACTCAACATTAAGCTTCACACTGATCTGCCACACACAACTCACACACTTTCTAAATTGCATCAATGTCACGTCTACTCTTTCACTTATCTTCCTTCTTTTCTCTTGTAATATTTTCATTACTAGCTCATACTGTATTTATACTATCTCCAACCTTGAAAAAGATACAAAGTTAGTCATCCAACTTCAAATTCAAATTAGGTTGGTGCCAAACATCCTAGGGTGGAATTACAATGAGGGTGAGCTAAACACATGCTTCATCGAGACCCAAAAATAGATCCAATACGCTTCTACAACTTCGAAGATAGTGCTCAACACATGGATGACCAAACCAGTGTAAAACACATAGAACAATTAAGCTCAGAACTTCCAAAAACCAAAAATATCTTCAATGTAATCAAAACATCTTAACTCTAGAACTGTAAGTCAAAAGTCTTCATCAAAGATAAATCCAAACTAGTAACTTTTCTCCCAAATCTCAACCAAAAGAAAAAGAAACATAGTTCACAACTAGTGAACACAACTCAAACTTCACAACAAACCATCATCCAAACATCTGGATATAGCACCCTTCAACAACCATGACCAACATATTTGAACAGCACGAACATAGGGGCAAATACCGAAGCAAAAACTGAATACCTATAATCTTCCTTTAATACAATTTTCTCAATATCCTCAACATATATAGCCAACAACAACTAGTAGATAACCAGTTGACCAGTTGACATCAATGACAACACCTTCATTCCTTTATCTATTCTTGCAACATCTTTTAGTTTAGATTCCATTTAAATTAGCTTAGCATTTATATATCTTCATCATTTTAGCATAAAATCATGCTTAATTAGTTTACATCTTACTCATTTAGATTAAAATCATGTTTTCATACATATCTCACAATCATTTCATCATTTTTCTTCAATAAAAATGACTAGAACAAGCTCATTTATCCATGGGATTAGGAAAGGGTCGCCATTCCACATCAACGTGATACCACTCCCCCAATAAATAAGTTTCAGATGGATTAAAGTAGGTATTTTAAAGCTTTTGTAGTTTTGTATGCTTAGTTTTGATAAATTTTTAGTTTAATTTTCATTTCAATGATCCTATTGATATTTGACATTAGTGGCTTCGTTATGCTTCTATTCTTCATATGTTGAGCGTAATTGGCCCATACTAATTTGTTGGTCACAGCACCAAAACAAAGTGTGAGATTTTTAGGTTCTTTTTGGGAGCACCAAAATGAGATGTGAGATTTGTAGGTTCAATTTTAGGAGCACCAAAATGAGATGTGAAATTTGTAGGTTTGATTTTAGGAGCACCAAAATGAGATGTGAGATTTGTAGGCTCAATTTTAGGAGCACCAAAATGAATTTTTTTTAACTAAAAAATGCTTTGAAAATTGAAAGGCCTTGGACTGTTTGTCAACTCTGCAAGAAAAATGTTAGTTGTTCACATGAAAATGTGTCATAATCCTACAAGGGTTGCACCAACAATGTTAGAAAATATCACAATCATAGAAAACAACCAATGGTTAGGGTTTGGTAGATCGAAAAATCCCAGAAAAAACTTTGTAGATTGAAGCAAAATCGAAAGCAGAACAATAGTGGATCTATTTAGTACAATAACGACCTTTGCACTAGAATGATCACAGTAATTTCAGATGATAGCACTACAAAAAAATACGACACCAAACCTATTTAGGATGAAATTGACCATGCAAATATTAGATTCTTCAGCAATCTACAACACAAAAAAATAGTAGCAACCTTTTTTATAATAGCAGTTGAATTTAGGATGATAGTAGTCAAACTTAAGATGAACACAGTAAAACTGTAAAGATGACCATGTTTAGATTCTGGTACTTCCATGTTTCAAATAGCAATAGTGTTTCCTATAAAATGCGTTAGCATTGTGAAACTTGTAACTACTCAAAAAAACATACGAAAACATTAGTGTTAAGGACCTAGGTCCCACTAGGCGTGTCAATTAAAGTTAGGGGGAAATTAAGAATAAGGAAAATAACGTTGAAAAAAAATGAAAGAGATCAAAGCAAGATAAAATCCCAACCATACTCATGAAATGAAGTTTTAAAACAATGAAATCAATCAAACAATTCAATCATAAAGAGAACATAAACTGAATTCATGAAATACAACGTTACCATCCCATGGTGAAGTGTACATAATTTGTATTAATGTTGCATCACTTGGATCAATATGAACCCTCCATTGTTATTACAAAAATCTTTAAAAGGTGTGTTAGTGGTGATCAAATATGTATGTATTTTCTCTTAAGAATTCAAATGTCAATTTAGTATGACCTCTACACACAAATTCTCTAGATTCTCTGATCATTTTTTAGAAGGAAGAAGGTTTTTTTATAGATTTTCAAGTTTTAGATGAACAATCAATATTCAATAGTGAAAGATCATGATCAACAGTTGAGAACCGTTGAGAAGAAAGAGATTGGTTAGTTAACTATTTCGATTTATCCAATTATGGATTTTAATTGGATAATCAGTGGGATTAGATTGGAATGATTGGTGGGATTGAGAAAGTCAAGTTGAGTTAGGAAAGAGATGATTTAGTCAACCAATTAGAGTGAGAAATCAGTGGTCATTATTTACTCAATCACAAAGGGGTGAGGATAATTAATTAACATTGGAGATCAGCATGCAAGTTTCCTTTTGACTTTAACAAATAAAGATTTTTTTTTTACCATGTTTTGATTAAAGGGGAAAATAGGTTTTGAAGGGACTTGAAACCCTTTACAACTAAGGATAAAAAATGTTTCCAAGGAAAATATTCAATTGACCACTAGTAGCAACCCAACAACTAAAAAACATAAATAGGCAAGTGCTTAACTAAAATTAAGACAAAAGATCACCATCAGTACCCAACAGCAACACAACAACAAAACAGCCTAAAAGAAACTAAACCCCCAATAGGAAACAAAAAGAAATAAAGAAAAAACCACACACTAATTCAAGCCACCCAGAGTGTTGGTGACCTCATTTTGCTGGTTCCTATGCCTTTCAACCATGTCTAGCAGTTCTTTCTTCTCAACATCAATCTTTTTCTTCCAATTTGCCGACCCTCTTCCAACAGGACCTGTGTCATCATCCTTAGCCACTTTTTCTCCCTTTCCCTTTACCGTATGCTCTTTCTCCATAAGCTCAGAGAAGTAAACTTGATCCTCACTGAGCTCACTAATTTTCCTAAACAAGACTTCCAAGGAGTCTACATTGTTCTTGACTGACATATGGCATGCCTGAATTAGCTTCTTGATGTCCGTATTTATTCCTAAAACCTTGGCCTCCATAGCTGCCAATCTATCCTCACACAGAGACTTAAAATCATGATAAGAACCCTCCAGGTCCACCATTTTATCTATAAGAATGTCCAGCACATAACCCTTCGAACCATTCTTCATATACTCTTTTAAGCCTCAAATTTTAATGTTGATTTCATTGAACTCCTGAAGAGTCAACTTAGCCAATTTAAAGGTAAGAAAATTCCTCAAAAAGAGGATTTAACTTCAAGGGCTCTTGCTTGGGTTTTCTCTTCTCTGCATTCTCCTCATCCAGACCCCTAATTTCCTCTTCTTTTTCCTCCTTGGGTAGGTCCTGCATGGGAGAATCCTCAATGGCCACTGTCTTTTCACCAACATCCTTTTCCTCACTAGCCACACTAGGGTCCTTGATCAAAACCTCAAAAGCCTTGTTGTTTAAATTGGCAATTCTCTTTGACAACCTCCTTGGTTTATCAACCAAACCCTCAGCATTACCCTATGTCCCCATCTATGACCCACCACCAACATCGACCTTCTTAGACTTGGAAGAAGAATCTCCTAACCCCACCTTTGTGTCCTCACTCTCAGAAAGGGCCAACCGCTTAGGCAACTTGATACACTTGGCACTAGCCACCTTCCTCTTCATTGAAGACGTATCCACAACCGTAGGGGAAACATCCTCCTCATCCTCATTCCATTCCTCCTCCTCTTCCGAAGGGGACTTAAAATCCGACGAGCCAGACTAATCACTAACCACTTTTTCCTTTCCCTTGATGTCTGGAGTCAAGATGAGAGCCTTAACGTGCTCCATAATAAGAAGGATAAGCCCTTCATGGAGGAGAGGGGCCCTCCTATACTTCAAATGCACGTAAAATAACACCTCCAAAGAAGATAACAACAAAAAAGGGAAATGAAATGGACAAACCATGTTGAAAATGGTTGAGGAGCATTAAATGGTGACCAAGAATAGCCCTAAACCTCCCTTCTAGGTTCACATAATGCATCAGGAACTCCACAACACTTGCCTAGATTTTCTTGAGGGAAGTTCTCTCATAACCCTAGCTCTCCAATTTGATAAAATGCTTCCTCTCATCATCTTTGAAAAATTGAACCATCACTCCTTCGTTGCTTTTTTATCCTTAAAAAACTTCCTACCCACAATCGGTATTCTTGTTATAGTGGCAATCAAGTCCTCATTGACTTCCACTTCAATACCTTTAATCTTTAGCTTACAATTATGCGAGAATGAGACAAATTGCATCAAGGCATTAGGGTCATGCCTGTGCAATCTCTCCAAGAATGGAGTGTAATTCCCATGGCTCAAAATAATCTAGAGCTTCTTCTTTCTTCAAATTTCACCATAAGAGTGTGGCTCAATTTGACTCTTGTCACCACCCATTACAACAGACACAATATTCACAAGACCCTTGCAAAAACAACTCAACTAAAGACAGGAGAGTCAAAAACTTCCCATAAAGCATGCAAAATGAAGGTAGGTAGAAGGCCATAAATGTCTCAACACCTCATCCCATGCCATCATTCCTTAATAAACTCCTAGCTTTCTTGGGAAGGATCGATCCCTCCTCCCATGAATGAAATTCATTTAGGCTGAAAGCCTCATTGGCAAAAAAATCTGCCAATGAGTTTTCTTCTTAGTAGATGTGAGAGACTCAAGTCTCATCACAAGATTGCAACATAATAATTGTATCCTTGATAAGATGGTAAAATTTCCAACTCGGAGGATGGGTACCACATAGATAATTTATAATGTTCATGGAATCTCCTTCCACCCAAAGTTTGGAGTATCCTTTGTTGATGGCATACTTAACACTTATGAACACCACCTTCGCCTTCACGTAATGATTGGTTTAAGTACCCAATGGGAGTGCCACCACACCCAGGAGTCTACCAACATCATTTCTTAACACCTCCCCACATCCTGCAGGTCCAAGATTACCCTTCGCTGCCCCATCAAAGTTAACCTTAACCCAACCCAAAGGAGGAGGCTTCCATCTAGTGTTCAATCTAGCAATTGAGCTTGGCTTGGAATTCACAATAGGAATTGAACTTATCTTCTAATTAGAGGTCACCAACAACTGATAACCGGCAAGGAAAGATGACAGGACACCACGAGGAGAATCAGAATGAATCAGAGCAAAATTATAAAGAATGGCTCGACAAGTCTTGATAAAAAGACTATCAACCTTAAACTTGGTCTCCTAAAAAATCTTGTTATTTCTCTCTTTCCATAGTCCCCAAGTAATGTGTGGACCCATGACATCCCACAACCACATCAAAATGGAAGAGGATGAGGGGCAAGACCATTGGTCGAAAAACTTAGCAAGAGATTCTAGAAAAACCCAACTAATGTCCCAGAGATTGAGAAATTTACTCCAAAGAGAATAAGAGTAATCACATTCAAGGAGAATGTGATGGGCATCCTCACTACTAGCTTCACACAAAACACATCTATTTGGAATTTCAAACCCCCTCTTTCAAAGGTTGTCTTGTGTAAGAACTTTACCTTGAATAAGCAACCAGAAGAAAACATTGATTTTGGAAATCAACTTCTTATTCCACAGCTTCCCCCAAAAAGGAGGAGAAGGAGGCACTTCCATAGAGCTTAAGAGATTAGATGCCACAAAGAAATTTCCACTAGAACAAGGGCCCCAAATGACTCTATCCGGTCTCGGGAAATACGGGATTCAGATCTTACATAAGAAATCCTTTAGAACCTTCAGATATGGGTCCCACAATTTGAAATTCTTCCACTCCCCATCAACAAAATAATTAGCCACCTTAGCCCCAAAGAAGCGCTTACACAAGGGGACAATAGTGGGCACCCAAGGAAGAAAAATAAGAGGGCAAGCGCCACACTCGACATCTTCTCATAACAAAATATTAGAACCATCACCCAACAACCATCTAACACTTCTAGCAATAAGGTCTCTATAAAGCATGATATTCCTCCAAAAACATGAACCAGATGGAATCTCTTTAGAAGATAGAAAATTCTAGGGTCTCTCCAGACCATACAGGTACTTGTTACCCACCAAAGAAGACCACCCAGCATCACCATTCAGAAGCCTCCAAACATTCTTTGACAAAATATCTTTATTGAAGGACTTAAGATTTCTGATACCTAGGCCTCCCCACTTCTTCGGTCTGCAAACTGACTCCTAGGCCACAAGAGGAATTATATCTTTAGACTCAACCCCCAACCACAAAAATCTTCTTATAATCTATTCCATATTATCCTCAAACTTAATAGGGACTCTAAAGAGACTCATAGCATAAAAGGGAAAGTTTTGGAGAGTAGAAGAAATAAGCTGAATTTTACCTACTTCACTGAAGAGCGTGTCTTTCCAACTAGCTAACTTCCTATTGAATTTATCCAGCAGCCCCAACCAAAAGGAATTCAAAATCTTGGATATACACAAAGGAATCCCAAGATAAGAGGATGAGAATTCACCTTTCTTGCATGATAGAATTCTAGCAAGATTATCCTATAGAGCATCAGGAGTGTTAAGGAAGAAAATCTTGCTATTAGGAAGATTGATCCTTCGACCAGAAGCCTTCTCATAGTTTTCCAACAGCCACCTAATAGCTCTAACCTCCTTAACAGAGGAATAACCCATCATAATAGTATCATCAATGAATTGTTGGTGAGTAATTGGATCACATCTAGAGGACGAAGAAAGACCCATCAGAACCCCTACCTAATCGCCTTTTGAATATTGCGACCCAAATCCTTCCCCATCAGGATGAAAAGAAGTGGTGAGATGGGGTCACCCTGCCTCAGACCATGCCAACTCCTGAAGAATGGAGAGGGAGAACCATTCACCAGGATAGAAAACAACAGAGAAGAGATAAGTTGCTCAACCAATTGGAGGAACTTCTTGCAGAACCCAAACCGATCTAGGACATTCAAAAGAAACCACCAGCTCACTCTATCATAGGCTTTGAGAAGGTCCAACTTAAAAAATAAACTAGGAATTTTAGAAACATTAATGGAATGAGCAAGCTCATGAACCGTAACAATAGAATCAAGGATCTAACAACCCTTGAAAAATCCACTCTGATGCTTAGAAATCAGTAATGGCAAGCATTTTTGCAATCTAGTAGCAAGCACTTTCGAGAGAATTTTATAAAAAGAATTGCAAAGGCTGATTGAGCAAAACTCACCAAATGACTTAGCATCTGAAGATTTAGGAATCAAAACAATGAAATTTGCATTCAGTTATTTAAGGAGACTTCTTGATCCAAAAAACTCCTTAGTAGCATTAATGACATCTTTAGAGATAATTTCCCAACATGAATAAGAGAACAAAAAACAAAATCTGACAGGACTAGGGCTTTATTTCCTTCAAAATAAAAAACCACCTCTTTGACTTATGAGGCTGAAGCAATAGACATCAACTCCTTATTCAAATTCTTCGTCACCATCCTAGGAATAATTTCCAAAAAAGCATCCACACTCCTTTGATCCGAGACCAGATCATCCTTCAAGAGCTAATCAAAAAACATAGTTTCCACTCTTCTAATTTCCTCCTCGTCTTCCAATAGCAAACCATCAGCTCTAATAGAGGAAATTCGATTAGAGGACTTAAGCCTAAGAATTGTGAGATGGAAAAACTTAGAGTTATGGTCTCCAGACTTCAGATATATAGCTCGAGACCTTTTCCTCCAAAATTATTCCTCCTTGGTAAAAATATCATGGAGTTGTGCAAGAATACTATCCTCCAAAAATTGAAGATTCTCTGAAAGGCTGGTGCAGGAGCACCCAATACACACATTTATCAAAATTCAACATTAGTAGGAAAGCATTAGGAAACTAGGGAGTATTTGAGTCATTTCATGATTGAATAAGGCCTTTGATCCCATTAATGATGTAATTATCGATATTTTATGTTAGTTAGTTCAAAAAATACAAAAGGTTGCATAAAAATATACTCATTGTTAACAAATTGTTAAAGTGAAAAACTAGGCAATTAGGGGTCTAATTGGTAAAAAGTTGGTTTCCAATTTCCAACTAATTAAAATTTCAGTTGGAGGATTTTTTTAAGGGTGGTTGGATGTTAAATAAGCCTCTCATGGTCGAGGAATGGTTGTTGAATCTTTTTTTTTGAAGTTCTAATGAAAAAGTGGTTGTTTTTTGGAAATTTCTGTGTAAATTTACTGCTAAAACACATGGTACAACCTTTGTACAACCTATACATTATCAAACATATTATGGTTGGAAATAGGATAGTTTCATCTTTCATTTGAAAGTGGTTTGGTGAATTTTCATTGAGTTTAGAGGGTTTTATTGACATTTTATTAAAACTGTCTGTGCACAGCCATTAGAGGGTTTGAAAGTCTAAAATGTAGTTTTTGACCATTCCACCCATTGTATGCCACTGTAACTCAGTGGAATGGTCTAATATGATGTAAATTATATGTGTGTGAGTTTTGAATGAAGAGGTGGACATTTGTGGCTTTTTAAGGTGATGCCCTAGTTGAATTTTTGTGCATTTTCAATGCAAATAAAGTGTAGAAGTTGAGTTTTTGTCAATTGATGTTATGGCAGCCCATGTGAATGTTTTGTGAGCATGTACAGGTCTAATGGGGTGTGTTACAAGTGGTTTCAAGGTTTTTTCTGATGTGGAGATGTCATTTTCATTAAACCCTCCCAATTAGTAAGCAAAAATGAGGGTTTCTAGTTTTGGAGTCTTAAAGTGAATGACTAACTCAAAAGGTTGTTGATTTAGATGTTTTATGACATATTGATCTACTGTTTTGAGGTTTTGAGTGAATATTGCATGATTGAAGGGTAGTTTCTTTGTAAATTGGACCAATTTAGGCCTAGTTCAAGAGAGGCCAGTCACGTAACTCTTATACTTTCTAAAACAAGTGTTTAAGAACTTTTGATATGTTTGAATAGGCCATAATGGGTATCCAAAAAGAATTTTGGTTCATGGGTATGAGGTTTCTTTGAAAATTTATGCCTTTTTTCTTTAAGTTTGGAAGGTTGCTTGGCATTGAGGGTGAGTTGAATACATGGTAAAGAAGAGTTCTTTGTTCCAAAGTTGATATTTTCATTGTTGTGAATGACCTCCACCTTGGCTCTACATCAAAGTCCCTCCAATTGGATTACATGTTGGATCTCATCCAACTTCTTAAGAACAGAGCTTTTAGAGTCAAAGATGCGGTCGAACGACTCTTTATTCCATTTCCTAAGATTCCTCTTAACAAAACTCAGCTTCTTGGCAACTCTGAACATCGCACAACCATCAATGTTAACTTTCCACCAATTCCTAATACAACCCATAAGTTGGGGGTCTCTTAACCACATAGCTTCAAAGCTGAAATGAAATCTCTTCCTATGCCCAAGCCTGTCTTCCACAAAAGAGATGGGGAAGTGATCTAACCGACACCTCATAATGGAGGATAAAGAAAAATAAAAGTCCACAAACCAAGAAGCCAAATTTAGGGCATGATCTAATCTCACTTGAATATTTTCCATCCCAATCCACCAATTGGACCAAGTAAAGTTGGCCCCAGAAAGCTTAACATCAACAAGAGAATTATCATTAATAAACATCCTTAAATCAAACCTACTATCAGGATTAGATGGAGACCCACCCACCTTCTCATGAGCATACACTGGAGTAATGAAGTCCCCCATAACAAGCTATGGGAGCTCCAAGAAGCTCAACCTAAGACTCCCAAGGTCGTCCCAAAGCTTTTTCCTAGACCTCTTTAAATTAGGAGCATACACATTAGAGATAACCCAGGAATAAGAGTCCCTAATCCAAACAAACTTAGACTCAACATGGTTGAACCCAGTAGAAATTGGGACACCATTTAATAGCTTAGCATTCCAATAAGTGGCCACACCACCCAAAGCTCCATTAGAGCTAACTCCTTGAAACCCGTAGTCTTTAAAAAGCATACTCTTCAACGTCTCCAGCTTTTCAATCTGCATTTTCATCTCTTGAATTAACAAGATATCTAGTTTATGGTCCCAAACAAGATTCTTTAGGAGGTCCTATTTATGCAGGTTATTCAACCCCCTAATATTCCAAGAGATAATCTTCATTTACAAGAAGAGGGAGTGCTCTTAGAGCATAGATCAAAGAGGGATTTTTGGACCCCCTCAGCAATATCCCTTTTACATTCCTTCTCCCTGCTCTTTTGTAAAGTAGGTCTGCCCTAACCCCTAGACTCGAACCCATAATCCACCTTCTATCTTCTCATAGTGACACCCTTATGAGGTTGAGGGGTGGGAAGAAGAATATTTCTTCTTCTGGCCACGCACCTGGGTGAGACCCTCATCATCCTTGCTCACAGTGTCAGCCACCACAAGAGCACCTTCACCAACTATCGACTTTGAACCAACCATGAGAGGAGACGGTGGAACAACAGTTGGCTCCACCACAGTCTTCCTTGGAGAACACACAATCTTAGAATCATGGTCCACATCCTGAGATAAAGACAGATCAGCATCCCCTTCCCCAGAATTCTCTAGAACCTTTTCAGTCTCAACGGGGGGAGCAGGATGAATTTTAGTATTCCCCTCACCCTCCATACCATTTCCAACAGTAGATTCACCTTGATTCTCCTTAGGTTCCTTTATCTCCCATACCTTAGTCTGCATAGCAGCCTTAGGAGGGACACCAGGCACAAGGCAATCCTTAGCCTAGTGTCCCATATTTTTACATTTGAAGCAAGCAAAAGGGAGGTTTTCAAAGACAATATGTTGCTTCCAAGATCCCACCTTAGATTTTAAGAAGAAGAACTCAGGAAACACATCATCCTGGTCAATCATAACATAAAATGTGGTTGCAACTAATCGCTTCCTGGAACAAGTGGCTTCATCAATAGAAACAATCCTTCCAAAAGAATTTGCTACTACCTTGAAAACTTCTTCATCATAGTATTCCAATGGTAGATTTGAAAGCTTAACCCACACAGGACCAAAATTAGAGAGATATTAAGACAAGTCCATCCTAGGTTCCCAAGGATGAAGAACCATTGAGAGGTGCCCAAATGACCAAGGCTCATAAACACATTCCTCAGTTCTTCATCAGAGGAGAAGGAAAAGGAAAAAATCCTTTCCCCATAGTTGCAAGTTCAACCTATCCTTTTAGCACCCACTTCTTATGCACCCAAGTATGCACCTCCTCAATATTAGGTCGAGAACCTAACACCTTACCCACCAAGGAGAAGTCCATGTTCACTATATTCTTCTCAACAAGAGAATCTGAGACAGAGAAGGAGAAAAAACCTTCCTCATTAGGAGAAAACACCTTCCTCATTAGAAGAAGACACTGACTCAGAAGCAATGCCTTTTCCTTTAAGTTTAGAGGAAAAAAGGTCAGATCATTTCTGACCTAGCAAGGAAGACTTCCCTCCCATCTAATTTTCTTCCACCAGAACATGCTCAATTCGGGGAATACTTAGATTAACCACATGGGATTCCCCTTATGGGGCCCACTTTTCAACACTAACCACCGTCTTATCCTCTTGGAATTTTGGAACTGACTCCTTCAAAGGGCATCCATCACAAGACACCTTGAGTGTCTCACCCACACACTTCTCCTCCAAATGCACAGCTTTGACCACATCTTCCCCACATGACCCATCCTTCCCAGATCCACCACCAAGGGACAAAAGGTTGTCCCCACCACACAATCCCGCCTTGCCATCTGTTGAATCAGAAAGACCAAAGTCCATATCCTACCTGAACTACCAAGCACTAGGAATCCTAGAGCTTGAGTTCAAATTCAAATTGCTCAAGCCTGCCACTAAACTAGACTTCTCACCAATGGAAACTTCACCAATGGTTGCCATTTCATATCAATGAAATTTTTTGTTGACCATGTTGAATGATTTCAAATAATTGATTTAATTATTCAAGTTTAGAGAAGGGAAAGTGGTTTAATTAAATTATTCATGATAATAATTTGATTGATGAATGTGGTATATTAGTGACATAATTAAATAATCTGTGTTTATTTAATTAATCAGGAGGAATAAAGTTAGATTAATGATAAAATAGTGAATTAATTAAATAATTAAAGATTATTCAATTAATAGAGGAAAAATAGGGTTAATGATGTAAATGGTATGAAATGAAATATTAATGATAATTATGTTGATGATGGAAAAATACAATTCAAGATGTGTGATATGCGTTAGGTCATTTTTACATGTCTACATTCCTTAAATACAACAAAATAGTAGAGAAGTTAATAACTTTCACAATTTAGTTAGCTTGAGTCCAAATTTAAATTTAAATTTTAGAAAATTTGGGGATATTTTTGTGATAAAAAAACTAACCCTACTGAACTCCACCCCTTTAGATTGTACATAGGATAATTCATGGGTGAATCAAACATCAAGACAAGTCCTTCAGGATGTGTATATATGGAATCAATTAAGGTTCGTCTTATTTTAAAAATTTATTCTTCAAAAAATAAATGATGTCATGTAATTGTCTCATATAAAAAATCCCATTAGCCATGTATTTATGGATAGTGGTGACTATTTGAGGACCATATCATTAATTATTTATTCAAGTAGCATATTCATTAATGAAATATTAAAAGGTGTTATCATACCAAGGGATAAAAATCATCATCTTATAACATGAATTTACCAAAAAAATCTTAGGTCCTTAATGTTCACCATCCATTAGTTATGCCTCAACTAAAGCATGTGGTAATTCTAGCGTTTCCTCTTCTCTCTTTTTGTCCTCCTAATTCTTAGATCATATATCCATTGTTGAACTATAATTTATCTAGGTAGTGATGATTCTTGTGGTGCATTCACTATAGTACTTGATTCCCTAGAAATAAGAGCTTTTAATTTTATGGAAACACACACAAAAGCGAACTCAAATACCTCTATTGATTATTCCTCTTAGAACTCTTTTTTCTAAGGATGAAATCCTAGATGGAAAGAACTATTTAACCATACTATTTTTATGTTCCCTAGATTATGGAGTCACCATATAATCACCCTTAATGTCCTCTATTCATTCATCCATTTATCTTTCAACTTCTCCTATTCCTACCTCTACTTCTACTTCTTCTATGTCTACTTCCATTATTTTCTTGAATTATTCTCATGCTTGCCTCAATACTATATTTTTATGGTTGATGTCTATGCTTGTCAATATCTTTAGGATGGATTATTCTAAAAGTGTTCACCCTTAAAGGACAAAATTTTACTACATAGAAAATAGTAAGTATATATTAAAGCTCAATGTTGGCATCAAGTCCATAGAAATTATATAATGTAAATCATGGGTCTAGAAAATAGAGCTTATATCAAAAGTGAGCACATCTCCTCCCTCTTTGGGTAAGTTGTGTTCCTTCCCAAGTTTTTTACTATAAAAATACCCTCAAATAAGGTTAATAATTTTGGGCCTTAGTCTAGGGATAGAAAAGACAAAATTATTTTGATTCAAAATGACTTTAGGGATAATGATAAGGGAGATGATGCCTAGGAGAGTTCTATGTTGGTGGATGGAAAGGTTAAACGTGTTGAAAGAAAGTGGATCATTGGGTCCAACAATTCTTAGGGAGAATATATAACAAACACTATGAAGGAAGAGCCCATTACAAAGGATAAAGTTTTGAACCCTTGTAAGGATGCTAACCCTACTTTGGATTAGGATGAGGTGGAGAAAATTGTAGCTAACAAATAAGGAAGAATTTTGTAAAGGATTTAAAAATTAAAATGGACTCCCTTGATAATGATTTTGATCAAACTAAAATAGTGTTATTCAATGGTTTATGAATAAAAGTGAGAACCTAAAAGCTAAATTGAATAAATTATATCTTTAGATTAATGGGGTATACCTCAATCCAAAGTTCATGTTAAGTTCAATGAGGATAAATAGAATATGTTACATGATATTTGTGATACTATAAATGATATAGAAGGGATTAAATCAAGAATGAGGAGGATGAAACATACTCATGAAGACTTAAAGTTATCACTAGATAAGATCATCCAACTTACCTAAACTGTCATTGAGAAATCCACTACTAATATAACAATTCTTTAGGAGAAAATGATGAAAGGAAATTGAGGTTTCTTAAAATGAGCCAAGTGGAATTACTAGTCAAATTATACAAAAAGAGAGATTTTTTGTTGATTTGGATATTAAGGTGATGGAGTAGCATCTAGAATTCCTAAGGGAGGAATGTAATTTCATGGACTCATTAAAGGATATTTCCTCTTCTCAAATGTAAGCTTCACGGTTTGTGTTGTTCTTGTGTGTTCTTGTGTTGATGGTTTTCTCCAATGTATGTGAACCTTCAATTTTTATCTTTTGCTCATTATAAAAGGATTTGTGCCCTTTCAAAAATTCAATTTTACTCACAAAAATATGCATCACATCTACCCATCTATACTTGTAAACATATTTAGGTGAAAAAATATTAATTTTAATCAAAATTAGGTTGGATGGAATGAAATTTTTCTAAAATTTTTAGTAAATACATTTTTGAAATATATATTTTTACCAAATTAATTTAAAATTATTCAAGATAAATAGTACAAATAAACTATATTCAATTTGTTGTAACTTCTATTACTATATATGTTTCATATTTTGTAGATAAGTCCTTTTATTTGTTCCTTGAAGTTACTTAAAATTATTATTATCATTTAATTGTCACTTAAGGTAATTTTTTCAAGGCCCGCCATGACCTCACACTCATCCAAATGATATATTGAAAATTTGCATTACATTGGAGCTTATGATAATGATGATTGTACTTTTCTCTATAATTCCAACATAGCACCAAATTTTTGTTTTTTTTTTAATTCCTCATCTTAGGTAGACCTCATGTCATTCTTATGTATTATGTTTCTCCTCCTATTAATATGATTCTATAATTTTACCCATTTTGATAGTAATCACAATATATAAGTGTATTGGACACCTTCTCATTCATTCCATTCCAATATTTTCTAGCCAACCACACACACTAACACATCCTCCAAATTGATATACTATACTTCATTAGGTAGTGTTACCTAATTGTGCTTTTCAGCCTAATCTAGTTAAGCTAGCATAGCACTAATATTTTCTACTTTGAAGGAGAAGAAAAGTGCACAACTACAGTTACTCATGATCATATAAATAGTGCCATGAAATGAATTTTTAGTTTTCATTATGCAATTTATTTATATAAAGGAGGAATAGTACACAATTTTTTGCATAAAGTAGTTGTTTAAATTCATTATAAGAAATATGCTTATAATTTTCCCACACAAGCCATGGGAGTGACTGAATAGATGCAATAAAAGGAAAATTAAACATTTAGAAGTAAAAGAACACATTTAAGAGAAAAGGGATCTACCATTTCCTGAATGATGAACCCCATTGTTGATCAACTGCATCTTCAACTACTTTGTTAATAGCTCCAAATGTGTCTGCAAGGGACAAAGAAACTGATGCTCAGGATTCCATGTCTCTTATATGTCAAACTAACAGATATACAACCTATCTCTTATTCAACATTAAGTCATAGGTTTAACAAAGGTGTTTCAAGATCAAATGCATAGTTATCATGAAGATCCAAGAAAATTAAATATCATCTAATCATCGTGAGAAGCTCTAGGCTTCTTAGTTTTCTTAACTTATTTTTTGATTGTGCAGGTATAGGTATAATCTTATCATACAAATCAGCAAAGAATTCATAGCCTTGGAACCTAATGAAACAAAGAGAATTTTAGAGATAAAAGGAAATCATGTCAAAAAGTAATAAAGGACCGTGCCTAAAATGATAAAGTACAGTCACCTCATCAACATGAAAAGTGAGTCCTTAATGAGCATGAAAACCTCATGCAAATTGATGACAATTCATGAAGAGTATTGTAGTGTAGTAAAATGCATACCCTTGCATTTTCACACTTTTTTGGGCCCACCTTGCTTTATTTATCCTTATTTATTTCTTAATTGGTCCTATTTTGCATCCACAAGCCTAATAAATTATATGTTTTTGTGGCTTATCCTCACAAACATCAAAGGATAAATGATAATTTACTGATTTTGGTTGTTTGTCCTTGATTTTTGGATTGGGACAAAAATGCCACCTAGGGAATATTTTTCCTCCAAATTTCTTAGGACCTTGATTTTAAAGGCTCCTTAAATAGGCCCCTTCTTGGAGTTTATGCCCCAAGTTTCAAGCCTTTGGAATAAGATGCCACCTAGGGCATCTTAGTCCCCCTCAAGTTATTTTCAGGATTCGATTTCAAATATTGGTGGGATTTAGCCTCCTTTAATTAATGAATTCATATGTTAGTTTGGTGTGGTGTAATTTCAGGGTATTAAGCATCGATAAGTATAAATACAAGGTTTTTTCATTCATTTTCAGCATGAAAACTTCACTATTCATGCATCATAGTAAGTTTATGACCAAGAGAGTGTTCAAGAGCAATTCATCAAGCATTTGGGGCCATCATCAAGATTCAAGCATCATATCAAAGATATTCTTGCATCATTTGTATTTTTGAGCTAACATTTGTGATGTAGGGTTTTGATTCAAACAAGCAATTCAAGTCAAGATCTATCAAGCATTACTTCAATTCAATATCTACATTTTATAGACACGCAAAATATATTGATTGACATTGTGCATCTAATCCTGACTTACTAACATTATTTCTTCCTAAATCATCCCCCAGTCTAACCATTTAATCAAATCCCTCTATCTGATTAAATTCATCAATAATCGTCTCTTAATTAAATAAATCATTTTATCTGATTAAGTCAATTCCTTCTGTTAATCAAATCAACCCTTCTGATCTAATTATCCCTATTTAATTAAATAATCAATTTATTAAGTCTCTAAAGTCTATCCATTAAATTAAATAAATTAAAACCTTATTTGATTTAATCTAACACCATCCCTTTTAATTAAAAAAATCAAAATCTTTATTTAATTAGCCTCTTATCATATTCTCCTCTTATTTGATTTAAATAAACCCATAAATCTAAGTCAAATAAGTCACATCATCTAATCTCCTGTTAAATTAATTAACCCTTGATTAATTTAATCTAATCTCATGTCACATCCTCTAGATAATGCAAGTTGCACATGAAAATAGATTTAATTCATTTATTAAATCCCTATTTTCCCTCACATGGCATCTTTTGGAATATTCTCTCAATTTCAATTCAAAAATTCCAAGTCAACATGTACATCTAACAAGGCAATAAATTCATCTTACATGTCCTTTGCCTTGAGCCAAGTGGCATTTATTGCATTTTCCCTTCCCTCTTACATGTCATTTCAACAAATTTGAATTTCAAATATTTGCATTTATTGGCACAAACCCCAAATCTTGCACATCCATCATCCATTCATGGCTTGACAAGTGGAACCATATCATTGGATGAATGTTAGTCCCACATTGCTTAAATTTGGGCTTTCATTCATCTTGAAATCCTATAAATGAAAGGCTCATATATTCATTTTATCATCCACAATCCAAGCAAAGTTACCATGCTAAAACACTTAGCCATTTTTATCCATCATTTAAATTCTTAGCTAGGCTTTTTGCAGATTTGGCTTGGAGTTCACACCATTCATCATCAAAAGTGGATCAATCTCTTCAACATTCGAAACTTGCAATCATAGGAATTGGGAAAGGGCCAATTTTCACATCAAATTAGCACCAATTCCCCCATGGCATCAAGAGTTTGCTCTTTTAATTAGAATTCAATCTTTATTTTGTCATTTGCTTTGTGTTCTTCAATATTTTCTTCCTAATTTGAATGTTGCAAATGGATTTCATGGGGAATCCTTGTTTTGGCTTGCATTTCCTTGTTTAACTTGTTTACTCATGTTGTTTTGCAGGTACCTAGGCTTGGGTTCACACATTTGGCACTAGAAGGAGGGCTGGATATCATTAATTCTAACTTTTCTTTGAAATTTCCACATTTTTCTTCACACATAGGAAATTCCAATGCGGGCTCGTAAATGTCATTGTTTCAGCACTGCGGGCTCATCTGCATCACTGTTTTAGCACTGTGGGCTCATCAACGTCGCTATATTCCGCCGCTGGAAACAAAAACTGTGCCAATGGGCTCATCTCGAATAAAAACATTCAAATTTTTAACTCTGCCGCTGGACTAGTTGACTTGCAGGTTTCTTTTAAAATTTTGAAAAGATTGACGCTGGGTGAAAATGCGACTCAATCGTGCTCTCTGTCCCGACAAAAAGCATCGCTAACTGGTAAGCGACACTGTAAGAGCACCACTGAGAGGAAAAAATAGTGATGCTTTCACGAGTTACGATGTTGGGAGACAGTAAAAGGGAGAATTTAACTTTTTAGTACGTGTTTTTCATTTATGATTTATTTACCTTCTGTTTTCTAGTTTTTAACTTCTATGTTTTTCCAGAATCTGACTATTTTCTCCTTTATAGGTTGGAAATCAAAAACAAAGGGAGAAGGAGCATGGTGATGATATTTTCTTCAATCAAAGTGTTTTTAAACACTTAAGTGTCTGTTTAATACCTCTTTTAAGGATTTGTCATCTTTTCATTATTAGAACACTAGCTTTCATTTGGGTTTAAAAAGAACCTTTCAATTTCCTTTTTGCAAAGGTTAAAATGAACAATCAAATCAACAAATTAGTAGATTTTGTTTATTGGCTTAACAAATTGAACTAATGTCTTTAACTTGTGATTTGGTGCTTTAAAATGAAGTCACATATTGCTTTGAGGCTTTAAAAAGAACAAGTGTAGCTTTGTTTTTTTGAGGGCTTACTTAGACTAAAGCCACCAAAAAAGGACGTATGCACTTCTCTCATGTTTTATAGCGATCTTGAGAATCAAAAGGCCTTTTTCATGACTTTGGGATGAGACAAAGCAATCACCTCCACACTTTGATTTGGGCTTAAAATTGAACAAAATCTTGTGCGAGTGTGAGTGGGGGAATTTTCGCATATATTCTCTCTCTTTGTTGCTATCAAAGATTGATTGAGTTACGAATTTTGTTCTTCATTCGCTTTTGTTTATCTTAGAGGGCCTGCCTTGTGGGAAAAAGTATTCACCCAAGGGAATGACTCAACCAATAACACTCTAAAGCCAAGAGTATTTCCAGTTGGGATATAAATGTGGATATTGGACAAAATGGTTGACTCCAACAAGATGGATTTGAAAGGGGACTCTTTCCACGTTGGGTCAACTCCTATGAATGGAAAGTCCTTACTAAAACCCATGTGCCAGAATTTTCCTAAATCCTTTTATCTATTTTTTGGTGCAAGAAAGGTCGTTCTGAATCCGCCCCGCACTTTTACTGTCTTCTAATAGAGATGGAAAGCATGCCATGGGAGTTTCATGGGTGTTGATGGTTGGCTGCCCCAATTGACATTAATGAGCTATGGAGGGGAGCCAGTGGGGTCAAGCATCTAACCATTCACTAGACATAAGCATAGCTGGACTTTTTCAAGTGGGAATCCAACAAATATTGTCTTTCACATCCATAGGATTGTACTTGTTCTTGGGTTACAATTTGCATTGCTTGATCGAAAACAAAACAAAAACAAGCACTTAACATCATCCAAATTTCAAACCATTTTGGAGATAAATATCATTGACTCAATCCATATGTTATTGCTTTCCCTTGGGATTTGTTGGAACTATTAAAATCTGATGATTCTTTGCATATTTTCATGCCTCCAGAGTCTCCATATGAGTCTTTCCTTATGCATTTTTCCTTCACTTTGTAATTATTTGCTCACATTTTGGCTCATGCTTGGCCCCTAGATCATCTATCTATGCATTTTCCACCTTTTGGTCTCTATTGGTATAGGTCTCCCATTGTCTCCCCGACCAACTATGTTTTTTCTGCTAACACTTTCTGTTTCAGGTGTGTCAGCGTGACAACATTTCGGTCTCTCCGATCTATTTTTCTTCTAGCAAACGTTTGTTGCCTATCGGCAAGACGTTTCTATTGTTTCGGCAACCGTGGTGGCTTCTATCAGCATTTTTCTTGGCAGTCGAGCTAGCGTCTTACCGAATTCTGGGTGTCTCAGTGATAGGTGCACTGTGGGTCCCTTCGGCATAAGTTATGGCTTTCGGGGTGGTGTCTTACCGAGTATCACTTGTTTCCCTGACTTTGCATTTTGGTGGTTCATTGGTATAAGTTGAATGCTTTTGGCGCAGTGTCACAGCAAGTTTCCTTTGTTACGTCGACTGATGGTGGAAGAATTGGTCTATTGGTGTGACTTATGTTGATTCGATATATGTTACAGTGAGCCGTCGGGTCTTGCTGACAATATCTTACAATTGGATTTCGATGTAGGTGTTACCATCTCTTGGTGATCAAAAGTTATCTTAGGGCCTTTCGGTGAAATGAAGAACTCTTTAGATGAGGTCCCCTTGACATCGTTTTGTCTTGTTGATGGCTCAAGGGGTATTCTTTTCGATGAGAGAATCTTGTGGTCCTAGCGAGGTTGAATACTATAAAAGATTGCTCGGTGTGACCTATGTGTTTCAGTGTGTGGTCTTGGCAAGAAGCCTAGGGTCTTGCCGAATGGAGTGCAGTGTTGGTTTTGTCAGTAGGATATTTGGGTGGTCACAACGACATGAAGTTTTATGAGGACCTTCGGTGAGAGATAAGGTAACTGGTATTGGGTCTTCCCGAGTGCTGTGGACTATAGCAACTGTGAAGGAAACAAAGGTGTTTTTCGATGAGAGTCTTCATATGTCTTGGCGACTGGGAAAACAATATGGGCTTCCGATGAAACATATTTTTGTCTAAGAGAGGTCTCCCCTATGGTCGACAGTCACGACGAATGTAGAATACACACAGGATCATAGCGTTTGAATTGCCTTCGGCAGGATGATATGTTTTGTCTCGCCAACTGTGCACAGGTGAATAACAGAAAGCAAAACACTGTGGCCAACATGAATTTGCTTGGATGACCATTGCTTGCCAGCTCGATTGGAGCCCGAATTTTGTGTTGGGCCGACATGAGGTCTCATTTCATATTTTCTTCAAATGCTAGTGTATAAATAGGCTTTTGGCATTTTGTAATAGGGACAAGTTATCAGTTATTCGATATAGTAGGAAACTTGTATGGGCACAGAACAGTAAGTTTATCAAATCAGAGGCTTTGATGCATGTTTTAAACATGGAGGTACTTATGAATGTCAATTAATGTTGATGCACCTGTCTGGTATCAGTTATCTATTGAATTAAATAAAAGGATTGCTAAGTTGTCTCCAAAATGGATTCTTTCTAATCGTTTAAATTGATATGACAAGTTTGTATTTTATTTATCAGTGCACATTTTTTGTTCTTGTGTGATTGATTGATTGGTTCTTTCAAGTAAAGACTAAATCCTTTTGGTTAATCACAGTGATTAGAGAGATTCAATTGGATTTTTAAAGTAGAGCTTAGTAATCATATTCTTGCATGTTTACACAAGTTGTAAGCATAGTATATGCCAGATAATTCAAATTTTCTCAAAGAAGTGTTGCTCATTTTGATTTCACTTGACTCCACATACCCAACAAGGCACTGGTCTCTGCATTTTATCATTTTGAATTCACTCATCTTCTTGATATCTTATAGAATTGAGCATTTTAGAATCTAGACCAGAGTATTTACCATTTTCAAGTTGAGTTATAATTGTTCACTCCCATCAGCCATTGTGAACAAGTTGTTATAAGAAGAGTTATTAAAAGTTAAGTCTGCATTATTCAAAGAGGTACACCCACCTTGGTTTTGCAACACCTGAAGTGTAGAAGGTTTAATTGTTTCAAACATTGTTCTATTACCCTAAAACATTGTGAAAGTTTGGCAACCTTTCATGGTTCAAACCTACATTTTTTGAGAGCTAATAAATTGGCGACTCTGCTGGGGAACAATCAGAATCAAAGCCTGAACTATAGAGTCAGAAATCTTATACAGACTCTGCTGGGAATAAAAAGTATCAAACTGTTTTCTCATTTTTGATAAAAGTGAGTGGCGACTTTGATAGAAATATTTGCATCTGTTCATCATGAATGGAAGAAGATCTCAGTACAGGGGAGGTCATACCGGAGCTCCTGTTGGTAGCAGTAAATGGACACATAAAGATGATAGAGTTGATAAGGGAAAAGGAATAAATGAGGATATGTGTCTGACAGATAAAGATAAGACATCGAGAGCACATAATTGTTTTGATACATGGAGAGATGATTCAAGTGCAGAACTTTATACCCCTAAAGATCGAAGAAATCCCTTCCCTTCTATTGATCCTCAGAAACAGGCTGAGTTTGAAGCTGGATTAGAAGCTAAATGGATCAAAATTCATAATGAATATGATCAGGGGATGGAGGGTAATCACCAAACTCTTAGAGGAAACCATGAGCTCTCAATTTCTGATGAAGTAAAAGCACAATTGGAACTAAAAGAGAAGAGGATAAAGGAACTAGAGGCTCAATTGCAGAAAGCCCAAATTGCTAATCAGACAGTTGGTGGCCCAAAGTATATTCCACCTCACAAGCAGGGTGATCATGGTGCAGGGCCTTCCAATCAACAAAATGCTCCTCACAATCAGATAGGAAACCATCACAAGCAGCCAAATCATCCACCTCACATTCCTACACAGCATATAGGTATGTATCCACCTTCTGGTCAGAATTATATCCCACATTATAATGCACAGTACAATAATCACATGCCTTAGTATCAGCATCCGTCTATCCCTCTCCCTCACCAGCATGCAACCATGATTAGAAAGTTTGATTTAGTTGGTTTTCAGTTGTATCCTTACCCTATGGATGGCAGTTTGAGGAATATGGTGCCCAAATTTATAGGGAGTAATGCAATCACAACTAAAGAACATTTAAGGAATTTTAATATTTTCATTCAGGACATAGATATGCCTTATGAAGATTTACACATGAAGTTGTTCATGATGTCACTTCTTGAAGATGTCAGAGATTGGTTCAACATCCTACTAGCATTCTCAATTAATTCTCTCCAAGCATTTCAAAACAAACTCTTAGAGAAATATGGGAATCAAAATGCTCTAGATGTAGCTCTTCATGAATTAATGAGAATTCAGAAAAATTGGAATGATTCAATTTATGATTTCAACCGAAAATTCAACAAGATACATACTAAAGTACCTCCTAGATCAAGGTTTCCAGATTCTGTTGCATTGAGTATTTATTTAAATGCATTTGATCCTAAGATAGGGTATGAATTGAGAAGTAGATCCCCAAGAGATTTGGCTGAAGTGTAGAAGATAGCACTGACAATTGAAAACAACAGGAAGGTTGCTAGTATAACTAATAAAAGAGATAACCCGAGGCCTCCTCAGCAAAATAATTATTAGTACAGACAAGAGAATACATACAGAAGTGAGAATAGAAATGAAAGGCCAAGGCTGCATGATATGCCTTATAATACAGACTGGAAAGATGGGAAACCTATGGCAGCCAGGCCAAGAAACAAAGAGACCCCTGATCCATTGAGCAAGAAAGGAACTTACATGGTGAGTAATAATTATTTTGTGAAGTTTGTAATCAGCCACATTCTCCAGACTACTTTGTTGTAGCTCAAAGGATACAAGAAAAAGGGATGTTGATGGAAAATAATGGAGAAGATCATATGGTGTATTTGACTTCAAATGTTTTTCACCATACTAAGGAAAGAAATTCATCTTAGAAAGATGAAGGCTATAAATATGATTTCTCCAATCAGAAGTATAATGTCCATAAGGCTAAACAACAGATTTTTTATGATTCTGATGAAGATTACATAGCCACATCTTGATGGAGCGCCTGCTCCATACAATATGAAGAGACTTACTGAGGATGAAATAGAAAGGATCACTATTGCTATAGTTGAGGAAGCACAGAGTAAATACTGGTTGAGAAGCAGAAAAGAAAATGAGCTAGATGGAGTTCCTGGGGGAATTTTTATAAAAGATCAAAACACAACACAAGAAATTGCAAAAAAGCCAAGAAACAAGCAGCATGATAAAATTAAACAGAAACGAGGCCAAAAGGAGGAAATAAAAGAATTAAATAAAGAAATTCATATGCCCAACCAGTCCAGTAAAAAAGAAAAAGAAGAAAACAAAAGAGAAGCACCAGAATTAAAGAAGACTGTCAAGGTGGAGAGCTCCTCTTTTGATTTCACTCAAGCATTGTCCCAAGTAAAAATGTTTGTTCCACTACTTGAGATGATGAAAATTAAAGAATATAGGGATACTGTTGTTCAATTGATAACGAATGGAGAAAATGTGAATGCTGAAAATAAAATAACTGTTAAAGCAGTCAATAGGTAGGAGAAAATAAATAATTCTGAAGTTTGCTTGAGTGATATATTATCAACTCCTCCTCAAGTCAATCCCTTCTTTACTACGTTTCTTATTAATAACAAATTGTTAAGGAACTACATGATAGATTCTAGTGCTGCTATAAATATCATGCCTATTGGAGTCATAAAACAGCTTGGTATGTGGGTTGATATCACTGGAGGCAAGTGTTATGCAATGGATAACAGACCTATTCCTGTGGTTGGTATTATGAAAGATGTTGAAGTCAAATTGGCTACTTATCCACAAGTGGCTTATAATATAGATATAAAGATTATTGATACTCCTCAATTTGGGATGCTTTTCTCAAGGTAGTGGACTGCAGCTATAGGTGGAAATGTATAATTTGATTTATCTTATGCTACAATACCAGTGAACGGCTAGGAAGTCAAATTGTACAGGAAGCCAAGAATGAGCCAGCTTGTTGAATGTGTACCACAGGATCAAATTAATTTTTTTTGTGATGTTGATCTAGGGAGTTTTAAAATAGAACTAGCTCAACCAGAATTAATTAATAGTGATCCAATTGAAAAACATGCTACACAAAATTACAATGGTGTATGGAAGATGTACTTTGATGGAGTCTGCAGCCAAGAAGGTAATGGAGCTAGGATTGTATTTGTTTTTCCTGTAGGTATTACTTTTAAATATTCTTTTCTATTAGCATTTGAATGTATAAACAATGTGACAGAGTATGAAGCTTTATTCACAGGCTTAAACATAGCTATGAAACACAAGATTAAGTTGCTGGCTGTTTTGGGCAATTCTGAGTTGGTTGTTTCACAAATTAAATCAAAATATGCAGCAAAGCACAAAAGATTAAAACAATAGAATAATTTTGTATGGGATACAATTGAATTGTTTGATGTATTTTCAATTGAGTGGATTGACAGATCAAAGAACATAATGGCTGATTTTTTGGCAAATGTGGCATTGAAAAGAGATGATATCACATTGGCTGGGGTATCACAAATTGAGTTCAAGACAAGGCCTGTTGTTTCTGATAACATTTATAGTTGGCAGGTCTTCAATGATGATATTGACCTTTTGAAATTCCTCAATTGTATAGATCAGTATGAAGCCCAGGAGATTGATTTCAATGCCTTTGTTGAGGAAGTAGATGGGAAGCAAACTCTCTTTGGCAAGGAAATATTGCAACTTAAGAAAAATAAACTGCCTAAAGGTCTTGTGGCATTAGAGAGGCTGTATGATGGAAATAATAGATCTCTAATGAAGCAAACACTAGTCAGAAAGGAAGATGTTGAAGAGATTAACTTGGAGACTGAAATAGCACCAAGAAAGGTATACATTGGAAAGAAGATCAGCCCTACAATTAGAAGAATGTTGATTGAGTTATTAAGAAAATATAAACATGTTTTTGCTTGGTCTTATAAGGATTTGAAAGCATACAGGGAAGATTTATTTCAGCATGAAATACCATTGAAGCTAGATGCCAAGCCTTTTAGATAGAAGCAAAGACCTATAAATCCAACATTGGAGCCTAAAATGCAAGAAGAACCGACAAAGCTTAGAGATGGAGGAATTATCAAACCAATCAGGCATTCAACGTGGGTTTTAAATCCGGTTCCTATGAGAAAGAAGAATGGTGATATCAAATTATGTGTGGACTTTAGAAATTTGAACATGGCATCTCTCAAGGATAATTATCCTCTACCCAACATGGAAGCAATATTGCATAAGGTGACAGGCTGTGAGTTGTTATCTATGATGGATGGGTTTTCTGGATATAATCAGGTCAAAGTCAAGGAATCTGAGCAATACAAGACATCATTCACTACTCCTTGGGGAACATATGTATACATAAGAATGCCATTTGGTCTCACCAAAGCTATAGCGACTTTCCAAAGAGCCATGGACGTAGCATTTGTTGATTTGATTAATGTTATCATGGTGGTGTACCAAGATGATTTGACTGCTTATTTGAAGAAGGTTGAAGATCATGTGTAGCATCTTGAATAGGTATTTATTAAGGCTATTGAATATGGTATTAGTTTAAATCCAATGAAATGTCATTTTGCAGTCACAGAAGGTAAGCTTTTAGGGCATATTGTTTCAAAAGAGGGAATTAGAATAGATCTTGAGAGGGTTGAAGCTATTGATAAAATTTCTATTCCTAAAACTATCAAAGAAATACAATCTTTCTTTGGACAAATTAATTTTTTCAAAAGATTTGTCTCTAATTTTTTTTAGATCATTAAGCCCATATCTAAAATGTTGAAGAAAGGACAAAAAATGGATTGAACTGCTGAAGCTTTGGATGCTTTTATGTCTATCAAAAGGGCTATCAAAGAGGCTTCCATTCCAAAGTCTCCAGATTTTACAAATCCTTCCAAAATAAGGGCTATCAAAGAGGCTTTCATTCTAAAGTCTCCAGATTTTTTCATTTGCCTCAATGCATACTATTGCTGCTGTTATATTACAAAAGAATAAGGATGGTTATGAGCAGCCTGTGTCTTTCTTTAGTAAATCATTGCAGGAGTCTAAATTGAAGTATGACATAATGGAAAAACAAGCTTTTGCATTGGTAAAGGCCACAAAAGCATTTACACCATATCTTGTTGGAGCACAAGTGATTGCTTATGTCCCTCATGCAGCTGTCAAAGACATTTTAACACAATCTGAAGTTACAGGAAAAAGATGTAGATGGATCCACAACATTTAAGAATTTGACATGGAGATACAGATTACTAAGTTGGTAAGAGGTCAAGGCTTGGCTAAGCTGATGATAGAAAATAATATTGAGGCAAATTACATTTGTAATGTTGAAGAAGAGGCTACAATTGCAAGTATTGAACACACTCCTTGGTATACGGATGTTATACATTATCTTAAATATATGAAGCATCCAGATGGATAGAGTGATAGCCAAAAGAGAACTTTGAAGTTGTAGGCATCAAAGTATGTCTTCATGGATGGACATCTATTTTGGAAAAATAGAGATGGCATATTGTTATTATGTCCAGATGAGTCACAGGCCAAGCATGTTTTGAAGGAAATGCATGAAGGAGTTTGTGGAGGTCATTATTTAGCAAAGACAACTACACACAAAATTCTCAGGGCAGGTTATTATTGGCCAAAGGTTTTTAATGATTCCTTTACACATGTGAGAAAATGTGAGGCTTGCCAAAGGTTTTCTAGAAAATTGAAGTATCAGGGTGCTCTACCACTATGACCCTTGCAAGATGATGCCCCTTTTCATCAATCGGGAGTTGGTTCCATTGGAGAAATATAGGAGAAGTCAAGTGGAGTACATAGGTGGATACTAGTTGCCACTGATTATTTTACAAAATGGGTGGAGTCAATCCCAACCAAGCAGGCAACAAGTAAAGTTGTAACAACTTTCTTGATGGACAACGTTATCACCAGATTTGGTACACCATTGAGGATAATTACAGATAATGGGATGTGCTTCAGGTTAGATGAATTCAAATTTTTTTGTGATAAGTATGGCATTCCTATTTCTTATGAGCTCCTTATCATCCACAATCCAATGGTCAAGCAGAGTCTAGCAATAAGAGTCTCTTGAAGATTATAAAGAGGATGCTGGGATAGAATAAGAAAGCTTGGGAATCAAAGTTAAAACTAGTTGTGTGGGCTGATAGAATCACTGTGAAGAAGGCAATTGGAAAGTCCCCATTTGAATTAGTGTATGGAGTGTAGGCTAGAATTCCTTTGCAAAATTTGTTGCCAGTCTACAAGTTTATCTTACAGGAAGATTTGGAGGTTCTTGAACCCATGGAAGACAGAATGGAGCAACTTGCTAAACTTGATGAAGTAAGGAGGGAGGCCCAAAGTCATAACATAAAGTTACAGGCACAGATGAAGTATCTATTTGACAAAAAGGCAAAGAATAGAAAATTTGAAGAAAGTGACTTGGTTTTGATGTGGAATGCAAGGTGTCAGGAGAAAGGTAAGCATGGTAAATTTGAATCTCTTTGGATGGGACCTTTTGTTGTTGTTGGTAAGAAGGGTGAAGACTCATATTTTCTATAGAACATGGCTGGTGAAGACCAAGAATTTCCTGTTCATGGGAAATTCTTGAAGCTTTTCTTCTCTTGAGCAATATAAAGGAGTAAGGGTTGCCAGTGCATGGACAACTCTTGTGTATCCTCTTGAAAATTATTTTCCATGCACAGTAGTTTTAGGTTTTCATCCACCTCCATTCCACTCTCATTTTCCATTCACCTCCATCTTGCATTCACTCCCACTTCACTTTCATTTCCATTACCATTCATTTCGTTTCTACTCACTGGCTCATCATTTTGTGTCTGGTCTACTCACCTAAAGATTCTGGATCCTTGTAATGATCTTACTATCATTCATCCCTAGATGGAGCCACTGTTGGAACTATTAAAATATGATGATTCTTTGCATATTTTCATGCCTCTTGAGTCTCTATATGAGTCTTTCCTTATGCATTTTTCCTTCACTTCGTAATTATTTTCTCACATTTTGGCTCATGCTTGGCCCCTAGATCATCTATCTATGCATTTTCCACCTTTTGGTCTCTATCGGCATAGGTCTCCCATTGTCTCCCCGACCAACTATGTTTTTTTTGCTAATACTTTATGTTTCAGGTGTGTCGGCATCATAGCATTTGGGTCTCTCTGATCTATTTTTCTGCAAGCAAATGTTTGTTTCCTATTGGCAAGATGTTTCTATTATTTTGGCGACTGTGGTGGCTTCTATCGCCATTGGTCTTGGTAGTCGAGCTAGCATCTTGCTGAATTCTGGATGTCTCAGTGAAAGGTGCACTATGGGTCCCTTCGGCATAATTATGGCTTTCGGGGTGGTGTCTTACCGAGTATCACTTGTTTCCCCAACTTTACATTTTGGTGGTTCATCGGTATAAGTTGAATGCTTTCAGTGCAGTCACAGCAAGTTTCCATTGGTACGCCGACCGATGGTGGAAGAATTGGTCTATCGGTGTGACTTATGTTGCTTTGGTATAAGTTACAGTGAGTCGTTAGGTCTTGCCAACAATATCTTATGATTGGATTTCAGTGTAGGTGTTACCATCTCTTGGTGATCAAAGGTTATCTTAGGGCCTTTCGGTGAAACAAAGAACTCTCTACATGAGGTCCCCCCGACATCATTTTGTCTTGCTGATGGCTTGAGGGGTATTCTTTTCAGTGAAAGAATCTTGTGGTCCTAGTGAGGTTGAATACTATAAAAGATTACTCGGTGTGACCTATGTGTTTCTATGTGTGGTCTTGGCAAGAAGCCTGGGGTCTTGTTGAATGGAGTGCAGTGTTGGTTTTTTTGGCAGGATATTTGGGTGGTCACAACGACATGAAGTTTTATGAGGACCTTCGGTGAGAGATAAGGTAATCGATATTGGGTCTCCCCAAGTGCAGTGGGCTATAGCGACTGTGAAGGAAACAAAGGTTCTTTTCAATGAGAGTCTTCATATGTCTTGGTGACTGGGAAAATAATATGGGCTTCCGATGAAACATATTTTGGTCTACGGGAGGTCTCCCCTATGATCAACAGTCATGGCAAATGCAGAATACACATGGGATCATAGCATTGAATTTCCTTCAGCAGGACGATATGTTTTTTCTCACCGACTATGCATAGGTGAATAACAGAAAGCAAAAAACTATGGCTGACATGAACTTGCTTGGATGACTGTTGCTTGCCAGCTCGATTGGAGCCTGAATTTTTTGCTGGGCCGAAATGAGGTCTCATTTGATATTTTCTTCAAATGCTAGTGTATAAATAGGAATTTGGCATTTTGTAATAGGGACCAGTTATTAGTTATTCGATATAGTAGGAAAATTGTATGGACATAGAATAGTAAGTTTATCAAATCAGAGGCTCTAATGCATGTTTTAAACATGAAGGTACTTATGAATGTCAATTAATATTGCTGCACATGTCTAGTATCAGTTATCTATTGAATTAGGTAAAAGGATTGCTAAGTTGTCTCCAAAATGGATTATTTTTTATCGTTTAAATTGATATGACAAGTTTGTATTCGATTTATCAGTGCACATTTATTGTTCTTGTGTGATTGATTCATTGGTTCTTTCAAGTAAAGACTAAATCCTTTTGGTTAATCACAGTGATTAGAGGGATTCAATTGGATTTTTAAAGTAGAGCTTAGTAATCATATTCTTGCATGTTTACACAAGTTGTAAGCACAGTATATGCCAGATAATTCAAATTTTCTCAAAGAAGTGTTGCTCATTTTGATTTAACTTGACTCCGCATACCCAACAACCCACTAGTCTCTACATTTATCATTTTGAATTCACTCATCTTCTTTATATCTTATATAATTGGGCATTTTAGAATCTAGACCAGAGTATTTACCATTTTCAAGTTGAGTTATAATTGTTCACTCCCATTTTCCATTGTTCAAACTTGCATTTTTTGAGAGCTAACAGGATTCACATCCTTAGAGGTTTCTAAACATTGGATTATATCTCAATTTGTCTCGTTAAGTAAACAATAGGAAAACCCTTGCCTTAAGTTCATTGAATTTCCACATAACATATCTTGTGGGGTTTGAATAAATTAAGACATTGGACATCTTAGTTTGAAATTTTAATCAAAGATAGTTTTTTTGGTAAAATAAAGACATTAATCAAAGCTAAGCAAAATGAACTTTCATATGTGTTGAAGACTCACAATTCCCAAAGAAAAAATCATTGAAATGAATGTTCAAATAAAATCAATCCTTGGTTACAAAGGTCTTTAGGAAGCATTTGCATGCTCTTTAATACCTCGATCTAGGCAAACAAATTGTTCTTTTTAGGTTCTTTTTAGGATCAAAACATATCAAAATATTTTCATCCATCCCCCAAAACATAAAATCAACATCATCTCATAAATCACCTTTTGAAAAATATTTAAAATCATCCTTAAGTGCTAGGCTTTGTGGAAAAATCAAAATCACAAAAATCATTGAGACCAAGTCCTTGAAAACATTTATCAAAACACCTTTGGCTAGGCATGTGTAGATGCATCCTTTTGCATATACTTAGTCAAAGTTATCAAAAATCATCTTGTCTAGCTTAGTGTATGTAGATGAATCCTTCTTCATATACTTAGTGAAACAATCATCTTGTTTGGGTAGGTGTGGGTAGATGCATCCTTCTCCTCACACACATCCAAATCATCATCATTTGAACAAAGCTATCCCTTAGATCATCATCCAACATCTTAAGGTCTTTTTGTTCAAAATCAAAAGCAAATCAAAATCAAAATCCAAAATCCAAAATAAAATCAAAAAAATCAAAACCCAAAGTCCTAAAAGCCTATCATTTCATTCAAGATTTATCAAAATCCAAAAACATCCATAAACATCCATCCTTAAACATCATCATCATATCACCATCACCTTTGATCCTAAAGGCATCCTAGAAATTTCTACTTTGGGGTATAAGATAAAGATCAATCCAAAGAATCAAAGAGATTCATCTCCCATATTCTCGAAGATTGATCCTTGTTTTATGGTTCTAACTAGATCTCAATACAAGAAGAGTATGGAATCCAACAAAGAAACACCCGCTTCAAGTGATCTTAGCCAAACAAACGCTGAAATGAATCATGTTGAATCAAGTAATCCGTTGACCCTTTCATCATCACAAAATATGCAAGAAGAAAACCAAGGAGAGGACCTTACTTTTGGAATGTATCGTGAGGAAATGACGGAAATGCTCCAAAATCTAGACAACCATACAATCATCAACATCATGATGAGACTTAACCATTTGTTGTACATGCTTGAACTAGCAAAACAAGGGGCCAAGTTGCCTTCTGATTTTGATGTGAGCACTATAGTGGAGACATCTTTTCCGCCAATCTCATCCACCATCCCCATTTCAACTACACCCCCATCTCAAAACATCACACAGAACATCCCGCAAATCACAACATCAGTTGCTCCAACCCAACCCAATGTTAACGAGGGAAACACATTCCTCAATGCACTTCAATCACATCCCCTTGTTATTAATCAAAACTTGGACACAAACACCACATTGGAACAAAACATCCCACATAACCCATTATACAAAAATGTTCCTCTCAATTTACATTATGACCCATAATCAACATTTTTTCATGGAGCACCACAAACACCTCTTCTCATAAATTCACAAGAAGAGGGAGATATGTTCGGACCAGGGGCATATTTGACACCACACAAAAACTAACACCCCTTACATTTCCACCTATCCCACCATTGCCATTATCATCCATACCACTCCTTGGTTTAGGGTTTCCTCCTCTACCAAGTATCAATCAAAACAATATCCCAACCATCAATCAAAGCATTACACCAAACGCCCAAAATTTTTCGTTAATATTGCAACAACAAATGACAAATACACAAGAAATGGCAACATCATCAAACACCCCCACATCATCACAAAGCATGGTCTCCTAAGGGAAAATCACATCAACGATGCCACTTACAACACCAACACCACAATCCACTAATCAAATAATCAACACAACATCACCATTCACCACCACCACGAATGCCATTCCAAATCCACCAACACCCCTACCACCACCAACATTCACCACATCAAACCAATATGATGCAACATTCCAAGCTACTTTCCAAAGAGGATACCAACAAGTTCAAAAATAAAAATTCATACAACAAGCTGGTCAAGCTGTTCAAGCTGCAAAAACTGCATTACAAGCACAACAAGCACAACAAGCGCAATAAGCCCAAGTGTTATTGCAACAACAACAACAACAACAAGCCGCTCAAGCTTCCCAAGCCACACAAGCATTACAAGCACAAAGATCCGCTCAAGCACAACTTCTATTGCAGCAACAAGCAAAACAAGCGCAAGCATAAGCACAAGTGCAAGCCCAAGTGCAAGACCAAGCGCAAGCATGAGCACAACTTCTTGCACAAACAACACAATTGCAAGCATATCAACACGCATGAAAGCAATATCAAGAAAAACAAGAAGTAGTAGAACTGGCAGTCCAACAACAAGCGTTGTGGAAATAACAACAAGCACAACAATAAGCATTGTTGGAACAGTAACAAGTACAACAACAAGCACAAACCTTAGCGCAGCAGCAACAAGATCAACAACAGGCGTTGTTCATACAAAAGTAGGTGGAAGCCTACCTCACTCGCCAGAACATACAGATACCATCAAACAACACACCGACCAACCCACCCATCCAAACCACGATTGCAATACCTTCATCCCACCCCCTAATCTGCAAGATGATGTGACGACACAACTCAGGTTTCTCTCGCAACAAGTTCTCGACCTCCAATCAGGGAAAATGACCAAAACACCAAGCAACTTGTGTCCCTATCCATTTCATAGGAGATTAGAAATGAAACCATTCCCTAAATTTGACAAATATCGAGGGATGGGAAACCCTAAAGATCATATCAGGGAATTCTAGGTTCATTGCATGGAGGTCACATATGACGATACTTATCTGATGTGACTATATCCTAGAAGCTTGGCAGGCCCTGCTATTGAATGGTTCTCTCACTTACCTTCAAGCATTAGAACATTCCAAGAAATAAGATATGCATTCATTAAGAACTACTCATGTAACATCGTAATGGATGTTAGTCTCGAAGAACTCTCCTCTCTAAAACAAGGAAAGAATGAATCTTTTTCTTCATTCCTTCAACGATGGCGATCCAAGGCCAATTGGAGCAAGTGTACCATGCCAGAAGAACAACAAGTTTGCACAATCATAGTCAACTTTGAAAGCTTCTTGGCATTTCATCTGAAGGTCCAAGTTATCACCACATATGACCAATTGATCTCCAAGGCACTTAGCATCGAAAGAGCTCTTGTGACTCAACCCATGGAATCAACATCATACCATGAACAACAAAACAACTGCCCATCATCCAATTACAATGATAAACCTCGCATGTGGGTGAGGAATAAAAACGTCACTAATGATGGTGTCGTAGATGCCAAGGTGGTCATTAGTGGTCCACATCAAAACACACCTGCACAACAAATCCAAACACAAAATCAAAACACTCATCACACAACACATCAACCCAACAACAATCCAACCATCAATAATCTTAGTGGCCAAAGGGGACCACCTCAACGCAAAACATATCCTAAACAAAAATACACCATGTTGGGGTAACCACTTGAGGACATCATGAAAAGGTTGATCGACAAAAAACTCATCAAAGCACCTACATTCAAGAATTACCAAGAACCCGATGTCAAACCTCCTTGGTATAATGAGAATCAAATGTGTGAATTCCATAAAATCAAATGCCACACCACAAACAGTTGCATGAGACTCAAAAATATCATGCAATATCTCATCGACAAAAGAATCATAAATTTTGAACTGCCTACAGGAAATCATGACCTTAAAATCTACATGAATCTGATGTTGAATCATGGCAACAAAGGGAATAAAAATAACAAGGATAAAGGAAAGGGCAGTGTAAATCATGTATATGAAATATTCATTGCCTCCCTCAATGAAGACTACATGGTCATCACCATCAAGGGTGCCCCTGCCAAAGATTGTGGAGTCACCACAAGAGGTGGAAAAGTCACCATCGCAAGATCATCTCAACCAAATAGGGTCCCTTCATCTAGATCTAATGGATACAATGTCCTAGATCAACTCAAAAGGACACCAGCACACATCTCCATCATGGAGTTGTTAAAAATATCATCAACCCATAAAAAGATCCTTGAGGAAGCATTAGCCTCATCCACCATTCTCACAGATCTCGATGCGGAGCAATTCCAAGCTATGGTTGAAAATATCATAATTCCTAATCTCCTTACATTCTCTAATCAGGATTTCCTCACCCAACTATCTCACAATCATGCACTTCACTTGGAAGCCATCATAAATAAGATCAAAATCAAAAGGGTCTTGGTGGATGGAAGTGCAGGTTTGAAAATCTATTCGCTCAGCCTCATCAAGTAGTTGAAAATATCAGAAGATTCCACCGACAAAGGGAAGGGCATCACAATAAGAGCATATGATGACCAAGAAATATTTTCTCAAGGCATGATTAAACTCCCTATTCAAGTAGGGCCGATGCTCATGGAAACCACTTGTCAGGTCTTGGACCTCAACTTTCCATACAATATCCTCCTCGAATGCCCATGGATCCATGCGATGAAAGTTGTAGCATCAACCTTCCACCAATGTGCGAAATTCACACATAATGGACAAGAGGTTACCATTCATGGAGATCCTGAACTGTTCTCATATTGCAAAAATCTTGAGGCAAAGTATTACAAAATCCCCCAAGTGCCAAAAAATGATGAGGGCCCATCCACACCATACATCAACCCCACCACTCTCGTGTCCACTTCTGCGATAGAGACACCTGCCACTCCCACCATCTCCAACATCAAGCTCATCATCCAGGATGACAGTTGTGGAAGCTACAAGCTCCCTAATAATGCTTTTGTGATAGGAGAGTTACCACAATCTCCTAGATCATGAGGACATCAGCAAGAAAATCAAGCTTCCACATCACAAACATATCCTAAAGATTATCCTAAATTCACAAGCTGGGGAGACCTTGGTCAAGATGTTATTGAAGCAGATCCATCTCACATGTTGTATCGAGATGAAATACTGGCAGCTAACTTACCAATGGACGAAAGAAGCAAGGGCCTACAAATGATGCTCGCAATGGGCTACGATAGAAATCAAAGACTAGGACAAAATGAAAATGGCCTTATAATACCTATCATACTAGAGATGCGACCCATAACAAATCTTGGTCTTGGATTTACCCCTCTGAGAATAACCATACGTGGCTGAAGTCCTCCAATTATAATAGTTATAATTACTCCTCAGCTAGTACTAGCACAAGTGCACTCACCAATATCCATAAGAAGAGACATGTATAACTTTATAACTGAGCCCTATTAGTAGCGATGACGAGGATCACTTGACCAATCTACCTAGGTTATTTGAGGATACTACCCTTTGCATGATTAGTACCTTATCTTTTGAATCTGATCATCAAAATTATGAGATCTGCTTAATCTATCCCCAATTGATCAACTACGACCAACGAGGACCACCAGTTCTTGATACATTCAAAAATGATGAGGCACTCTTAGAATTCATGGGATTGAGGGATAACATTCCAAATGGAGATCATAAGGTAGGGTTTATAATGGAGTTGAACACATATTCCTATTACGGGGAAACAATTGAATCCTTAAGTCGCAAAAGTGAGAAACTAAGAATCATATCCAAGTCCTTGAGTGAAAACCACACTGTGGCACTCTCTGACAAGAAAATAGTAAAAATAAAGGACATATCCAATGGTGAAAACCTCTCTGAGGTGCCTAAGGATGAAGGATTCAATCTTCCTCTAAGAGCTATTCATCTAAAGAAGTCCAGTCTTGGCTGAAAAATGCAATACAGTCAACCTAGGAACAGAGGAGACCCCGCATATCACATTCTATGTGGAATCACTATTATCAAAAGAGCAGGAGCTCCTAGCAGCATTTCTAAAAGAAAGGAAAATAGACTTCGCATTAATTTATGCCGATATGCCAAGGCTATATCCAGCAACCATTGTCCACCACTTAGTTGTGTATGCATAAGTAAACTAGTCAAACAAAAGCTTCAAAAGATGCATCCTCAAATCACCCTGTTGGTCAAAATGGAGCTCAAAAATTTGTTAGATGCAGGATTTATCCGACCAATCAATTATCCAGAATGGGTGTCAAATTTGGTACCTGTTTCAAAGCATGACGGACCCATCAGAATCTATATAGACTTTAGGGATTTAAACAAAGTATGTCCGAAGGATGATTTCCCACTACCCAACATCAACATGATAGTAGACATGACAACAATACATGAGATGCTATCACTAATGGAAGGATTTTCAGGATATAACCAGATCATGATAGCAAAAGAAGATCAACATAAGATAGATTTTACTTGTCCATGGGGGACCTACTGCTAGAACATGATGCCATTCGGCCTAAAGAATGTAGGAGCAACCTATCAAAGGGCCATGACATTGATATTCCACATTATGATTCATAAAATAGTATGAACACTATGTCGATGACATTCTAGCTAAGTCAAGAAAAAGACAAGATCATATAGCAACCCTAAGTGCTATTTTTGATAGACTGGAGGAATACAAAGTCAGACTAAATCCCAAGAAGTTTTTCTTCGGCTTACAATTAGGTAAATTGTTAGGATACATAGTCTCCATGAGGGGTATTGAGGTGGATCCGGAAAAAGTGAAAGCAATCCTCGAGATGGAAGCACCAAAGACATTAAAACAACTGAGAGGCCTCCAAGGTAGACTCTAATCCATCAGAAGATTCATAGCACAACTGGAAAACAAGCAAAATCCATATTCTCACCTACTCCACAAGAGGGTAGAATACAAATGGGATACAAAGTGCAAAGAGGCATTTAACAAAATCAAGGAATACCTACTAACACCACTAGTATTAATGCCACCCATTCTAAAGAAGCCATTGATCTTATATGTGTCAGCAATAGCAGCAGCCCTTGGAGCTCTCCTAACTCAGCATGATGAAAATAGAATAGAGAGGGCTATCTACTATATCAGTAGGACAATGGTCGGTCACGAGCTAAATTACTCCTTCATCAAGAAAACTTGTCTCGCAGTAGTGTTTGCAGCCCAAAAATTCAGACATTACATGTTGGCACACAAGATAAAGCTCATCGCAAAAATTGACCCCCTCAAGTATCTCTTATCAAAGGCAATGCTCACAGGCATAATGGAAAAATGGGTAATGATATTGTCAGAGTATGATATTGAGTATGTGGAGAGGAAAGCCATCAAGGGTCAAGTTATTGTAGATCAACTACCAGAAGCATCCATTTATTCTAAGAACCCTCTTGTCTCAAAATTCCTAGATGAATTCATTTTTAACCTCAAAGTAACTGACCATTGGAAACTATATTTTGATGGTTCATACACCCAACATGGATCAGGAGCTGGTGTCTTCTTCATCACCTCACAAGGGGATTGCATACCGAAGTCATACAAATTGGCATTTCCTTTCACTAACAACATAGTGGAATACAAGGCTTTGACTATAGGCCTCAGGATAGCAGTACAATGGAATATCATAGCTCTCAAGGTGTATGAAGACTCTCATTTGATCATAAACTAGGTCAATAATGAATATCAGACTAAGGATGACAAGCTCACTCCATACAAGAAATTGGTGGAGACTCTAAAGGAATCCTTCATTGACATAACATTCGAGAAGATTCCAAGAACCAACAACAAAGCAGCTGATGCCATGGCTAAAATTGGGTCACTATTAGACATCCCTCATAACGTGCCAAAGTATGAATTTTTGATTGAGAAGCTTCTCATTCCCACATTTGAGGTACCGAAATTAGAATATGTGTGTGAAATCGTTGGTCCAGGCGATCCTTGGTATCATGACATCTATACATATCTTCACATAAGAATCACACCCAGTGACCTCCCATCAAACCTAAAATGAACCTTTGTCAAAAAGGCATCCAAATTTGTTATCCTAGGTGATACCTTATACCGTAGAAACATACAAGGTACCTTATTGTGTTGTCTAAATGCTGAGGAGGCATTAAGCACTCTAACTGAAGTTCATAACGGTATCTGTGGCTCACACTTGAGTGGCATGACCATCACCAAGAAACTGCTGAGGATGGGGTATTACTGGCCCACAATGGAAAGAGAAGCACATGATCATGCTAAAAGATGTTTACAATTTCAGTAGCATGGATACCTCATCCATTCTCTAGCTCAAGAGCTTCACCCCATCATCACACCATGGCCCTTTTCGCAGTGGGGACTCGATCTCATTGGAAAAATCACAACGACCTCATCCAATGGCCATAAGTTCATCATCACTACAACCGAGTACTTCACAAAGTGGGTGGAATCCATACCCATGACCTATATCACTAGAAAGAAGATCTCAAAATTCATCCTAAACTATCTCATTTGTCATTACGGTGTCCCACAAGCCATTATCTCGGACAATGGGACACCATTCAAGAACTAGGAGGTTCACAACTTGTGTGAGAGATTCAAAATCTAGCATCGCTTCTCCACCCTGTATTATCCCCAAGGCAATGGCCAAGCAGAAGCCACAAATAAAACTATCCTCAAAATCCTTAAGAAAACAGTCAATGATGTAGGTCATGATTGGCATCTGCAGCTTAATCCTACCCTCTGGGCTTATCGGACTAGCATCCAAACACCCACCGGTGCCACCCCCTTCTCCTTGGTCTATGGATTAGAAGTTGTACTCCTCATTGATATCGAGCTCCCATCCCTTAGGATATCACTTGCAAAACCTTGTCACGGATGAAAAATATCGGGTTTCAAGACTAAATGAGCTAGAGTTACTGGATGAGAGACACATAAATGCTCTAAATCACTTGCAAGTCTATTAGAATAGACTCAAAAGAAGCTACAACAAGAAAATTAGAAGCAGGACTTTCCAAGTCAGAGAACTGGTCTTAAAAGAAAATCAAAAGAATGTCCCAAACCCAAGCAGCAAAGGCAAGTTCAAACCTAATTGGTTAGGACCTTTCATCATCACATCAAGCTATAAATCGGGGCATATTATCTATCAACACCCGAAGGGGAACCTCTATAGGAGCCCATGAATAGCTCCCATATCAAAAAAAATTATGCCTAATTCTTTCAAGGTATAGAACCGAAAAAATCCAAAAATCAGAAAAAGTCCTAAAAAATGGTCACTTTGGCGAAAACCTGGCAAACAGGCATCTTGGTGACAACAAAAAAATCCAAAAAAAAAAATCCAAAAAAAAATTAGAAAATGGATCAAAAAATCATCCTCTAGTGAAAACCACTTCGGTGGCACTTTGGGCAAGTACCTTGGTGAAAACCTGGAAAACAGGCGCCTTGTGTAAATAAGCACTTTCCATCCACCAAGATCTTATAGCTTGTTTGGCATCATCCATCCATTTTCCCTCCATCCATCGCATCCATATCTCCATCCATCACTCATCCACTCGCATCTGCACCATAGCTTGGTCCTGTTTACGTATCATGATCCCTCCTAGTACTACTTGGCCTATCCTCAAGGTCAATTTGTCCTACCTTTAACAGAGGAGTCTATTGCATCATGTTGGGGGCATGTTCTCATCAGATCAGATTCATGTATGATCTTAAAGTCCTCAAATCAGAAAATCCAAAAACATCAAAAAATCAAAAAATCAAAAAACATCAAAACATATCAAAAGATCAAAAACAGGAGTTGTCTTGTCGAACTACGTCATCTCTGAGGTTGAACGTAGGCAAGGTTGATCTTTGACCATCCCCCGAGACATTTAGGTCAGTCCTATAGGAGTGTGTCATAATAAACTGGCATCTCATCATGTATATCGTCATTTGTAAATCTGTCAAATCGTCAATCGAACTACGTGGTCTCTACGTATATAACGTAGGCAAGGCTCATCTGTTGATCAGCCCTCAAGACCCCTAGGATAGGCCTTTATGTTAGTCTGTTGGTCAAAATCTTGGAAAATCCCAAAACATCAAAAAAATCAAAAAACAAAACATTTGAAAATCTCGAAAAAGTACCAAAAATAGCCTCAAAACATTGTAAAACTCCAAAAACATCCAAATATTTGAAAAAATCCATCCACCTCATCTCACTTGCACCCGCAATAACACCATCCATAATAAACTGATCGTCATCCTCAACCTTTGGTAAAATAATCAGAAACAAGTCTACCAGATTACAAGTAGAACTCCAAACATCAAGTCTTAAGTCTAAGTCAGTGCATAAGCAAATTGGTCATATCTTCATATCAATAACACATCATCTGAATCAAGTCCCATATCAATCATCCATTAGAGCACTTTGGATAAATGAAATGATGTGCCGCCATCCACTAACATGTCCTAGGATGAATCCTTCCTACAATGGGCATTATCTTTTGGCAATAAGTTTCGGTTCCTGTCCTTAGAAAACACATCTTTTTTTCATTAGCAGTATTGAAGAGCATTATTTTGTTTATTTACTTGGTCTTTATCTTTTTGACTTATCTTATTTTCACTCATTCCAAGGACATCTCGATGATATCCCAAAATGGAGGATTTAGAGAAATAGGAATGGGGCAATGATCATTATCTTTTGTCTGTTGTGCTTGTTGGACGTTCTTGTAATATAACCTTGGCGAATACTTGCTTTGTTAGGTATGTATGGAAGAGGTCTAGGGAAACTTGTTGACTATTACAGGGATAGGTTTACCTTTTTGTGTTTTGGTCTGAGGTGTCTGAAACTTCTAAAGTACATCCTAGCAAGGTTTCTACATGTCAGGTGTGAACAAAAATGCTCCTATCTGATTGTCGAGTCAAAATCCATCACACTAAGTACAATGCCATCCTGGTTGTCTATACCTTGATGCATCGTACCATGTGTGTTATGAAACATAAGAAAATTTGGCCCTTTGAAAATCCCAATTCCTTGGCAAGTAATCATCATCATCATCATCATCATCTGCATTTGTGTCATCTTGTGTCTTGTTGAAATGACTTCTTTCTTACTAATCAATCTAACAAGGTACTATGACAGTTGACATCACCATCATCATCATCGCCATCAATCTTGCATCCATAAATCATTAGCATATTGCATAAGCATATCATATAGGGAACATACACATTGCATTTCAATCATCATAAATACGTTATCATAAATACTCTTCATAAATAGTCGCATCCATGTCATTGTATTTCACCCATTACATTGCATCTCATGGCATTATATCAATCATTGCATAAACATTTATTTACATAATCATGTCATATTACCATTTATCATATAAATCATCACATAAGCATAATCATTTATTGCATAATCATAAGTAATAGGCATATAAGCATTTAATTCATTAGACATATCATTGCATCACATACATCATCATTTAGGATAATAACATTTGTTATTCTAAGCATCTCAATCTCATTGTGCGTTAACACTATTTAATTAGCATCATATCATGACCATCGCATCATATCACATCCATCCATAAATCATCTCATATATAAGCATTTTCTACACATCATTGCATATACCATAAATCAAATCATTTCACATATTGCATTGGCATAAGTAGATCATCATATAGTTAACATCATTACACATCATATCATAGGTCATAATCATTGCATAAACATCATTAGAAATAAATGCATCCATAAAACATCACTGCAAAACATATAGAAATAAATCATACATGCATAAATAAGGGTACACAGTACATTGCATCAAAATTGACTCATATATATCATATCATCATGTCACTGTCATAGTACAAATAATAATCAGATCATTGTACATGTATGTCAATCAGTACAAAATGCCCATCGGGCTATCAAAAATGAGCCCATAGCACACAAAAGTGTGTATCATCTGGATCAAGCCTGACCCGCATGAATGTTGCCCTCGCCCCTATCACCGTGACCCTCTGGTGGTCTCTAGCTGGCTCACTCTGAGTATTTGGGGACCCAGTCTGCTCTAGGTACGGTATCATGGTAGTCCCAGTGGTAGTACTCTATCTCTCGGATAGCCTCCCTATAGGATCACATCGGCACTGTACCCTGGGACAAGGAGGTTGTCATGCTCTTAATCTGCTGTCTATGGCCTAGCTTGGTGGCCGCTTGTACCTCTACAGCCTGTCTCTACTGCACAGCCTGATCCCTCTCTGCTCTGAGCTGATCTCTCTCAGCCCTAGCCTGGTCCCTCTCTGCTGTCACTGCCTGAACCAGGACCTACAGCTATCAAGGCATCTCTTGCGTCTGCCTGCCATGCTGGCTGTACCTGTGCCTACACACGAACCTGATCCTCACCCTTGACTCGTGGTGGTCGCACTGGTGGATCCTACTACTAATCTTGCATAGGGACATCTCCCTAACCTGGTGGGACTAGGGGCACCAATGGTGGATCCTATCGAATCTCGACACTCGGTCCACACCCTCATCCTCATCCTCTCTCCTGCCTCTAACCCTGCATGCCTCTGGATCCTCACTCAGAATGTTCAACCGTAGAGGAGGTCTAAACCAGTCTTTGTAGGCCTATGTGGTCCCTAGATCTGCCAAGCCCTGATCATAGACCCACGATTGGGCTACCAACTACCAAAAGTTGTCAGCCGCATCCGCAGTAGGAATGTCAGGCCCCCATGCTATCTGTGTCATGTTGCGTGTGAAGACGGCTATGTAGTCATCGTCAGGCCAATCTTGGGGCTCTCCAAACTAACATTGTACATGCCTAGGTAGGTATCTCTCAATCATCGTATGCTCCTGGCCCTACATGTATCGATCCATCCAGTAGTAGAAGAGTTGAGTAGCATCATCAACCCATCTACGCTGACCAAGGTATGGAGGTCAAGTAAACACAAGCATCTCATCCAGGACCCGCCTCCAATAGGGGATCCCATGCTCGCCGGTGTGTGTGGACACACCGCCTCTATATAGTGCCATGAGGGCATCCTCTGCCCCCATCAGAACTAGAACAACCCATGGACGTAGCATAGAAATGTACTCCCACGCCCAAACGTGAAGAAGTGTCATCTAGCTCCCAGTGCTCTGTCGTCCAAGTACACATACTCGTGTAGGTCCCTCTAGAGTGAAGCCAAAAGGACGGGTCCCCATGCAAACCAAACTGGCCTGTCTTAGACCATCCTCTCCCAACAGCAACCCCAACCCCGACTAAAATATCGCCCTCGACAGTCAGGGGCAACCAAACCTAAAATAATCACTGCAATGGCCCAGCGGAAGGGAGGTTCTATTATTATGTATCTCTCCAGCTCGATCTGACCCTTGCAATAGATAATGTCTCATGTAGCGAGGACTCTGCGCAGTACTCGCATCCCTCCTCCATGTCATAGATCACTCAATGGCCATGAATAGGCAATCATAGAATGTGCCAGATGTCCTCCAGGGTGACGGTCACCTTGCTAGTGGGAAGATGAAATGACGATGTCTCACTGTGCCACCTCTCGGCTAGCACTGATAGCATCCCTAAGTGTTTGCACACGAGTGCTACGTACGCAATGTGCCATAAGCTAGTGACTCCCAGTCGGTCCTGGTCTCTGTCGCTCAAGTCCCGTAGGATGCTCGCCAAATCTTGCAACCAGTGCTCCCAAGAGTAGAGCTCCCTCGGTCTGTCCTGCATCAAGGAAAGTCAACATGTTAAAATTTTTGGAAAAATCTTGGCCTAACGCTCCAAACTTGCATCTAGCGACACAGTTTGTGATGGCATTGCAGTTTGAGTTTCCTCAAACTCTGACACTGGACCCAAAATTGAGCGAAAAAGAGCCACCACGGTGCACTTTGTCCCCAGCGTCGCCATTTTAATGAAAAGGGCGCCGCCACAGTGCACTTTAACCAAAACGACCTGCCGAGCTCGAGCCCAACAACAGAGTTTTTAAACTTCAAATTGCACCGCTATGGCACTAAATCGCACCGTTGTAGTGCAAAAAGGTAGTTAGTGGCGCAATTCAAATTTTGAGCGGCACTATAATACCGCCGCTAGAGGCAAGCTCATCTTTAAAGGCCTAATAAATGCACTAAATGAAAAAATTAAGCTTCGGTAAGGACCACATACCGGTGCCCTGATGCTAGGTGGCCACTGGTAGGTCTAAACTAGTTTTGAAATGTGTAGGGGAAGCCGTCGTTGCGCCATATCATCAGAGGGTCAGAGCTCAAATCCTAAAGTTTGCTAGTGGAGGTGTGTAAAAATGACTTGAAAGTGACCACTTGGGCCCCTTTTAAGCCTAAACATTAGGGGCTTTTTAACCCTAATAGGCTGTCCAGCTAGGGTTTTGGACTGCTGAACCTATTTTTGTCCATTTGAGGCTTGTTTTTCATCATTTTATTGCATTTAGACACATTTTTAGCCTCTCGAACCCCTTTTAGACTTGTCCGGTACTTTGTCATCTTTTTTTGAGAGATCACCCAAAAAATTAAAAAATTTGTTTGATCTCTCGAGGGGGCATTATATTGGCATGTTTTCTCTTGCCATGCAGTAGTGGGGCAAGTTTTTAATATAAAAAAAAAAAAATTGGCTTTGATCGAGATCGTTTATTCTTTGAACCAATGCAACGAGTGCATTGCTTCAAAGAGGGGCAAAATGTAGACACGCAAAATATACTGATTGACATTGTGCATCTGATCCTGACTTACTAACATCATTTCTTCCTAAATCATCCCCCAATCTAACCATTTAATCAAATCCCTCTATCTAATTAAATTCATCAATAATCATCTCTTAATTAAATAAATCATTTTATCTGATTAAGTCAATTCCTTCTATTAATTAAATCAACCCATCTGATCTAATTATCCCTATTTAATTAAATAATCAATTTATTAAGTTTCTAAAGTCTATCCATTAAATTAAATAAATTAAAACCTTATTTGATTTAATCTAACACCATCCCTTTTAATTAAATAAATCAAAATCTTTATTTAATTAGCCTCTTATCATATTCTCCTCTTATTTGATTTAAATAAACCCATAAATCTAAGTCAAATAAGTCACATCATCTAATCTCCTGTTAAATTGATTAACCCTTGATTAATTTAATCTAATCTCATGTCACATCCTCTAGATAATGCAAGTTGCACATGAAAATAGATTTAATTCATTTATTAAATCCCTATTTTCCCTCACATGGCATCTTTTGGAATATTCTCTCAATTTGAATTCAAAAATTCCAAGTCAACATGTACATCCAACAAGGCAATAAATTCATCTTACATGTCCTTTGCCTTGAGCCAAGTGGCATGTATTGCATTTTCCCTTCCCTCTTACATGTCATTTCAACAAATTTGAATTTCAAATATTTGCATTTATTGACACAAACCCCAAATCTTGCACATCCATCATCCATTCATGGCTTGACACATGGCACCATATCATTGGATGAAAGTTAGTCCCACATTGCTTAAATCTGGGCTTTCATCCATCTTGAAATCCTATAAATGAAAGGCTTATATCTTCATTTTATCATCCACAATCCAAGCAAAGTTACCATGCTAAAATACTTAGCCATTTTTATCCATCATTTGAATTCTTAGCTAGGATTTTTGCAGATTTGGCTTGGAGTTCTCACCATTCATCATCAAAAGTGGATCAATCTCTTCAACATTCGAAGCTTGCAATCATAGGAATTGGGAGAGGGCCAATTTTCACATCAAATTGGCACCAATTTCCCCATGGATCAAGTGTTTTCTCTTTTAATTGGGATTCAATCTTTATTTTGTCATTTGTTGTGTTCTTCAATATTTTCTTCCATATTTGAATGTTGCAAATGGATTTCATGGGGAATCCTTGTTTTGGCTTGCATTTCCTTGTTTAACTTGTTTACTCATGTTGTTTTGCAGGTACCTAGGCTTGGGTTCACACACATTCAATCTAGCCACTTCACACAAGATTTCAAATTTCATAATAGGGGTTTGGTGAGTTGCAACATAGCACTTTGTTCTTTCATCATTTCCCTCCATTATTTCACTTCATTCCAAGGTTTAATTACCAGCAAGGGGTTTGACCAAGGAAAACCCCCATTCACTAACAATCAGCAAGTTTTTCTTCTCTTGTGTGTTTATGTCTACAAATTTAAGTTGAAGATCATTTGGAGTGAAAAGTTGCAAATTTTTCATCTTCAGAGAAAGTCACCTATAGAGAGATCTAGAAGTTTTAGGACCTACGATTTGAGAAGGAGGAAGTACAGACCTTGGCCCTCAAGATCACATTCTAAGATTGCAGAAATTGAGAGTGGGACTAAGACAACAGTAAGAGCATCTTAGTCCTCCTAGAGGTATTTTTCAGAGATTCCTTCAGATCTAGTTTTGACATCTAAAGATTCCACATCTGCCCCAAAAAATAGCTACAGGACTAAGACAACATTAAGGGCGTCTTAGTCCTCCCTAGCATATTTTGACAACATTTTTTCATTTCTAGAATCCTCATCATATTTCCATACTTCCTAGGTATATACATCCTAACTTTTTGTTACTTAATTTTATCATTTGTACTCATTATTTGTCTTGCATTATTAGGTTTTGTGATTTAAATATTCAGTTGTCTTTTTCCAAGCTTTTTCTTGGTGGTGAACTCCTTAAAGCCTAAGGAATATTCCTATGTCTCCCTTGTTGAGAATTGACTCAACTTTGTGTTGATAGTCAATCCACTTTAGGATCCTAGGTTTCCTTGAATGAACCATCCCCCTATTTGTAAAAATATAGGATTAGGGATCCCCTTTTCTGTACACATTTTCCCCAATGGTTCATTTTGGTGAACTCGATGTTTTGGACATTCATTTTCTAATTTAGAGTTCACTAAGGCCTTAGATCAAGGTTTCATTCATTCTTGCATTAGTGAAAGTGCATCTAGGGTTTCTCATATTTGCATTAGTGAAATTGCATATAGGTTGCATTTTTTCTTGGTTGCATCATTTTCTCTCATTGAAAAACTAAAAAAGTGCATTGTTAATTATCCTAATTACATTTAGGAACATTGTTATTGCATTGAAATTTGAAAAAATTGCATTCAACTTCACATCCAATTTCTTGCATTCATTTGCATAGGTTTTTGTTTCTAAACATGAGGTCCTTGAGTGGGCAACCTGGGAAAAAATTTATCAACTCATATTTTGTTGATTTTTGACAAATAAATCTCTATTGGGACTAAAACGCCCTTATTGGCGTCTTAGTCCCCTTATGATTTTTTGGCTCAGAACCCTGTCCAAGTTGTTTTCCATCTGTTTCAATTTTTGGAACCTCAAAATTTTCATCAGCAGGACCAAGATTCCCTTGTTGGCATCTTAGTCCCTCTTGATTTCAAAGTTGCAATTTTCAGGGTTTAAATTTTCTTTTTTGTGCTATTCTTTACTGCTTTTAGTTTTCTATTGTAGTTTGTAGAATTATTGTTATTTCGATTTCTTTCATTTCAAGTGTGATTGTAAGCATAGGATATTGTGTTCATTGCACTTTCTTTGGTTTATCCCTTGCATAAGTTGCACTACTTGGTGTCCTACTACTAATACTATGGTGAGATGAACTATGAGACTCATGGCATCCCACAATAAAACACTTGTTGTGGACTTTGGGTTATCTAGCTCTCTTACTCTTAGTGTTGGTACTAGTTCACTAGGTATGGATCATACCTTTGATAGGTCTTTTGTTATGCCTACTTTACCTACAAGTTCTATGCCAAGTGTTCAAGCAATGGTTGATCATATCCCTCAAAAAAACATAATGAAAATGCATGAAGACCTAGTCCATTTACAAGATAGTGTGAGTACTGAAAATGTTTCCGACATTGTTATACCTTCCATAGATAGTATTCACCATAGAATGGAAAGTGATGAAGGACTAGAAGTTGTGCATAATATAGCTCAAATAATTAGAAAACATCTTCCTTCCACCACCAATGGTGCTCAAACTTCAAACAATGTGCAAACCCAAGGTGGAATTCAAATTTCTCCTCCTTCAACCATAACCTCCATTACCACCTATACAAATCCTCAAATGACAACAACAATGCAACCAACTAGTAATGTCCTTCCTACCTCAAACATTTTCACTAGTGTGAGCCTTATATCTATGTGGCATCTAACCTAATATCTCCTCCCACAAGCTATCCATCCACTTGTCCTTTCAACACATACACACCACCACCATATTCACCTCCATCTCAAACCACAAACAATGACCCTATCATTAATCACCTTTTACAAAACCTTTCATCCCTTCAACATCAAGTTTCCACCATAAATCAAAATGGTCCACCTTCATACTATGTCAAAAGCAACCCACTTTCTTTGGAGATATTGAGAACTCTAGTGCCATAAGGTATAGAGATCCCTAGATTTGAGAAATATGGAGGAAAGGGAGATCCTACTAATCATGATATTGCCTTTACTGCTTTGTGTAGTGACTTTATCCTTGAGGATAAAATTTTGGCTAAGCTTTTTCCCTGATCCTTGAAGATATTGCCTTGGACTAGTTTTTTGCATTATCAAATAACTCAATTCATTCATTTAATGAACTTGTTGAATCCTTTATTAACCATTTCAGAGTGCATATGGTTCCTAAAATGACATTAGCTAATTTGATGAGATGTAAACAAAATTAGCGTGAAAAAGTCACTAACTTTATTTCACGTTACCAATCGTTTTATTCCCAAATTAGTGTGAAGATTCTCAATCCCCACCTTCAAAAGATGTTCATAGAAAATTTATAAAGTAAGATACAAAACAAGCTTACCATGATGAAATTCCCTTCATGCACTTATGCACTGCCCTTTGAGATTATCATAATTTCATAGGTAGTCATGAACCAAAGACTACCTCTACCCATCCTGAAAAGTCTAAACCTTCAAACCAAAACACCTGTCAACCTTTCAAAAGAGAAAAAAAAAATTTCCTTCAACTAAATTCTACCTCCCAACCTACCCAACAGGTTGATGCCCAAGTAGTTGCTATAAAAAAGAGTAATCCTTATATATTTAGGGATCTGCAAAGACAATTTACTCCCTTACCCGACACACTTCAAAATATCATGACTCAGCTAATAAATAGGAACATGCTTACCTTGCCTCCTATTCAACCTCTTGACCCTAGCAAGCCATTACCTATGAACTTTAGAAAAAATTCCTATTGTGCTTATCACCAACAAAAATGACATGATACCGAACATTGCAAGCATCTTAAACATCTTGTGCAAGACCTCATTGATTCTAATCATATTCAAAATGGAGGTGTGAATGACAAAGGTAATAATTTTGTAGCTCCTCCTAACCAAAACTTGCAAATATTTACTAATCCCATGCCTAACTACAATATTTCATTTGTTAAGGCTAGTGAAACTAAGACTGATGTGATGAGTGTTGACATAGATGATGATAACATGAACAATAATGAACAAAATCCTATGGATGGTGATGAACAAAATCCTATGGATACTAATGACCAAATTCTTATTAGTACAATGATAGGAGTGATTAAAATCAAGCCTCATAAACAACAAACCATGATGCCTATTGACATTACTTTCTCTTCAAAAGAAACAATAAAAAATCCACCTAATGGTCCTCTCTACATAGTCGGCAGAATCAATGACAAGCCCACCCTTGGGATTTTAATTGATCTCTTCTATGGAGAGAATTTGATCACAAAGCAACTCTTATATGTGCATGAACTCACTCAAGATAGATATGATAAACCAAAATCATGGATTAAAATGCATGATGGTTTTGTTCCTGCTATGACGAGCTCGATCACACTCCCTTTAAAATTAGGACCAAAGATATTAAATGTATCATTCTCTATCATCTCTAGTTTGGATCAATTTTGTATGATGTTGGGCTAAAAATGGTTTAGCTCCATGAATGTTGTCCCATGCATTATCCATAAGTGCTTAAAGTTTCCAGCTGGCAATGAAATATTCACTGTGAAGCATACTGGCTTTAGACCTCCATCTTCTCGTGGAAATTTTTCCTTAGAATATTTTTGGCCTGAGCCCATGGAACCTATAAGACCCCATGATAACTTCCTTTTCCTATCCTAACAAAATTTTAAATAAAAATGCATAGCCAAGTTCTCCCTTGAAACTTTTCCTCCACCTATGATTGTGCCTTTGCCCCTTGAAGAAAAAAATATTGAGCTTAAATCCCTTTTGACTAACAAAGGCCCATCCATAAAAAATCCCTTGCCTATTTCCTACAAAGGGCCAAGAGAAAACCAAACAAGTCCTAATCTTCCTCCTAAGAAAATTTATAAAGCCAAAGAGAAAGTGGTTGAACAACCTTCCATAGTTTCTTTCGTTCTTCCCTCACAAGAAGAAAGGGAACCTATGGTTGAAAAAATTGCTCTTACACAAATGCAACTTGAAAACCATAATAAAAGAAACATGAATGCTAGAGAGTGTAGGCATAGACGTCATGCTATTACTCAAAAGATGAAGGCAGAGAACAACATAGAAAATCAAAATCTGAATCTGAAAGAAGCAATAAATAATGAGCCTCCTCCAATACCAAAACCAACAGATCCTATGTCTCCAACACAACAAGGACCAGCACCTTCTATGGATCTTATCATTCATCCCCCTCTTCTGGTTAACTTGGATGACGATGAGAAAACTACTAAAATTGATGAGGAAGTGCATAACGAGTTGAATTTGTTACTTTCCTCTTATATGAGCTTAGACGATAACAACTATGATGATCCTCCTAAACTGAGGGATTCACCACATGTTGAACTTTCTGATTCTCCTAGTACGTCACTTGACATGATCCCTCTTGCTAGTGATATGCATTTTGCATATTCTTAACAAGATTGGGATGCAGATGACTTGCTGGATGGTTGAATCGTATGTGCTTTACTAGTCTATTTTCTTTCATTTTTTTATTTTTTTTGGTTAATTACATGTGTTTAATGTGATCCCCTGTATTGTTTAATTTTTCTTTTCTATGTGCATTCCTTTATTTGTACTTACATTCTTCTATGTGTCGTGAGATTTATTACCTTTTTCATTTGTCTTTGCCTTTTATTTTCATTTATCTTTCCATGTTTGTCTTGTGTTTTCCTTTTGGTGATGGCGTAAGGTGTCGAGACACCCTATGTCTCTTCCATGTTGACCCAAAATATTTTTTTCCTTATCTTTTATTTTCCTTTCATTTTTTTCTTGTGTTTTCCTTTTGGGGATGACACAAGGCATTGAGACATTCATATTTCTTCCATGTTGACCCAAAAGGGTTTTCTTTATTTTTGCTCTCTTTGTGTCATTCTTCTAGTTCTATGTGTATTTGGGGAATGATGACAATTCCTAGCTCTCTAATATCATTGTAGCAAAGACAAATACTAACCCTAATTCCATAGATCCCTTATTTGTTTCTAGGGAGCAACCCTCTTTTCCTTTTTCATATTTGGCTACTTTAAAGTAATTTCTCTTAGGATGGTGTTTGGAAATTTCTTTAAAGTGGGGGCATACATTGGCATTATTTTGCATTTTTTCCATGTTCCTTGATGTTATTTTCTTACTTCATGTGATGTGTTTTTCTCCTTTTCATGACATTGCGGGTAATGTCCTTCAAGAGCTTGGTATATCTTAGTATATTACATTCCTCTTAGTGGTGATGTGACACACTATATTCCCTAAGTTGTGAATATTTTATCATTTGATTGGTCCTCTCTTGGAGACATTAGGAACAATGTCCCCTAAGATTAGGACCTCACATGAACTAAGTAAGATCCCTTCGAACATCCCTATCTCTTGTACATTTCCTTTTTGTACCTTATTAAAGTAATGGAGGTATGGCTTTGATATGGTTTCTTGGGGCTTACCTAGTGGACAACTAGCTTCACTAGCCCTTGTGAGTGTGCATTTTCTTTTTGTCCTTATTAAATTCATGGAGGTATGACTTTGATATGGATCTCTTGGGGCTCACCTAGTGGACAACTAGCTTCACTAGCCCTTGTGAGTGTGCATTTTCTTTTTATCCTTATTAAAGTCATGTGGGTATGACTTTGATATGGTTTCTTGGGGCTCACCTAGTGGACAACTAGCTTCACTAGCCCTTGTGAGCATGCATTTTTTTTTCCTTATTAAACTCATGGGGGTATGACTTTGATATGGACCTCTTGGGGCTCACCTAGTGGACAACTAACTTCACTAGCCCTTGTCAGCATGTTTTTTGTTTGCATAGTGGATAGCGCATTCCACTTGTAAACCTCTTTATGGAAAAACAGAATAGACTCGGTCCACAACGCGTTGGAAGGATAGTCGAAGCTTGATCCATTACATTTTTCTTTTTTCCTTTTTTCCTTTTCTATCTCAAATGGTGTATGTTTGTAATCTGGTCATGGATTCATATATCATCTGCAAGTGTGTTCCTTTGTTCCTAAGTTGGTTTTTCATAGGATCTTGATCCTGGGGGCTTGGTCACCCTCTTGATTATTATCATCCTATCTTACTAGAATTCATACATTTGAACACCTCTTGATTGTGTGGTTGGCTACTTTAGTGTGAGTTTGAAGCAATTTCATCCTCTCACTAAAGTGGGGGCTAAATGTAGTGTAGGAAAATGCATACCCTTGCATTTTCACACTTTTTTGGACCCGCCTTACTTTATTTATCCATATTTATGTCTTAATTGGTCTTATTTTGCATCCAAAAGCCTAATAAATTGTATCTTTTTATGGCTAATCTTGACAAACATGAAAGGATAAATGATAATTTACTAATTTTGGTTGTGTGTCCTTGACTTTTGGATCAGGACTAAAACACCACCTAGGGCATCTTTGTCCTCCAAAGCTCTTGGGACCCTAATTTTAAACACACCTTAAATGGGTCCCTTCTGGAAGTTTGTGCCCTGAGTTTGAAGCCTTGGGACTAAGACACCACCTAGGGCGTCTTAGTCCCCCTCAAGTTACTTTCAAGATTTAATTTCAAATCTTGGCAGGATTTAGCCTCCTTTAATTAATGAATTCAAATGTTGGCTTGGTGTGGTGTAATTTCAGGATATTAAGCATGGATGAGTATAAATACAAGGTTTTGTCATTCATTTTCATCCTAGCAACTTGAGTATTCATGCATCATAACAAGTTTTTGATCAAGAGAGCATTCAAGAGAAATTCATCAAGAATTTGGGGTCATAATCAAGATTCAAGCATCATATAAAAGATATTCTTGCATCGTGTGTTTTTTTGAGCTAACATTTGTGATGTAGGGTTTTGATTCAAGCAAGAAATTCAAGTCAAGATCTATCAAGCATTACTTCAATTCAGGATCTGCATTCAAGCTAGCCACTTCACACAAGTTTTCAGATTTCATAATAGGGTTTTGGTGAGTTGTAATAGCACTTTTTTTATTTATCATTTCCCTCCATTCTTTCATTTCATTCCAAGGATTAATTACCAACAAGGGGTTTGACCAAGGCAAACCCCCATTCACTAACAATCAACAAGTTTTTCTTCTCTTGTGTGTTTATGTCTACAAAATTAAATTGAAGATCATTTGGAGTGAAAAGTTGCATTGCAAAGTTTTCATCTTCACAGAAAGTCACCTACAGACTAGATCCAGAATTCTCACGACTTGAGATCTAAGAAGAAGGAAGTGCAGACCTTGGACCTCGGGATCACATTTCGATATTACAGAAATTTAGAGTGGGATGAAGATAACAATAAGGGCGTCTTAGTCCTCCTCAAGGTATTTTTCAAAGATTCCTTCATATCTGATTCTGACATCCAAAGATTTCACATCTGCCCCAAAAAACAACAATAGGACTAAGACAATAGTAAGGGTGTCTTAGTCCTCCCTAACATATTTTGGCAACATTTTTGCAATTCCAGAATCCTTATCAACTTTCTAGACTTCCTAGGTATATACATCGTAAATTTCAATTACTTAATTTTATCATTTGCACTCATTAGTTCGCTTGCATTACTAGGTTTTGTGAGTTAAATATAGTATTTTCCAAGATTTTTCTTTTTGGTGAACCCCTCAAAGCCTAAGAAATCTTCCTAGGTCTCCCTTGTTGAGAATTGACTCACCTTTGTGTTGATAGTCAATCAACTTTGGGATCCTAGGTTTCCTTGACTGAACCATCCCCCTATTAGAAAAAATACAAGATTAGGGACCCCCTTTCTTGTACACATTTTCCCCAATAGTTCAATTACAATACACTATAGCCACAATACTTGAAGTCATCAATGGATAGTATCATATGCAAGAAAAGACATTCTATTTCAGTTCATGAAGGAGTAGTCTTCAAGGCATTTATCAAAAGCATCAACAGCCTCTTGGTCATCTCATAGTCAAAGCATTAAATTTTTGCAATGATAGAATAATGTTCCATGTTTGATGAAAAATTCAAAGGGGCGGTAACTTTGATATAGTCCACCATGAGATAATACACACCTAAGGACAGTCAACAATGAAATAAAGTTATTCAAGTTTCCATTGTGAAGACAGCATAAGCGATATGATAAAGGGATAGAATATGGAAAATAGTGGAAATTCAAATAAATAGCCTTAAAGAAGATCAATCCCTATGAAGGATTGATGCAAAAAACAATCAAAGATTAGTCATATGCATAGTGAAGCATAGCCACCATGAGGTAGTCAAGAGACATAGTTTGCAAGTAAATTCCAAGGTGGTCATACAATGTAAGGGTTGTCAAGGCACAATGATAGATAGATAGTTCTAAACTTCCATTAGGGTAGTCATAGGAAGAAACATGAGCATGATATATAACTTTGTTCATATAAAAAGGAGAGTGTTCTTTTTTGGAATGAAAAGAGGCTAAGTGGTGCAAGGAAATCCTTGGGAATCTAGATGATTACGCTTCTTCAAAAATATGAGCAAGAAATCCTTCAATGGTTGGAGGATATTTTTACTATAAATGAATAATGTCAAAGTTTCATAAGAGGATTGTTGGGAAAAAAAGCATTTTAAAGAGTAAAAGGCAACCTTTTGTATAAAGATTGGTCAGTCAAGTGGCCTTTTCAAGGAACAATCTTTAACTGAGTTAAAGGAAATAATTTCAAGGTGTAAGCATTAGAGAGTCGCATTCATTTTAATTAAGACAGTCACTTTAAATGAATGGATTTATAGTTAAAATGCACAGTTGAAGGGACAACCTCAACATTCATAGAACAACCCACAATGTAGAGAGTTAACGTTGAAGATATTTGCTAATAGAAAAGGAATAATCACTAGGTTTCAACTTAATAAGATAGTCTATGGAAGCAGAAAAAGTACAGGACACTATCTTCACACAAGGAAACTATGAATTTTAGCAAGAAGAGAATAAAAATTACAGTGGTGATAATGTTTTAGCAAGTATAGACCTATGCACTATAGTAGTTGTATAGTCATAGAGAGGAAAACAACCTTGATAGTAAATACAATGACAATCCCATCATGTTCATCAAGGGGACAATCATTTATGACTATAATAACAATGTTGCAAGAGCCAATGAACTATGTATAAACAGTCATGGAGTGACAAAGGAGCATAGTCAACTAAATAGGGCAATGATTCATCACCAAAATTCACCAATCATTTGACGGACATCCTTTTCATAATAGGATAGTAAAAGGAAAAGATGCAGCCCTTATGATAGTCATTGTGAATAAGCACAGTAATGCAATGACAAGTTCATTAAAATAGTTATAAAGGGTAGTCTTAAAAGAACAAAGAAAAGGCAGTCCCTATTAACAAGATTAAGAATAGTTAAAATGGCATTCATAATGATAGCATGAGAACGATCTAAAAGGGTTTTCATTGAAGTCATCTAACAAATGTTGTGGTCACGGTTTCTATGTGCTATATGGATTAGAATGGTGGTTCTGGTGTGAAGGATGACAATTGCATATAAAGGAAAGCTCAAAATGGAATAAAACCCATGCATGAAGTTTTCATAGCATCAATTCTTTTGAAAGGCCCGAACAAACTTGTAGAAAAGGAATGCAAAGATCAAGAATATCCTAGATAAAATCTAGTTAAAGGAATAAAATAAATAGTTCTACCACTCAACACTTTGGTTTATTTTCTACGTTGTACGATATCAGTGGCCATCCAAGAGGCGGAGTGGCATCATAAACTATATCTTGAGAGAGAACCTAAACTCCCATCCTTCAATGTTTGTAGTCAGGTTATTTACTCATACAGTCAAGTCATGTGTTACGTCGACTAGGTCATCATCGATATCTCAGAAGTCTAGCATTGTTTCAATTTCTAGGACACAATAAAAGAAAACTCGACTAGTTTAGTCCCCAAATAAGAAGATTCAAGGAAAAATCAAGCGAACTATAAACAAAAACCAAAGCACAAGCAATTTTTTCTTTCATAGAATAAAGAAAAATCTAAAAAAATCCATTCATAAAGAGTGGCTTACCAGTGAGGAGGATAGATTCAACCATCCACAGTCAAAGTGAACTTCAAACCCTTGACGGTAGTAGCAATAGCATGAAAACTTTGCAGGAGAAAACAAATGCAAAATGACCTTGTGTTAGGGCTAAGGGTTTCTTTTGACTTTCACAATGAAGCCTTAATTTTGGCCAACCAAAATAAGCTATTTTCCACATTTATTTCATAAGATGCATGATGATTAATATCTGCCCCTTGTATTTTTGCATGAACTTAAAGAAAAAATAAATATGTAAACAATATTAAAGGTGATATTTTATAAATTATCTTAATATTTGTCATGTAATACCTGAATAAACAATCACATAACACTTATTAAAGTAAATCATAACTTATTGTCTTTAATATTTGTTCAAATAGTTTATTCTTATCCCAAAATCATGCAAAAATAGGAGTGGAACTAAGGTGTTTATCTTTGACTTCAAGTCAAACTAAAGTAATTTTCGAGTTTTATTTGATCAAATAGTTTGAGAGAGAGGGAGTTTGGGGCTAAATTAGCTCAAATTGGAGCAATTATGAGCCCTCTTTTTGGGGATTTTATGTTTTTCTCATGCAACATCTTGGGATGGATATTTTGGAGTGTAGTTGACTTCTAACTTTAGAATTGATTTTGTATTATAGGAGGGAAAAACGTATGTTTTCCTCAGTTCTTTCTTTTTTCCTCTCTTGAATGTCACAAAGAGACTTAGAAGTTTTCTAACTCAACATATTTTGACATTTTTGATATAGCAACAGTGATTTTTTCAGCTTATTTTTCCAATTATTGCAAATATTCCTTCTATTACTCAATAAAAATTAAGTATTTACCAACTCTATTTCAAGTATTGTGTTTCTTATGAATGATTTTGATGTAAATTTGATGTGTTTTAAGTATCAAAAACCTTTACATTTTTGTCTCATTCATAGTCTCATGTATACAAAAACAGTTAATCATCACAGGTCATAGGTTGTACAATTAATTTATCTAATCTTCCAAGTTGTGCAAACTCTATTTTCCTTCAAAGAAGATAGATTTCAAGCCTTTTTATGAAATATTGATGTGATTAGATTTCCCAAATTGAGTTGTGTGAACAAATATTTTGAGAAGTAGTTGTGAATCAAGTTGTAGGTTATTTAAATTTTGGTGCATCAACTCCTAGAATTAGCTTTTACCATTCATTAGTTATCCTTCTTCCTTTTTCCCACAAAATCTATTAGTTTCTAGGAGATCTAAAGGGGAACCAGCCCATAATCTAGAGATTCATCTTCATCATGAGTAACCCACATGCTCAAAGATGTTTCCATGCTTCATTGGATTGTTGAGCCTCCAAGCATAGCATCTAGGTGCAATCCTTCATGACAACAATTTTTGCCACACCCGGTGGGAAAGTGAACTATTCCAATTCCACAAGAAGTTTCATTTTTATAGTTGTTTTGGTATGAACAGCAATAATTCCAACCTTTTGATGTGAAAAATCACATTTGGTGACTTCATTCTCTGATTTTTATGTAGATCTAGTACCAAACAACTCATGAGAAGGATACAAACAAGGATAAGTTCAAAGCTCTCACCACCAAGAATAAGAGTGAGGACAAAAAGAAGGAGAACTAGCCCAGATAGATCACATTCTACACCTTTGAATTACAGGCCTGCAAGTCCTGTTCCAGTAGTCCTAGTACCAAATTTGCATGTACCAATAGCTCCAATGGTGAGATCTTTTGCATTTGTTCCATTTAATGGGGGAAGCCTGTTGAATTTCGCCCAACATGATGCAATTCTAGTAGCTGCACTCAAAATTTTACACATTTTTATGAGTGAAGATCATACTAGACCCATAGACCACATCAAGGATGTGGATTCACTATGTGGGGTCCATCACATTATTGAGGATAATGTTGCAATTAGGCTCCTGACTACTTCATTAAAGGGTAAGGCTCTTCAATGGTTTAGGGGTCTGGCTATGAACTCCATTGCAATGTGGGATGACTTAGGAGATGCCTTGACTAGGCAGTTTCAAGATAGATCTGATCATTTGTCTTTGGTTGAACAATTAATCACCATCAAGAGAGCTCCTTAGGAGCAAATGTCAGACTTCAACTTTCATTTCAAGAAGACCTAGAATAGACTTCTAGTCTTTGTGAGGCCTACAACTAATCATGCCTTTTTGTATTATCTCAAGGCCCTCAATAGTGACATTTCAGTAATGATTCAATCAATGGGTGGTGTTTCATTACATGCAACATTTGATATTGCTATTAGAGCTAAGAATAGTCTTATTCAAGTTGGAAAAATTGCACCTAGGCCTCCAATGCCTATATTTTTTGATATTCAACCTCTAATGCCTATCCAAGTGCCTCCTATTGATCTATGACTTGTTGTTCCAGTCTTAAACCTTCAAGAAATTGCTCAAAATAGTGTTGCTCCAGTTCAATCTCAAGAGTTGCAAGAGATCAAGGGCTTATTGCAGACCTTTCAAAACAAATTGGTGAACATATAAAAGCAACAAGGTCATGGTTTTAGGCCAAATCAGAACTTATATCAGCCTAATAGACCTTCCTATCAAGTTGATTCTTAGGTGCAAAGAAAGCCTTATAATTCTAGACCCTTTCAGCCATATAATCCTAATATTTCTAGTGCTTCAAAGGAGTTAGTTCCTATCCAAAACAACTTGGTACAAGATCTTGATTGGTATTTTCCATGCAATCAGCCACACAATCAATCTACTTGTCTCAATGGGATGTTGAATCAGGCCTTGATGGTGCAAAATAGTGTTGTTTTCCAACAAGGTTCTAAGCAGCAAAATCTTGAATAGAAATTTTCCTATCCAGATCAGGGTTAGAATGATGTCACCTTAATGAACTGGCAGTATTATGAGTTATGTGGGGTGAACTATCCTCATGAACAAGGTCAGAATTAGTCTTACAACTCTATAACAACAAACACAAGATCAAAGAAGAGAGTTGTAGATATAGGACAATAGCCTATTAGTACTCCAAATCAAGCCTCCATAATCCAACAAGGCAATATAGGACAAGTTCCTACTCATCCTATCCAAAACTTGTCTAGAAAATAGCCTATTGTGAACCAAGAGTAGCGTAAGACTCAAGCTTGTCCTATGCAAACTCAGCATGAAAGTACTATTCCTCCTAAAGTGCAATAGAGAGTTAGCTCCATTCCATTCAACATTTTGGGTCATATGAATAAGTCTAGCATAAGTGTTTCGATGTGGGATTCCTTGGCTCTTTCGAGATAAAAGGATTTAATCAAAATGCATTGACTAACTTGTCTTTATCTCATTAACCAACAATAGACTAGCCGAAGGTTGCACTTTTGAGTGATCAACCAAAGGTAGAATTAGCAAGTACACCTAAATCAAAAGTTGAACAGAAAACTCAAGAGCTTAAACCACCTCCTTTTTACGTAACTTTGATTGTAGGCAAGCATATTTTGCATAATTGTATGATTGATTCAGGTGCTAGTAGTTTAGTGATGCCTAAGCAGATTGTTGACAAGTTGGGTTTGACCTATGAGCCACAATCAAAAGGTGTAGTTCAATTCTAGATGGGACAACCATCAAGGCATTAGTTGTAATTAAGAATCTAGATCTAACTTTGCATGCATGTCCTATTTTTTTTATTCCACAAGATATCTATGTGATAGATCTGCCACCCTATTTTGCTTTGTGTCTTTCAAGAGATTTCATAGCTAAATTGGGAGGCTACTTTTCATCTGATTGGTTATATCTCTTCTTCAGGACAAGGTATGGCACTAAGGTTAACATTACATCTAAGTTATTGGCTAAAGATCACATAGAACCTTTTGTGCCTAGTGCTACTAATGAAAATCTTGCTTATCATGAGCAAGGTAAAGAAGATCAGTAATCTATTCAAGCTAAAGTATGGAGTTTGTTCTTTTATGGTTCAAGAACCAAGGTTGGCTCTAGTGGAGGTTCTATGCTAGTTTCACCAGATGGTGAGAGGTATTATTTAGCCTTTCATTTTTCTTTCAGTTGTTCTAATAACACTACCGAGTATCAAGCACTTGTTCAAGGTTTAGAATGGGATAGAAAGAGAAATGTAAACTGCCTTGAGGTGTTTGGGGATAGTGAATTAGTGGTCAATCAAGTAAGGAATATCAATGCTACTAAAAATGACTTGTTGAAGTTGTACAAGCATAGATTTTAGGACATGATTGAAGATTTTGATGCATTTAATTTGTTGTCCATACCAAGGAATTAGAATAAACAAGTTGATAAACTGGCTGCCATGGGAGCATAGTTTGATATTCTAGCTGAGGTGAAGAATGTTGATACTCAGTACTATGTCAAAGTTTTTTTTAGGCTTGTTGTTCTAGATAATAACATTTATTGGTAGGTATTTGATATTGATGATCCGATTATTAGCTTCTTGATTGAAGAAGCTAAATTTTTAGCTTCTAATCAGCAAAAGTTTTCTCAGTAGTATTAAGACCAAATTCTTCAGTTGAAGTCAAACAAGCTACCAAATGGATTGGTAACTCTTCAATCAATTTTCAACTCAAATGATCAAGTGAGAAAAGAAAAGGAAATTTTTCTTATCAAACAAGATCATTATGAGCCTATTGATATCTTCAAGGATAAGCTCTTGAAACTTGGCAAGGTATGTACTATAAAGGAGAGACATGTTTTCATTTTACCTTGTCAAGAGTTTGCTAATGTTTTTTCTTGGGAGCATCATGAATTGAATGGGTTCAATCTAGAGTTAGCACAACACACCATAGAGTTAGAATTAAATGCAAAGCTGGTAAGACAAAGGCAAAGGCCTTTGAATCCTAAACTTGAGCACCTCATGAGAGCTGAATTGAGTAAATTGATTGAGAGTAAGATTAATTTTCCAATTAAGCATACCTCATGGGTATCCAGTATTGTTCATGTAAGGAATAAGAACGGCGAAATTAGGTTGTGTGTTGACTTTAGAGACCTTAGCAGGGTTTTCTAAAGGATCACTACCCACTGCCCTCTTTGGAACAAACTTTATAGGTTGTAGCTAGATCTGATAGGTTTTCTTTACTACATGGATTTTTAGGGTACAACTAGATATTAGTAAAATAGGAAGATCAATATAAGATAGCCTTCATGAAAAAATGGGGAACCATGGCTTAGAGGAAGATGCATTTTGGATTTTCCAATGCAGGTGCTACCTTCCAAATAGCCATGGATATGGCTTTTCATTGTTTGATGAACAAATTTGTAATGGTTTACTTAGATGATATTCTTGTTTTCTTTAAAAATGCAATTGACCATTTAGATCATTTGAAATAGATCTTTGAGAGATGCAAAGAATATGGAGTTTCACTGAATCCCAAAAAATGTATCTTCATTGTCCATGAAGGTAAATTGCTTGGACATGTAGTATCTAAAGATGGAATTTCCATAGATTTGGAAAGGATAAGTGTTATTCTTGCTTTACCTTTACCTGCTCATAGGAAAGGCTTGCAAATATTTCTTGGTAGAATAAACTTTGTAAGGAGGTTCATTCCAAATATTTCTTATCTTTTGCAACCTCTAACCTCTATGTTAAGAAAGAATGTCACTTTCAGCTTGACCAAAGAAGGAAAGAAAAGTTTTAATGAAATCAAGAATGCCATAACTGCTACTCCAACACTCATTAATCCTAATTTTGACAAAGATTTTATTCTTCATGATTTTGGGAGTGTGGGTACTATCTCAGCTATGCTGTGTCAACAAAATGAACAAGGTTTGAAGTAGCCCATTGCATTTTTCAGCCAATTTCTTTAGGATTACAAAGTAAGATATTCTTTTGTTGAGAAACATGTACTTGTGGTGTTTAGAATTCTTAAAAAATTTAGACACATGCTTTCTAACAATAAGATTCAGTTGTTGGTTGCTCATCCTATAGTGAAATATTTCCTATTGAGTAGAGACATTAATGACAAAAGAGTTGGTTGGATTACCAAGGTAATGGAATATAATGTCCAAATTAAGTAAGAGGTAAGGGTTTATGTGAACAACTAGTTGGAAATGAAAAGGACAACAAGGAACTTGATGAACAAGGTGTCCTAGTGCTCAATAATGAAGAAGAAATTGATGTTCCAGCTCCTTCCTCCAATTGGGTTCAAGATATGAAACATTATCTTGAAACCGGTGAGTGTCCTCAAGGCTTGGATAGCTCAAAAAGAAGGTATTTTAGACTCCAAGGGATTCCTTATGTTGCTGTTGATGGAATTTTATATAGGAAGGATTTTCATGGAGTCTTGTTAAGGCGCATTGATTCATGTCAAGTTGATAGAGTTATTGAGGAGTTTCATGATGGGTCTTCTGGTGGCTACTTTGCACCGAGAACTACAACTCTAAAAATCATGAGAGCTGGTTACTTTTAGCCTGATCTATTTAAAGATGCTCATGCTTGGGTTAGAAAAATGTACCAAATGCTCATTATTTGTAGGAAAACAAATGCTTGCAGACTTTCCTTTGCATCCAATTCAAGTTGAACAACCTTTTCTTAAGTGGGGACTTGACTTTATTGACCCAATTAACCCACCCTCTAGTGTAGGTCACAAATGGATATTAACTACAACTGATTATTTTAATAAGTGGGCAAAGGGTGCAGCACTAAAAGTGGTAAATGAAATTTTTTCTATAAACTTCTATCAAGATTTGGTTGCAAGGTTTGGTATTCGAGATTCTATAATCTCTAATAATGCTTTGGATTTTGTTGGTTTAATTTTTTTTATTAGGCTGTTAAGAGAAGCATTTATCTCAATACATCATTTAACTATTACCCATAGGGTAATGCACAAGCTGAATCAACCAATAAGAACTTGAATAGGATAGTCGAGAAGATGATTGAAGATAATCAGAGAGCATGCCATGACAAGCCTAAGTCAGCCTTATGGGTTGATATGACTACACCAAAAAGATCAATGAGTAATTCCCCATATGTTTTAACTTTTGGTAAGGAAGCAAGACTTCCAATTTCAATTGAATTACCTACTTTAAGTTTGATTAAATAGTTGGATATTTTAGAGGAGTAGCCTATGGAAATTAGGCTTGCAAAGTTGATTGAACTTGAAGAGGTAAGGAAAGAAGCATTGAGAAACTTAGAGATTCACCATGCACAAATGAAAAGAACCTTTGACAAGAAAGTTGTCCCAAGAGTGTTCAAGGAGGGTGATCTTATTTTCAAATGGGATGAACTTAAAAGTAAACTTGGTAAGCATACCAATTTTGATGTTATGTGGGATGGCCCTTATGTGATTACTGAATGCAAGAACATAATGATTTTCAGCTTTCAAAGCTAGATGGGGAGGTGTTATCTATCCTAGTCAACGGGATTCACCTCAAACATTGTTTTTGAAGAGAAAAGTTTGCATATCAACCATAGTTGAGTAGGGTTTTCAAATAATAAGTGTTGATTGGACATCTATTTCAGTTCAGTTTCTGTTTCCCAAGAAGTGTTGTTGCACAGTATGTTGTCCCTATTTAGATCCATTGTAGTTTGCTTTCATTTTTTTTGTTGTTGTTTATCATGTTCTAACAATTGAGTTATAGAGGATTTTCTGATTTGTGAAGGATAGGAATTAACTCCTATGCCCAATGGATAGGTTTATGCTACTGGTCTAAGATGCTTAGTAGGAAAGCATATAGTAGAGGTTGCCAAGAATGTTACCTAATTGTGCTTTTTATCCCAATTAGGTTAGGCTAGGACAACACTAATTTTTTCTACTTTGAAGAAGGAGAAGGGTACACAAAATATTCTGCTAAAGTTACTCATGATCATACAAATAGTGCCATGAAATGAATTTTTAGTTTTCATTATGTAATTACTTTACAAAAAGGAGGATTAGTACATTTTTTTTGCTGAAAGTAGTTGTTTAAATTCATTATAAGAAATATGCTTATAGGTTTCCCACACAAGCCATGGGAGTGATTGAATGGATGCAATAAAAGGAAAATTGTACATATGGAAGTAAAAGAACACATTTAAGAGAAAAGGGATTCGTCATTGCCTGAATGATGAACCCCATTGTTGAACAACTACATCTTCAACTCCTTTGTTGATAGCTCTAGAGGTTTCTGCAACAGACAAAGAAAATGATGTTAGAACTCAAGATTTCATGTCTCTTATATGTCAAACTAATAGATATACAGTCAACCTCTTATTAAGCATCAAGTCAGAGGTTTAAAAAAGGTTTTTCAAGATCAAATGCATAGTTATCATGAAGATCCAAGAAAATTATAGATCATCTAATCGTCATGAGAAGCTTTCGGCTTCTTAGTTTTCTTAACTTATTTGTTGATTGTGCAAGTATAGGTATAATCTTATCATACAAATTATCAAATAAGTCATAGCCTTAGAACCTAATGAAACAAAGATCATTACAAAGATAAAAGGAAATCATGTCAAAATGTAATAAAAGGCAGTGCCTAGATGATAAAGTATAGTCACCTCATCAACTTGAGAAGCCATTCCTTAATGAGCATGACAACCTCTTGCAAATTGATGACAATTCATGAATATTGCAATACTCTATAGCCATAGTACTTGAAGTCATCAATGGACAGTAGCATATGCAAGAACAATCATTATGTTTCAGTTCATGAAGGGGTAGTCTATGAGGCATTTATCAAAATCATCAGCAGCCTCTTGGTAATCTCATAGTCAAAGCATTAAATATTTTGTAATTATAGCATAAGGTTCCATGTTTGATGACAAAATCAAAGGGGCAGTAACTTTGATATAGTCCACCATGAAATAATGCACTCATAAGGATATGATACAATGAAATAAAGTCATTCAAGTTTCTATTATGAAGACAGCATAAGCAAGATGATAAAGGGACAAAATATGGAAAAGAGTGGACAATCAAATGAAGAGCCTTAAATATTATCAATCCCTATCAAGGAATGATGCAAAAGAAAATCAAAGATCGGTCATATGCATTATGAAGCATAGCCACCATGAGGTAGTCAAGAGACACAGTTTTCAAGTAAATGCCAAGATTGTCATACAATGTAGGGGTTGTCAAGGCATAATGATAGATAGAAATTTCTAAACTTCCATCAGGGTAGTCACAGAAGAAACATGAGCATGATCTATAATTGTGTTCATATAAACAAAGGACAGTGCTCTTCTTGTTTAGAATGAAAGAGGCCAAGTGGTGTAAGTTAATCCTTGGGAATCTAAATGATTATACTTCTTCAAAAATACAAGAAAGCAATCCTTCAATGGTTGGAGGAGGTCTTCAATATGTATGAACAATGTCAAAGTTTCATAAGATGAATGATGGGAAAAGAAGAATTTTAAAGAGTAAAAGGCATACTTTTGCATAAAGATTGGTCAATCAAGTGGCCTTTTCAAGGAATAATCTTTAACTAGGTTAAAGGTAGGAATTTCATGATGTAAGCATTAAATGAGAGTCACATTTAGTGTAATTAATATAGTCACTTTAAATGAATGGCTTGACAATAAAAATACACAGTTGAAGGGACAACTTCAACATTCATAGAATAGTCCACAATGTAGAGAGTTAATGTTGAAGATAGTTTCCAATAGGAAAGGAGTAATCACTAGGTTTCAACTTAATAAGACAGTCTATGGAGGCAGCAAAAGTACAAGACAATATCTTCACACAAGGAAACTATGTATTTTAGCAAGAATAGAATAAACATTACAGTGGTGATAATGTTTTGGCAAGTATACACCTATGCACTACATCAATTGTACAGTCATAGAGAGGAAAACAACCTTGATAGCAAAGACAATGATAGTCCCATCATTTTCATCAAGGGGATAGTCATTTATGACTGTAATAACAATGTTGCAAGAGCCAATGAACTGTGTATAGATAGTCATGAAATGACAAAGGAGCAGAGTCAACTAAATAGGGCAATGATTCATCACCAATAGTCACCAATAATTTAAAGGATAACCTTTTCATATTAGGATAGTAAAAGGAAAAGATGCAACCCTTATGACAATCATTTTGAATAAGAACAGTAAGGCAATGACAAGTTCAATAAATAGTTACAAAGGGTAGTCTTAAAAGAACAAAGAAAAGACAGTACTTGTTAACAAGATTAAAAAGTTAAAATAACAATCATAATGATAGCTCATGAGAATGATCTAAAAGGGTTTTCATTGAAGTCATCTAATAGAGTGTTGTGGCCATGGTTTCTATGTGCTATACGGATCAAAATGGTGGTTATGGTGCGAAATATGACAATGGAATATAAAGGAAAGCTCAAATTGGAATAAACCCCATGCATGAAGTTTTCATAGCATCAATTCTTTTGAAATGCATGAACAAACCTGTAACAAAAGGAATGCAAAGATCAAGAATATTATGGACAAAATTTGGTTAAAGGAGGAAAAGAAATGGTTCTACCACTCAACACTCTAGTTTATTTTCTATAGTATATGGTATTGATGGCCATCCAAGAGGTAGAGTGGCATCATAAACTCTATCTTCAGAGAGAATCTAAACTCCCATCCTTCAACATTTATAGTCAAGTTATTTACTGATACAGTCAAGTCATGTATTGTGTTGGCTAGGTCATCATTGATATTTCAGAAGTCTAGCATTGTTTCAATTTCCAAGGCACAATAAAAGAAAGATCGACTAGTTTAATCCCTAAATAAGAAGATTCAAGGAAAAATCAAACAAACTATCAACAGAAACTAGAGAAAAAACAATTTTTTCTTTCACAAAATAAAGAAAAATCTCAACATTTTCATTCATAGAGAATGGCTTACCAATGAGGAGGATAGATTCAGCCATCCATAGTCACAGTGAGCTTCAGCGATAGGAGCAGTAGCATGAAAAATTTACAGGAGAAAAAAAATACAAAATGAGCTCATGTTAGGGTTAAGGGTTTCTTTTGACTTTTACAATGAAGCCCTAATTTTAGGCCTACAAAATAGGCTATTACTCACATTTATTTCATAAGATGCATGATAATTAATAGCTACCCCTTGTATTTTCGCATGAAGATAAAGCAAAAATAAATATGTAAAAAAATATTAAAGGTGATATTGTACAAATTACCTTAATATTTGTCATGTAATACATGAATAAAAAATCACATAACACATATTAAAGTAAATCATAACTAATTGTCTTTAATATTTGTTCAAATAGTTTATTTTTGTCCCAAAATCATGCAAAAATAGGAGTGGAATTGAGGTGTTTATCTTTGACTTGAAGTCAAACTGAGGTGCATTTAGAGTTCTATCTTTGACTTCAAGTCAAACCGAGGTAATTTTGGAGTTCTCTTTGATCAAATAGTTTGAGAGGGGGAGTTTGGAGCTAAATTAGCTCAAATTGGAGCAATTATGAGCCCTCTTTTTGGGGCTTTTTTGTTTTCCTCGTGCAGCATGTTGGGATGGATATTTTGTAGTGCAGTTGACTGCAATTGACTTCTTCTCACTTTAGAATTTATTTTTTATTATAGGAGGGAAAAACTTATGTTTTCCTTAGTTCTTTCTTTTTTCCTCTCTTGCATGTTGTAGAGAGACTTAGAAGTTTTGTAATTCAACATATTTTGACATTTTTGATACAACGGCAGTTATATTTTTAGCTTATTTTTCTAGTTATTGTATAGATTCCTTCTGTTACTCAATAAAAATAAAATGTTTACCTTCTCTATTTCAGGTATTGTGTTTCTTATGAATGATTTTGATGTAAATTTGATGTGTTTTAAGTATTAAAAAACCTTTAAATTTCTTTGTGATTTAACTTGCTTCTGGATTTGATTATGTGGGAGTTTTTTCATCAATGTTATGGATCACACTCTGTGATCCATCATTAGCATGCAAAGAGAGAAAGAGGAGTAAAAATGATAAGTAGTAGACCCAACAATGCATAAAAAGTTTGGAAAGAGGGAGGAGAGATAAGGGGGCACAAGAATCAAGAAACAAAAAAAAAAAAAAAAATAGATCACAGAGTGTGATCTGAAACGTTGATGAAAAAACTCACACACAATCAAATCCATAAGCAAGTTAAATTGCATTCATGATGGATTGTGGAAATCTCATATCACTAGTTTAAATTTCTTTCCCATTCATAGTTTCATGTATACAAAAGCAGTTCATCATCACAAGTCATAGGTTGTGCAATTTATTTATCTTATCTTCCAAGTTATAAAAACACTATTTTCCTTCAAAGAAGATAGATTTCAAACCTTTTTATGAAATATTCATGTGATTAGATTTCCCAAATTGAGTCAAGTGTGAATAGATCTTTTCAGAAGTAGTGAATCAAGTTGTAGGTTATTCACATTTTGGTGCATCACCTTCTAGAATTAGCTTTTCCCTTTTATCAGTTATCCTTCTTCATTTTCCCCGCAAAATATATTATTTTTTAGGAGATCTAAAGGGGAACCAGCACAAAATCTGGAGATTCATGTTCATCATGAGCAACCCATAGGCTCGAAGATGTTTCCATGTTTCACGGGATTGTTCGGCCTCCAAGCTTAGCATCTGGGTGCAATCCTTTGTGACAATAGGTAGTGCATCCAAGTAGATCATGTTTCAAGTTCTCTTTAGAAAACCTCTATTTAACAACCTTGTGCTTCAAATTTAACACAATTACAAAACAATTTTGGTACCTCTTGCTTTTGAGGAAGTTCTATTGCTACACCCCTTGATGTTATTTTTCTACTTAGGTTAAATTGTGGGAGTTACCTGTTGTTTTTTTTAACTACTAACTAGGTTTGTCTTCTAATCTACCTATGGAATTGCCAATTCCAATCAAGGGTAGCTCGAAGGACCTGGACCAACTGACGAGGACTTTTAAAATGCCTCCTACACTTTGGGCTCTACAAGACCTAGGAGGGTGATCCCTTAATGTGTTTATAACCTCTACACCAATATCATAAACAACACTAACATATAACAAATAATCTCACTTAATAGCTCAACCTAATAGGATAATATTGTAATAAATTGGTTGTTTATCAATAATATCAACCATTTGGAGCATTAGATAATTACAACACAATCCATAATATAATTTTTCATTGATTTACAACTTGTAGCAAGCTCTAGGAAAAGACAAACAAATACTAAATTATACAAATGAGTACAACTTAGATTAGTGCCATATATCCATTGGGGAGTCAAATTCACAAGCACCTGTAGGTATATGACAGATTTAACACATAAAATATGAAACCCCTCACAACATTTCCTTACAATCTCATCAATATGCATTATAATCCAATACTACTTACCGAATCCCTATACAGAACATACCCACCTATAATCCCATTCAAGCATTTTAATTAATTCCTTGAATTAAAGCTAAAATAAGGATCATACACACCAAAACAGTGAGATGAATGAAACAACCCTTAGTTATTTTATTCAAAGTTCAGATATGTGTGTACAATGGAGAGACATGAGCTTGAATTTATCATTTCAACTCAAATGCTAGTACTATTATACAACATTAAATCCTCATGAATTCAAAACCTATTTCAGACTAACCCAGAACCTAAATTGTATTTATCTCTAAAATCATGTCTTTTCAATGTACTCTGCAACTTCACCTAGACTCAACCCAGAATTGTCTAACTTGCTAACTCTTACTTTTGGCCTTGAAATCCTTCTTATAGAGAATGAAGGTGCAAACAAGCATCGGGCCAAAAAGGTACACCTGTCACCAGCCAAATGAAGCACCTGGCTAGGTAATACATATGTCACCAGCCAAATGAAACACCTAGTGATATTCAAAAATTAGTTACAATGGCAATCTTCTTGGAAAAATCACCGATCTCTGGTATTCTTCATCAATCAGTGGAAATATTTGATGGGGATTTAAATTCTAGCTGTCGATCCTTTAGTTCGATCAAATCATCTAACAACTACTTTCAAAATAGGCTAAGACAATCAAAAATGTGACAACAAGGGGCCCATGACACCATATGTCATGAAGGAAATCTACGTGGCAGTTGCCCGCCATATCGCAAACCTGCAAAGCACCATTGTGGGATGGCGGGTAACCGTTGATCTTTATTCATCGGTGATCTTGCTCCTTCAAGATGGTTGCCATCCTTTTTATTAACTGCTGAGTAGCTTTTCACTCAAGATTATAACATCTATGTTGATTTAAATCACATGCATCTCACAAGCACTTTAGTAACCCGCCCTTTTACTACTTCGGCTTCATCTGAGGGGACATGTGGTGGTCACCCATGATATCGCAATCCTTTACTTTCTAATCCCCAGATGGCAAACAACCGTTGATCTTTGACAATACTTGATTGGTAGTTACAAACTTCATCCCCCTTGGTTGCTCCAGATTGAACATGTGGCGCCTGCCCATGATATCACGATCCTGCAGTTTTGGATCATAGGATGGTAGGGAACGGCTAGGATATGACTGGACTTAACTTTCAATCTCCACCACAAATTTTTTTGACTTCACCTGTTGCCCTAATTCCTTTGCTTAGTGGTTGATCATTTAATTCATTCCCATGGCCATATCAAATATTTCATTTTAAATTTTTTTGCTATGGAAGCAATAAAACATTTGAAATACATCGCACAAAAAGTTCCTTGGGCCCCACCTTGTACACGTGGCACCCACCCATGATTTCGCAATCAACCAAAGCACCATCGCAGGATGGCAGGCAACTATCGATATCTGAAGGTAAAAGATTGACGGTAGCATGAGCTCCAAACTTCTATAAAATATAAAATTTATTAAGAACAAGGGGGGACCACTAAGCTGATGAGACAATGACAAAAGTTGTTTTTAAAATGAAGCACTAGGTCGGCCTAGACTTAGGAAAATTAAAACCAAAGGGACCAAATCCTAGACGAGATGAAGGGGCATAAGATGTTTTAAAATCCCTTCAAAAAGTAACATCGAAACAGAACCTCAACCAGGGTAGAAAACAAACATTAGGGTTTTACATGCAAAGAAGGCTAAAACCCCAACCCTCAGGAATTTCCAACCACCATGAAAGACTAGTTGACACCAAGCAGGGCGGAAATGAAACATAAGGAGAAAAATTTTGAAGCTCCAATAGTTGCTCTAGTTGGGGACATTCATTCCACTAGAATGAAGCGAGGAATTAGAATATCAGGTGGAGCAAACCAAGATGTAGACCCGACCAAAAATTGGATTGTTCGGAAAAAACAACCCTTACTATGTACAAAAAATACAAACATAAGCTACTATTCATGGAAAAGAATAATTCAAGTGAAGTATAACTTCAAGAGCTGTCCATGAATTGGCAGTTCAAGAATATCCCCTGTCATATCTTGGAGGAAGTAAGAATCCTCACCACCCAACCAAATTGCATCAAACTTCCCATGCTTCCCTTTATCTTCAATTCTGGCATTCAACATTAAAACCAAATCTCCATCTTTGAAACTCCTTATAGTTGTCCTCTTGTCATACAAATTCTTTACTCACAACTACATCTTTGCATTTCTTTTCTGGGCTTCCCTCCTAGTTTCATCTAATTCTATAAGAGCTTCCACTCTCAATTGTATCTCATCATCAATTTCACTATCATACATCTGGACAAACTTATACATTTCCATTAAATTATTTTGGGACAACCTTGCATTTATCCCATAAACCAAGTCAAATGGGGTACAACCTATTGCCTTCTTCACAGTTACCCTGTCTACCCAGACTTCCAATTTCAGTTTACAATCCCAAGCCCTTTTATTCTGATCTAGGATTCTTTTAATGATCTTCATCAAGCTTTTATTGCTTGATTCTGCTTGTCCATTTCCCTGTGGGTGATATGGTGATGAATAAGAAATTTGGATGCCATGCTTCTCACAAAATTCTATGTATTCCTCATATCTGAAACACATTACATTATCTGATCCAATCCTTTGTGGACATCCAAATCTAGTTAATGTGTTACTCATCAAGAAATCAATTACAACTTTACTAGTGTCTTTCTTTGTTGGAATTGCTTCCACCCACTTAGCGAAATAATTAGTGGCCACCAATATCCATGAGTGACCTCCACTAGATTTACATGATATTTCTCCTATAAAATCAATACCCCACTATTGGAAAGGAGCTTGTACTATAACTAGTTTTAGAGGCAAGTTACCAAAAAACTTTAACTTACCAGAGAAACATTGACAAGCATCACATGTCTTCACTAGCTGTTTTGCATCCTTAAAAATTGTAGGCCACCAAAATCCAGCCCTCATTATCTTATGTGCAGTTGTTTTAGACAAATAATTCCCTCCACAAACTCCACCATGCATCTCACTCAGAAGTCCTTGTGCTTGATCTTGGTCAACACACTTCAACATGACACCTCCATTTCTCCACCAGAGCTTTCCATCTACAATAACATACTTGATAGCATGTAACTTCAATGTCCTCTTCTCATTTTCATTCAAGTTGTTAGGACATTTCTTTTTTGCAAATAATAAATCACATCTCTATACCATTTAGAATGTTCCATATCACATATATGTGATCTATTTTAATCTTCTAGCATGTTTATCTAATTTGCTTCCAAATTACTTTGGGCCATGAGCTTGTCCAATCCTTGTCCTCTCACTAGTTTAGTAATTTGGACCTCAATATTGAATTTTTGGATCCTATTTATCCACCTACACCTTCTTCCTAATACTTCTTACTATGTGAAGATGTACTTAATAGTAGCACTAGGAACATATGCAATTATAGTAGCTCCCATCAAATAAGGCCTAAAAGCTTTTACTACCTTCACTAGTGCATATGTCTATTTTTCATTTATATCATACTTAAGTTTTGCAGCTTGTAAGCATTTACTGGAAAAGGATATAGGTTTTTCAAAACCTTTTGCATTATCTTGTAATAACACAGCTACAATTGTGTGGAATGAAGCAAATGAGAAAATCTATAAAGGTTTGGAAAAATCAAGGTTCTTAACACAGGAGCCTCCTTTATTGCTTGCTTAATGGCTTGGAAAGCCTGTGCAGGCTCCTCATCCCATTCAACTTTGTCTTCTTTCTTGAGCATTTTAGAAATAGGGCGAACTATCTCAGAAAAATTTGTCCCAAACCTCCTTAAGAAGTTTATTTGTCCAAAGAAATATTGTATTCCTTTGACACTTCAAGGTTGTGGAACTTTATCAATTGCAATTACCCTCTTTGGATCAATTTTTACTCCATCCTTGGAAACTATATGACCCAATAATTTTCCTTCTAGTACTCCAACCACACATTTCTTTAGATTCAAATAAATACCATACTCCAAGGCTCTAATGAATATTTTCTCCACATGCTCACAATGATCTTCTTCCTTTTTAGAATATGTTGTCAAATCATCTTGGTAGATTGCCAAAAACAAGTTAATGAAATCTGAAAATGCCACATCCATGGCTCTCTAAAAAGTATCCCTTGCATTTGTTAGACCAAATGACATTCTTACATAAACATATGTTCCCCATGGTGTAGTGAAAATTCATCTTAAACTGCTCAGACTCTTTGACCATAAGCTAATTATATCCATAAAAACCATCCATCATAGACATTAATTCACAACTTGTCACTCGTTGCAACATGGCTTCCATAGTGGGTAATGGATAATTGTCTTTCAATGAAGAAAAATTCAAATTTCTAAAGTCTACGCATAGCCTGATATCTCCATTTTTCTTCCTTACTGGTACCAAGTTTGATACACAGGATGAGTGTCTGATTGGCTTTATAATCCCTGCATCCCTTAGTTTCATTAATTCTTCCTGCATTTTTGGGGCCAAGGTGGGATTAATAGGCCTTTGATTTTGTCTGAATGGCTTGGCATCATCACGCAAAGGAATCTCATGTTGGAAAAGATCCTCTCTGTATTCCTTAAGGTCATCATAAGACCATGGAAAGACATGCCTAAACTTCCTTAACAAGTCAATTAGCATCTTTCTAACTTTTGGTGACATTTTCTTTCCAATATACACCTTCGTTGGGGATGCTTCTATTCCAATATTTATCTCTTCCAAGTCATTAGGATGAGAAACAACATAATTAGCCTTTGTCTTATCTTGATTATCAAACACTCTTTCTAGTATAACTAGACCCTTGGGAATTGTGTTTGTTTTTAATTGAATGACCTCCAAAGTCAATTTCCTAATTTTCATAGTCTCCCACACAATTCAAAAACCTCAAGATATCATCATCATTATCAAAAAATTCCACTTTTTATATTATCAGGGACAGATCGCCTAGTTTGCACCTCAACCTTAGAAATTCCAACATAAGTCATATCATTTGGTTTTAATGCAATGTTGGCTAATAATTCTACCACTTTGTTTTGACCTCTCGCCAAATGCATCAAAGCTTTCCAATTCATCCCAAACAATATTCCTATACTATTTCAACCTCTTGTTCTTTGACACATACTTGGATCTGACTTGGGATACCACAAGCTCAAAATCCCCAATTACTTTGAGCTTCTTGATCCCATGTTTTTTTAGCCAATCTCAACCCCAATAACAAGGCTTCATACTCTACACATTATTCGTGCATTCAAATAATAATGTGAAAGAGAACCTGAATGTCTTTTCACTTGGTGATCGTAATAGGACACCTGCACCAGAACCTTCCTTTGAACTTGCACCATCAAAGTACATAATCCACAAGTCATCAGATTCTAACAATTGTTTTATTTCTATATCAATCAATGCAGTAGGCTTATCACAATTGCTAGGAAGTTCCTCAACTCTGAATTCATCTATACCATTGACAATAAAACATGTCATATTCTCAATCAGGAAATGCTCAATCATATGAGGTACTTTTGATTCTCTTTCAATTTCGACATCGATACAATCAATGGAGAAATTAGCAAATGACAAATCACATTGCATGGTTTTTTTTTTTAGACTACAGGAATCAGGTAGCACAACCCCCTATAAACTGCAGTGCACTTGGTAAAAATTTTAACATGACCAGTGCTGCTGGAGCGACACGCCCTTCGGTACCACAGGAAATCAAATTGCATGTTACCTCCCATTAATGCACTCCATTTTCTTGACAAAATCATTCCAAAATGAGGTGGGATGTCTGCAACTAATACAGTCGTGATTAGGTCCTTGTCTAGGTACCGAGTTAATTTATAAGGAAATGCTCTGATAGTTCCAATAACTGGCAGTTCTCTTGAGTCCATAGCATAGAATTTACCTTGGGTAGTATCTACTATCAATACCATTGCCTCCATTATTTTGACTGGCATAACATTATTTGATGCCCCTGAATCTATCATACAGTTCTGTAAAGTTTTCCATTTATATCCATACTTAAGAAAAAAGGGGTTATGTTTTCAAGGCACATGTTAATAGAATTTCCTAAATACATAGGAGGGATTTGTGACACAATTCCCTCCACTTCCTTTTCTTTCTCTTTGTCCTTTTCTTCTTTACCACTTTCATGTTTAGTCTTATTAGCAGCAACATCTATAATCAAGGCTATTGTCTTCTCTTTGTGTTCATTTATTCTCACCATTTCTAGCAAAGGTACAGTTACCTTAACCTGAGAAAGCACATGAAATATATCTATAAGTGTATACTTAGGAAAATTATACATCATACCTTCATCATTTTCCTTTTTTTTTGGTTGATTACTTCCTTCCAGCTTCTTTTGCTTCTTATCCTCCGCAACACGTTCAACTACCTTTGTAATCACCTTTGTCTTCACCAATGATGGACCTACATCTTCGTGAGGCTTTGGGGTCTCATTCCTTTTTGTCCAAACCTTATCATTCTTAGCTTCTCTAACTTTCACAACATCCTTTTTATTGTCAACCTTAATACCCTTGTTTTTATTATTTTTCTCTTTAATAAACAAGCCAGCAGGTTTACCCTACTCACCGTCCACAGTCCTATTTCTCAATTGAAGTGAACTTCTCATTTGAGCAGCCATTCGTTCAGTAAATCTTGCAATCTCTTCTTCTGACGGTCTCCTTAAGGACACTGAATCTTTAGCCTGCTTGATATTGCAAGTATTATGATCAAAATCACCTTCTTGATTAGAAAAGACTTGTTGATGGTAAACCTCACTTCTCTACCTCTGGTTTAGCACATCAGCTTCCTGCATTTCATCATCAGAGGAACATTCTGCCTCATCAATGTATTATCTAGCCATATAAACATTTACATCATCGTGCTCATATTCTGATGTTTGATGATGAACATATTCTTCTACCTTCTTTGGGTATGTGCAAGATCATGATGGGCCAAAAAGTGGCGATATGATGGGTATGTGTAGGGTATGTGGCTGGCGACTCTTTTTTTACCCAAAATTGATGAAACAAAAGGGTTTTTAAAGGAGATTCTCAACTTTCCACCAATATAAATTATTCATTACTTTGGATTTAATAAATAATTATTATTCATTTTCTATTTGAATTATGACTAAAGTCCTGATTGATACACCATTGAAAACATCTATAGCTTTCAACGTATCACATTTTTGAATCAAATATGCATCACATTCTATGCTTCGCATACTATAGGATTAAAAAAATGAATTTTATGAAGTTTTGACCAAGTTAAGGTGGTTAGACATATGAATTTTTATATTTTTTAAAAGTTTTAATTAAAATTCATAATTAATTATTTACATGGAAAAAAAATTAAAAAATATATCACATCCGACATGAGTCCTCTAATTACATCTAAAATCTTATAAAAAATAATTATCATTTTATTGTGGTTAGGGTGGTCGAAGACACCTACTTATTTTTTCCCCAAATTTAAGTACTATTGCATTGAAATTTCAAATTTTCACCAAATAGATTTTATTTTTTTTAAAATAAACCTAGTAGTTTAGAAACTACATTCAATTTGCTACAAATTCTATTCTTACATATTTTTGAAATAATATAGATAACTTATTCAAATTTTTATGTCAAGTTTCCTAACTCTGATTTTTCTGATTTTTTTGCCACTTAAGTTCCTACTTTTTCCATGATGATCCTGCACATACCCCTCAACAACCAGCAACTAAGCAACACCGCAATAATTTTTATCATGTGGATTTTCACACACTTCACACCATGGCCTATCTGCTACTAGATTCACTGAATGTTTCTACAAGGGGTTGGCATATGCTGATCATTTTTAGGTTTCTGGCTAGGCACGATTGGTTTTCCATCTTTCCAATTTGTATTGTAAGGATAATTTTGCAATCTAGGCAGCCTATCATTTTTATTCTAAGGTTTCCTTTCATTTCTCATACCTTTCTCTTGTTTAACAACAATTTTCTTTATATCTTTCAAGGTATTGTAAACCTTTTCCCACTTTTCATCTTCTTTAGGCTTGGCAGCTAGAACCTTATCAGTATCACTCTTAGAATTTTTTAAAAGTGTAAGTTCTTCTCTCCTACCACATTTCCCAGAAGCACTTCTATTACCTTCAATGTTTATGGCCACTCTAAATGCATCCCTCATAGTTCGAGGGTCTTTGTCTCTGAGGAGATATGCCATTTTAGCATCAAAGCATTGAAATATGTAGTTAAACAAACATATTCATCAAGCCTTAAAACCTAAAACAACTTATACATTTCCTTTTGAAATCTTAAGTTAAACTTCGTCACAGGCTCATTCAATGACTTCTTGATGTTATGAAACTCATTCACCATGAAAATAACATTAGTTTTATCACCATACTGCTCCTTGAAACATTTTTCAAACTCCTCCCATGAACCAATACTAGAATTAGGTAGACCTCTATACCAATTCCTTACATCTTCTACCATAGATTGTACAAACAATTTCATCACATCTTCATGTTCTACCTCATAATCATTTAACATGTCCATGAAAGCTTTTAAGTGTTCCTCGGCTGTCACAGCATTATTACCAAAAAGCTTACTCATCATTCCTCTCAAATCAATAGGGATGGGATTTAGATAACCAGGGATACCATCATAGAATAAGGGCCTATATCTTTCCAACTGTATAGGTCATAGTTGAAATAATCCCTCATTCATCTTAGAATCAACACCAGACTCTACACCTTGTACTCTATGACCATCCTGATTTGGATTTACAAACCCAGTTGCATGAATCTTTCGGTCAAAATTTTTTGTGGAGGGATTTGGAGTAATCTTAGGATTATTATTTAAGACATCCTTATGGTTTGAGGAGGTTGTAGCTTGTGCAACCTCATCTGTACTTGTCACTTTTAGGAAACTGATTTGCAGCCTCAATTTTTGTTCTCTCCAACTCTTCTACTAGGGCGTCACTTTCACTTTTAGCCTTTTCTAAGGAAAATTCTATTTGAATTGACACATGCGGCTGGAGATCTTGTTGAGTGGAGTGGGGAGTCACCTTCTAATTTAACTTAATCCATTCAACCTTTTGCTTTCCTTTGTCCAAGGCAAGCTTAGGGTCTGTATCACTTGGTTCAGACTTAACATGATTCGAGGGTTTTGGGTCAGTAGGTTTGGACTGAGCATCAGTGTGGCCTACTTGGATTTCTTTAAACACATACTTTGTTTCCTTATTAACAACCTTTTGTACAACTGGGTCCTCAAGACCCTGTTTAGGGTCTTCTTTGTTTAGCAACTTCATAGTTGTCAACTATCTCATCAACCTATCTCTCTCAATCACTGCATCCCTTGAACCTATTTCCCTCTCCTTTTCTCTTTTCACCCTGAGCTCAGCTTACTTTTGTATTTCCCACCTTAAATAATTGATGTCTCCAAAAACATCATCAGGGTCAGGCAAAGTCAAATTAGAACTTGATGTATCACTTAGGTCTATTAGATTGACCTCTTCCAGTACATGTTCAAACAAAAAAGGATTTACATCATTTTCAGCAAGAGGAGGAGGCACATCACCGGTGCATTCTCTATGTTGGCTTTGACTTCTACTCCTACCTCTCCTTTTTTCAGCATATTTGACACTAACAAACCCTTTATTTTGACATGTCCCATCTTCTTGAACCGGTGTATTAAATAATGCATCAAAAAATCCACAACTATCTGAATCTGAACTTCTGGACACTGAACTTCTAGACACCTCTTCAATATTTTTAGAGATAGGGTGTAAATATTGAGTTGTACCTTGGTGTACAGGGTTTTGTGACATGGGAGCAACATTACTAGATTATGGTCTTTTATTTATCCAATCCTTCTTCTTTATTCTGGGAAGTTCACCTTCCAATTTCTGTTCCAGATGATTCTTCATGAATGACCTGGTGTTCTTCATTCTTCGTACTAGTCCAAGATTTCTTTCCACTTATAATAAACCTTTCAAAATAAAATGCACACTGGTGCAGATACTTAAGAGTTGCCACCCAATTAGTTTGGGAATACCAAATACCTCAAGGTACGTGGTAGAATATGAAAACCTTTCGAACTTGACATTGATAACACACTAAAATTCTTTACAACATAACTCTAAATGCTTATGAAAATAGAAGAAGTGATTAAACCTTAACACAGAACTAGAGGCTCAACCTTCAAATCATAGAAACACCATGAAAAACTCTATGCAAAATGGGCAATCAAGACACTGAAAAGGAATATTCAAATTAATCCCTAGCAGAGTCGCCATTTTGTTGGTTTTTCTTTTACTACTAACCAGGTTTTTCTTCTAATCTACCTATGGAATTTCCAATTCCAATCAAGGGCAGCTCAAAGGACCTAGACCAACTGACCAGGAATTTTAAAATGCCTCCTACACTTCGGGCTTTGCAAGACCCGAGAGGGTGATCCCTTAATGTGTTTATAACCTTTGCACCAATATCATAAACAACATTAACATATAACAAATAATCTCACTTAATAGCTCAACATAATAGGATAATACTGTAATAAATTGCTTTTTTATCAGTAATATCAATTATTTCAAGCATGAGATAATTACAACACAATCCATAATATCATTTGTCATTGATTTACAACTTGTAGCAAGCTCTAGGAAAAGACAAAAAAATATTGAATTATATGAATGAGTACAACTTAGATTAGTGCCATATATCCATTGGGGAGTCAAATTCACAAGCACCTAAAGGTATATGACAAATTTAACACATAAGATATGAAATCCCTCACAATATTGCTTTACAATCTCATCAATATGCATTCTAATCCAATACTACTTACCAAATCCCTATACAAAGCACACCCACCTATAATCCCATTCAAGCATTTTAATTAATTCCTTGAATTAAAGCTAAAATAAGGATCATACACAACACAACAGTGAGATGAATGAAACAACCCTTAGTAATTTTATTCAAATTTTAGATATGCATGTACAATGGAGAGACATGAGCTTGAATTTATCATTTCAACTCAAATGCTAGTACTATTATACAACATTAAATCCTCATGAATTCAAAACCTATTTCAGACTGATCCAGAACCTAAATTGTATTTATCTCTAAAATCATATGTCTTTGCAATGTACTTTGCAACTTCACCTAGACTCGACCTAGAATTTTCTAACTTGCTAACTCTTACTTATGGCCTTGAAATCCTTCTTATAGAGAATGAAGGAGCAAACAAGCATCGAGCCAAAAAGGTACACCTGTCACTAGCTGAATGAAGCACCTAGCCAGGTAATACGTATGTCACCAGCCGAATGAAACACCTGGTGATATTCAAAAATTGGTTACAATGGAAATCATCCTAGAAAAATCACCAATCTCTGGTATTCTTCATCAGTCGGCGGAAATATTTGATGCAAACTTAAACTCTAGTCATCGATCCTTTAGTTCAATCAAATCATGTAATGGCTACTTTCAAAATAGGCTAAGACAATCAACAATGTGACAACAAGGGGCCCACGACACCATACGCCATGAAGGAAATCCACGTGGAAGTTTCCCACAATATCACAATCCTACAAAGCACCATCGTGGATGGTGGGAAACTATTGATCTTTATTCATCAGTGATCTCGCTCCTTCAAGATGGTCGCCATCCTTTTTATTAACTGTCGAGCAACTTTTCCCTCAGGATTATAACATTTGTGTTGATTTAAAGCACGTACATCTCACAATCACTTTAGTAACCCACTCTTTTACTACTTTGGATTCATCAGAAGGGACACGTGGCAGTCACCCATGATATCGCAATCCTTTAATTTCTGATTGCAGGATGGCGGGCAACCGTTGATCTCTGACAATACTTGATTGGTGGTTACAAACTTCATCCCCCTTGGCTGCTCCAGATTGAACATGTGGCGCTCGCCCGTGATATCAGGATCCTAAAGTTTTGGATCACAGGATGACAGGGAACGGCTAGGATGCGGCCGAACTTAACTTTCAATCTCCACTATAGATGTTTTTGACTGCACCTGTTGCCCTAATTCCTTCACTTGGAGGTTGATCATTTAATGCATTCCAATGGTCATATCAAATATTTCATTTTAAATATTTTTTCTATGGAAGCAATAAAACATTTAAAATACATCACACAAAAATTTCCTCGGTGCCCCACCTTGTACACGTTGCACCCACCCATGATTTCACAATCAACCAATGCACCATCATGGGATGGTGGGCAACCGTCGATATCTTAAGGTAAAAGATTGATAGCAATGCAAGCTCCAAACTTCTACAAAATATAACATTTATTAAGAACAAGGGGGGAACACTAAGCTGACGAGACAATGACATAAGTTGTTTTTCAAACAAAGCATAGGGTCGGCCTAGACATAGGAAAAATAAAACCTGTGGAGGTTGCAAAATTAAAACCAAAGGGATGAAAGCCTAGACAAGATGATGGGGCATAAGATGCTTTAAAATCCCTTCAAAAAGTAACATCGAAACAGAACCTCAACCAGGGCAGAAAACAAACATTAGGGTTTTACATGCAAACAAGGCTAAAACCCCAACCCTCGGGAATTTCCAAACACCATGAAAGACCAGTTGACACCAGGCAGGGCAGAAATGAAACATAAGGAGAAAATTTTTGAAGGTCCAACATTACCTTTAAAAACTTAACACCTCTTTGTCAATGGCACATTGTTGCACTTAAAGTTCCATTGCAACTACAAAATAGGATATTAGAAAATCACATTAATCAAACTAAAACTAAATAATATAAGTAATATAAAATTCAATTCATATATGTTAACATTAATAATAAATACTGATAATGGTGGGGATATCCCTTAACCACTCATAAAACTAACATAATTATCTATCATAGGTGATCCCTATAAAATTTGATCTTTCTTTCTCTAATTCCAATGATGAAATTTTGTTCAAGAATAAATAATACAATACGCAAGACTAACACAATCAAATAAAGGTGTTGATAATTAGATTGATATTTGAAGGCATGTTTATATGACTTGGTTATCCTAATATTTATAAAACACTCTTATCATCTACCTCAAATCTATCAAACCATTTTCAATTTTATATGAACACTCTATAATAAACCTAGATAGAATAAACTAACAACCCAACTTACTTAATTTAACCAGGTAAATAATATAATAGGTTTGATAAATAACCTATATACTGATATTAGAAATATATGTAATCATTCCTAACACACATAACTTTGGTACTTATAATCAAAAGACTTGATGGTTTTGAAAAACACTAATGGAATGGGGGATCCTTTAGACTTCTTGGATTATAGTCAATCTTGTTGATCAAACTAATATTTTGTAGAAATTTTAAAGGTACACCAAATAATATGTAAAACTCACAATGTTGCAGTTAAGATGATACTAAGTATTTGTGGCGTGTTATTATGAAATGTAATAAAATGAATATCATAGTGGCCTAGTGCAAGAACTAAGGTTTTCCTATTTGTTGATGTAAGGGTTGATAGATGAGATAGTTGTTACAAAATATTGTGCAATGATTTCTAAGTGATCCTTGTGATAGATATATATGGAGCCTGGATGTCTTAGTGATAGATCCAATGATGATTATTTATTTATTTAAATGACTTAGAGATTATATATAAGTCATTTAAATCAATAAATAATAATCATTTAATCTATCACTATAATGAATATCATAGTGGCCTAGTGCAAGAACTAAGGTTTTCCTATTTGTTGATGTAAGGGTTGATAGGTGAGATAGTTGTTACAAAATATTGTGCAATAATTTCTAAGTGATCCATGTGCTACATATATTGAGCCTGGATGTCCTAGTGATAGATCCAATGATGATTATTTATTGATTTAAATGACTTAGAGATTGTGTGTGTGTGTTAGGGGCATAAATTATAAAATTTTGGGTGGAGTTAGTGAATAGTGCCTAGTTAGGACTAAGATAAATTGATTCCATAATTAATTTTGATATTAGAAAAAGAATATAAAATTACACCTATAATCTTAAAGTAGGCCAATATTTTAGTCTATAATTTTTAACCTAGTGTAGACATCCAAATTTGACCACTTCCATATGGTCAAAAGCATCTCCTTAATCATCCCTTTGCTCATCTACTTCATCCTCTTTGTTGGTATTAATTAAATCATTCATTTAATTAATATTTCATGTCCTACATAAGGTTCCTAAAAGTATGTAATTTAATAAATACTTTTAATCTCATTCCTCTCTAAATTAAATAAATATACCACTTTATTTAATTTAGTCATATTAACTTTTGGAATTTAAATTAATTTTTAATTCCTCACTTTCTCTCTCATTGCCACATCATCCAAATTTTGCAAATTGGTCTCTAATTCCCCTTAACCATCTAACCCTCTTCTAATCATAATTAATTTATGGCTAGGATGTGCACACCCCTAATCATCATTAGGGTCACATCCTCCATAATCTCCCACTTGCCTCTAAACTGTCATTAATTTGTTTAATCAGATACTTGCACAACCTTAATCACTTAATTAGGTCAACCTAATCTCCATGTCATTTATGGAATGTGTCCTAAGTCAACTTTATTAAATGCTTTCTCCTTTTAGAGAAGGCACCCCTTTCCCCATGTGAATTTTTAATTCACATTTAATCCTCCAATGCATTTCAAGGAATTTTAAATTCTTTCTCTCATTCACATATCGATACTTCAGGAATTTTTAATTCATCACATGTCCTCTCACCCACATGTTGTGCATTTTTTTGCACGCACGCCCCGCTGAAAGCAAGGACCCTCTTTCACTTCGGTTTTGGTGTTTTGGCCCTTTCTTTTGAGGTGTCGTCTTACTTTAGGCAGGTGCTTAAATGTTTATTTTGGATTGCCTAAATGTTTCCCCTGGTTATTCATTAAAAATCTTAAGTTCTCGATGAATTTCGTGCTTTTTCCCTGATTCGGGATTTTCCACCTTGGTCAGATTTTCCCGGATCCTGCTTGAATTCCGGGTTGGATCTTGTGGTTTGAGGATTTTCAATTTTTGCGGATTTCTGCGTGGACTAGATTTTCTTGGATTCCACCCTGTTGTTAGATTCCCAATTTACTTCTCTGGTTGTCTTATCGATTGCATTAATGGCTTCGTATGCGCTTTGAAGGCTAGTTTTTACTTGATCTCTATGATCTTTTGTGTCATTGTGCTTACTATTTTCCCTCATTTGAGCTAAGGAGTGCTTTCCTACAATTGATTGACTTCGTTTTGGGGCGTTTGGGCTTGAATTGGTTGATTTGGTGGCTATTTCTTGTGTGTTCTTGTGTTTGTTCATTGTGGGCACCGTTGGGCTTTGCGTTTGCTACTTATGAGATCAATTCCCACTTTATAATGGTATGTGTCTGATTGCTCTACTTTGAATTAAATCATGAATGGCACATTGGTATTGTGAGGGCTTGTGGGATTTGAATTCCTGTGTATTTGTCTATTTCGCACTAAGGTTGTTCAGTATTGCATCCTTTGTCGTCTCCCAAGCGAGTTTTGACTTCATGTGTCCATCTGCATTTTAATGAATCTTGCCTGAGAGTAATTAGTAAACCCTAGTGATGACTCAACAGTGTAAACAACTAAATTCTAAGCTTGCCTATGTGCTAATGGCAGATGAATAGGGTTTGGACCTAGGGCAGTGCCATATCAGATGATTTTGTCTTAAGATTGACCTAGAATGCAAAGAAAATTCATGAAAGGCCTATCCCCAACTTGCCTAAAGTTAAACTTTTTGAAATCCATAGTTGGTTCAGTGTCTGGATGAAATCAGGACTCTCCACCCCTTCTGGATTCCCTTCACTATGACCATTCGAGATCACTGAGATATCATATCGACCGGCTTGAGGTTCTTCAAAGTTCCCTTCATAGGTTTGTATTTCATCACCCGGACATTATGATTCCATGCCGAAAGCCTTTCTATCGGCAAGACAAACCTCATCACCAAAGCTCATAGTGGGCTCCTTTCGTCTTGCCGATTTCCTTTTGCATTGCTGAGACATTTGCTTTCGGCAAAACCTTTCACCGAACATATCCTGCTCTTGTCGAGTGCTCTTCAAAGTCGTCGAGACACCCATCTTTTGTTGAGACCTTACCACAAGATCCCTTTTCTTGCCAAGACCTTTTCTTTTGGTGAGACTCTTAATGGTTGCCAAGACATTATCGCGAGGCCTTCTTTTCTTAGCAAGCCCAGATCTAGTCACTGAGACCTCTGGCTGAATTCAAACCAAGCCTTAATAGGTAGAACATCACAAATTCGCTCGGACCTCCTATCAAAAACTTGAGTCTGGCCGAAGTGTTTTCTTGGACCCATCAGTCAATGAGACATGAAACATTCGTCAAGACCTTACCCTAATTGTCCTTTGATCATATCTATATTGTTTTCTATATCATCGTTCACCTAGACATTACACCAAAACCACCTTGTCTTGGCGAGACCCTGTTTGATAGCATCTTTAAGCGTGACTTTGCGGCTTCACCAAGACTTCTCCGTGAGATCCCAACTCTTGCTGAAACCTTTGCTCTGGGAATCCCCTTTGGTTTCCTTAACCGCAGATGTTCGTCAGGTCTGGATTTCTCTAAAATATGTTGTCTCCTAGATTTCTCGAAATTCCTCTTTGGCTTGTTCTTCACGGAAATCCGTCCCTCACGGATTTCCTCAAAGTCTTGATGAAATGTAAAGGAATATTGAATAGCATGACATATTAGTGATTTTCAATGCATTTTATGGTTTATTCATGCTATATTTGGATCTCCCATGTGGTTTACTGGTGAAAAATGATCAAGTTTAATGGTTAAGTAGGTGTTTCTTGGTTACTCTGTTGGAATCTGAGCAAACTGGAATTTCTCGAAATTCCTCTCTGGCTCAGATTCCACGGATGGTCTTGAAACCTAAAATTTATTGTAGTCATTTTATAGAAATTTTAACAACACCTTGACTATATAAGATGCATTCTAATGGTGTTTTGGTGGATTAACCTTGCTTTCCTATGATTTTTATTATGTTGTCATGTTGAATATAGGTTGAATCAAGCAAGGCGACAGCTAGTTCCTTGTTGTCTGATGCAGAGAGGATCAAGCTGGACATTAAGAGCAAGGTTCCTAAGAGTAAGATCACTTATGTCTGGTCAAAAGTCACTGATACAAACGTTGGCCTCTAGGACTATGAGGAATTTAAAGAAAGAATGGTAGCTGAGGATCCTCCTTTGGTGACTAGAAGGATGATGGAATCAGGCATGTCCCATGTTGCTGGTTTCCCTTCAACAGTGCAATGCTATGAGCTGGTCCTTGAGTGTGCTAGGAACTATGATCAAGACACACAGAGGATAATTGGTCCTCAAGGGAGAGTTATTGCCAATCTCAACCCAGTCTCCATTGCCTAGGCCTTTGATATGCTAGACAGGTCTCATGTGGTAGGATTCACCATTCAGGCAGCTCAGGAGTTCTACGATGAACAGATTGTGAAGTCTATGCAGCTTATCAACTCCTGGCTAGAGAAGCCCAAGTCACACTACTCCAAATTTCCAAAGTAGCTATTCAGAGCAAAATTCAAGGAGTACTATGATGCCATCACATTTCTTAGCAGGGTGGTTGGATTGAGTGCTAGTACATTTGAGAATTGGATGTGCCGTGTGATTTTAAGGATGGAATGAGAGAAAATTGACTACCATTGGGTAGGGGTCATTAGCCCAGTAATTCACAAGCAATTATCCAATGTCTTGCAAACAAAGACCTTCACAATCACTTCATATTTGGTCTATGCACTGGATACAAGGGGCACCTTTGGACAAGATATTATTACGAAGTTTTCCCTCAGTTGCATTGGGAAGGTTCAAATTATAGGAGAGCAAATGATGCATTTACCATGCATATTACCAGAATGCTTTAGGAAGTGAACCATGTTAAAATTTTAGATCAAGCCAAGGAGCTCATCAAGAAATATGGAGCTTGGTTTATTCAATTGCCAAATTTCTCCTACATTCGGGATTGATGGCTGCTAGAAAGCCCCATACAGACTCCCAAGGTACCCCACTAATCACATTATATTGTTGGAAGTCACCAGGAAGATTTGTGATTTCGATGCCATTTTCAAGAAGGACAAGCATAAGACTAGTTTTGGTGGAGATTTCCCACTAAGGATTGGCACTGGAGAGGTATGTCCTTCCATTGGTTTTGCCCAAGCTTCAGAGGAAGAATTGAGTGCTCTTGGCTTGTCTTTCCACCCCAAGAGATCCAGATTTGACATCACAGGAGAGGCTCAAAAGAAGGCCAGCAGAGAATTTAGCCATAAGGTAAATTTGGAGGATTAATGGGCCAACTACAGTGATGAATTTGAGGACAGAAAGAAGAAATTCTCCCGGCTTCCAGTTGAGTCAGTTTGATTATATAATGTAAGGGAAGTTCTTGACCAATTGGAAGATGATAGAAACTTGATCCAAGATCATGCCTATGAGGCCATAAAGGACAAACCGATTGGTGATGTACATTGGTTGGAAGAGGAGAAAATAGAGTTAAAACAACTGATGGATCCAGTTCTCAAATTTACCAAGATGTGGCTCAAACACACTTTGTGGGAGTTGGAGAATAAAGGTGTACAATGCACGTACAACCTGATGGGAGATTTGGATCCCCACTCTACCTCTAAAGAATCTATCGAACAAGATCCTAAGGGCAATAGTAAGTTGGACTCTCCTCTCAAATTCAATATTAGAGGTGTACAAGAAACAGAGGTCCAAGAGATAAAAAAAATAGAGAAATCTGAAGGCCAAGAAGAGTACAAGGACTAAGAAGTCTAAGCAGAGCACTAAGGCTAGTGATCCTATGCCCAAGAGGAAAAGAATTTTCAAATTGTCATAGAGGGCTAGCTCCAAGATTGAGGAGGAAGAAGTTGTCCCACCAGTGATAAATGTTGAAAGCTCATAGGAGAAGGCCAAAGTGTATGCAAGGAAGTTGAGGACTCCTTCTCCCAGGCACAGTTTGCCTAAGGCTGACTTACCTCTGGTGGTTTCTCATGAGGAGCAGCATGATAGTGTGTCTCTCGCTCATGAAGCTCAAGGTGAACCAGGTGAGGAGGAAAATGTTGAAGATCATCTAGATACTAAAGGTGAAGAATTCCATGTAGGCGATCTCCACGGTGCAGAGGCAGAATTGAAACAATAATGCAATCCCCTATAGTTGTGCATGCAGATTCTCTTGTTAGAATTGAGGTAGTTGAATCTCCTCCAGGGGAGGAGGAAGCAGAGAAGGTCTTGTCACCTCAATATAAGGAGGAGGAATATGTTGAAGAGGAAGAAATTAAGATTAATACAACTCTTGATGAGTAGAATTTGAATGAGGAACCTAAGGATCAACAGGAGGAGAGGCAGACCAAGGTGCAATTGGAGTCCACTGTCCCTAGTTGGCTGGAGAAAGAAATAAAGAGAAAATAGGTAGTAGTGGAGGATAGTCCACCGAATTGGGATGCACTACTAGCCAGAATTGGAAAAGAGGTAAGAAGAAGGCTAGGGTGATCTCACGGGTTGAGAGAGATGAGGCACATAACAAATTCATATCGCCACCCCTACTCTAGACAAAGATAGAAATGAGGTGGTTGGAAAAGATTATAGTGTTCAGACTTTCAATTTAGGACCTACATCAGTGGAGCAGGAAATTGAAGATTATGAGGTCTCCAGTACAGTTATTGTGGATCGATTGAGTAAAGAAATGAAGACCAAGTAGGAGTTGAAGAGAGAAAATGAGAATCTTAAAAAGTGCTTGGAGGAATTAATGAAGCCACTGCAATCCATTAATCCTTCTTCCTCTGCTACAAATCCTCTACCTCAAGAGACCATTACCGAGCTAGAAAAGGTGAAAACATCCATTTTTTCCACTATGAATTGGTTTAAAGGGGTGCAAATTAAGGGTGATGAAAGTATTAAGGAGATCATGTCAACAGGAAAGGATGTTGTCATGACAATTAAGCGGTTGAAGCTAGTATTAGCTTTTTTTTATTCAAGGGGTAAACGCTTTTGACCGGAGCTATGAACCGGATACAACCATTCAACAATACCACCCCAACAGGGTTTGAACCTTGGTGACAAGAACAACAATGCCACCTATAAACCATCATACCATGCCAATACCAGCTGAAGGTAGTATTAGCTCAAGACAAGGAAGATATGGATCTTCTTCTGTAGAAAATTGAGACTATTATGGAGTACACCTAAGACAAATTTGTGAGTGACGAGATCCTTCCTTCTTCCAGAGCTGTCGAGCCATGGGAATGGTTTGAAGAGTTGCAAATCAGGCAAGAAGTGTTGAAAAAGATTTACAAACAAAGGAAGCAGATTGATGATTCCCTAGCTAGGGTTTACAACAGTTCCATTGCCTTCTTTGAAATCATGATGGGAAGAACGAAGATTGCACCCAAGTATCTAAACTTGGAGCAGTTGAGGAAATTGTGGCATAACGTCTATGCACCACTTGATGATAGGTCCATTTTTTAGCACCAATTGGATGATGCAGCCACCTACCTTGCAGTTATTGAATAAATACCTAAAGTATAAGGTAGACTAGGATAAGTCAGTCAAACACTCAAGAGAAGAGATTGCATCCATTGAGAATTGAGTTAGGGTTTTTCCTTTTCCACCTTTGGCTGACTTGGATGCGGCATTCTTGAAAGTACATGAAGAGTTAGATTGGCGCGGGGATAACAGGGAAGAGAGCTAATGATGGGCTGCGGCATGATTTGTGCTTCCCTATTATCGTCCCATGCATCATCCAAGCTGCATTGTGGATCCAGGGCTGACTTGGATGAGACATTCATTTAATGCCTATTTGACCCATTTCAAGGACTCTCTTGGCTGGGTTGTTGTGCCAAGTTATTGTTGTGAAACCCTTGCCTAGCCGACGGATTTTTGGGGAATTCTATATATTGGGCATGTCACCTCATTTGTAAAGGGTTGGATAGTTAGAAAGTTAGAATTTTTAACCAGAATATAGAACGGAGTTAGTTAGAAGTAGAGTAAGTTAGCAAGTTGTTGCTCTCAAGCAATTGTTGTAACAGAAAGCTAGAATTGTTGCTACTATGGATAAGTCAAATACAAGTAATGACATTGTGATTTGGTGCCATATTGGTATTCTCTTGTCTTGCATGGTTCTTGTTCTTCCATCTTTAAAATTGCTTTGAGGAGGTTAATATTTAGGTTAAATTTGATTCAATAATGGTGGTAGTTTGATACTTGAATGTTGCATCAATCCTTCAATCCATACTTTTCGCAACCAACTGATTGTTAGTTGCTTTGCAAATTTATCCTAGACTTCATATTTCAGTGTGCTTAGTTCGATCATGAGTTTTTGTTCATTTTAACTACAAATAGGGTTACTTGAATGAATGTTTATGATTTGAAAATCCTAACACCTCAGAAGATTGCACTGCTCTCTATAAGATTGCAGATTTATCTAGGTCAAGCAAAGATTAGTTCTGAGGGATTTTTCCATTTTGATTATTGGTTACTTTCATTGTTAATCTTAGGTTTAGTATTAAGTTTAGAAATCTCTTTAAAACCCTTATTCCTTTTATATTTCTTTGATTATTGGATTAGAACTAGGATTGAATCATCACCAGTTTGTTAAATCTGATGGAATCGATTCAGTAGTTTGCTTGTAGTAAGGTCCCATTGTGATTACCAGCAATTTCACATTTATCACTGAGTTGTTTATGCATTGTCAAGACCTAACATTAGAGACCTTGGGGTTATCTCTTGAGGCTCGCTAATAGAGATTTACCTTTCAAGAGAGATAGGATATTGTATTTTGTCTATGTTGTTGTGCAGAAAACATCATCAACACCACATATGGACAAAGACCTCCTGTATGAGGAGATCTTGTCCAAATCCCAAGGTTCTATGTAGTACCTCCATGTCATGTCCACATCATCTTCTTCAAGCCACTTCACATGTCACATGTAAAGATATGAGGACTTGTGAATTCTCAACTCACAATAGCCCTACATCTTGGCCATGTTGGTTTGATCTCAACCGTCCATTTCTCTAGAGAATCCAAAATTCTCTATACATACCTCCTCTTTTCTCTCATTTTGGGGGGAGATCATTGTGCTAGCCAAACTCTTGCAAATTTTTCATTTGAGCCATACTTAGCTAAAAACTTGCATTTGCATCTATTTCCATCCATTTTCTCATCCCTCTTACATCCCACACTTGCATCTTTTTCCATCCAAGGAGCATACACAACATCAAAAATCAAGGGCCAACCAAAGGATCGATTCAAGACAAGGTAAATCAGCTCCTTTTGTTATCTTTACTTTATTTTTGAATCCAACTAGGCTAATCTTCAGGTATTATGTGTTTAGGTCGTTTCTTACATGTTTTTTGTTGCTGCTCATTTCTAGGACCACATTTTCTCCTTATCAAATTTATGGCATGCCCGGTGGGACCCAAAAATGGGTTTGTATCTTTCATGTTTGTTGTTTTATCACTTTTTGTAGGTGCAAGTTGCAGAGAGGCAAACCCGACCTATAGAGGGGTAGACCCAACCATCTAGGGGCTGACCTAGCCTAGAGGGGCAGACCTGACCTGAGAAATAGGTAGACCTAACCTCTAGAGGCGGACACGACCATGTCCAGGGGCGAACGTGCCCTCCACAAACTCCAGAAATTGATATTTTGAATATTTTTCATAGAGGGGAAGACCTGACCTTCAAACAGGTGGACCTAACCTGAAAGATAGGCAGACCTGACCTCCAGATAGGTGGGCCTTCCCTTTAGAAAGGTGGACCTGACCTAACAAACAGGCAGACCTAACCTCTAGACAGGTGGAATTGGCCTGCAGACAGGTGGACCTAACGTGGACAACCTTTTTCAAAAGGTGAAATTTTGGTTTTCAACACTATTTTTAGTTGTTCTAAGTATTTCTGACCTCCTAACATGTCCTGTTTGAGGCTGTGCAAGCATCTAATCAACATTTGGCAAGAAGCAAGGACAAGAATCACTAACAAGTTTCCTTGCAAGGTTAGTTACTTATCAACTGATACTTGTTATTTTGCATAACTTAGGCACATAGTTTAACTAGGGATGTGAATTAATCTTGTGTGATGTGTTTGATGGTAAGCTATTTGATGTATCCAATTCCCTTGCGCCATTTTTCATAACTTAGGCACATAGTTTAACTAGGAATGTCAATTAATCTTGTGTGTTGTGTTTGATGGTAAGTTATTTGAGAAATCGTAGCTTACCAAGTCCTCTTAGTCACCCTTTTCTTTTTCTTAGCAGGACCTACTTGGGGATTTTATCACCCCAACGGATGATTCCAACTATGCATACCGGTGGGGTTTATAAAGAAGAGAGAGAAAAATTTGTACCTCAATCCAACCACGTTATAATTGGTGAAGTGTCAGGATGACATGAAGAGTTGGTTTGAGCCTCTAGTACCTCACTAAGGTTCCCAACTTATGCTTGTAACAAGTTGGTGTTCACGGTTTGGACATCACGTACCAAGTGTATATCGAGGACTCCTTAGCAACCATGTTCATCCTAGAATAGAAAACTTTGTCGGCCATAACACTTCTACTAGTCTTAGGATTTTGTTGTCTGATCTATCTTCTTTGTGTGAAACCAATAATTTTCTATTCAAATGTATCCTTTTGATTAATGCTTGATGTTTTTTGGGTCCTTTCCCTTAGTCATCTTTTCAAAACTAAAGTTTGGACCTGTCTAGAGGTGGACCTAACCTCTGAACCAGCCCCTTTTCAACCTTTTTTAGCCAATTTTGACCAACTTTTTCTAGACAAGAAGACCTAACCTTCGGATAGATGAACCAAACCCTTTCCATGGGTAGACCTGACCCATCTAGGGGTGGACCTGACCTTTGAACCAGCCCTTTTTCAGCTTGTTTTAGCCAATTTTGACCAACTTTTTTTAGATAAGTGGACTTGACCCCTCCACAAGCAGACCTTCCCTCCACAGGAAAACTTGACCTATCCCAGGGGCGGACCTAACCCTTGACTAGTCAGTTTTATCATCTGTTTCATCATTCTAGACACTCATTTCATCTTTTCGTGTGCTCATTTCATCGTTCGTATCACTTCTTTCCCTATTCTAAACATTCGTACACCTACTTTGAGAATCCATTCACCATCCTAAATGTTCATCCCCTCAATCCGTGCATTCATCATCTTGTTTGGTGTGCCCATTTTCCCATCTCGAATAGCTTTTTTCTACCAGTTCCCAGTTTGGATAGTTGTTTCTAACCATTTTTAGTTCCAAGGGTAGACCTAACCCCTCTACAGGAAAACTTGACCCTTTCCAAGGGAAAACTCGACCTTTAGATAGCTTTTCTGGTCCTTTGTCTAGCCATTCCAGGAGTCATTCCTTCATCTAGCATTGTCGTTTTCATGTTTCAAGTAATCATTCACCTGTTCTAAACTTTCATTTCCTCATTCTGAAATTCAACCTCTACCATCGATCATCCATTCACCCATTCTGAGTCTACATTCATCCATTCAGAGCCCACGTTCACTCAGTCATTCTCCCCATTCTAGATATTTTTTCCCCATTTCGGATCACCATTACTTCATTAAACTTAGTTAAAGTAGTTAACCAAATTGACCTAAGTGTTTGTCTCTAATCATCATCTGTCAAAACTGAATTAGTATTTTCATCTGTCCTAAGTCGGTCATCCTTATCATCCCAATCAATCCACTCCTATCTCAAGTTAGATTTGGTATCATTATCATGTGTCCATCCTTTAGTCGATTAATCAATACCTAGCGTTACCAAGGATCACTCTTGAACGCAGTTTTGGATTTTGGTCATCATCATTCATCTTACCGTCCAATCTTATTAATTGGTCATCAATCTGATCCAATCCTTATATCATCAATCACTCACTGAATCTATCCAATCCAATCCAATCTGACTAATTATTTACTAGTCAATCCAATCTGATCTCATCAAAAAAATCCACTTCGGTCGAATCAATCATCTAAACCAATCTTATTGAGCCACCTCCTTGTCGTCTAATCCATCATTGAATCAAGTCAATCCTTTCATCATCAAGATCATCCTAACACCCTAGTCGGTTCTATCGTCTTGCATGCCCATTCAGACCCAGTCATAGAGAAGGAAAATCGTCAAGCAACAAGCACAAAATTCCCAACCAAATATCCCTCAAGATCCCAACAATGCGGCTAATGTCTCACAAGATCCCAATAACGGTACGAATATCTCTTGAGATCCTCAAAATGGTACATCATCACAGTCCAATATTGATGGTCAAAACACATCACCACCTGGAGATGAGAACATGGTCAATCAACCTAAACTTACACTTGAGGAATACTTTAGTAACCCTACTAATGCGCAAATGATAGATCGCCTTCTTGAAAAACATTGGGAAGAAATCTTGGCCCATGTAATTGGGAAAGGTGTCAAACCTCCATGAGGTGTCGACCTATCCAAGTATGGAAGCTCCACATCTAACATACCCCAAGGTTCACAAAATGCACCAGGTAGTTCTTACATCCCCAATGTTACTCCAGTGGAGGGTTGGCACCAACCTAAATTTGGTAACGCCATTCTATATCACGTTAACAATCCCCCACATGCCACAATCTCAGTCATGGGGGCTCCTCAAGTAACTGATCCCAATGATCCTTTTGCCTATGGCATGCCACAAAATGTTTTGCAACCTTCACCATTAATGCTGACACCACCACCCCTTTCAAATCAACCTCCCATCAACGCTAGGGGAAAACCTTTTACTGCACTGCCTCCACTTCCTGGGGCCACAAACCTACCATCTCCTTCATACACATCTCAACAGCTTCCCCAATCTAACATACCACCTCCATTACTATCAAAAGTTATATCCCAACCAAATGTTCCCTTTTGTACCCAACAACCTCCTTTGCAAAATGCCCCTACATTATCTCAGCCGCCTCGTCAGCAACAACCCCTGCATATTCCTTTGATCTCTTCACAACAACCATCACACCAATTGAAAGGAAACCTATCCTAACCTCCCGCCCAGACCATATCCTCATTCCTCACATCCATTCTACATCTGCAAGTTCAACCACAATGCAACATCCCATCTGGGCCCACGCAACAATTGACATCACATCAACAACCTCCCTAGCATTATTATTACCATAACCAGCAGTAGTCCCAACAACAAAAACCTTATGTGGCCTCCCAACTATAGCAACACTATCTTCAGTACCAGTAGACCAATCCGCAACACCACATTCAACCTCCTCAGCATCTTACCGCACATTTTTATCAAACAAATCCATACTATTCCTCGCATACCAACAAAGTCCCTCAGCATACCAGTAATGGATATCATCATCTCACTATCAAAATCCATATCTCAACCTTCAGATGCTGTCTCAGTATGATCCTTCATCATCCTACCACCCATATCCATCCAACCCATCTTTGGCTCTCACGCCACCACTTAACTCAGATCTGCTAGAAATCAAAGCCACTCTGAAAGATCTTCAAGCTAGGAATGGAAAACAATCATTCAAATTTGAAGACATATGTCCCTATCCATTTGATCACTCCATCTCATTGATCCCCTTCCCTAAACACTTCGAAATACCCAAATTCGATAGATACAAGGGAAACAAAGATCCTAAGGCCCACTTGTAAGAGTTTTACTCCCAATGTCAGGAAGTTATGCACAATGACAACTATCTCTTGCATCTTCTTCCATAGAGCCTAACAGGAAATGCCCTAGAATGGTTCATGAGTCTAGAACGAGGGTCCATAAAATCCTTTGCAAATCTTTTAGAGAAATTTGTTTCTTACTTCTCCTTCAATTTGGAGGACATTGATACATTGGATCTCCTCAAAGAAAAGAAACGTGAAGGTGAGACCTTTGCTAGCTACCTTCAAAGGTGGTGTGCGCTAGCAATCCAAATGAAAACCCCTCTCAAAGAGAAAGACATGGTCACACTCTTCATAGAGAAATCTCACCCCGACATGGCTCATAATTTTAGGTTGCACTGTATTACCACTTTTCTGAAATAGTGGAAAAAAGACCCATCCTCGAACGTGCCCTTATTGCCAAAGGGCACATTAAGATACACAACCATGACAAAGAAAGGCCATCCAGTGATAAGCCACACTTTTGGAACAAAAACAAAAACGTGGTGAATGATGGTGTCACTAACACTAAACATGATCAGGTGGCCAATACATCCCAAAGACAATAGTCATTTGTACCTAATGCCATATCCATTCCATAGGGGGCATCTTGTCCTCCTCATCCGTCAAATCAAAATAGTCTAGGGAATGGAAAATGCCAGTATACTCAATTAGGAGAACCATTGAGTGTCATCTTCAATAATATAGGCAAACTATCTGATCATGTATCCTATCACCAAAACACTTGATGAATCCAAGCCCAAACTTGCCTAGTTAGGGAGAACGAATATTGTGAATTCCATAAAATTAAAGGGCAAACTCTGAATAAGTATCAAGATCTCAAAAACTATGTCCAAGATCTTATTGATCGAGGAGATATCAAAGTCAACACTAGTCAAGCTCCACCATCCAATTCTCAATTGTAGATATATCAAAACGCCTTCCCCAACCATAATCAAGGTGCAAGCACCTCCAACAACAATCCCCAATACAACAGCACAAATAACATAAGCTATAAGAATGTACCCCTCAATTATGATGGCATTGTCCATTACATTAAGCAGGTAGAACCCGTGTGTCTATGATACATGTTAAAGCTAAAGATCGCCAATGTGTTGTTGCTACTCGACGATCTCACATTACTATCCCTACAGCCTCCACACCCACCTAGCCAAATCTTATAAACTCTCAGTACAACATTCTTGATCACTTAGGAAAGACCCCTACTCAGATCTCAATCTTGGATCTATTTAAGTCTTCTCTCGTACATCAAGAAATTATCAATAGAGCTTTACAGGAAACTCATGGACCTAACGACATCAATCCCACACGATTCCAAGCTTTAGCAGGGCACCTGGCTTTACCTTACCAGCTACACTTCAACCAAAATGGCATGCCAAATATTGATTCCGATCACAGCCGTACCTTACACATTGACGTCTTGGTTTCCCATCATAAAATAAAAAGGGTCGTGGTAGATAATGGCTCTACCCTCAATCTATGTACTCTTAAGTTCATAAAACATGTGGGGTATACTCCAACAGATTTGAGTAATCAAGTCATCATGATCAAGGCTTATGATAATGCAAAAAGAAATACTAAAGGAATTATCAGTCTTCCTATCTAGGCTGGACCTGTAGTTCAGTACACTACCTGTCATGTCCTTGATCTGGACTTACCATATAATCTCCTTCTCAGCCGCCCATGGCTCCATGCTATGCAAGTCGTCCCCTCCAAGTACCATCAATGCCTAAAATTACCAGTTAATGGACAAGAGATCACAATTTATGCTGACCCCCAACCATTTGAATACTGTCACGCTTTAGAAGCATCATTTCCCCATTTACATTATTATCCTGGAGTCAAAATGGGGACATCTTATTCATCATCCTCTAATCCATCATCCACCATGATAGTCACTCCATCTTCTACCACCAATCCTACAGTCACCAAAGTCCATATCATTGATAAGGGGTGTGGGGAATATGAAATGAATACCACTCTGAATGTGGCAACAATGCCACCGTCACCACACATGTACGGCCAACCTTCAAAGGCTACTCCAAAGGAAGACAAGACTATCACCTTCAGCACAAAAAACATTCCCACTACCACTTTCTGATATCCTAGCATAAAGATAGATGCTCTAGAAGAGGATATTAGTCAATGGGTATACCGTGAAGAACTCCAACTAGATCCTCCTCTAAAGGAATACTTTCAGGAAGTATACCCTTGGTCAGCTAAGTTCATAGAAAGTCATAACTACCAAGGTGGGGGCCTAGGTAAGGAAGAATAGGGGTGGTTGCAATCTATTGATGTATCAAAGTTGCTGAGGAATATAGGTCTCGGATATGAAAAAAAAAATTCCCTACAACATCATCTAATACTTCCAATAGTGTTATTGTGGACAATGGCCCCCTAGAAGACATACCGAAGGAGGAATCCATCATATGTGCATACGATTATGTTGATCACATAGATTTGTCATTCATGTTTGACTGCTTATCTATCTTTACCATCAACCTTTCTCCTCGCCATCCTGAACTCATTGATTGGGACCTACATGATAGCACACCTGCCAATGTCTCCCTGGATACATGTGTCAATCTCATGGGATTGTGGGAAGATGAACACTCCATTCAAACAAATAAAAACAAGAAAAATAGAAAGCAGTCATCTAGTGAAAACCTCCTCGAGGCACTTCCTGACCTAGAAAAAGTAAAAGAAAATGACACATAGTGAAAACCTCAAAGAGGCATTGGAGGATGGAGATGTTCATCTTCCCCTTGTGGGAACTCAATTATCCACACGATCATCCATCCTAATTGAAGAGACTCAATAATTTAATCTAGGTACTGCAAAAAACCCTAAGATCACCTATGTGGCCAAATCTCTATCAAAGCGAGAATATTCAGTCATTCTTCAGCTACTCCAAGATGGTATCATTAACTTTGCTTGGTCATACTCAAACACGCCAGCCCTAGACCCTGCTCTAGTAGTCCATCATTTGGATGTTCGCCCAAATGCCAAGCCTATCAAATAGAAACTCTAAAAAATGCATCCACATGTAGCATTATTGGTCAAGAAGGAATTGGAGAAATTACTAGATGTCAGTTTTATCAGACCAATTGACTACTCTAATTGGATCCCCAACATAGTACATGTTTCCAAACCAAATGGAGATATTCGAATCTGCACAAACTTCTGGGACCTTAACAAAGCATGTCCAAAAGATGACTTCTCGCTGCCCAATATTGACATGCTAGTCAACTTGACTGTAGGACATGATATGTTATCCCTTATGGATGGTTTCTCTAGTTACAATCAGATCTGAATTGCACCTGAAGACCAACACAAGACCGCTTTTACGATACCTTGGGGTACTTTTTGTTACAATGTTATGCCCTTTGGTCTCAAGAATGCAGGGGCAACATATCAAAGGGAAATGACTATCATCTTCCATGACCTCATCCATATTATCATGGAGGATTATGTTGATGAATTGATAGGAAAATAGAGGACCTGAGCAAAGCATCCTGTCATCCTAAAAAATATCTTCGAGTATTTAGAACATTACAAGTTACGACTAAATCCAAAAAAGTGTCTTTGGTGTTACATCAGAAAAATTGTTGGGTTTCATAGTCTCTCGAAGGGGTATTGAGGTTGATCCTGCCAAGGTGAAAGCTATTCTGGATATGCCACCCCTGTGCAATCTAAAACAATTAAGAAGTCTCCAAGGGAAGCTGCAATCCATCTATCGGTTCATAGCCCAGCTTGTAGATAAGTATAAGTCATTCACCCATCTTCTAAAAAAAGACTCCACCTTCAGATGGAACCAATAGTGTCAAACAGGTTTCGATAAGATCAAGGAATACTTGGCTCATCCACCGATCTTGATGCCACCTATTATGCCACCTATAAATTAAACTATTCATCCATGGAGAAAGCATGTCTGGCAGTGGTCTTTAGTACACAAAAACTCTGACATTAAATGCTCAGCCATCCAATCAAATTAATATCAAAAATTGACCTGCTAAAGTATATGTTATCTAGAACCACTTTAACTAGTCGCATGGCTAAATGGGTCATGCTCCTAAGCGAATTTGACATAGAATACATAGATCACAAATCCATAAAGGGACAAGTCATAGCTGATCAGTTGGTCGAGGCACCCATAGTGGATGCTTACCCTCTAGTCACTAAATTTCCAGATGAAGAAGTCTTCACAGTTTTAGAAGCACCTGCTTGGACGTTGTATTTTGATGGCTCATATACTCATAATGGATCAAGCATGGGAATTCTATTGCTTACCCCTCAAGGTGATTACATTCCAAAATCATTCAGGATAGCATTCCTATGTACCAACAACATAGCTAGGTATGAAGCCCTCCTCACGGGCCTCTCAATTGCAAAGCAATGGAATATAACTCACTTGAGGGTCTTTGGTGATTCATTGTTGGTCATGAAGCAGATTAATGATGAATTCCTAACAAAATATGATAAGTTGTTACCCTATAAATGCATGGTGGATTATTTTAAAAAATATTTCACCTTCATACAATTTGACCATATTCCCAGAGTACAGAACAAAGCAGTTGATGCAATGGCTACTATTGGCTCCCTGATTGACATGCCTAAAGATCAAACAGAATGTGAGTTCCTTGTCGAACAACTTTTAATCCCAGCATATGATATCCCTAAGACTGACATGGTGTGCAACATTAAGGGTCCCACTTCCCCATGGTACCAAGACATATATGCTTATCTGCATCATAATATTCTACCCCCAGACATCACACGAAACCAACGAAAGTCCTTTATTCAACATTCAACCTAGAACATTATTGTTGGTAATACACTTCATCATCGTGGGTATGATGGAATCCTCCTTAGATGTCCAAATGAGACCAAAGCCCATACGACACTAATGGAGGTACATGGTGGTGTTTATGGGGCCCATTCAAATGGTATGGATTTTTCCAAAAGGATTCTCTAAGCTAGATATTACTGGCCTACATTAAAACATGATGCCTATGAGTTAGTGAAGAAATGTCTTCCCTGCCAGCAAGATGTAGATTTGATTCATCCTCTAGCACAGGACCTTCAACCCCTCTTAGCATGGTGCAAGAGCACCTACACCTCATCCTCCATTTTCGCTCATTTAATGAAAATTTGTTGTTAGGAGGTTAGAATTAGTCTTTTTGAGTCTTTTAGTCATTAATAAGGTCAATCAAGACCATTGAGCAATATCTAGGGTGAGTTTTTGAGTCTTGAGTCAAAATATGCAAAAATGCAATCTTGCACTAAAAGTTGCTTTTGTAGACTTTGAAGGCAAAAATGTGAATTTTTATGTAATTGTGCAAGGTTTGGGGTCTTAATAATGTAATAAGGCTAATTCCAAGCCATTTGAATGGTTTTTAAGGTCTTAGGTCTTTAGGATTAAAAAGTTGCTTCAAAATGCAAAGTTGTCATAAGGAAATTTGGCGTAAAATCAGCATTAATGATGTAATTTCATTAACTAATGGTTCCCTCCTTCAAAAATCAGTTGAGGGCAGTTGTAAATGATGGGAAACAAGTTTAAGAATCCTCCCTTTGGTCGAGGTTGGGTTGTTGGCAGTTTTGAAGTTTTGAAGCATTTAATAAGAAGAAAACTTTGTTTTTTTCTATTTTTTACAGCATTTTTTCCTGATCCCGTGCTTGGTACGGCCTGGTACATAATTTTACGGACTCCAAATTTTAATGGTTTGAAATAGGGCAGATTCTACTTTCTTTTGGTGGTGATTTGGCTCGTTTTCATTAAGAATTGAATAAGTTACATCAATTTTAGTGAAAGTGGGTCTGAAACCTTGCAAAACAAGGGTTTGGTCACCAAAATGGATGTAATTCCCATTTCCACCGTGGGAAAAATCTAAAAACTGGTGGATTGGTATATTTAGGACTCCTTTACATTTTGAAATTTGTTTCATATTGAAAAATGGAGTTTTGAAAAAGTTATGTGATGCCCTAGGTCTGGTTTTACCTTGAAACAGTCCAGAAAATGATCATTTGTAAGCTTTTCTTTTGATTTCTGAGTATTTTAAAGAAATAGAATGAATGAAATATGTGAAAGGGGTCTTGGGGAACTTGTTGGAGTCTTTTAAAGGCATTAGGGGTGTTGGGGTGTGCCTTGACAAGTTGAAAGCTTCCTTGTACATGCCTAGTTAAGCCTTGTTTATGGCTTGTAAATCAATCTTTTGATACATTTGTTTTGGGTGTTTGATCCTGTGCTTTTGGGAACTTGTGGGGGATCTTGTTAGAAGTCTAAAACCTAATTTCATTGTTTGTTTAATGCCTTTAATAAGTTTTTATTTTGACTGTCCTATTTGGCAATGTTGCAAGGTTGCATGGGCTTGTGTAAGAGTGATGAGAGAATGGGAGCTTTTTGAGTGTAAAGTTAGGTTATTTGGTCTTGTTTTGACATTTTGAGAGTGTACACAGCATCCCCAAGTCCTTCAAACATTTCTGGTTGTGTAAGTTGAGTTGGGTGATCAAGTTTCTTGTTGGAAGGAATAGTGAAGTTGATGTGTGCATTTAGAGAAGCTATTGGAAAAAGGTATTGCTTCACCTGCCACTCTGCATCATAGTGGTATCAGAGCATGGAGTAGGTTTTGGTTTGCATTTTGTAGGTTGAAGAAAAGATAAGGTTGAAAAAATGCCTCCAAAGAGCAAAGATATGGCTAAAGAGATGAGGGAGATGAAGGGAAGGCATGCAAGAGAACTCAAAGAGTTGGAAGAGAGAGTCATAGCCCTGGAGACAAACAAGAGAAGAGATGCTAAAGAGAGTGAGCCAGAAAAAGAGGAAGATGAGAAGTTTGAAGACATGGAAGAAGAACTTGATCCAGAAGATGAAAGAATGGAAAAATTGTTGAAGGCAGTGAAAGGTGACAAGCCTAAGGTAAAACTTGATGTTTCTAAATATGATGGTAGTCTAAATGATGAAGAACTACTTGATTGGATTTTTGCATTAGATAACTATTTTGAATGTGAAGAAGTTCCTGAAGAGCAAAGAGTAAGGATTGCAAAGACTAAGTTGCAGGGTCATGCTTTGGTATGGTGGAATTACTTTCAGTCTGAGAGGAGGAAACAAGGAAAGTCTAAGATCACATCATGGGACAAGATAATATCTAAACTCAAAGGTAAATTCTTACCAAAAGATCACCAAATTCAAATGTTTAAAAAATTGCAAAGTTTGAGGCAAAGGGAAATGGATATTAAGTCCTATACTGAGGAGTTTTATAAATTAAGTTTGAGGTCTAGTCATCATGAGAATGAAGATGAAAAAATTGCTAGGTATATTGGTGGTTTGAGGCTTAATATACAGGATGAATTGGTTTTGGCTAACCCTAGGAGTGTAGAGGATTGTTATCAAATGGCAATCAGGGTGGAGGAGAAGCTTAAAAGGAGACAAGAGAAAGCAGTAAGAGGAAGAGGTGGTCCTAGTGCAAGAGGAAGAGGAATACCTTCTACATCAAAGCAGCCAAATGAAGATCAAGGAGCAAACAAAGGTAAAGATCACAATGATTCTAGAGGTGGTTTTGGTTTTAGAGGTAGAGGAAGGTTTGGTATTGGTAGAGGTTCTAATGATTTTGCAGGAAGATGCTACACATGCAATGAGTTTGGCCATCCTTCATGGAAGTGTCCTGAGAGGGTTGGTAGTTCTTCTAGTGGAGACAAGAAGATTGATAGAAGAGCACAATTGGTACAGGAAGAGGAGTGTGAAAGTAATTGTTCTCCAAGTAGGAATGCAGATCTTGAGGTTGGGGAAATGTTGATGGTGAGAAAAACAATCTTGAAGGCAGCAAAAGAGGAAGCACCTTTGCAAAGGAAAAGTCTCTTCAAGACAAATTGTAAGTGCAAGGACAAGGTATGTAGAGTAGTCATTGATTCTGGATCAACTGAAAACATGGTGTCATGTGAAATGGTCAATAAGTTAGGATTGAAAAAGATTCCTCATGAATGTCCCTATAAAATCTCATGGTTAACTGATGATCAATCTTTGTTGGTGAATGAAAAGGCTATAGTGGATTTTCAAATTGGTGGTTATCATGATAGTGTTGTGTGTGATGTTCTTCCAATGGACTGTTGTCATCTCTTATTAGGCAGACCTTGGCAATATGACAAGAGGGCATTGTATGATGGTAGGGAAAATACTTACACCATAGTTCAAGATGGTCATTCTTTTATGTTAACTCCTCTTGTAGAAGATGCTAAAGGTAAAGCAAAGGTCATAATGTGTGGCAAGAAGGAACCTATAAATGTAATGAAGGAGAAACAATTTTCTGATGTTGCTCCCTGTTTTAAGACTGAAAATGCAGATATAAGATTTGATGTAGGGGTAAAAGAAGTGTTGACAGTGAGTTTGCATGAAAGTGTGTTAGTAGGAGCCATTGAATGCCCTGTAGTTAAGACCAGGTCTGAGAAACAAACAAATTTTGTAGGAAGTACAGTACATAAGTCTGATTTGACAGTGACAAAACAACTTGATGAGGCAGTGAGTGAAAGACAAGGAAAACAGGGCATAAAAGATGGTTGCAAGCATGAAGGTAACAAAGGAAACAACAAAGATCATAGAGTTACTAATACTTATTTGTATGCAGGTGAAAAACACAGTAAACAATTCAATCTTGCTCAGGGAAAAGATAAAAGACTGTTTGCAGGTCTGAGGACAGAGAAGAGGGAAAATGCATGTATCAATGCATTCCAAAATGCTAGAAGTGCAGGGCTGTTTGCAGTTCCAATTTACATGAACCAGTGGAGTGGCTTTGTGGATCAGTGGAACTTTTTTGAAGCTTGGAGACAGTGGTATCAAACACAACTCATGAGGCATGAGTCTTTTCTAGGGGGGGTGTATGGTGCAAGAGCACCTACACCTCATCCTCCATTTTCGATCATTTAATGAAAATTTGTTGTTAGGAGGTTAGAATTAGTCTTTTTGAGTCTTTTAGTCATTAATAAGGTCAATCAAGACCATTGAGCAAGATCTAGGGTGAGTTTTTGAGTTTTGAGTCAAAATATGCAAAAATGCAATCTTGCACTAAAAGTTGCTTTTGTAGCCTTTGTAGGCAAAAATGTGAATTTTTATGTAATTGTGCAAGGTTTGGGGTCTTAATAATGTAATAAGGCTAATTCCAAGCCATTTGAATGGTTTTTAAGGTCTTAGGTCTTTAGGATTAAAAAGTTGCTTCAAAATGCAAAGTTGTCATAAGGAAATTTGGCGTAAAATCAGCATTAATGATGTAATTTCATTAACTAATGGTTCCCTCCTTCAAAAATCAGTTGAGGGCAGTTGTAAATGATGGGAAACAAGTTTAAGAATCCTCCCTTTGGTCGAGGTTGGGTTGTTGGCAGTTTTGAAGTTTTGAAGCATTTAATAAGAAGAAAACTTTGTTTTTTTCTATTTTTTACAGCATTTTTTCCTGATCCCGTGCTTGGTACGGCCTGGTACATAATTTTACGGACTCCAAATTTTAATGGTTTGAAATAGGGAAGATTCTACTTTCTTTTGGTGGTGATTTGGCTCGTTTTCATTAAGAATTGAATAAGTTACATCAATTTTAGTGAAAGTGGGTCTGAAACCTTGCAAAACAAGGGTTTGGTCACCAAAATGGATGTAATTCCCATTTCCACCGTGGGAAAAATCTAAAAACTGGTGGATTGGTATATTTAGGACTCCTTTACATTTTGAAATTTGTTTCATATTGAAAAATGGAGTTTTGAAAAAGTTATGTGATGCCCTAGGTCTGGTTTTACCTTGAAACAGTCCAGAAAATGATCATTTGTAAGCTTTTCTTTTGATTTCTGAGTATTTTAAAGAAATAGAATGAATGAAATATGTGAAAGGGGTCTTGGGGAACCTGTTGGAGTCTTTTAAAGGCATTAGGGGTGTTGGGGTGTGCCTTGACAAGTTGAAAGCTTCCTTGTACATGCCTAGTTAAGCCTTGTTTATGGCTTGTAAATCAATCTTTTGATACATTTGTTTTGGGTGTTTGATCCTGTGCTTTTGGGAACTTGTGGGGGATCTTGTTAGAAGTCTAAAACCTAATTTCATTGTTTGTTTAATGCCTTTAATAAGTTTTTATTTTGACTGTCCTATTTGGCAATGTTGCAAGGTTGCATGGGCTTGTGTAAGAGTGATGAGAGAATGGGAGCTTTTTGAGTGTAAAGTTAGGTTATTTGGTCTTGTTTTGACATTTTGAGAGTGTACACAGCATCCCCAAGTCCTTCAAACATGTCTGGTTGTGTGAGTTGAGTTGGGTGATCAAGTTTCTTGTTGGAAGGAATAGTGAAGTTGATATGTGCATTTAGAGAAGCTATTGGAAAAAGGTATTGCTTCCCCTGCCACTCTGCATCATAGCACCATGGCCCTTCTCTCAATGGGGTTTCGACTTGATTGGCAAGATTTACCCACCATCTTCCAATGGCCATACATTCATAATCACTGCCACTTAGTACTTCACCAAATGGGTGGAAGCAATGCCACTCTCACAAATCACTGGCACTCAAATCTCAAAATTCATCCTTTACCATATTCTTTGCAAATATGGTATTCCATCCACCATCCTCTCTGATAATGGAAAACCTTTTAAAAACCAAGCCATGAAACACCTCTGCAACACCTTTCATATCCAACATCATTGGTCAATGCCTTATTACCCCCTGGGTAATGGTTAGGCAGAAGCAACCAACAAAACCCTTATCCGTATCCTCAAGAAGGTTGTCAATAATACTGGTCGAGATTGGCACCTTCATATTCATTTCGCCCTTTGGGCATATCGTACCTCCATCCACACCCCTACAGGTGCTGGCCCCTATTCTTTAGTCTATGGTTTCAAAGCCATGTTTCCAATCAAAGTTGAAATACCATCACTGAGGATTTCTCTAAAGAACCTTATCAGTGAGGAGGATGCTCGTGTTGCACGACTTGCATAGCTAGAGTTACTTGATGAAAGACAAATCAAAGCCTATGATCATCTGCAACCATACCGAAAGTGCCTCAAATGTAACTACAACAAGAAATTTCATCCTCGAAAGTTGGTGATCTTGTTCTTACAGAGAACCAGCGTACCCCAGCAGGACCGAGATAAAAAAGGAAAATTTGAAGCAAACTAGTTGGGTCCTTATATCATAACCATTAAATATGGATTTAGGGCATATAGACTCACCACCCTTGAAGGAGAGCCCCTAGAAGAGCCTATCAATATCATGCATCTAAAGAGGTTCTACACCTAAGTCTACTTGGTAACCCCACCTAAAAAAAAAAATCAAAAAAATCAAAAAAACCAAAAAAATAGTAAAGAGAAATAAATTCATCCTCTGGTGCAAACTACTTTTGGTGGTGCCTTGGATAATTACAGGTGGTGAAAACCTGGTAACAGGCATCATTCGTAGAGGGCTTAATCATTATCTACCTTGTGTCCTAGTTACTCTATGACTTCATCTATTCTATCCTCACATCCCCTCCCATCCTATCCTTGGCCGCTTGGTGTATTTTGATTGAGCATTGAACGATCTACCTTAGTTGTCCCTCATCCTGAGATTTTTGTTATCCCACCCTAAGATTGTGTCATTTTTTTTATCATCATTCGGTTTGTGTCATCACATAGGGCCATCCATTGTGTCTTTCTCCATCTATATCTCATCAACTCCCGTCAGTCTTCTTGTCCTTTGTCGAACTGCATTTCCCCTGCGCTGTCACGTAGGAAAGGTTGATCATTTGATCCTCCCCCGGTGCATTTGTGTGTCATCTCTTGTGCCATTCATCATTGATCACAATTGTCTTCTTTCCATTTTATCCATAGTCTTTTAAAGAACTACAACGGCTCTGCACTTTCATGTAGGCAAGGCTAATCTATGATCATCCCCCAAACCCCCAGGTCTGTAGGGTGTGTTGGTCTGTTGTCTAATCTCTTGTGTCATGTTGTCAAGAGTGTCCTTGTCTAGCTAGTTCTTCACAAATAAAATTCTCTTGTGTCAAGAGATCTAGTTAATGAAAAAAATCTTGCTTCAATTAGGTCATTTAGTTTAGTATCCATCATCGGTCTCAATAGGATGCATCCTTCCTAACAGACCAGATCAATCCCATCCATCCCCTTGATCCTATGGAAAAGGATGTTTGAAATTGATTGTGATCTATTAATGCTTTTTTACTTTATTTATCATTTGAGCTCCCTATCATCACTTGCCATGGTCTCCTTGATCCATCATATCATAGTGTGTTTTGACTAGTCAACATAGGGGCGTATCTTGATATTTTCTTTGTTGTCTTCTCAGTTGTCCCACGTAGTACCCACCAAGATCCCTGAGGTCTTGTGTTATGCTAGTGCATCCTTGTGTGCTTGTGGTTATCCCAATACCTAGCCTGACCAAGGTCATCATGACTTTCGGGTGTTAGGATAGCCTTCTTGTTTGATGTGCTTGTTTCATGCATTAGACACTAATCTTTCTTGGTCCTTTATACCTTAGTTCATCATGTCTTCTGCTATAGCAAAAATCAATGATCTGAAGACGGAAAATTGTGTTCTTGATTTCATTTCATTTCATTACATGCACCCTTCATTTAGCCTTATTCATAACCCATGACTCGTGATTTAGGTTGTGCTAACCTTGACTCTTTTCCCTCTTTGTTTTCTTCTCAGGGTACTAATGGTTTTTGACAGGTGTAGTATCACACCCACAATACACCTATCATTTATCCACATTCCCATACAAGTCCTTACTGACACTTGGGTTTGCATTATAGGAATTCATGTGTCATTCATATTTCATGTTACATTCTAGATACAACATTTTTTATCGTTCATAGACTGATTAGATTAAGCACCATAGTTTCATTTAACCCATACATGTCCATATTAACATTCACATAATACATGCATTACCACCTGCAAAATCATATTGTTATATCCATCCTAATTATATTTCACACCAAATATTCATCTCATCTGGCGTCATAAACATTAATACATGCATGATCACATCCATTCGCATAAGCATGAAATATTATATACATGTGCATAAATAAACTAAATCATCCATCCTCATAGATATGAAATATCATATACATGTGCATACATAAACTAAATCATCCATCCACATAAGAATGAAATATCATCTACATGTGCATTTATAAACTGAATCATCCATCACATAAAAAATAACGCATAGTATCAATAAGGGCTATCGCATATCATAATCAAAATCATACAATGTCCATCTCATCATGATGTCTCAAACATAATCCACTACATATCCATCATTTATCATCAAATAAGGTACAAAATCTAGAGATGTAGATCACCCCTAATCTTTACTGACATGTACTCAACCTCCATCTTGTGCCTATCAAAAAATTGTTATCTTGTCATCTACTCTCTGACTGCTCTACTATGAGCTACCCACATCTGATCTCTGAGAAGAGTCAGGCACTAGCCCTCTATGCATGGGAGTCCCCTGATAATCATGGGTAGAAGTCCCCTGGTAACCACCGTAAGGAGGAGTTTGTCAATAGTTACTATACCCTATGGTACATGTCCCTAATGACTGGGACGGTACTAGCATTTAGGTACCTGTTTGACATAGCGTGTTGTGCATTGTGTTGGATCTAGAATGGCATGCTCGTAAGCACACCTCCAATAGCTCACTTCTTGCATATAATCATCTCTCTACCCAACCTGATGTCTCGCGGCATTCCAGTCATGCCTATACCTGTCTCGATCTGCACTAATAGCTCTCTGCTCCTGTCCCCAAGCCTCCTATGATAATATCAGTTGTTGTACCTACTCTGTGGCTCTATCCCTCTCAGCCTGTGTAGCCTTTAACTATGCATGTAACTCATGTACCTCTACCCCTGGCTCACCCCCCTCAACCTATGTTGCCTGCAACTGAACCTATGCTATGTCCCGCTCACCCTACAACATCTATATCTACACCTCTGTGGCATATCTCTCCCTATGTGTGACCTATGCCCGCACCTCCGCTGCATCCCTATCCCTATGATGTGCCTAAAGCCTCAGATTGGCTGCATCTCACTCTCTTCGAAGAGCTAATACATGTGACACTGTTGCATCCCTCTCTCTCTGAAGAGACTAAACCTGTGCATCTGCCACCTGCCTCTCACTCTGTAACACCTAAGCACATGCCTATGCCACATCCCTCTCTACCTCTATCGCCTGTACCTATGCCTGTGCCACATCTCTCTCTATCTGCAGCACACGTATTTGCACCCTCATCTGCTCCTTTCTCTGCTACATCAATCCCATATCTCCAACTATCTGCTCTAAATAGTACACTCTATCTCTAAGCTCATCCCACTCCTAGAGCAGATCTACTCTCTCTCTCCATAACCACTCTAACTGTCCCTGCAAACCCTCTATATCTCTTGTTGTCCCTGCCCCAATCTTCGTTGGCTCCTACCCTACCCCTGCTCCAACAACCTGCCATATCGCCTCCTCAACCACCAGATGGTCTCTCTCCCATCTCACTACATCCCCCTCCTCATGCTCCCTAGCCACCTCTACTTCCAATCTCTCTACCTCTACCTGCAGAACAACCACCTCATCTCGTGCCTCATCCCTCTCTCTCAACAATCTCCTCTCTACCTCTGTCACCATCATGGCTAGATTTGAGTAGTCCATCTCACTCTGGGAAAATTGTGCATGTAGCTCACTCATCTCTACCTCTAATCTGATCCACTCTACCTCTGTCTTCCATAATCATTGCTCACTAAGTTGAAGTCTCTCTAGGGTCCCTCTTAGTACCCCTATTGGATCCTCTCCTCTAGGTGGTGTCATAGATAGTGGTGGGATGTCATGTACCTCCATATAAATGTCCATCTCCTATAGCTTGTACCCCTCACTCTCTGTCGACGCCTCCATCTCATCCACATCAATCACCATGGGGGCTCCTCATACTTGCTCTCAACTGGCCTTAGCCCCCTCCTGTCTCTGTTGTTGCTGCCCTCCTGTGGCCACATTTCCATCCTGTTTCTCCTGCTCTCCACTCACCTCGGCCTCCTCCTGTCTCTATCGTTGCTACCCTCCTATGGCCACATTTTCCTCCTACCTCTCCTGCTGTTAACCTCCTAGGGATGCATGCGCCTCCTATCTCCTCTCTCTTTGAGCCTCTGATCTCCTCTCCTCTTGTGCCACAACCCTAACCTCCTCCTTTCCCTCCTCTACTCCATCTCCTCGAGCTCTACACTGTCATCTCCTCCTCCTACCTACCCTCACTAGCTCCTCAGCTACTCTGACTACCTCCTGTCCTCCTCTCTGTTGTCTGCCTCTCTCTTGGCCTCCTCTCCACTATCCTCATGCACCCTATCACTCTCTCTTCACCATTAGTCGTCTCTCATCCTCTGACCCAAGACCTAGTGCCCCCTCAATCAACACCACTAGTGTGATCCATAGAGGTGGATGTCACCAAAACCACTGACCATATCAATTTGTTATCCCTGCATCTCTTTGTCCCTCCCTCTTGCCTAGGTATGGCACAAACCGCAGTGTCTCCAAATCCTCCCACACTGCCTCCAAATCCAACTCATCCCCCCATGGTCGCTCTAGTTTCAATCATCGGAACATCACTCGCCCCATAGGAATATCCTGTCACTCCAAACTGCCTTGTCACCCGATCTCGCCTATGCAGCTCCACTATGCGTTGACCTCTCTCGATGATATAACATCAAGTGAAGAAATAAGCCTTGTGTCCCTCCTCATCATCCCTGTAGTCCCTGAATTTTCGCAGCATATATAGACGCCATACTATCATCTCAGTCTACACCTCATCAAATCATCTCCTCCACACATCCACATCTCTGACATCCTAATATCACAGTATCCCTCCCGCCTCTATCCCCCATCCCCAAGCCACTGTTGCTCTGTCATCTTGCTCTCCTGCTCTCAGCACAACTGGCGTAGTCACCCTGATATGCTCCCAGGCCCACACCTGTAGCAGTGTGATGTGTGTCACATTCAGCTCCTCTCAATAGCATATCACATGCATATCCCTGTACAGTTGTGCTAACATGCAGGTCCCCCAAGAAAACTGACCCTCTTGACCCTCGATGATATGTCAGATCACCTCGACAAACTTGAGGTGCAAGAATTTCCCACTCTAGTCTACCAGCAATATCCCACTAATCAGCCCTACTAGGTATAGCGATAATGTCGGTACCCTGCAGAACAAACATTTTTCCACGTCCAATAGCTACCGCTGGATCGGTAGCTCATCGTCACCAAACACAACCTTCACGGACTCATTCAGTGCCTTTCCCTCTACTTGACACTCGCTAACTAGGATCCCTACTATGGGGAGCCTTAGAATCCTCCATACGTCATCTAGAGTCATTGTTATCTCCCATGTTGACAAATGAAATGTTGACACCGTTGAGTCCCAACGCTTTATCAATGTTGTCAGCATGGTCCTATGGGCCTTAATCGTCAGATAGGATAGCATGTGCCAGTCCTCCCTCTGCTAACAACTAATGATCTGTGCCCGTCATCACCTCTATGCATCTTCTCAGTACCTCAAACTGCCTCTCCCGCGTCTGCAAACTCTCAAAATCTTACATCCATGACATGACCACTATGTCATTTCTTCCTTTCTTTCTGCGTCCTCTTTCTTCCCTTTTCCCTGGTCCTGAGATTCCCTTGCCTATCCTTACTTTTTCCTCATTTTTCCCTCCTTTTTTTCTCTTTCCCCCTTTGTCAGTCCCACCCGGACCTCAGGCAGACCCGCCCCTAGCGTAGATGACCCCACCTGAGTGCTTGGGCCGACCCTCCTCTAGTGCGAGCGAACTCACCTCGAGCCTCCCCGACAGACCCGCCCGACTGTGGGAAAACCTGCCCAAGCTCGGGAAACTCCGCTCGGGCTCTCAAGTGAGCCCCCGAGCCCCACAAGTGGACCCGCCCGAGCTCAGGAAATTCTACCTGGGCTCCCGGGTGAGCCCCCCAGCTGCATGGGCGGACCCACCTGGGCCCAGGAAGACCCACCCCATATGTGGGTGGACCTGCCTAAGCATGAGCAGACCCGCCCCTGTGTGTGGGTGAACCCACCCGAGCATAGACGGACCTGCACCCATGCATGGGTGGATAGCCCCTTATGCATGGGTAGACCTGCCCGGGCTCGGGCAACTCCTCTCGGGCTCTCAAGTGAGCCCCCGAGCCCCACAAGTGGACACGCCCGAGCTCAGGAAATTCTACCTGGGCTCCCGGGTGAGCCCCCCAGCTGCATGGGCGGACCCACCTGGGCCCAGGAAGACCCACCCCATATGTGGGTGGACCTGCCCAAGCATGAGCAGACCCGCCCCTGTGTGTGGGTGAACCCACCCGAGCATAGACGGACCTGCACCCATGCATGGGTGGATAGCCCCTTATGCATGGGTAGACCTGCCCGGGCTAGGGCAGATCTGCTCCTCCACTGGACCCAACAACCAATCCCCCCTTTCACTTTCCTTTTTTCCCTCTTTCAGGGCATACTAACTTTTTTATTTTCTCCTCGACTAAAACCTAAAAATCATGATTTTTCCTCCTACCCATTTTTCTACCCTCCCCCCTAATAAAACCCATATTTTCAAATTTTGAAATACTTAAACAAAATGGCAAAAAATCACAAAGTTGGGTTTGAGGCTAACCTAAAGTGGCACGACACACTCGCTAAAGAACCATGGTCTCTCGTCCCCCCGATGGATAATGTCGCTATCGTACTCTAGCATCGTGCACTCTGATCCTCTCCCTCTCTTCCTCAACTGACAACTATCCAAATGAGGAGGGGTAATTCTTAGAATTACCATTTATCACCTTTTTTGCCCCTTTTTACCTTTTTTTAAATAAAGGAATTTTTTTCCCTTTATTTAACCAAACTTTCCTCCAACTAATCCATTCACCCTCTATCTTCCCGGGGCCACCATTTGCACATTGGCTACCCATTTGACTTCGTTCAAATGCCAATCTTCTCATTTTTTAATGCTCTTTCCAATGACATATACCACTTCATACTTTTGAGAAGTTGATCGGGACCCCTTTTCCTTCATCTGCCTTCTTGAGGGGGCATACCCTACCATTCTTTCCCAATCTTCCATCATAAGCCTTCTCTTGCAAGACTAGGGCACCCCCTTTAATTTCCCTCCGTTGAGAATTTGGACCAAGAATTGGACCATCTTCGTTCCATCTTTAGGTTGAATGGGTACACCAACAAACAAATCTCCAAAGCCCTCAACCATTCCAAACGTTGTTCTCCTCCTATCTCCAATGATATTTCCCACCAACCTCCTCCGCTCTGTTGCGCCTCCTTGCTGTTCGTTGAAGGCATCTCTCATAAAATCTCTAAAATCCTTCTAAAAAAGGGCCTTCGTTGTGCCCTCAAACCTTTTTCCACATTAAAAAATTACATGCCTCTTGTTAAAGATCCTAGAGATATCTTTCTTAACTCGGGAGTCTACAAAGTTGTTTTCTCTTGTGGCACTCCTTAAATTGGAGAAACAAGTCACTCATTCAGCACAAGAATCAAAGAACACAGTGCTAATATCTTACATGATCGGGTTGTTAAGTCGGCCCTTGCAAGGCACTTCTCTTCAACCAAACATCACATCTTTCTTGAGAACACCCAAATCTTATGCAAACAAGACAATTTTAACAAAAGGAAGCTCAAGGAAGCCATTCAAATCTTCAATCACCCCACCAACCTTAATCACGATGAAGGTTGGAATCTTAGCCTCTCTTGGCATCCTCTTCTTTCCAACTTCTTAAACCGCCATTGAGCCCATATGTGCCCCCCTTCCCTTTCTCTTTCTTTCTTCCTTTGCCTCTCTTTTGGTCTTCCTTCTTGCTCCTCTTTCTGTGTCCCGTCTTCCCCCCCCTGGTTCCCTTTGTTCATGTATTCTTCGTCTTTGGCTTCTTCCTCTCGTGCTTTATTCTTAGATTTATATTTTGGGCCCCCCAACTTTTTTCCTTGCTTTCTTTGTCTTAGTTTTCTAAAAATTATTTATTTAATTTTCTTTGTCTCTTCTTTCCTTATTGATTTATTTCTTTGCATTTGCTTCTTCTTTCCTTTCCTTCCGCTTTCATGCTTTGTTCTTTATTTCCGTGGTTCTTTTTCCATGTTTTATTTATTTGCATTTATCCCTTCTCTTATTTAATTATTGTAATTGTTGCAGCTTTATTGTTTATTTATTTATTTCTTATCTTTAATTTTTACTTCACGCATTGGTTCTTTACTCTTTTTTTCTTAGATCTTTTTCAATGTACTCTATATGCTTTCATATATCTCTTTTCTTTTATAAATATAGGTGATTGTTCTTATTGTTCATATTTATTTCTCTTTCTTATAAATATAAATGTTATTTTTCTCTTTCTTATATTTCTCTTTCTCTTATTGTTCATATATATATATATAACTTTGTGCATTGTTCTTCATTCTTTATTTTTCTTGGTTCTCTTTCTTATTAATTTTTTTCCTTTTATTTCTTTTCTTATTTTGATTTATGTGATTTATTGTCATTTATTTCTTCTCTCTCTCTCTCTATATATATATATATATATATCTATATATATATAACTTCGTGCATTATTCTTCACTCTTCATTCTCTTGGTTCTCTTTCTAAGTATTTTATCTTTGGGCATTGTTTCTTTACTCTTTTTATCTTAGATCTCTTTTCTTATCTAAATATAGGTGATTGTTTTTATTGTTCTTATTTATTTCTCTTTCTTATAATTATAAATGTTATTTTCTCTTTCTTATATTTCACTTTCTCTTATTGTTCATATATATATATAACTTTGTGCATTGCTCTTCATTGTTTATTTTCTTGGTCCTCTTTTTGATTTTTTCTTAATTTTGTTTTAGCATTCTTAGTTTTGGCAATTTATTGTTATGTTTGATTGTCTTATTTCATTTATTGATTTAATTACTTACATTCGCTTCTTCCTTTCTTATCCTTCTACTTTATTGTTTTATCTTCATTGGTTATTTATTTCTTTTCAATAATGTTTTTAGTCTTTATTCTCTTATCTCTATTTCCTTGCATTCTTTTTATTTTTTCATTTTTTCCTTTTCTATATAAATTTTTTACTTTGGATTTTATTTTCTTTATTTTCTTAGTTCTCTTTCTAAGATTTTTATCATTTTCTTTTATTTCTTTTCTTACTTAAATTTATGTGTTTGTTTTAGCTTTTTTGGTTATATATATATGGCTCATATAGATGATTAATTGTCCCGATTGTTTATTTTCATCCTTTAACATATGCATGCATTCTTATATTAACGTTGCCATTTTTTTTTTGCTTATTTTGTTAGTTAGTGGTGTAATTTAATCTGCATTTTTGAATTTTCACCTTCTTTGCTACCATTGTGGCTTGTTCCCTCTTGTTGCTTTTATTAATTTTATATATTTCTTCCTTTATCTTTTGTTCCTTTCTCTTTATTTTCATTGGGGTTGTGTTGTCTTGGTTGGTTAGTGTTCTTAGATGTATGTCTTTTCTCTCTTTTATTCTTTTCTTCTTATTTTATTTTTTATTTTTTCCCTCATGGGTTGTGCTCTCCCCCCTCTCCCTCCCCCCCTATTTTTTGTCTATTTATCTTCTTCTCTAGCTAGTCTACAACTAACATTTTATCATCCTTTTTTAGCTCTCTATCTTGATGGTGGATCACAGAGTGTGATCCGAAATGTCGATGAAAAAAATTAGAACACAATCGAATCTAGAAGCAAAAAAACTAATACCATGTTTTCTCCTGATCAAACCTAGTAAAGAGAATAATAATATAAATTAAAATTTGTTTTAAAAAATAATCATATATTTTTTTTGAATGAAAATTTATATTTAGTATAATTGAGAATACCGAATTAATTAAAATTGTGTGCTTGGACAATATATTAAGGCACCTATATGAACTAGTACAAAATAAATAAAAAATACACTTTCCAACCTTATATTATCTAGTAAATAAAGATTACTAGAGATAGAAAAATATTTAAAAATGGATAAAAATACTCATTATCTATACATAGAGAATTCAATCAATCTATCTAGTTAAGTTTGCACTTGATATGAATTCAAAATATTTCTTAAACATATAATTTTTAATGACATTTTGAATATTGCAAGCATTGTAGAAAACTAATACCAAATAGTTAATATGATCATATAAAAAAATTAAAAAGATAATCAAACTATATATATATATATATACATAACAAGTTGACAATACTAAATAAGGAAACAAATTAACAAAATATGACATTGTTGGTGTGAATTAGGTGTACTAGTTGTCATACAAGCTTATCTTATATTTTGACATTTAATGATTGTGTCCTAGGTCATTTAATAGCAGTTATCTCATGACAAAAGATTAAGAAACTTTTCATTATCTTGTCATACAATCATAATCATTTTCATCCTTTGATAGAATATATTATTCTCTCATATTTGATCTCTCTTATGCTTTCATGAAGGTCCTAGATTTTGGGTGGCTATAAACTTCTGCCAAATCTTCCATGGTGTAGAGTATTCTATACCAACTATTACATGGTATCAAAGTTTGTGGGGTTATTTCTTGTTAGTATTGATTGAGATAACTAGGTTGAAAATCTTGGTGGATCTTTAATGGTTGATTATTTTCTTCTCTTGCATCGAATGATGAATTGGAGAATCAAAAAAAATTAAGAGAAATACCACATTTCTGGGTTTCCTTTTTGTGGCTTTGTATTGTAGGTGAATATCAAATATTTCTAGTGCAAATATGATCTCACCATTGAGTTCAGAAGGTTCAATAAATTCAACTTTACCTTTTGTTTCATCCAAATTAGACATTTGAGGCTAGATCTATGATAGTTTTCATTTGCAAAGTGGTGGCCAGATATAAGAGGTGGCTACAATTTAGAGCACTTTGAGTCAAAACAGACACCACCATCACATCTAGGAGGATCAAAAACCCTAAGATCAATTCTCAAATTGTCAAAATTCAAGAACTTCAGTCAAATCCTAAGGAAAAAATTTCCCTTTGTCATTCATACAGTTAGAAAACATCATAATTGCAAGTGTTAGGAAAAAAAATTCTAGGGTAGTATGAGTTTAACAAAATCAAATTTTTAAATTGATTTAAAAAAAAATCAAATATACATAAAAATAAAAACAACATACCATGTGGGTAAGTAGGGTATTGCAGTGTAGTACCATAGGCATTGAATGGAGCTAACAACATGGCATGTGCTACCATGGGCCATGCCACCTAGGTAGCCCTACCAATCTCCCAAATGGTCAACAAAAATCTACCAAACCTAGAAAGAATATTTCAACATGAAAAATAAAGATTTGTTGCATATTTCTCAAGATTTTTCTGATATATTCCTATAGATTCCAACAACAAGGGAATTTATTGGATGATCAAGGGAATATTTTGAACAAAGAGAATATTCCTTTCTAACATCATCATGGTGTTAGCAAGCCTTTTTTAAATTTCCCCCTCTCATTTGCAATTTTGATTTTGCAGTTCATTTTCAAACAACCATAACTGATTCATCCAACCTCCATTTTTTGAGATTTATTTTTGATCTAGGGTAAAATTTTGTGCTCTTTATAATGGTGAAAACATTTTTTATTTTGGTGCCTAGTTTTTCTAGAAATTATAGATTTTCATAGGTTTTGTTGAGTTGTTCTCATTTTGGAAACTTATGAGGCTCCATTATCACTCTCATAATAACATTTTTGGGTGCAAATGTTTTTGAAAGTGCGTAATTTTTTGTGTAATTTTTAGTGATTTGCTCAAATTGATTCCATTATATGTAATAATTTTACTTTTATCTTGTGGCTAAATTTGGCATCTACAATCACTAAGCTCAAGTTTACTGCTTTTGGCAAGTGGCACTTGTAATCACACTACATATAAAGTGCAAACATCATATATTGATGGGGGGTTTCTTGATTGAGTAATTTGGGGGGTAACATTGTGGTGGTTGATTGCTTTTATTTTCTTGTTGTGTGTTCTTGCAATGGGGAAATCTCAAATTTAACTCCTAACTCCATATAATTATACTTCATAGAGAAAATCAATATGGAATTATATCATGGGGAAGGGATTTTTAGGCCATCTAAAAGAAACCATTCTTCAACCTACTAATTCTAAAGAATTGGAAAAATGGGAGATTGATCATGTGAAAGCACTTGGGTGCATATGTTCATTAGTATCTTTTTATTTATAGTTTCATATTGAATCATGAAAAAACCCAAGGAGGCTTAAGAGACTTGAATTTTTTTATAGTAAAACTGATAAGATCAGAGGGTATTAGATTGATAATGATTTGATGAATCTCGATCCTAAATTTTTTTACCACATCCAAGAATAGATCTCCAAGATTAAGCAACTAAGAATGCATCTAAAAGATTGCAATATTGATAACGAGGATTTATAATTAATTATAAATGTGTTATCCAAGCTTGGTCCTGAGTATTTAATGTTTATTTTTGTTTTTCATACCCATCAACTTTATATGGGATCATCATATGTTGATCCTAAGTTTGATGACTTTACAAATATCCTTATCCAGGAGGAAGTGAAGTTTATTCATATAGGTCTAATAAAGTCTTCTAAGTCACAAGCATTGTTGGCTAGTGAGTTTAAGGTACAAAAAGAATTAGGGAATCTTGAAAAGAAGCATAAGAAAAAAAAGAATAAGCTACATAAAGAATCTGAATCCTCTCCTTCTAAAGAGGAATCATCTAAGAAGGAGAAACCTACATGTGCATATTTCAAGAAGATAGGGCATTGATTAATATCAATATTAGTCAAAACAAACTGATGAGTTGAAGCATATATTTTTAAGAAGAAACAAATCAATTTTCCTTAACATCAAAGGGTTCATCTTCTTCTTCATCATCAAATTTTGATAGAAATAAGGGTTAAGAACTTTTTGTACTTGAAAATTATGAGTCAGAGAGGTGGATACTTGATTCAAGAGATTCACATCATATGGATTCATCAAAGAATATGTTTTCTTCATTTGAGTCTTGTTCATCACTATAACAACCACAATGTTCAACTCAGTAAATTTTCAATGTTTTCACATCAAAGTGAATAAACCATAATTCCATAACATAGCAATAAAAAAATTCTTTCCATAATGTAAAATTACATGCACAATTGAAATAACACTATATTTCCAAACTTACATTGCATTTAATTGTAATTTCACAAGTCTTTCCATAACATAGATTTCATATAGAATAAACTCAATTTTTTCATTCATGATTACATCCTTCCATATAAATGGGTACATAATACATACATAGCTCTTATGAGCTTCATTTGGCAATAGATATACAAACTGGTCCTAATGCCACCGTAATGGTGCATACATTCTGGATGTCCCCGCTCCCTAGTGCATACACTCCAACTGTCCCCAATGCTAGTGCAAACATCCAAAAACCTCGATTACCAACTGATGAGGAGAAGCGTCACTCAAGCGCTTTTCTACCAACCATAGACTCAAATGTGGTCCCCTACAAATCTACCACATATGGTAAGATGGCCCTACCATTTGATGAAGTGATTGGTCGGTAACCCTCATAAAAATGCCTATTTGATCTTAGTGTTGTGTCCTACAAACTAGAACCTAATCATACACTTGTTTCCCCTATGAGTACAAAAATCCTAAACTAGAATGCATAAAAGGAATATAGTGAATTGACAGTGTAAAAAGTAGCTACTTACACTACTTTGGCCAAAGTATTCTCACCCAGTACTTTGAGTGACAGTCTTCCTACTCGCACACACTTCTATAACTCATTTTGGATTATGACCATTCATATACTATGCTTAGGTAATTTCTTTCCTTAGGTAATCCCAAAACTCAAAAATAACCTATTCCCCTTTTCTCAAAAAACAATGATATCTCTACCAATAAATCCTATGCATTAGTTACCCCTTCAATGGATATTCCAATCTCGTGTATGACATAAGAGCTTTTCTAGTCTAAAAATTTACTTTGCATAAACAAGCTATTCACTTCAAAGGAAAACCGAGTCCCAAGTATAACTTTATAATCTAAGTATAGCTGCATAAGATTCATCTTATCATAGATTAAATATTCATAAATAACTAACTCCATTTAGTAATATATCACATTTAATAATTGATTCTCATCAAGAGTATAGCCACATCAATAAATGACCTCAATCGAAAAATAATCATATCAATAGATGATTCCATTCAAGAGTGTAATATCCTTTGCAAAAAGAGTTATTCATAAGAGTAGAATCTAGTCAACAATATGACCTCATATCAAGAGTATAAACAACCATCCAAGTTATAACTCTAACTCTATAGGTAATCCCACCTATGGCTATAATCAAATAGTACGTCATAAACTCCAATGATCAACTTAATCACATAGGTGAGTTTTAACCTTAGTATATCCCAATCTTAGGATAAAGATATCATCCAATGACTAGTCTGACCACATAGGTTAATCTAAACCTATATGTTCCAAACAAGACCAAATGAACAACCCTAACCAAGTAGGTTATTCCCAACCTATAGGTTTCAATGAGTAGTCAATTACATATCCCAACCCAATAGGTAAATCCTAAACTAAGGGTTCATTCTTTAATCAAATTAACTTCTCTACCCAAATAGGTTATTCTAAACCTAGGGTTTCATTTGAGTGTAAAGTATGATCAAGTGATCATTCAAGTAAATATAATTGATGTCGTTTACTTAATGTCACATCATATTTTCCATGTCTTCACTTTTGTTGCAATGCTAACACTAACATTCCCAAGGGTTCCTAGCATAATAAGCTACTGTAACAAGTCACTTCTTGACATTGATACATTTCACCTTATACATGTAGTATAGACTATCTATGTATAGAAACATCATTATATAAATCCTTGTATAGGGTATATAAGAGTATTAAGACACTTCCTTAAGCTAACCATGTTTCATCATTCCTAGTATGTAATACTAACGATAAACATACACTCCTATTATGGAGTATATATAAAAACTCTAGAGGAAATCATAAAAGATTATTTTCCTTTCCATAAGCAAATACTATGATTCACTAATGCAAGAATTCACAAGAAATTCTAATCAAAGCAATCAAGACTTTCATTCTTTCATAATAAAAGATAAATAAAAGGAGAATAGATCCTCATGCATATAATTTTCTTAATCCAAAAGGCTAATATGACTCTCAGCCTTCCAATGAGAGCTTGTTAGGATTCACTTCAACTACTATAAGCATTAAATGCAATACTTCACAATATCCTCTTTCTCTAGGCTCACAAAATAACTCAATGCTCTCACAATATAACTCAATGCTCTTAGAATGGTAGCAGAAAAATGAAACTACAGAATTGTGTGTCCCAAATGAGAGAGTTGGCTCATCTATTTATACAAAATATTAAGACATTAATGCCTAAGGAAAAGGTATGCTAGTTGAAACCACTCAAGCATGCAGGTTGACTCATCTCTCACAGCAAAAAGGTGGTAGAATTCTAAGTAAATACTCAGCTTGGTATTCTATAGACCGACCTCCTTTGCTTGATAGAAACACAAGACTATTTCAAATATAAACATGCTGAAAATATGAGAATGGAATTGAAAATATGGAAGACTTCTACAGGAAACAGAGCATTCAAATAATGGCACTAAGTATTAGCCATTTTCCTATTCCTTTGGTCGTGGTTTTAGTTCAAAGACTAAGTCAAGATTTATCTCCTACGTTTCAGATTTGCATCTCCTTTGACTTGGTCTTGTATTTATTCTCTACATTCTAGCATCGAATTATTTCCATTCCTATACATTGCATTGGTTATTGCTTGTGATAATAGCAAAACATATCAATAATTCAACAAGCATAATGTTTAACTCATGTGTTGTCTATATGTGCAGCCATCATTCATAACATATTTAGTATTCATAAATGCAACGGTTAATCATGCGCTATGTTGTTTACATTATTCTATGAAAGCATACCATGTGCTGCCCTTGAATTCATATGCATTGGTCTTAAATTGTTTCCTTAATTTGTTGCACCTTCACTCCTTAATTCATGCACTTTACAACACTTATTATCATTGCTTGATGTTTTAAAACAGCTATATGCATTCAATCAGTATGGGATTCTCTAGCGCCATGATAGTATTCATGCACTCAATCATAATCAATGAGCTTATGAAATTATTTTAAGTGATTCACATAATAATATAATATAGTATCATTTATAATATAAATAAATACTCACATAAATCCATACCTTGGTTTATATTCACCACTATATATGTTCATAGCATGTATATCCTTATGTATATTTATACATGTTTCATCAATGTATAAATATATGTTGGCATCATACTATATGTTGAATTATATATGTATTAAGTATATATATCTATATATGTGACAATCGAGTATTCACATCAACATTAGATATAAATACATGCACATTTAATACACGTAGTCACATACATGTAAGTACCCAAACATAGTCATTATTATATATATATATACATAAACATATGTTACGACAAACATACATCTATATACACATATACACAAGTACAACATTATCTTGTATTTAATAATATTAAACACATGTATATATTCATCTATGTACATGTATATGTATGTATACATATATTGATATATCCTTATGGATATTTCCATTTTTCACTTATACGTATATATCGACATATATATAAATATGTATATATGTATATATGTATATATATACATATATATGTATATATATACATATATATGTATATATATACATATATATGTATATATATACATATATATATGTATGTATATGTATACATATATATATATGTATGTATGTATATGTATACATATATATATGTATATATGTATATATATGTATATATATATGTATATATATATATATATATGTATATATATATGTATATATATGTGTATATATATATGTATATATATACATGTATATATATATGTATATATATATACATCTCATTACACAATCAAACACACATACAATTACCATCTTAGGAAATATACGTGTGATGTATATATACATATATACATACATGTCATATTTTCCTTTCAATAACACCATACTCATAAGCAACCCATTCATAAGTATGCATAGGTATGTCCACCTATGTACTCTCATGTACGTGCTCTTCCATGTCTATGGTCTATCATTGACATGCATATGCTTACATATATATACATTCAATGTATGTTCACCTCATCAATCAAGCATAGTAACACAAGAAAGAACTCATAAGTTCAAAACATATAAACATCATCCAAGAATGCACTCAATAGTAATCAAGACCCCTACTAATACAAATACATCATACTTAAGGATGACTTACCAATTCCAAACACTATGACTAGACTCAACCATTCTATTGTGAGTGTGTGTATAATCTCAGTTAGGTTTCATTAGGAGTTACCCGACCAATCATTTCTCTTGAGTGATACTTCCCCTCCCTTCTGGAGGATTGATCATGTCCCTGCAACTAGCTTAGAAAAACACCAAGGTAATTAGAAGTTCATAATAATCCACATGCATCTTAATTATTTAGCATATTCATATCTAGCAATACATTTTATTCATCAATGTAAACATACTTACTCTTCCAAGTAATAATACCTTTATACTTATTTCAATTTTCCATTCATTTAACAAACATATCAAAATTTTACCAGTGAAGGTAAAAGTAAATTAGTAACAACAAGATGGGGTGTGACATACTTCCCCCCTTGTGAATCATCGTCCTCGATGATTTAAAGCACTTTAACATATGGATAAAGTTAAATAAAGGTTTTACTTACCATTTCCAATTCATATAAGAATTTTTAAATAATCTTTCCTTGTAGCATCACTCTTTGCAATCTTTTCCTTCCTGGACCTTGCATCGAGTGTCCTTGCTAGTGGATAGGAAGAACTTGTGTGCTTCACACATACTTTCTCTCTCATAGAGCTTATGCATTGTAATCACAATACCTCATATGTACATCTCAAGAACAATAATAATTGTATTCTACATGACGCCTACACCACAATGACTAGAAAACTCATTCTCATTGGCTAATGAATTTATCCTTAGTGTATTCCAAATAGAAAAGGAATTCTAGTGCATTGCACACTACATTGTGGGTCCCGTCCTTCCCTTTGGTATTTACACTTTCAGACCACTCAAAAGCTAAGTTCGTCCATCACTTATGCATCCATTTTCCTCAATCAATAAAGTAATTCTTTTGACTATTTGTCCATCTTAAGCTTAACATTGCTCTTGGACACCTATCAATTCTAAACATAATGATACTACTTCATATTTCAAGATTTGTATCAACAAGGTCTATTCAATCATTTCAATTTCTTATTCCTTTTTGACAACCTTTCTAGTCTAAGGTTAACCCTATTTCTTATCATATTTCAACTTAGTAGAGTTTTCAACCTTCCTTTCCATATAATGGATCAAACCTCAATAATAGAAGTGTATAAGTATTCTACAAATTTCTCAAGATTTGGTTTATCACTTTTACCTATCTAGCTATAATATATTGAGAATTCGTTCAATTAAATGTCTCGTAATATGATCATGGTTTATAAAACCTTATCATTATTTGCTTGTTCTCATATGAGATAACCTTCTTAGGGACACTAAGCAACTACTTCACACAATATATTATTTAGGACAGATATCCTATAATTCAAATTTCCAAACAGTGTTGGTCACCTTGATGAGTCTATTCACCATAATACTATGCCAGTTCCATCGACATAGAGAGATTAAACTATTTTAATGGTTTACCAATTCCTCACTAGAATCTTAAGAGAGTACACACGTCCTGCTAATGATGACATCATGTCTTCATCTCTTGGAACATTAGACAATAAATTGTTACATACCCTACAACATATTACTCTATCTTTTCCAAATTATAGTGGTTCCTCATCTAACAAATAATTTTTTCATTACACTAATCTGAAAATGACATCAATTGCCTTATTTCATTCCTTAATCTTCCAAAAATTTGGGTAGATAGGTTCTTTTCCATCTCATATTAGCCTTTTCCAACTAAATGAAAACCTATTTCATGGATTCACACCACATAAATATAATGGTTGGACATTTTGTAGAGATAAATCTCCTTCATCTTAGGAAATACATAGCTTGGATTTCTTTTGTCCTTTGATCATTTCCGAGATGTAATCCATCTTTTAGCTATTATCTTTCTTGATGAGCATCGGTACTAATTTTGAGTAATAATCATCATTCAATCATCTTGGTTCCTAAAAGATATCAAACTTAGTTGCATACCTAATTACCAAGCACAAATGTTTCTTAATAGCTCCAAATCATGAGTAATTTAGATCTTTCCTTACCCATTCCTTAGGCAATGATCTTCCTTTCATGATCAAGTAATTTTCCTATCCTTTTCTAAGGCATTAATAATAATAGCAATTGATCTTTCAATCAATCATATATTAAGCATTGTGTGCTAAATAATCCTTTAACATTGGTCATAATCCCTAACCTTTCATTATCTTTCTCCAATAATTCCAATACCTTATCCTTGTGGTCATGAAATATATGACTTAATTGACATCATGACTTATGAAGAAGTCAAAAGTTCCTCCAAATCAAAAATATATTTACAATTTTTTGTTGGGTGGGGTACTTTATCTGAGTCAATCCACTCTCTTCCTTCCCCCCTTAGTGTTTCCATGATATACGATCAACTCAAAGTTGAACTCACAGTAATGTATTTTCTTTCCTAAATTGATTTAACATTCATCTTTGTTGGCTTTCGATTGCCTTTCATAGCCTTCATGGCATGCCTTGAATATAATTTTCTCAAAGTTGAATTCATCATTGATTTCTTATCTTACAGATTCAATAATTGGATCATCAATAAAGAGATCTAATGAATAATCAACAACTTTACAAGCTAAGAGGCTTTCTAATATTCCAATTCTCTTTTCCATGTATACCAATATCCTTTTTGTGGAGGAATTTCCATATCCACAAAGACTCTTTTGTTGATGTGTCTTCCACTTAGAACATTGTTTCCTTACTAATTCTATTGATTTAACACATAGTGTCACTTTGTATCCCATTTTCTTTTGGAACCTCTAAACATAAGTTTATTTTCGTTGGCAAGTTGGTGAGTTTTATACTTCAACCAAACTTAGTACTAACAGAACCTTTTTCAGCCAATTCAATTTACCTTTTTAGGTTTCTTTCTCACAATCACCTTTTCAAGTGACTTTGTCTCATTTCCTTGGTAACTTCATAACATTGAGCACTTCTAAGTTGCTTGGTTTCTTTTTCTCACCTTAACCAGAACTCCAAGTTGATCTTGCCAATTTTGGTTGGTGGAACCATGTCCACTTCATTGATTGCTTCTTTTCTTACCATTTGGTCTTTTCCCTTATTCCAAGGTACTAAATTCAAGATCTTGATCAGATTTTGTCAAGGGTTATCCATCCTTTTGGATTCTAACTGAATCCATAAATCCTTGACTCTTTGCAACTATAGGTCACTACCAATCATGGGTATCACTTCAATTATTCCTATCCCCTTAGAGTCATTTTAACTATTTAGTAGGGTGAAGGTGCATATTGTTTATCCTTCATAACCTTCCTAAGTAACCTGATTGCGTAATCTTCTGCAATTCAAGGGAGTATCATAATGAGTTGTTGGTTTAGGAGTTTTAACTCCAAGGATGACTCCTCTCTAATCTCAAATTTAAACAAGTTTCCTGGAATCTTATATTCCTTTCCATTTCCCCTTGTTCTTTCCTCTTGTCATCTTGGCACAAGAACTTTTCAACCATTATCCTTCAATAAATTTTACATAACACTTATGAATGAGCAAATAGGCTCCAAAGCTAAACCCAGTAGCTCTAATACCATGTGTAACAACCCCGATGTTCAAATCAGTAAATTTTCAATGTTTTCACATCAAGTGAATAATCCATGATGTCATAACATAGCTCAATAAAAAAAATTATTTCCATAATGTAAAATTACATGCATAATTGAAATAACACTATTTTCAAACTTCCATTGCATTTCATTGTAATTTCACAAGTCTTTCCATAACACAGATTCCATATTGAATAAACTCAAGTGTATCATTCACAATTACATCCTTTCATATAAATGGGTACATAATACATACATAGATCTTTTGAACTTCATCTAGAAATAGATATAAAAATTGGTCTTGATGTTGCCACAATAGTGCATACATTGTAAATATCCCTACTCCCTAGTGCATACACTCCAACTGTCCCCAATGTTGGCACAAACATCTACAAACCTCAGTCGCCAACTAATGAGGAGAACCATGGACTCAAATGTGGTCCCCCACACATCTACCACATATGGTAAGATGGCCCTACAACGAAGTGATTGGTTGGTAAACCTCATAACAAATCCCTATTTGAGCTTAGTGTTTTGTCCTTCAAACTAGAACCTAATCATACAGTTGTTTCCCATGTGAGTATGAAAATCCTAAACTAGAATGCATGAAAGGAACACAGTCAATTGATAGTGTAAATAGTGGCTACTTACACTACTTTGGCCAAAGTATTCTAACTCATTACTTCAAGTGAAAGTCTTCCTATTCACATACACTTCTATAGCTCAGTTTGGATTATAACCCTTCATATACTATGCTTAGGTAATTTCCTTCCTTAGGTAATCCCTAACCTCAGAAATAACCTATTCCCCTTTTCCCAAAACACAATGGTATCTCTACCAATAAATCCTAAGCATAAGTTACCCCCTTTAATGGATATTCTAATCTCGGGTATCAAATATGAGCTTTTCTAGTCTCAAATCTACTTGGCATAAACAAGCTATTCACTTCAAAGGACAACCTAGTCCCAACTACAACTTTATAATCTAAAGTATAGCAGACATAAGCTTCATCTAATCATAGATTAAATATTCATAAATAACTGACTCCACTCAGTAATATACCACATTTATTAAATAATTATCATCAAGAGTATAGCCACATCAATGAATGACCTTAATCAAAGAATAGTCATATCAATAGATGATTCCATTCAGGAGTGTAATCTCCTCTATAAAAAGAGTTATTCATAAGAGTAGAATCTAGTCAACAGTATGAATTCATATCAAGAGTATAAACTATTGTATGTGTATGAAATATGTGAGTGTGAAAATAATACAACACAATCAATGAAACATTATATTAGAGAATTTAGATAACAATCTAATTGAATTGAAACAAAAAAACTCTCTAAAGTCACACTACTGAATTTGACACCATTTTCTAACGGACGTTCATCGGTCATTCGACAAATCTTTGTCAGAAAAGCGATGAAATGACAAAAACATTTTCATCATTGTTTTTTCATCGCAAGCCCAATGATGAATTAAATGTTGAAATAATGGAACAGATTCGTCATTCATCGGCATCATAAAATGACTCAGATGTTCATCAGAATATTGACGACAACTTCATGCATCCATTTATGAATTACAACCAAAATGCAATTGCAATGGCTCTTTTGAAGCATCGAAAGAACACCAGAAGTTCATCACCATTTTGACGAAATGGGAAAGTATTTATGATGAAGCCTTTGTCGCAGCTAAGCAACTTCATTGGACCTTTTATCTGATTCATCAATGGCATTCATCGAAATTGTGACGAAATGGGCAACGAGTTACGATGAAGCCTTCGTCACAGCTAAGCAACTTTTTCAAACCTTTTCTATGATTCATCGGTGGACTTCATTGAAATTGCAATGAAATGGACAAGGAGTTATGATGAAGCCTTCGTCACAGCTATAGCAACTTCGTCGGGTCTTTTTAGTGATTCGTTGGCTATGTTCTTCAAAATTTTGACGAAACAATGCAATTTTTTTAAAAAAAATATTCGTTGAAATGTACCATTGGTGAGAAATCAATCAAGTCATATCCCTTCACATTCAAATCTCAAGCAATTATTTTATTTGGTCATTTTCCATGTTTATTAGACACCCGCTAAGACATCATGTAGTTTCACCGACACCTTGAGTCTCTTCAAAATTCAATATTACATATCACTTTGGTGTCACACAGTCTCATCGATGTTTTGAGTCTCATTGATAGCCAATAGATCAAATGTTGCTCTGGTGTCACGCATTCATACTGACATTCTGAGTCTCCCCAAGAATTATTCCTTCGGTCTTAAGTGTATCGCTATGATTCTCACCAATGATAACTTATTGCTGTGACTTTGGGGTTCATCAAGACTTTCCTTCGACTAGTTGTATCTTTTCAAGAATCTTCCTTCGGCAATTCTAATCATCGTAACAAAATGTTTCTCCTATCGATAAAGCTATATTCAGTTTGAGTTCCATATGGTTACAAACAAATCTACATGAAAAATTATGAGGACAATCTACTATAATCATCAAAATAGATGAAAAGTGCAAAGGAAAGAGTCGAGCTACATCTTTAGAGCCTAAAAAACACATGCAAGAAACATACAAAAAAGAACAAACCATTTTTTGGATGAATACAAAATGTTGCCTTTAGCAAGTGATTCATATGCTTTCACACTTGACATAGGACATTAAGAATATTTTAGTCTTCCTCTATGAAATTAACTACTTACAGAATAAACTCAGAAACCAATATTATATACCTCCATGTCTAGCCGAGGGTAGGTATAAGAGAAAAAAAATTCTTCAATGCAATGCCAAAAAATATCAATGTGTGTGTAGGTTTGTATTACTCAAAATATTATTTCATTGCCTAAGGAAAAATACCAAAGTGATGTTTTAAATTTCAATCTTCACATAGGCTCCCTTATTGCTACACATACATATACAAGCATTATTCGAGCTCTAAACTATTAAAATATTAAGGATTTAATTAGCTATAAGATGGAAAGTTGTTGTTTAGACATAATCCATCATCTTTTACATATCTTTATTCACTCCTAGCGCTTCAAATAAATTTGTGTAAATGAGACAGAAATGTGATTTTTTATGACAGAAAATTCTTAAAAGGAGGGGGAGAGAGCAAAGGGTAGGTGGAAAGAGAATGCTTGAATGTATAGAAAAGTATAACATTTTGATCATTATAACAATGAAATGAATCTTAAGTTTGAGGCATTAATATCATTTACAACATTTATGATCAAGAATGAATGTAAGTAGAGAAAATTTTGCATACCTGCAGATGGTACAAAATTTCATGGTTAAGTCGAAGCCTCCCATCAACAACAAGATCCAAATATCCATGTATCTATCTCAATCGAGCCTCTAAACCCTTCAAAGCTGTCAATTTTTCCACTAACTTGTTATGCACAAAATTTAAATTTTAGAGTTATGTCACCACTAAAAACAGAAGAAACAGAGCTTTGAAACCAAATCCACACACAACACAATGTGGTATTCATACAAAGCCATACAAACAAACTAAATTCAGAACATTGGAATGGAAACAACTTCAAATTATGATGCAAAGCATGGATTTAGGGTATAAAGAATCATTTTTCTGCTACCATAGTGAAAAGTTAGCACTTTCTTTCATCTTTGCATATTGGTTTGATGCTTCAAACGATGCATTTCTTATATTGAAAAGTGCATTACCTTATTGAGCTTCTCTTTGTTTCAAGAAAAGTTTAATATTCTCTACTTAACATGGCCAACCACATGATGGTGGAAGCTCATTTCCCCCCCCCCTCACATCACTCTCAATTCCCCATACCCAATCATATAACATTAATCATTCATTCCTCCATTAATAACATATAACATTCATTCATTCATCTATTAATAACATATAACATTCATTCATTCATCCATTAATAACATATAGCATTCATTCATCCATTAATAACATATAACATTCATTCATTAACATATAGCATTCATTAATTAACATATTCACATTCATTCATTAACATATAATATTCATTTTTTTAGTTTTTACATATTATCAAAAATATGGTTGTCATGATATGATTACAATAACTTATTTTTTTGTTTCTTTTTTAAAGCTACAAAAATATAAAGTGGAGTATCATTTTCTAAATCAATATTCCCCCCCCCCTTTAGTTGTTCTACCCTCTGCTCGTGATCTTAATGTACACGTAGTCATCTGCTCATGATGTGGACACTGCTATAAGGGGGGTCTGTTGCAATAAGAAAGAAATGTTAAACTGATATATTTTATTATTATTGTTACAAGTATGTCATTAATTAAAATAACATTAGAGTGGTTCTCTTTATCTGATGGGTCCACATCATGTTCATAAACTTTTGCTATAGACTCATGCTCAACATGTTGAACACCCTCTAAATCCTGACCTGTAGTTGAAACATGAAAGGTTACATTAATTAATACACCAATTGAAATTAAATATGTTTAAGAGAACATGAGAGTGGTCCTCTTTACCTGATGGAGCCACATCATGTTCCTGATCTTCTCTAGCCTCATCATGCTCAACACGTTGATCATGCTCTACATGCTCTAAAGTTGAAACACAAAAGGTTACATTAATTAATACACCAATTGCAATTATATATGTTTAAAAGAACTTTAGAGTGGTCCTCTTTACCTAATCGGGCCATATCATGTTCCTAATATTCTCTAGCCTGATCATGCTCAACATGTTGATCATGCTCTACATGCTCTAAAGTACTGGGATGCACACCATGACCTTCATCTGCGGGTTGTGCTCCACCCTCACCAAGTTGCATTCCAATGTCATGTGCAGTATTATCATTGCTTGAATGTTTAAAACAAATAGGCATGTAATTACTTTATGGTGGAAATTAATATTGAATAGATTGCACAAGTATTCAATTTTAAATAAACGTTATTGAGTTTATTTACCTGCATGTTAGATGTAGTGGAAGGTTGTGTTTTCCCAGTCAAGACTCTTAGGTGTTCAGCCACGGCTCCATAGCCTTGCTGGAAGGCAATCTTTAGGTCATCTTTTGTGGGAACTCTATTGAATTCAGAGCCCTACATTTTTGCATAAGATCATGAATTATGCTTCTATGGTGTGATAAAACCAAAATTGTTTTCAATTTATTATTTCGATACTATATTTCATTTATTGATACTTACAATTTGTGTGGCTAATTTCATATCACCACTAGAGCCAAGTTTGTGTTTCCCGTGTTTATCTAATCTTTCTTTTGTTTCCTTTGATGTATCGGGCAACCTATGAAAGTTTGAAATACGTTAGATTATGTAAAAAGAAAGAGTAATCAGTATATAATTACATTGTTGATAGTATCACATACCTCCCTTGGCCTGGTGGTGTCTTTTCTTTTTTCTTTTCAGCCTTCTCCTTTCCATCTGACACCAGGTCCTTCCACTCCCTCTCCGGAATCATGGGGGGACACTCATAATTTTTGTTCTTCTATAAATGTGACCTATATTGGTCCCTCGCATACTTTAGATAGGTACCAACTCTCTTAAGGACCTTGGTTCAGTTGAATTTTTTATCACTGAACAACACAACTAAACGGTTAATGAGCTCATCTTTTAAATCTTGATTTTGGGAATTCCACCATATACATATGGTGGGCCCAAAGAGCTCCAATGTAATATCACTTAGATGTTTATAAAAAACATCATTTCCTGCAAAATGATCATGGGATCAATAGTCTAAAAAGAATGATCAATAAGTAAATTTCAATTGGATTATATATAATAATAATTAAAATATTTTAAAGTACCTGGGACCTTCTCTATCTTTATGGGAATGAAATCCTCGGTCACCAAAAGTGTGACCGAAAATGTTCCTATACTAGTAATACGGGAAGATCCAGGAAATGCCTCTAAAACAACACCCATACTAGTGGCCTCTGCATCCCCAGGTACATGTCCTGACGCATGTTCTGGCATGTGTTCACTACCAAAGGGTGCATTAATGGATGCCTGCATGGTATGTGTTGTCAACATTTCAAATGACAATATAGGCACAGATGATGGGGTCAGATGATGTGATGTATGCATAGGAAGATCAGCATGGACACTTGTACCAACCCCTACGCCTCGGGCAGCACTTGCAGTACCCTAATCATGGCTAGAAGCATCATGAGGAGGCAAATAACCCTGTAAAAACAACACATATTTTAGTTCATGACATAAAAGAGTACAAAATATAAAACCATGAATGAATTTATGTTATAATTAAAGACCTCATGACAGCTTACTTGCAAGTTTTGTAATCTCTTAGTCAATATTTTAACCCTCTCCTATTCATCTGTTTGAGGCACTATGAATATCAACTTAGCCATTTCTTCATTGCATTTTTTTTGGATCTTCTTTATCATATCGAGAGGGTTTGCTAAATAAGCAATGTCATCATCACAAAATATTGACTTCACCTCACTATGGATGCTCTCCTCTACTACTGGTGCCTTTCCCTAATCAATCAACTACAACAAAAATATTAAAAACATTATCGAAATTAACCCAATAAACTTATGAAAAAAACATAATAATAAAACATTTTGCTCGTATCTAATTTGTACAATTACAATGAGGTAAACTTGTCAGGTAGAAGTGTCTAAAGATACATCGTGATTTGTGCTTTGGGCTAGAGCCTTCTTTGTACGATCAATGTCCTGCTGTGACAAAAATTAAATATAAAAAAACATTACCGAAATGAAACGAATAGACTTACGAAAAAACATAAGAATAAAATGGTATATTGGAGTCATTAATTGGAGGTTGGGTAAAATGGTACATAGTATGTACCACCCCCATAGTAATTGTTGTTGGTGTAATTAACTATTTAATTACATCATCATAAGTTTACTTAGGCAATCTTTAATTCCTAAGTTATAGGATCTTATCCTTATCTTATCGAGCTATCTTTTTGCTCAAGATAAGATTTAGTTGTTGCATGCTTGCCTTTTATAAGCAAGCCTCATCTTGTACATTAGTATCAATTAATCGTGAATCAATCTTGCATATTGATAGCAACATTCTCGCCATCAATCTCTCTTGTGTGGAAGTATTTTTGTCTAGCAACAGATTTCTGGAAATCTAACATGGTATCAGAGCTTCCGGGGTTGCGGACTCCTTCCCGGATCTGAGGGTTTTATTTTTTGGCTTGAAGATATTTTGCTGGGTGCAGATTGGGGTTTCAACAACCTCACGGTTGAGATCAGAAGGTTCCGCAGACGAATTTTGACTGTAAATTCGCCTATATTGGGTAAAATTGTTTTTGAAACAAATTTTTTTTGCTGGAACAGCGTCCCAAGCGGTACGATTTTTCTATTTTCGCAAAAAAATATTTTGTGTAAATATTTTCGCAAAAAATATTTTGTGTAAATATTTTCTGCGATTTGCTTTTGATAATTTTGGGGCAAAATTATTGTATTCGGGCAACAATATTATATTAGGGTTTCTATTAAAATCTGAGTGGCATATATTGTGGAATATTTTCGCTGGTCATAGTACAAAATCTACAGAGCATGGTCAGATACGCATATGCTAACCACCACATTGACCGGTCGGGTACCCTTCCAATCGACTGTCTGGAGGTTTACTTCATGTCAGCGGCAGCCAGATCCTTAATCGACAATCATTCATTGGTGTTTGCAGATCATTCATTCTGCCATCGGTGTTGATCTAGTCCTTCATCGCCAGTTAAAGTACATCGCCTGCTGGTACATCTCCCAGATCGGCGGTACAAAGTTCATTTCCATTGTTTGTCTGTGGCAACCAGCGTTGGTGTGGTTCAGCGTTCATTGGCATCCATGAGGTTCGCGGTACATCGGTCCACTGTCTACCATCAATGATCCTCTATCGGTCAGATCTGAGCTTGCAGGGTACAATCTATATGGTCGTCGACATTTGGTGTCCTCTCCTATCAGATCAGCCCGTATGATTTCGGCCTTTGTTGTTGTCATATCACAACTCGACGTCACCCAGATCCACGGTCAGTAAGGTCAAAGGTTGCATTGGTTGCGGTCACATCTCCGGCCTAGTCACAGATCTCGGCACTGGCTCATTCATACGGTCGTTGTATTTTGGGTACTCGTCACTAGTGGCTGTCGAAGTCTTTTCTTGGTCACATCTGTGGTACTCGCTCAATAGCCCGCGGTTAAAGTATGGTATGCAGTTTTTAATAATTGCTATATCTGCATTTTATAAAGTTTAACCTTTAAAGCCCGACCACACAGTGAATTTGTATAAGCCGCTTGGGGGCTTTTTTAATTTTTTGCATCTGCTCAGCCGATGGTCACATGGCCGACCTTATGTAAGCCTCGTGTGCTCCAATATTGCACCGATTTAGTCTTTTTAGACTTTGTATTTGCTCCCATAGTGCCTTTTATAGGCCTTTTTTTCATTTTATCATAACTTTTGCATACGGAGGCCATTTTCCAGAAACGATATATCGTCGGAAAGGTGGAGATCTGAATTTTTCAGTGGTGCAGATATTTTGCAGAGATTTTGCAGTTTTGTGCCATTTTTTTCAAGTTGAAGACAAATCTCCATTTTTTGGCTTTTGGAGCTCATAGTTTGTAAATGGGTTTTTTAATTACTTTGGAGAATGGGAACTATAGGCAATGGAGCAATTTAATTCTCACTCATCTTGGTGAGATAAATCTATTTCCCTATTTGTTTAATACAGTTCCTTTTCCTAGCACAGGTGTTGAGTATTGCAATTGGATAGGCTTTAGGGCTAGAGTCTTTAGAGTTATTTTTGAAAATGTAAATGATGACATTTTGGAGACTCTTATTCACTTCGAATGTCCTCATACTCTTTGGACTCACATTAGAGAGGTATATGGAGACCATGATTCTTCTCCATCTCTTGAAGCTCCTCTTTCCAACTCACATGTGCTTGTTCATTCTTCAGAGTTGATAACCCATGATTGTGATCCTTTGGACAAGATTGCAGATGTTTCAGAGGTTCCTGATAGTCTTCCTGATTGGGATTCCTATTTGACAAACATTGCTTCTTTGTTTGTGGAGTCTCACATTTTAGATTTGGAGGACCAATTTGAGGGTTTATCTCTCTTATTTGATGATAGTCATGGGTCCACTATTATCACTTCATGTTTGTCTATGGAGTTTATTCAAGATCAGTTTCCACTTGTTCCTGGTTTGTCACAGTTTGTTGTGATTGGGCATGTACCTGATTGGATTGTGGCATCATCTTCATCATCCAAGAACTTGGCAACACATGAGAAGATTTCAGAGACACAATCTTCATACATATGGATTCCTCTTCCTTCTTCCTATCCAGAATGGGAATCATTCTTGCAGTTGTACTTGGTGTATCTTCTTCCTAAGGGGAGAAACATTGTTTGTAGGCATTGGATTTTGTTTTGTCTTCAAACATTAACCATACTTGCAGGAGATCATACATCATGGGGGGGATATCTTATCTCTTTACTTCCCTCTTATGGGGGGGTAATTTATTGTATATTCATGATGAATGTAGTCCTTGGGGGATAACATTGAGTCCTCCATACATCATGTTTACATTTGTCATGCCTTTTTTCTTGTTTTCTCTCTTTTGGAGAGGGGTTTTTTCCCACTGGGTTTTCCCCTTTTTCTCTACTTTATGAGAGATTGCATTTCATTTGCATCTGTAAATGGGTACCTAACATGGCCTAGTTGCCGGGACCCATAGTAGTTTGCATTATAATCTTCTCCCTAAGTTGCACTTATGGGGGGGTGTTGGTGTAATTAACTATTTAATTACATCATCATAAGTTTACTTAGGCAATCTTTAATTCCTAAGTTATAGGATCTTATCCTTATCTTATCGAGCTATCTTTTTGCTCAAGATAAGATTTAGTTGTTGCATGCTTGCCTTTTATAAGCAAGCCTCATCTTGTACATTAGTATCAATTAATCGTGAATCAATCTTGCATATTGATAGCAACATTCTCGCCATCAATCTCTCTTGTGTGGAAGTATTTTTGTCTAGCAACAGATTTCTGGAAATCTAACAATTGTGTTTGTAACTAATCGATTCAAATTGTAATCGATTAGCAACTCTTCCCCTGCAGTTATTGATTTTATCGCACATACGAATACATGGTTTCCCTCGCATGCCTTGAATATGCAATTGGGTTGCTTATTTGCTGACCCAGGTCATGTACTATTTATAAACCCTACAATATTCCCTGATGCTTTTGGCCTTTTGTCAATGTACATAGCCACTCCTTTATTTTGATCCTTATCTTTTAGTTGTATATAATTTGCTGACAGTGCATACCTATGCATACTTCATGTATATCGAACCAGTTGCATCAAATCTTTGTAACTGTAATAGGGTCCGACATACTCCATCAATTTAGTAACTTTTTCACAATAGACCTTTATGCTGTCCATGCAAAATAGGCCCAAACCATGTAATGACCATGGTGCTATGTGATATATCCTCTCATTGACAAAAAAATCAATGTTTATTGGAGGAAGTTACGTGGGTACCCATTGTTTCTGTAGATGTTTGTACCTCAAGGGCACGTCAATGTCACCTATGCTCTCATCATCATAAGAACCTATGCTCTCATCATCATAAGAACATGACCCCCCTTTAGCAAGAAAAAATTCCATGCATTTACAGAATTTTCTTCTAATCTTTTGACCTCTAGTTGATCTCCCTCTTTTAGACATACTACATGTCTCGCTTTCCTCTTCTCTTCCTGAATTTCCCTCGCTCGAGGAAGACAGATCTGGAAAATACCTATTTGGTGGTACATGCACTCATAAGGATGTTGGATGAAGTTCTTTCATGGTGATGTGATCCCAAGGTGATATTATGATTAATCTATCATTTCATCGCTAGAATTTCACAGGTTATAAGGTAATCAAGTCTTGATAGATTGCAAGCTATTTTTACTACCATCCAAATGTGTCCATCACAAATCAAATCTACTTAACGTTTTAACTCCTGAAATTTCTAACAAGTGTTAAATGTGACTATGGTCCACCAGTTACACAACCAAGGCCTCAAATGTATACTCTAATTGTAATTAAAGGACTTTTTCTCTTCATTCAAGTAAATAAACTTGAAGGGAAACACCACCAAGTGGTTTATTGGACACCTACATGACTAAAAATAGCCACAAATTTACATTTAATTTCCATATGTTTAAGTGGTTAATTGGGAGGGAGTGTGTACTAGGCCTGGTTAAGTCATCATAAGTTTACGCTTTGGCAATAATATTTTTTTAAGTCATATTAAATCTTCCTATGTCTAATTGCTAGGAGACTTTTGGTATGTTTTAAGATAGGATGATTGATGAAAGATCCCAAAGACTAGCCTTTCTCCATGGTATCTAGGTATACATAGCAGTGGTCTTCTCTTATACGGTTGGACATGATTTAAAGATCTTAGCTAGGAATTATTCATTTAACCTAAGGTTTTCTCATAATGCCATCATTGGAAAAGTATGATCAAATTCTTCTATTATGAAGAATTGGTCTATGTGCCTCTAGTAATCACTATAAATATTTGTAAGGATAAAATGACTAATTGCATCAGGTAGGAGAGAATCAACTTTGAGCTCTTCAAAGATTATATTCCTCTATTCATAATTTTTAAGGGTTGTGTGTGGAGGAGGTTATCACTACCAAGAAGGGAGGAGACATTTCCTTGTATTCTTTTATAATTTTTATTATTCTTATTTATTTTATACTTATATTTACAAATACACATACATATGCATTTACTATTTTCATTTATTTCTCATGTAGTTTAATAGTTTGATCAATTTCATATTATGTGTTGAAGACATTAGAATTTCAATTACATTAATTTATGGATATGTTGTATCTATAACACTACAAAACTATATGCTCTTTGCATTTACACTTGCATTTAGAAATACACATTTATATACATAGATATAGATTTCTTTAATGATATGTTGCATTTATTGTTCTAAGGGAGCATCCAGTAATTGCATTTACATTTATATTTAAAAATACATATACATACATACATACATATATATGTGTGTGTGTGTGTGTTTGTGTGTGTGTATGTGTATGTATATCATTTATATTCAGTGTTCAGAAACAACCCATTAGGTTTGTACATGGATAAAAATTCATAAAATCAGATCTCCCATACATGTTTTGTTGAAACCTAGGCTTTAACCTCTAATTTCACATGCTTTTCTTCACAAAACTATTGAGGACAGCAACTATATCTTCTTTATTTCTCATCCTACGCTCTATTCATGCATCCTACAATTACATCAATACCCATGGGGCCTCTTACACAAGCTATAGCAATCACAAAAAGTGTAAGAGCCCCTTTATATCATGTTTGGACTACAAAACCCTCAAAAACAAGGTAACTCAGATTATGATTTGTTGGTGAACTATATGGACAAAATCATTAGCACCAGCTCATTCGTGGAGTCTTTTGAAAGAGAACTGAATCAAGTGGCAGTTAAGTACAAACCTTGTAGTGTCAAGGTGAATGAGGTGATCAATTTTGATTAGCCAACTGATGAAGAGTACCAGAAATGGGTAAATGTATATTTAACTGAGGAAGAGTGAAAAGAAGTAGGTTGCTAACAATTGAAAAAATAGCTGTTACATTTAAAACATATTCCATTTTTGTTTTTTGGTGATAGTCTAGGCGCAGAATTCTTGAAGTTTTTTGTTGTTGCATCAACCATTCTCAGCAGGCACGATGAACAAGAAGATTCTCTAGGGAGATTGTTGTAACAATTTTTTGGAATATCACAAGGCGGTCCAATTGGCTGGTGACACATGTGCTTTCTAGCCCGATGCTTGCTTTCTCCTTTTTCTATAAGAAGTATTTCAAGGCCAGAAGTACAGGTTAGCAAGTTAGATATTTTTGATTGATTCTAGATGAAGTTGCAGAGCAAATTGTAAAGTCTGATGGTTTTAGGGAAAATACAATTTCGGTTTTGAGTTATTCTATAGTAGTTTTTGAATTCATGGGGATTTAATGTTTTATGATAGTATTGGCATATGAATTGATATGATTAATTTGAACTCATGTCCCTCCATTGTACAAGCATATCTGAATTTTGAATAAAATGATCAAGGATTGTTTTGTTCATCTCATTGTTGTGGTGTGTATGATTCTTGTTTTAGGTTTAATTCAAGGAATTAATTAAAATGCTTGAATGGGATTGTAGGTGGATATGTTCTGTATAAGGATTTGATAAGTAGTATTGGGTTAGAATATATATTCATGAGATTGTAAAGCAATGTTATCAAGGATCTTATATGTTATGTGTTATATATGTCATAAACCCTTAGATGCTTATAAATTTGACTCCTCCAATGGATATATGGCACTGATCTAAGTTGTACTTATTCGTATGGTTCAGTATTTGTTTTCCTTTACCTAGAGCTTTCTACAAATTGTAAATCAATAACTATCTTATACTGTGAAATTTTGTTGTAGTTATCTCATGCTCCAAATAGTTGATATCATTGATAAACAGCCAATTATATTTGGTATTATCCTATTATGTTGAGCTATTAAATGAGATTGTATGTTGTTGTTAATGTTGTTTATGATGATAGTACAAAGGTTGTAAACACATTAAGGGATCACCCTCCCGGGTCTTGCAGAGCCCAAAGTGTAAGAGGTCTTTCAAATCCTCGTTAGTTGGTCCAGGTCCTAAGAGCCGCCCTTTATTAGAATTAGCAATTCCATAGGTAGATTAGAAGATCAATCTGCTTACCATAAAAACAACCAACACCTTGCATATGTTTGTGGTGGAGGTATTAAAGAATAATTTTATGCCTCTATTTCCATTCATTAGATCTACCTTAGCCTTGCATATACTTGGGCTAAGTCTACAATTGCTTCAGACTCATGCGATGAAGGCTATGTGTGATGAAATCCTAGACCTCAACCAAGATGTGGGTAGATTATGGGAGTTTTTCCAAGACCTAAGGCTGGTGGATAAAAATGTGAAAGACTAAGCTATTTTATTTTTTGTCTTATCTTATACCATTTTACAAGAATGGGGGTGCCAATGTACGAGAAGATCTTTGGAAACTAGGCATGAAAATTGAAGGTTAAAGAGAATGAGGGTGCCAAACTTATAGTACTCATTTCCCCTTGGTCGTCAATTTTCCCTAAGTTCCCTCAACCTCGTCCTTGGCACTGGTATTGACCTTGTTTTCACTCCTCCAAACTCTTCCTCGACGCTGATATTGACCTTATTTTCACTTCTCCAAACTCTTCGTCAGTGCTGGTATTGACCTTGTTTTAACTCCAAACTCTTCCTCGGCGCTGTTATTGAGCTTGTTTTCACTCCTCCAAACTCTTCCTTGGCTTTGATATTGACCTTGTTTTCACTCCAAACTCTTTGTCGGCACTGGTATTGACCTTGTTTTAACTCCAAACTCTTCCTTGGCACTGGCATTGACCTTGTTTTCACTACTTCAAACTCTCCCTCTGCGCTGGCATTGACCTTGTTTTCACTACTCCAAACTCTTCCTCGGTGTTGGCATTGACCTTTTTTTCACTACTCCAAACTTTTCCTCGGCACTAGTATTGACCTTTCACATTTGACAAGCTACAACTTGGTTTCATTAGGTTTTATAGTATGTTAATTAAGTTCAAAATTTTGGTGCCATTTAGCTAGGTTTTAATATTCTACAATATAGTTAAGTATATATTAGCTATATTTTACATAATAAATAATATAATTATTCAACTTATTATAATTATATATTATATTAACAAAATTATTAAATATGTATAAAATTATTATAATTAATAATAAGTATATTTTTATATAATACAAAATATATTTAATATAATAGTAATATATATTAATATGAGTGAGAGAGAAACTAATTTTTAGTGGTTGTTTCATGTCAACAATCCAAGGATAGCATGTGTCCTTGGGGAGTTATGCTCAAGGTAGCATGCCATTTGATTAAAGATATCATAATTCTCCTTTAAGACCTCTTCAATGTACCCATTACACACTTAAGGAGACAAAGATAAATATAGGGAAGAAAATATAGAGAGAGAGGGAGATAATGACAAACATACAAATAGAAAGGGAGACAAAGAGATAGAGAGGGGTAGAGAGATAAAGAAATAAGGATGAATAGATAGAGATATAGGAAGGGTGATTGATATATCTCTCCTATCACTCTATATCTCTATATCTCCCACTATCTATGTCACTCCCTCTCCCCCCTCTATCTATTGAGCTATCTCTCCCTCTCCCCCCCTCTCTCATTCACTCCATCTCTCCCTCCATCTCTCCTACTCTATATCTCTATCTCTATTTCTCTTTTATCTCCCTCCTCTCCCTCTCTATCTCTTTCTATCTATATCCCTTTCTCTCCCTCCCCCTCTCTATCTCTCCCTCTCTATCTCTCACCATCTCTCCCTCCCTATCCCCCCTATCCATCGACTCTCTATCTCCACCTCTCTTCCTTTCTCTTCCCATTTATCTCCATATCTTTTTCTCTTCCCATATATCTCTATCTCTCTCTTTCTCTCCCCATATATTAACTAAGAAGCCATGCAAGCATACAATAGTATATGTTGGTAAAACTATAATAGCGTTTTATTAAACTATAAGTAACACTTATCTTTCTAATGTAAAGCCTTCTTATAAAAAGAGTGTTTTATTAAACTATAAGTATATTATTGTCACCCCTCTTCATTCAACATGAAATGCCAAATGTAGCAATTGTTTTGTTGCTTTTGTCAAGTTTCATTAACCAAGCTATTTACTAGGTTGAATAAAGTTGTGCTATAACCCTTCATCTCTTTAAAATAATTAGACAATATTAGTGAGATAAAGAAGGGGAGAAAACTAAACTCCTTCAAAATAGGGGTAGTTGTGGGTTTGTTGGTTTTCTTTGTATCCTATATACCTAGTTCCTCTAGGATAAATAAGTAACTTTAGATCATTTTCTTAGTTGTGTATCCTAACTAATATAGAGTAAGCTTTGTCATTTTAATTGACTACTACATAATAGTTTATGTGTTGAAGAATTGTTTCCATTCTTTGTAGTTTTTACATAGGAATACAAATCATATTTAATTTCATGCCAATATACTTCTTTCATAAAGATATTTGTTTGAAATAAGTGCTTCATAACCCATCTAATCAAATCATAATTAACCTATAGAAAAGGTAATAGGAATTTTCTAAAGAAAGGAACACTTGACCCAATCATAAGTGCATGGCCTTCGAAGAAAGGAGTGATCCACCTTAGCAATAACAACTACCTGATTTAGACTTGGGTATGTGTAGGACCATGATGGGCCAAAAAGTGACAACATGAAAAAAGTAGTGTTTTGAACTGGTGCAGGAGCACCTAGGCCAAACCAAAATTTAGTTTGCACAATTTTGGCTTGTACCTGATCTTGGCCAAATCAGGATGTTAGTATGTGTGATTTGGATCTTATAAGGTTTGGAGTAGGTGTGCTTAATTAAATATTAGAGTAAATGGCATCCTAGCTTAGTCATGTTTTTAAATTTTTGGCTTTAATTAGTCTTGGACAGTCTAGGTTGGAACACAATGCATTAAGTGGGTCATAACCACATCTAATTTGTTGGAAGATTCCAAGGAATGGTTAAGGGAGATTTTGGAAGCTCAAGATCAAGGTGTGGAGATCCTATGTTTTAGGACCATGACACAATCATGGCATAATGGCAGTTGCAAAAGGCGGATGTAAAGTTGCATGGCAAAATTTATGTAAATTGCATGCAAATCAGTAATGGGAATCCCTTGAAATCAGGGAATGCTCGAGTAACTGCCTTGGAAAGATGTTGTTGGCATCCAAAATAGAGGGATGGCTTGTAGAAGAAAAAGTTAGTCCTTTTGTAATCAGTTTTTGGTGTGAAATATAGAAGACAATGTGCAGTTTTTTGTGTGTTACCCGCGTGCTTGGAGAAACAGTGAACAAAAATGGCTTTGTGTATACAGTTCTCTCACTTTTTTTAGGTTCTTTGAATATTTTGAAGTGAATTTCATTTGGTAGATAAGAGATAAGATCAAATTCAATGTTTGTTTTCATAGTTTAGAGTTGTAGAGCTTTATTTCTAAAATCTCAGTGTGTTTTGCAATAGAGTTGTTATAGGCATATATTGATTAGATTTAGCACTGCATTCATGTTATTAGAATAGATTAGAGTCACTTTTCATGGTGTTGTCATTTTGAGTGAAGAGGATTTTATTATTTGAATCCTTAGATCAGCATTTAAAAGTTAGCATGGTTTCCATTGTTGTTACTGAGTAGTTTGTTTCAAAATGGCTCCCCCATAAGCACTATCCACGGGATTCCCCTGAGAATAGTTGAATATGGGAGAGGAGCCAACCTATTGTACATATTTAGAGATAGGAGTATCAAAGGGCCAAGCAAAGAGTTTTAACTCCAAACCCTAGGCGAGCTTAGTGACCCGGTTAGGAGTTTGGAAGAGAAGAGGTGAGAACCTAGGCAGGGGAAAGGTGCCACTATACGGAGACCGTACTGTTCCAAGTGGAGTAAGGTAAGGCCTATACATGCAAAAGGGTTTGGGACTTTGACCAATCCACTAGAAGGATATTTGAAGGAGAAAGCATAGAAACCCTAACAAACAGGTCAATTAGCCCTTTTGTTCTAGATGGTAGGAATGTACTGTATGGCAGTGACAGAGGTCTGAGATCTAGTGGAAGATTTAAAGCTCTGAAAAGGGTGCTAGAAAGTGCCTTTTTTTTGGTAGGTTGCTTGTCAATTGTGAGAGGAAAAGTTAGAAAATTGACTGGTAAGGGCTAGTAGAGTTTGGGCCTACCAAGGCAATCTCTTGGAATCGGGTATATTAAAAGCCTAAGAATCTCCAAAATGGAACAATTTGGATGCAAGGAGCATGAGGATAGTACTTTTAATCCCCCTGTAAGTAGCTTGAGGTTGGTGATGAGATTAACATCTAGATTCTTCTAGGTGTTGGAAGGAGGCAGCAATTTCAAAAGGTGTTAAATCTTCCAAGGTTAAAGCACAGGGTTAAAACTCTTGGAACAGAGTTGTAGCATGGTTTAGCTGGTGAACTAAGTCAAGACAGAGCCTAGAAGATTGTCAGGTTCTGGGTTGAAGGCAGAGTGAAGTCTTCATATTGAGCAAGTGCAAGCAAACCTTGGAGGGTAAACATACACCATATTGGTATCAGAGCTTTGAGTTGGATTCAAGGCTTGTGATTAATGAGCCAAACCACTGAGTCAGTTGGAGAGAATACACTAGAGGAAGAAGCCATGGTGACAAATGTAGAGCTAGCAAAGAAGGTAGAAGAGCAAGAGGAAGATAACCGGTTGCTCAGAGAAAGGATATCTCAGATGGAGAAACTCCTAGATGAAGTCCAAGAGACAGCAAATACTGTGAAGGACAAGATAAAGCAGAAGGAAGAGCAGGAAGCCAAGGAAAAAGAAGAGGATTTGGAGGAGGAAGCTTCAAAGCCTGATCCTATTCTTGCAAAGGAACCATTCTTGAAGGCATTGGATGGTGTACCACTTTTCAGTCGACAAATGGACCCTGATTCAGTTGTGGACTGGATTGAGAGCATTGAAAATCACTTTGAATGTGATGGCATAACAGAGGCCCAAAAGGTAAAGGTGGCCAAATTAAGGTTGAGAGGAGCAGCTCTCACATGGTGGAAGTTTGTGCAATCAGAAAGAGAGAAAGAAGGAAAAGGTCCCATAGTTTCATGGAGAGTAATGGTGACTAAGATAAGGCAGACTTATCTCCCTGATGATTATGAAGTCCAGTTGCACAGGAGAAGACACAATCTGTGGCAAAAGGACATGGATGTCCAAACATATACAGAGGAGTTTCAAAAATTGTGCCTTAGATCAAAACTGGTTGAAGATGAGAGCATTAGGTTAGCAAGGTACTTGAATGGGCTCAAGTGGTCTATCCAAGAAGATATGAGCTTGGTAAACTTCAAATCAGTCCGCCAATGCTATCAAATGGCTTTGAAGATAGAGGAGAAAGGCAAAAAGAAGCAGGAACAAAACCCCAAAAGCAGAGGTAAAGGGAAAGACAGTAGAGGACAAAGAGGAAGCTATAGTGGAAGAAGCTTAGAATCAAGAGCCCAAGGAGAGGTCAGATTTTATGAACAGCAAGAAGGAAGTTCCAGTAGAGGTGGTAGAGGAAGAGGTTTCAGCTCCAGAGGAAGAAGTGGTGGACAACGAAGAGGCAGTTACTTCACCAACATGAAATGCTATCATTGCAACCAATTGGGACACCTAGCCTATAGATGCCCAAAGAAAGGTAGCACTTCTCATGGAGGAGATAAGAGAACCAATCTGATTCAAGATGAAACAGCTACAGCAAGTAAACAACCTGAAGCTCCCTTGAACTCAGAAGAAGGTGAGAATCTCATGATGAGGAGGACTTTAATCAAAGAACCATTCAAAGAAGAGCCAAGCCAAAGAAGGTCCTTGTTTAGGATAAAATGCAATATGATGGGGAAAGTGTGTAAGGTCATAATAGACTCAGGTTCAACTGACAATATTGTGTCAGAGGAGGCAGTCAGCAAACTGAATTTGACAGGGATACCTCACAGTAACCCCTACAAGGTCACATGGCTCAATAGGGGTCAGCATGTCTTGGTGAATGAACAAGCATGGGTGGAGTTTTCAATTGGAAAGTACAAAGAAAAAGTATTGTGTGATGTATTACCTATGGATGCATGCCACTTGCTCCTAGGTAGGCCATGGAAATTTGACCATCAAGCTGTGCATGATGGAGCTAAGAATTCATATACCTTCAAGAAGGACAATGTAACCTACAAGATTCAATATTTGTTGGAAGATACTGAGGTGCAGACAACAGGTTCTAAGCTGCTAATAGCTGGTGAAAAGGAGTTCTTAAAAGCTTTAGAAGAAGGAGAAGGCATTGGCTATGCAGTAATGATCAAGCCAAGAGAAGTGAGCAAAGAGAATGTAGCTGAAAAGCAAGAACTACCAAAGGAGATCCAAGACTTGTTGCAGACCTATGAAAGCATTGTAAGTAGTGGTCAACTAGCAACCTTACCTCCTAAAAGAGCCATAAGTCATAGGATAGACTTGATATCAGGAGCCACCCTTCCAAATAAAGCAGCCTACAAGATGACACCTCAACAAAATGAGGAAATAGCCAGGAAAATTCAAGAACTTCTTGACCAAGGTCTCATTAGGAAAAGAATTAGTCCTTGTGCAGTACCCACTATCTTAGCACCCAAGAAAGGAGGAGAATGGAGGCTTTGCACTGATTCCAAGGAAATAAACAAGATAACCATCAGGTATAGGTTCCCTATCCCTAGGATTGAGGATCTCATGGACTGTCTAGGTGAAGCTAGGTACTATACCAAGATAGATTTAAAGAGTGGCTATCATCAAATTAGGATACATGACGGTGATGAGTGGAAAATAGCCTTCAAAACCAATGAGGGTCTTTATGAGTGGCTAGTTTTTCCATTTGGTTTATCTAATGCCCCCTCCACATTCATGAGACTCATGAATGAAATTCTCCAGGACTATATTGGAAAGTTTGTAGTAGTGTATCTTGATGATATACTAATCTATAGTAGAACAAGAGAAGAGCACCTCCAACACATTGAGTTGATTTTCAAGAAGCTACAAGAGGAGAAGTTGAAGATCAATCTGGAAAAGTGTGAGTTCATCAAAATAGAGCTGGTGTACCTTGGTTTTGTGCTATCACATGGCAACTTGAAGATGGACAGCAGCAAGGTAGAATCCATTCTCAATTGGCCTACTCCAAAGACAGCAATGGAGGTAAGAAGCTTCCATGGTCTTGCTCAGTATTATAGGAAATTCATCAAACAGTTTAGTGCAATTTGTGCTCCTATGTTGGATACCATTAAAGGAGGAATGAAAACCAAATTTATGTGGAATGAGCAAGCTAACAAGAGTTTTGAGTTGTTGAAGGAAAAGATAGCTACCCAACCTGTTTTGGTGTTGCCAAGCTTTGAGAAGCTATTCACCATTGAATGTGATGCAAGCAATGTAGCAATTGGAGTTGTTCTCAGCCAAGAGGGCGGACCGGTGGCTTTTCATTTAGAGAAGCTAAGTGAAGCCAAGAAGAAGTACTCTTCTTATGACCTAGAAATGTATGCATTGGTCTAGGCACTAAGGAAATGGAGGCACTACTTGCTTCCCAAGGAATTCATTGAGTACTCAAACAATCAAGCACTTAGTTTTCTGAATTCACAAGAGAAATTGAGCCATTGGCAGATGAAGTGGGTGGAGTACTTGCAAGCTTACACCTTCAACATTAAGCACAAGAAAGGAGCTCTCAACAAGGTGGCTGATGCATTGAGCAGGAGAGTTCTTACCATTCAAGAAATCCAGTTGAAGATCATGGGAATAGATCACTTCAAAGATCTATATGCAGATGATGAAGACTTTGCAGAAATTTATAAGGTATGCCTTGAGTTTAAGAACCATTTCCATAGAAAGTATGCTGAATATACCTTGCAAAGTGATTTATTGTTTAAAGGGAATCAGCTTTGTGTTCCTAGAGGTTCTATTAGGGAGAACTTAATACAAGAAAAGCATAATGGTGCATTAAGTGGTCATTTTGGGATCACTAAAACTCAAGAACTTGTCCAAAGGTTTTATTATTGGCCAAAGATGAACCTAGATGTTAGAAAATATGTAGAGAGTTGTGTGGTGTGTCAAAAGGCCAAAGGCACTTCTTCAAATGCAGGCCTATACTAGCCACTACCTATCCCTTCTAGGCCATGTGAATGCTTAAGCATGGACTTTGTAGTTGGTTTACCCAAGACAAAGCAAGGTATGGATAGTGTGTATGTTGTTGTAGACATATTCAACAAAATGGCTCACTTTCTACCCTGCAAAACAACCAATGATGCCAGTCAAATAGCCTCTCTTTTCTTCAAGGAAATAGTTAGGATTCATGGTTTACCAATCAGCATTGTATCAGACAGAGACACCAAGTTTATGAGTCATTTTTGGAAGACTCTTTGGCAGAGAATGGGCACTAATCTATCCTTTGGATCTGCATACCATCCCCAAACTGATGGTCAGACCGAAGTTGTGAACATGACACTTGGAAACCTCTTGAGATGCTTGACCAAGGAGTATGGTCAACAATGGGATCAGATTATTAGGCAGGCTGAATATGCCTATAATGATACTGTTAATACATCAACAATGAAGAGTCCCTTTGAGATTGTCTATGGACTACACCCTAGAGGTGTTTATGAGCTGACAGAATTGAAGGATGGAGTCAAAGGAAGTGGTTATGTAGATGATTTTGCTTGTGCAATGCAGGAAATTCATGAGACAGTCAGAAAAACCTTGGCAGAAAATACCATGAAACACAAGGTTAAGGTGGATAAGCATAGGAGAGAAGTCCAATTCAATGTGGGAGACTTAGTGATGGTCCATTTGAACAAGGCTAGATTGCAGAAAGGAGTTCCTAATAAGCTGCAAATGAAGAGGATAGGTCCCTATCCTATCTTGGAGAAGTATGGCAACAATGCAGTCAAAGTGAAATTACCAGATGACAGTGAACTGTCCCTTGTTTTTAATGTTGCAGATCTAATGCATTACAAAGGACCACCTCAAGATTTGGATCAGACACTCCATGAATTCAATCAAGATGTTAAAGAACTCAAACTGCCCCCTATCACAGTCAAACAAGCTGATCGAATATTGGACACAAGGGTCTACAAGAAGACTAGGACCAAGGAGTACAAAGAACACCTGATATCGAGGCATGGAAAATCTGATTCAGATGTCGTATGGATCAAGGAGGCAGAGTTTAAGAAGTTGGGAATTGATCCTAACTTTCTCAATCCAAGGATGGATTGAATCTTTCTGTTTTAGGGAGGATGGTGCAGGAGCACCTAGGCCAAACCCAAATTTAGTTTGCACAATTTTGGCTTGTACCTGATCTTGGCCAAATCAGGATGTTAGTATGTGTGATTTGGATCTTAGAAGGTCTAGAGTAGGTGTGCTTAATTAATCATTAGAGTAAATGGCATCCTAGCTTAGTCATGTTTTTAAATTTTTGGCTTTAATTAGTTTTGGACAGTCTAGGTTGGAACACAATGCATTAAGTAGGTCATCACCACATCTAATTTGTTGGAAGATTCCAAGGAATGGTTAAGGGAGATGTTGGAAGCTTGAGATCAAGGTGTGGAGATCCTATGTTTCAGGACCATGACACAATCATGGCATAATGGCAGTTGCAAAAGGCGGATGTAAAGTTGCATGGCAAAATTTATGTAAATTGCATGCAAATAAGTAATGGGAATCCCTTGAAATCAGGGAATGCTCGAGTAACTACCTTGGAAAGATGTTTTCAGCATCCAAAATAGAGGGATGGCTCATAGAAGAAAAAGTTAGTCCTTTTGTAATCAGTTTTTGGTGTGAAATATAGAAGACAGTGTGCAGTTTTCTATGTTACCTGCGTGCTTGGAGAAACATTGAACAAAAATGGCTTTGTTTATATAGTTCTCTCACTAATTTTAGGTTCTTTGAATAGTTTGAAGTGAATTTCATTTGGTAGATAAGAGATAAGATTAGATTCAGTGTTTGTTTTCATAGTTTAGAGTTGTAGAGCTTTATTTCTGAAATCTCAGTGTGTTTTGCAATAGAGTTGTTATAGGCGTATATTGATCAGATTTAGCACTGCATTCTTGTTATTAGAATAGATTAGAGTCACTTTTCATGGTGTTGTCATTTTGAGTGAAGAGGAGTTTATTATTTGAATCCTTAGATCAGCATTTAAAAGTTAGCAGGGTTTCCATTGCTGTTACTGAGCAGTTTGTTTCAAAATGGCTCCCCCATAAGCACTGTCCACGGGGTTCCCCTAAGAATAGTTGAATATGGGAGAGGAGCCAACCTATTGTACATATTTAGAGATAGGAGTGTCAAAGGGCCAAGCAAAGAGTTTTAACTCCAAACCCTAGGCGAGCTTAGTGACCCGGTTAGGAGTTTGGAAGAGAAGAGGTGAGAACCTAGGCAGGGGAAAGGTGCCACTGTACGGAGACCGTACTGTTCCAGGTGGAGTAAGGTAAGGCATATACATGCAAAAGGGTTTGGGACTTTGACCAATCCACTAGAAGGAGATTTGAAGGAGAAAGCATAGAAACCCTAACAAATAGGTTAATTAGCCCTTTTGTCCTAGATGGTAGGAATGCACTGTACGACAGTGACAGAGGTCTGAGATCTAGTGGAAGATTTAAAGCTCTAAAAAGGGTGCTAGAAAGTGCCTTTTGTTTGGTAGGTTTCCTGTCAATTGTGAGAGGAAAAGTCAGAAAACTGACTGGTAAGGGCTAGTAGAGTTTGGGCCTACCAAGGCAATCTCTTGGAATTGGGTGTATTAAAAGCCTAAGAATCTCCAAAATGGAACAATTTGGATGCAAGGAGCATGAGGACAGTACCTTTAATCCCCCTGCAAGCAGCTCGAGGTTGGTGATGAGATTAACATCTAGATTCTTCTAGGTGTTGGAAGGAGGCAGCAATTTCAAAAGGTGTTAAATCTTCCAAGGTTAAAGCACAGGGTTAAAACTCTTGGAATAAAGTTGTAGCATGGTTCAGCTGGTGAACTAAGTCAAGATAGAGCCTAGAAGATTGTCAGGTTTTGGGTGGAAGGCAGAGTGAATTCTTCATATTGAGCAAGTGCAAGCAAACCTTGGAGGGTAAACATACACCATGAACTTGCCAAGAAACGTGAAAAATCCTGAGTTGACTTTTTTTCTGGGTTGGCTATTAGTACATTGCTCCATAGAAATTCCCAAGCCAAAGTACTACAAATCAGATATTCGATTTCTTTTGGATATCCAATTCGTGTCTAATATCTAATTTGAAAAACATTTTAAAATGTAATATTTTGGTGTTATAAATTGGATAGCTGATCTAAATCGGATATCTAATTTTTGCACACATATACCCAAGAGTAATTAAGAGGTGGAGGGTGGGAAAGAGAGAGATAGAGAGGGAGAGAGAGGGAAAGGGAGAGAGAGAGAGAGAGAGAGAGTGATCGAGAGACAAAGAGAGGGGGAGAGAGAGAATTAAGAGGGGAAGGGAGAGAGATAGAGAGAGAGGGG